>CM077443.1:1218108-1858108 GCA_039654765.1 Mylopharyngodon piceus | reverse complement strand
AAGCTGCAGCTCTTCTGGCGAGAACTTGTAGATTGCAGCTGCAGTATTTCTTCAAGTGTTTTTGCTCGTCTGCTGATTTCAGACAGGACGGGCTCTGTGACAGGTTTAGACTGTAAATAAACGTTTGGGGGGAGTGTGTTGGGTTTGGATGCGGACAGGTCTGAGGTTGTGGGAGTGTGATTTTTGTTTTGTGTGAAAAGCAGTGGGAAGTTTGGCAGAGAGATTGGGTTGGTTTGGACCTCGCTGTACCCCAGCCAGCTTTACAGAGATTTAATATTCTACGTTCTGGTTTATGGTGGGATTTAATACAGGGATCTGGTCTAAACTAGGCTTTATAAGGCTGTGGTTTGGAGCTGCTGTTACATGCTGGTTAGTGTCAGTACACAGGATCACAGCTGGGTGTGTGTTCTGTGTCAGTGTCAGTTTCTTTCTTTTTCTTTCTTTCTGTACTTCTGTTTTTTAGCAATACACTGTGGCTAGGATGTTGTGGGTGGTTGTTAGGGTGTTGCTAGGGTGTATTGGGTGGTTGCTAGGTAATTTGCTTACCGGCTCAAATTTTTTTTAAAAAATCCACCGTTCACTAATACTGAAAAACAAACATTTAGAACTGTAATTCAAATCAGTGTTGTTATTGTTGACTAAAACTAAAACTATTAAAAATCATAGGGACTAAAACAAGCTCCTTCCCAGGTTGGTGACATCACAAACCCCAAAATTTACATAAACCCCGCCCCCGGGAACACGCAACAAAGGGGTGAGGCCATGTTGGACTGCTTTAGAGAAGAGGAAGAGTTGTTGTAGTAGAGTGTTGTTACCATGCTGTCATTTTACGCCGGACTGCTTCACAAACGAAGGTCAATTCAACACTGGATTTGCACAAAAGATTAACATGACGGCACATGCTAGTCGATGAGTTGAATCAACTCCACAGCAACTACATAAATTTATCCACTAACCATTCAGAAACGTCCAGTTTCATTCTAAAAGTTGTAACTTCTTCCTGAGTCTCTCCATCAGTGTCCGACTCCGGTTTGAATAATGTAAGGCTGAACACCGTTACTGACAATCCTCATTTTGGGTGCGTGAGATTCTCCAGCTTTGTTGTTGTTGAGCAACCGAAGCGTGAGCTGTTAAAGCTCCGCCCTCTTCTGGAAAGTGGGCCGGGAGCAGCAGCTCATTTGCATTTAAAGGGACACACTCAAATAGGGGCAAATTTGACAAGCTATAATAAATACTTATATTACATCTTGTGAAAAGGGCATTATAGGTCCCCTTTAAGTGTGATTTACTTTTTTGATTCGGCAACTCTCTCTTTCTGTTTGTTTCATTATTTTTCTTTTTCCAGGTGGTATGTAGCCATGTAGGTGTATTTTGGCAGCAGGTCTGTTCTGTATTATAGAAACACTGTAGTCACATTATCACTTTATTCATACACTAGTAAAGTTCGTAGAAACATACACACAGTAAAGAACATGTATCTTTTGTATCCTTTTAAATGGCCCTTATGGGAAAACATTACAGTTTATTGAAGATGTCTTTACTTTCCATGAAACCTGATATGATGTCAGAAATCATTTTGCTGAATTATTAATGACGTGGCCATTAAATACAAGCTGTACCACTTCTCCTGAACAAGTTAGCAGATTGTGCTTCTAGTCTCACCAATAAATCTGCTTGAAACCAGCTGTAAGATTCCACATGTGAACGCGAGACGGGCTGGAAACAAACTCAACCATTCATTCAGACATTTATGCTATTTGATTACACAGCGCTTTGGATTACTTGATTCTGATTGGTCATTCTGTGATCAAAACCATTAAAAAGTTTGTGGTCAGTAAGACCTTTAAATGCTTTTGTAATATTAAAACTAAAATATTATTACAATTAAAATGAGCTTTTTTCTATTTGAATATGTTTTATTTATTCCTGTGATCAAAGCTGAATTTTCAGCATCATCACTCCAGTCTTCAGTGTCACATGATCCTTCAGAAATCAGTCTAATATGCCGATTTGCTGCTCAGAAACAGTTTTTTATTATTATCAATGTTGAAAGAAGTTGTGCAGCTTAATATAGTTAATAAAGTTAAAAATAACAGCATTTTGAAATAGAAAGTTAACATTATAAATGTTTTTACTCTCAATCTTTTGATTGATTTAATGCATCCTTGCTGAATAAAAGTGTTATTTTTTTGCCGAAAAAATTAATATATTTTACAATTTTTTTTTTACCAAATCATTTTTTAATATATATTTATTTATTTTAACAATTTCCATTAAAACTAGAATATGTGATTTAGTGTTTATTTTTCTCTTTAAAAACTTCCTAGGGGACAGAAAAGTGCCCTTAATTGAATAATCACCCAATTTTTATATTGTTTCATTGCCAGAAACAAACACAACCATTCATTACGACCCAGAACCGAATGAAATGCCTCTCTGTCTGACTTTTCAAACACATGGCTTAATTATTTGCGTAGATCTGTTCAGTATAACGTGATGAAGCAAATGGTATCTGTCTCAGACACTTCATCTGAATATTACTGCACACATTTTCTCAGCAATGACGTTTCTTGACAGTTTTGGCCAGTCTCTATATACAGACTGCGTTCTGCTCAGAGTATTGATTGCGACAGCACTCGTGCTATACCTCAGACACACAAGGCATTTTATGAGTATTCACAGCTAGTTTATGTGTTTAGATTAAAGTTAATGAACGCACCTAGTTTAACTGCATGGGGCAGTGAGTCTCTGAGGGACATTTATGAAGTTGAATAGACCTTCTGTTCACCTAGCAGCCGTGCAACACCTTCAGAAACAGTAAAACCGCTGATGCTGGAGTGGCGGACCATCTGTATGCGGTATGACGTCACGGTTATGCTGTGTAAAATCACCACCTGTTATATTTCAGGTTTAAACGTAATACATTCATGATAAAAACATAAGACTATATTTAATTCTTTTATAATACTTTTATGTCCTTTTTGGTGCTTAGCATCTTGATACCTGCATGCTTTTGTAGTATTGAAGACTAAACATCTCCTTTGTGGTCCATGCGTATGCTATTATATATACACAGAAATATGCTTTCTTCTTTAGGAGGATAGTTTGGCATTAAAGGATTAGTTCACTTCAGAATTAAAATTTCCTGACAATTTACTCACCCCCATGTCATCCAAGATGTTTATGTCTTTCTTTCTTCAGTCAAAAAGAAATTAAGGTTTTTGAGGAAAACATTCCAGGATTTTTCTCCATATAGTGGACTTCAGCAATTACCAACGGGTTGAAGGTCCAAATGTTTCAGTGCAGCTTCAAAGGGCTCTACACGATCCCAGACAAGGAATAAGGGCCTTATCTAGCGAAACGATTGGTCATTTTCTAAAAAAAGAAAAATTAATATACTTTTATCCACAAATGCTCGTCTTGCACGACGTAGGCGGAAGTACCGCGGTAGGGCGAAAAGCTCCATCTCATTTTCTCCTCCAACTTCAAAATTGTCTGACATCGTTGGTTTACCTTTTTTTGTAAAGGCCGTTTGACTTGGTCTTTGCATGTTCACTTTGTAGACACTGGATTGGTACTTCCGCCTATGTCACGCGTGATCTTTCCAATGTGATTACGTCTTGCGTGGCACATTTTTTTTTTAGAAAACGACCAATATTTTCTCTAGATAAGACCTTTATTCCTCGTCTGGGATCGTGTAGAGCCCTTTGAAGCTGCACTGGAAATGTAATTTGGACCTTCAACCCGTTGAACCCCAGTGAAGTCCACTATATGGAGAAAAATCCTGGAATGTTTTCCTCAAAAACCATAATTTCTTTACAACTGAAGAAAGAAAGACATAAACATCTTGGATGATATGGGGGTGAGTAAATTATCAGGAAATTTTAATTCTGAAGTGAATTAATCCTTTAAGTGTCGATTGTCTCTTGAGAAAATGTCTTTGAATCCACTTCCACAGAAGAAAACATTTGGCTCTTGTGCAGTAACCAGCACTGAAACCAGCAGCCCTCTAATTACTGGTGTGGCATCTTGACTTACTAAACCACTGTCACACCACATGAGTAAACAAGTCGTGAAAATATTTAACACCAGATTCAGGCCCAGCGAAAACATATGATACTCACCAAAATGCGTGTTTGCTTACAGGCTGTCTGAGTAACATGTTGTTCCAAACCTGTATGACTTACTTTTTTGTAGCTTTTTTCCATGCAGTGGAAGCATATAGTGACCAAGCACTGAAAATGGTCAAGAAGGGCCTTCATATGACCTGTGAGAAATATTCCAAGTGTAATGAGGCCTGTGTATGACTGCGCTGTGTGAGTTTCAGTGGCTATTATCTAAAATGACAGCTGAAATTAGCTGTCAAATCCCATACCGTTGGTTCTCGTTCTCATTAATGCTTCCGCATCTGCACTACCACTTAAAAGTTTGGGGTCAGTACAATTTTTTTTAAAGGTACACTGTAAGTTTTTGGCCCTCTAGGGGTTAAAAAACAAAACTGCATGCATTTTGCAGAAGAACATTGTTTTGGTTGTGCTTCGGCTCTGCGTGACTGTGGATGAATATGGTTCTTTGTCATAACTAAAAAAGAGAGAAAGATTATCCTACTGCTCATAAAACATTCACTACTAGGCTTAAGAAATATAACCAGTTCAGATGGAAAGGATCTCAAGCTGACTAGATGAAGACGTTACTGTTGTTTTACCCATTAATAGACACGGAAAAATATATTCCAGCACAGCACTACAACAACCATAATGAAATGAGCCTTCACAATAGACAATGCTTTACAGTGAACTCTACATATGGCAATTTATCTGTTCAATAAAATACCTTACTCACCTGTTGAGTAATAAAAACGCCATCTCCATGTCACTTTTACAAGATTTCAAATACCTCAGTTCTCGCCATCGAAAAGCCAAACCAATGTTGATTCTTGTTTTATTACAAGCTCTGTCACATTATCTTTTTTCCAGCAGACTCTCCTCTCATTTTTTAAATGGTTGGTTCCCCGGAGGTTGGAGATTTAGCGGCTCCATGTCAAACTTTCTCGCTCTTTGTGACAAACTAACCTATGACACTCCCACACCACACACGTCAAAGTAGCCAAGCAACTTTTCTCTATTTACGAATGTGACGAGACACAAACAGCGAGTGCTGTATGTATGCAATTTCCCGCAAAAACCATCCCGACAGGTCTAAAATATAAACACTTATAACAGGCTTACCATAGTGAATCAGGGTAAAACAAAAACACGTTTTGGAAGAAGGACTGATGATGTATTGACTAATTATTTAAATTTTGTTAATTTTAAACAAAAAACAAAACATTTTACATAGTGTTCCTTTAAAAAATTAATACATTTATTCAGGAAGGACCCATTAAATTGATCAAAAATGACAGCAAAAACATTTATAATGTTTTTCAAATAAATGCTGTTCTTTTGAACTTTCAATTTATCAAAGAACCCTGAAAAAAACGTCACGGTTTCCACAAAAATATGAAGCTGTTTTCAACATTGATAATAATAATTAATGTTTCTGAGCAGCAAATCAGCATAATAGAATGATTTCTGAAGGATCATGTGACACTGAAGACTGGAGTAATGATGCTGAAAATAAATTACATTTTAACATATATTAAAATAGAAAGTAGTCCTTTTAAATTGTAATAATATTTCAATTTTTTTTTTTTTTTACAGTTCTTACTGTATTTTTGATCAAATAAATGCAGCCTTGGTGAGCATAAGAGACCAAATTCTTACAAACTCTATTTCATAGTCAAGTCATAGTAGTTTATTTCAAGTCAAACATGAAATGTTAATAATTTATTACAAATTCATTTAAATGATTTCATTTGCACAGTGCTGAGTTCTCATTTCTCATTGTTTTGAGGGAGCAGATGCTCTTGCTCATATTGTGACATTTATTTGATCACTTTTATTTCTGCAACTCTCAGTTCTGAATTTCAGTGGATAAATGCATGAATTTTCATTCATTATTTCCTCTTTAAAGCTGCAGTTAGACTCAAACCACTTTACCTCCCTGCCCTACAGACAAGTCAAAACCATGAAAGGCCTGGGAACAATGCAAAACTGACCTGATCCCATTCATTAAACATACATACATTTGTACACACATTCACACACACACACACACTTGCTCCTTTATCTTCCATCAGATCTCATATTGGTCCCATTTCCTATCCTTTGAAATTTCTTCCGTACACTTTTCAGATGTGTTTATTGTGGGTGTTTATGTGTGTGTGCACAGTGTCCGCTGTTGTCCTTGAGGGCACAGCATACATCTGTTCTGTAACTGAACTAAATCAAAGACTAACACGCCACATGTTCTCAAGTGCATTAATGAGAAAACCCAAGAAGCTTTTACAATCGCACACGATGGCTAAAAAACAACCCCAAAAACACGTGTTTGCGAGTTAATTATTTGTTTCCACCTCCAAACTGGCTTTTGCTTTACTTATCCGAGATTGTGGTTTTGTGAATAACGGCATCCATGTTGTCTTTAGCCATTTTTTGGGTGCTGTTGTGCTGTAATTGCTCTCAGATGCTCCTTGTGTTTTATTTCTGTTTACTCTCTCCAGTGGAAACAGAAGTTATGACAGGAATCAAAGAACGCGGCGGGCTTTTGTGTTAGTGCGTCCTCAAACCAGCGATGCTGCATTCTTATAACACATGTTTTCGACCAGGTTCTTGTCTTTTCGCCACATAAATGTTTTTTTCGAGTGCATTTCAAAGATGTGCACTAGAAAGAGCGACGCTTTCATGCAGGATTGTGGCAAAACAATGATGAATGAGAGAACATTTACAGTGTCTCGTATAAAAGGCAGCTGAGCACACATCAAAGCATATGTCTGCCATCTGCAGGGTTTCTGTTTATATAAGATAATCTTATTAAAGAGGTGGTCATGTGATAATTGAAGAGCATTTGAGTGGTTTGAGATTGAAAGCGGACTGCGGTTTACGGTCGCACGAGTTTGCAACACTGCTGTAATGTCACGCTTGACTTGTGCATCAGGCTGAGGTTTCAGAGTTGTCTTTTCTTTAATTCTGTTTGAATTGGCCCGACCGCACCGGCCTCAGGTTCGCAGGGATGTCCGTTGTGATTTACGCACCACTTGAACTGGATTTGTTGCACTAAACATGAACTTTTGTCCCGTTTCAGAGCTGAGTTGTTTACTGTTGAAAGCTCAGCCGTCTTTGAAGTAAATCTCTACGTGACTTCTTTTACTGTCTGATACTCTCTTTTTGCTTCCTAAAGCTTTTTACAGTGAAACTTTACCCAAGTTCAAAAGTGCAGCCTATGTCTGTTTTAGTTACTTTTGTTTGAATTCTGATTTTTACACTACCTTTCAAAAGTTTGGTGTAAGATTTAAAAAAAAAAAAAAAAATGAATACCTTTATTCATCAAGGATGCATTTAATGGATCAAAAGTGACAGTAAAGATGTTTTATAATGTCTGTTTTATCTATTAAAATAAAAAAACTGTCACAGTTTTGTCAGAAATATTGTTGCACAACTGTTTCTCACATTGATAATAAGAAAAGCATCTTGAGCAGCAAATCAGCATATTAGAATGATTCAAAGTAACATTAATTAAAAATAAAAAGTAGTTATTTTAAATTCTAAAAATATGTCACAGTATTACTGTTTTACTGTATTTTCAATCAAATAAATAAATGCAGCCTTGATGAGCATAATAGACTTCTTTCAAATACATTAAAAAATTTGTAATTTTTTTAGAAACTTTTGACCGTTAGTGCATTTAAAAGAGCAACCCCAAATCAATCAATTTGTGGCATATTTATTGAATAATATGATGACTATGCATAATGCAGATAATGTCAGTCAGATAGCAACAGAATTTGAAGGTGATGTGTGTAGTTTTACTAGCAGCACAGAAGGCAAATGTAGTCAGAAGTCTGACTTCTCTATGCGTCACTATGTTGTTTTTACCATTAGCTGTGTGTCTTTTCAGCTCTCGGATGGAGGAAAGGCTGCTAAAGCAGGAGTCGCTGTGGGAGATCTGGTCCTGTCCATCGATGGCATCAGCACTGACGGCATGAACCACCTTGAGGCCCAGAATAAGATTAAAGCCAGCACAGACAAACTCAACCTCGCTTTACAAAAGTAAGAATATGCATGCACTGCTTTGGTAACGGGCAACAACAACAAAAAATATTATGCTAAAAATGACAAATACATTTTGGACACAAAGATGTAGGAAATAGACTTTTTATACAAATTTGAATACTGGACAGTACTATGTTCCGAATTACATACACTCACTCTTATTTTTGCAGTATGTACTGTATATGTGCACAGTATTCAAATGATATGTATGCACAGAATACACAAACTATCTACTACCTTTGCCAAAATGTGCAGTATATAACAATGCATGGAATAATGTATCCCAAAATGCAATGTGCCTGCCTTGAACTTCCATTATCAGAGCAAGGGCAAAAAAACAAGACTGAGATTTCACAATTCTTTTCCCCCAAATTGCCTTCTTTGTTTTTTCAGTGTATATAAACTCATTGTAATTCATGATTAATTTGTTTATTTATTATGTATTTTATGTAATCAATATTTTATTTTATTATTTAATTTAATTTAATTTTATTTTATTTTATCTGAATTTCACTCAGAGCATTCTACTGTTTGGAATGTTTATTAATTTATTTGTTTATTTATTTATTTGTAATGAATGAATTTATTTTTATTTATTATATTATTTTTTATGTATTTAGAAGAAAAATAATAATAACTATTATTATTATTATTATTATTATCATTTATTTATTTTCTCTCAAGGTGATAACTGAATGCCACTCACCGAATTTAACATGCAACATGAGATCATGTGACAACAATAGAGCATTCTACTGTTCGGAATGTTTATTTTGGAATAATGCCTTCTGTTGCGCTTTTTTTAAATACTATTTTTAAAATGAGCTTGTCAAGCTACAAACATGACAAAAATAAACATAAATGTGGTCCCTATAATATTCCAAAACATATGATAGCTTTGTGTGAGGAACAGAATAACATTTTAAATGTTACTGAAAATCTTACCTTCACACAAATTTAAAGAATGCCTTGACAAATAAAGTAGAAGTAAAAAATGAAACCAATTGTTTTGTTTTATATATATATGTATGTGTATATATATATATACACAATATATTGCCAAAAGTTTTGGGACGCCTGCCTTTACTTGCACATGAACTTTAATGACATCCCATTCTTAATCCGTGGGGTTTAATATGGAGTTGGCCCACCCTTTGCAGCTATAACAGCCTCAACTCTTCTGGGAAGGCTTTCCACAAGGTTTAGGAGTGTGTTTATGGGAATTTTTGACCATTCTTCTAGAAGCGCATTTGTGAGGTCAGGCACTGATGTTGGCGAGAAAGCCTGGCTCGCAGTCTCCGCTCTAATTCATCCCAAAGGTGTTCTGTCGGGTTGAGGTCAGGACTCTGTGCAGACCAGTCAAGTTTCTCCACACCAAACTCGCTCATCCATGTCTTTATGGACCTTGCTTTGTGCACTGGTGCGCAGTCATGTTGGAACAGGAAGGGTCCATCCCCAAACTGTTCCCACAAAGTTTAGAGCATGAAATTGTCCAAAATGTCTTGGTATGCTGAAGCATTAAGAGTTCCTTTCACTGGAACTAAGGGGCCAAGCCCAACCCCTGAAAAACAACCCCACACCATAATCCCCCTCCACCAAACTTTACACTTGGCACAATGCGGGCAGTCAATGGGCAGCCAATGCTGCGGCGCCCGGGGAGCAGTTGGGGGTACGGTGCCTTGCTCAAGGGTCTCACCTCAGTTGTGGTATTGAGGGTGGAGAGAGCGCTGGACATTCACTCCCCTCACCGACAATCCCTGCCGGACCTGAGACTCGAATCCATGACCTTTGGGTTACAAGTCCGACTCTCTATCCAATAGGCCACGACTGCCCAATTAGGCCACGACTGCCCAATGATACCACTAACAGTTGACCGTGGAATATTTAGTAGTGAGGAAATTTCACGAATGGACTTATTGCACAGGTGGCAACCTATCACGGTACCACGCTTGAATTCACTGAGCTCCTGAGAGCGACCCATTCTTTCACAAATGTTTGTAGAAGCAGTCTGCATGCCTAGGTGCTTGATTTTATACACCTGTGGCCATGGAAGTGATTGGAACACCTGAATTCAATGATTTGGAGGGGTGTCCCAATACTTTTGGCAATATAGTGTGTGTATATATATATATATATATATATATATATATATATATATATATATATATATATATATAGAGAGAGAGAGAGAGAGAGAGAGAGAGAGACTTGCATCATAACAGTGTTTTTGAGCTGTGTCGGGTTGGAACCGAATGCTAACTCATCTCTCGGGCCCAGTGAAGTCACATTGCACAAGCGCAAACTCTCACAATCTGCAGAGAACTAGTTGAGTACAATTGTCCAAACTTTTGACTCTGTTTTAGGACCAGAATAAGTGTGTGTTTTGTTTGCATGTGTGTGCCAGCTTCCTGTTTTCCTGTTTGGTCCACTAACGGAAAATTCTGTCTCACTGTCAAGCCTTGGGAATCACACACACGCACATGCTGACGGCCAGACTCAGTGTGTCCAGTGGTGACAGAAAAATGCTCATGGATTGGTCTAGTGGAAATGAAAACACAGAGAGAGACTGGCAATGATGGACAGATAAATGAGCTGTGTCAGACATGATGAATATGGGAAAAAATCAGATACAGGCCTAAATGTAAGATTTATGTGATTGAATTGCTTATAAAATTTCCATCCATTTGGATTACACAGTTTTAACATAAACAAACTAATAAACTTAATGTGATGCATACTTGGCAGACATGCATAAATGAAACGGGTGAGAAACAAATTAGATTTTCATAGTAGTACTAATAAACCGAATGTGTTTTAAATGCACAATAACCAGGTTTAGATATTTATCATCAATTAATACAATTTGTTTCAATTTCATACATTTTAACTAACTGAATATTACTTAGCTAGCCATATTTTAACCATTTTACTTTTTACTGAATTAATTCAATTGTTTTCACAATGAACAGATTTATGCTGATTCTAAACTATTTAAATAAATGTATTTTGAAAATATTAAGATTATTTAAAGAAGCCATATTATGCCTTTTTACAAAGTCTTGATTTTGTTTTTGGGCTCTACTAGAACAGGTTTTCATGCTTGAATGTTCAAAATATCACATTATTTTTCACATATTTAACAATGTTGCAGCTCCTCTCTTCCCAGTCTGTCAGTAACGCTCTGTTTAGTTCTTGTCTCCATGAAGCTCCCCCTTCCAAAAAAAGCACAATGTGCTCTGATTGGTTGGCTGGACCAGTGTGTTGTGATTGGTCAAGCGCTTTGAATTTGTTTGGGAAATGTCCCACCCCTTACCATAACTGTGAGTGTCAACACACTACAAACTCAACCAGGCCCCGCCCCTTTTTTGCATATGACTTGGGCGGGAATTATTTTGTTCTTTCCCGGAAGAAAACTCAAGACTACAATGGAGGCGTTTCATGGAGTTCAGAAACAGTAACTTTGCAGAACTTTTTGATGTTCAAACATTTAAAGAAGCATAATAGGTCCTCTTTACATAAAAGCAAATAAGTGCAAATAATTAATATTTGAAACTAAATAATATGCTATGTTTTTTTTAAGTGCAGAAATCTTATCTGTTTCATTTATGTATGACTGACAAATATGCAGTAGGTTTATTAGTTTATGTTAAAACTGTGTAATCCATATTTTATATGCATTTTAAAATTAAAATAAATTCTTAGATGTAGGCCTAAATATGTAAGACAATTGATTTTATCTCTCCCATGTTCAAAAGAGTGTTGTTTGAAATATAGTGATGGTAAAGTGATCACCTTCTCTTGGTTTTAATGGGTCTTAATATTAATAGAACTATACCAGCATCAGCACCATCTGAAACCAGCAGTATGTGTGTGTGTGCGTGTGTGCGTGTGTGTGTGTGTGTGTGTGCATACTTAATGAAGTATGATATGCAGACCTTCATGGTTTAGCTTCTGTACACACAGCTCTATGCAAGTATGTGAAAGCAAACACTTCTATCTACATGAGCTTGATTTCATGCATTTCTGAAATGTGTCAATGCAATTAGTGTTGTATTCTCAGTGTTGCCTATAGGGGAGCTATAATGTGCATTAGCCTCAACTGTCTTTTTCTAGTCAGTTTTTGCTTTCTGGTCAACTGTTTTCATTTGAGAAGAATCTTGGTGAACAGTTTGGATCTTATACACATTTATAGCAGCTACCTGAATGTTAAGATATCTGTTTTAATGGACCGACATTGCCCACTGGAGTAATTACAGTACATTTACATTTACGCAATTAGCAGGTGCTTTTATCCACTACAAAAGGATACTTACAAAAGAGGAGCAAAAGCAATTTGTCAAAGAGCCAACAATATTCATAATATACAATGCCAGGTTTGTTAGTCAACTAGATTAGTTAATTAGGTTACACAAAAATGCTTAATATGTTCATTGTGGCAGAAGACTTGCAATACACTGGTTAGGCATTTCACATCTGTGTACTTATATCGAGTATGTTTCCGGAAGTACCAAACCTCATTAATCAAGGGGGCAGTAGAGTTTCCATCAAATGTCCAAATCAGAAGTGTTATCATTCAGGTGGTTGCTATAAAGCTTTTGACTCTTCAAACTGTTTCTCTGTCATGTCAGTAGTCGACCTGAAAGAGAAAAGTGACTGTAGAAGAAGACTTTCCTTCATGACATGCCTTCATGAGAAGCCCCTGAAAATGCAAGAAACACTTTTGTTGCATGAATTGCACTCTGAAACATTCGAGAATACAGTCATGCACAAAATCTAGCTTACATAGATAGAAGTGTTTGCATTGGTCTAATGCAAAGAGTCCAGTTTTGGTTGATTAGCCTCTGCAGCACAAGGCATCTTTCTCCATTGACAACCATTCAGCAACAGTTGTGTATTATTTCTGACCATATAATTTTTTTGGAAGCAACATAAATTGCAATGTTTTGCATATCAGTGGGCATTGCATTAAATAGACTTATATCTTTCCTGTTTGCTACACACTTTAGTCTGGGTTACCAGGAGGTTATGTTGCGGTTAGGGTTTAATTTTACCTCTTACCTCTTAAATATATTTTATCTGTTATTCGTAATTACAGCAGCCTGCAGGTAATGAGTGATTTTATTAATTAAATTGCTTTTGTGTAAATCGGAAACTAGAGAATTAAACATTTTTGAGCAAGACAATCAAAAACCAGACATTTGTACGTTTTTGTGTGCTCATGTGTGTGTCTTTTTAGTGCTAATGGAGGATGCTTGAGTTTTATTGGAGCGTTATGTGGAGATGCCAAACTCGGCTTTAGCTGCAGTTATGGTGGAGAGATTTGGAGTTTTACAGGCTTTCTGTTGATTCTCATAGATGACAGTAGATTACACAGAGAGAACGAGAGACTCCATGTTAATTAAAAGCATATGCAGTGAATTATTTTATTGATTTCTTTTGGTTTGTGTTTGCTGTGAGAGGGCCAGTGTCTCTGCTGTAGTTCATCTCACTTACCAGCAGATGAACTCACACAAGTGGTCATATCATGTCCATTTATAATGTTAATTTCTTAAAGTTAATTAATTATTTAATTATTCATTCATTCTTTCACTGTGAAGTCCATTTATTTATTCATTTATTTATTTTTACATGAAGTTTATTCATTTATTTACTATGAAGTCCATTTATTTATTTCATTTTCCCCTGAAGTCCATTGTTAATTTCTTAAGGTTATTTATTTATTTATTTTATTGGTAACACTTTACAATAAGGTTCATTAGTTAACATTAGTTAACTACATTAGTTAACATGAACTAATAATGAACTGCACTTATACAGCATTTATTAATCTTTGTTAATGTTAATTTCAACATTTACTAATAAAATATTAAAATCTTGTTAACATTAGTTAATGCACTGTGAACTAACATGAACAAACAATGAACAACTGTATTTTCATTATCTAATATTAATGAATATTAGTAAATACAGTAACAAATGTACTGCTCATGGTTAGTTCATGTTAGTTAATACATTAACTAATGTTTAACTAATGAACCTTATTGTAAAGTGTTACTATTTTATTCATTTATTTATTTTCCCCTCAAGTCCATTTACAATGTTAATTTCTTAAGGTTTCTTATACCAAAACAGTAGTGGTTTAGTATTATATAACAGTTTCCACCTTCTTTCTGACCCATAGAATTAAACATCTTAATTGTTTAAACTGATTTTGCAGCTTAATTTAAAGGAAAAACAAGTTTATTTTTTCTTGAATCATTACAAATATTGTCTTATAAGCTTAAATTGTTATCTTGTTTTAAGGATGCTTTCACTTATTATTTTATAGTGTATAAATATGAAATACATTTTGCATAATATGCATATTACATTTAGTCATTCAGCAGACGCTTTTATCCAAAGCTACTTACAAATGAGGAGAGCAATAGAAGCAATCAAACTAACAATAGGGCAACAATATGCAAATGCTGTGACCAGTCTCAGTCAGTCCAGCACAGTACATGTAGCAAGCTTTTTTTTTTCTTTCTTCTTAACCCTCTGGAGTCTGAGGATTTTTCCCTATTCAAGTAGACAGGAGCTGTACTTGCTGGACTCGTGACCAACAAGTGGACTGACTTTCCTCGTTGACGTTTGTTGTGTTTGGAGGATGTTTATATTGGCTGTTCTGAGACACTGCAGGCTTCTGTTTCGACATTAATGAACTAAAATGAGTTTATATACACTGAAATAACAAAGAAGGCACTTTGGGGAAAAATAATTGTGAAATCTCAGTCTTGTTTTTTTTTTGCCCTTGAAAGCCCTCTCTCAACAGCTTGAATCACGTAAACTAAGCTAAACAACAAATCTTGTCAGCTTCATGAAAACCTGTAATTCTTTATTCCCGTTTTGTGTGTGTGTTCTTGATTGTGTGCATGTTGTTTATGCATCTGTCTGTTTTTGAGTTACGGTTCAGGTTTGACGTTTTGTTAGGCCAAACACACAAATGATCCTCACTGGTTCTGAAGGCTTAAACACACACATGAGTGCCAGATCCTAATCAGAGCTTAAATTAAACTGACCACACAACTTCTTAGGCACAGAATACGTCAAACATAGCATCAGATTCAACCATTTACAGCAGGGTTGAATGCAAGTTACTTGATTACATGGGTTTGTGGAAGGTGTTTTGCTGACCGATTGGAGGAAAAGTTTACCTTGATTTAATTAAACCATCTAAACTCCATCCCAATCCACTTTTGAGCAACCTCAGGACCATAACAAACCCTGACACGGGTTCATATCCACAGAGAGAGAAGAATAAGAGCTTATTTTGGTTTGCTCTTTTTTTACTTACTTTTTGCTTTAACATCTGTAACTTATTTGCGTTATTTATTTAAATTTTGATGTGACTTTCCCAGATTCATCTACCAATTAAAGATGTCTACAATTTATCATTATTATCACCATTATTATTATTATTATTATTATTAATATTTATCAAGATCCTGGAAAATGTCAACTTTCTCCCCAAATGAACTTAATTTTGATTCTTGCAGATCTAAAACGTGGACTGTTATCACTCTACTGTGTCCCAAATGTCTGAAGCATAATTCTCAAAGAAAAACAGTTTGGATATTTGGACACAGATGCAGAGAGAACACAAATGTTTTTTTCTGTTTAATCTATTCTGACTGATCTTTCATTAGCTAAATGCATAAACAATATGAAACGGAATGAGACAATTTACATAGGAATGTGAAAGGAGACGATGGAAAAAATACGGAGAGCAGCAGCTTTCATTTCTCCTCGACAGCCCCAAGACCACGCCGAACACTGTGAGTGTGTGTTAGAAATCAGGAATGGTGAGAGAACATTGTGCTTGATACGTTTTTCATCTTCAAACCAAACTTGGGTCTTCAGCTGGCAAAGTTTAAATCTCGTCTGGCTAGCACGCTTCCCATAATGTTTATGCATTAGGTCAGTAGGTGGAGAGTAGGCAGTCTTTTGCACTGTTTGAACGCATTTGACCACATGAGTGTTCATACTCAAAGTTTTAGACCCCTTTTACACCTTTATTTAGCGTCATCCACTTGCGATCCGACTGACCAAAATGCATCTTAATACCAGGTGTAAACAGGGCCGTTTTGGAGTGTATTCGATGGTCAGTTTGGCCTCACATGAACAAGCCTCATTTATATGGCATGTTTTTTTCCCTCATGACAGCTCTCAAAGCATTAAATTACTCTGTAAACCTCCTGCACTTTTATCTGTAAACTCTCTCTGTGAATGTATTCTGAGCTCTCAACTGTCTAAGGACTGAAAGTATAAGCTGTAGCTTGAACAAAAACACACACTGTCCTGTGCTGAGCACATCCCTGAATGTGTGTGTTGGCGTTCACAGGATATCACAGCTGGATAAAATCCCATTTTCCATTAGCGAGATACAGCAGGATAAAAATCAACATTTGGAAGGGAGTTCAAAGCATAATGAAATTTCCACCAACATAGAAATTTTGTAATATTTTATGGTTTCGTACTTGAAAAGAATATAATAATTACCTCCTTCATGTCCTCTTGCTCTCTTGATTGAATACTGATATATTAATTTCCGATTTCAACATTGCATCTTAATGGATTAGTTCACACAGAAATTAATATTCTGTCATTATTTATTTACCCTGCTGTCATTCCAAACCTTTCTTCTGTGGAACTCAAGAGAAGATGTTTAGCAGGATTTATAATGCCCAAGTTGCTCTTTTCCAAGTGACAAAATGACAAAAGGTTGAAAAAAAGAGTACATGATGACACAATATTTATTTTTGGATTAACTGTCCCTTTAAAACTGATGTGAGTAATTTCTGCGCTCCTAGTGTTACCACATGGTTTCCTGAACACACTGCCATTGGTCCATTTTTCAGTGCATATGGTTCTTGAGTTGAGCTATGTGGAGAAAGTTTCTTTGGAGAAAGTTATACGTTCTTCAGATCAGTGTATTGGTTTCTTGGGTACTTTAAGAATATGAAGCCTGTCAATAATAAACTGAAAAAATCTTTTTTTTTTTTAAATGGAATATTTTATAAAAATATTTTAGTTGCATTTTTTTATATCATATTTGATACATCAGGCTTTTGGCTCATATAGTGTGATATAGTGAGAATGAAGCTCAGGCTCAAGGTGGAAAAAACACCAAACTGAGCAAAAATTAAAAGGTTCTGTAATTGGAGGTAATATTGCAGTTGCACTTGCAGTTTCATTTGAATATGTGAACATATGACCTTGTCTGAGAAGCAGAACTCTCATTTTTCCCCCTGTTTAATCTCACTGTTGTTTAGGAGAATCAGTTGAGATAATAGAGATCTCATTTTTGACATTTTGTTCCTGTGGGTTGTTTTTAATAAGTCTTTCTCAAGCAGACACATTCACACACTGTAGCAGAATAGGAAATCGGAGTTGGCAAGTGTTTTAGTTATTAATGAAGGAAAATCAGTGAGTCATGTGTCAGACTGCAGCCTGCAGGTGTGAGATATAAATGAGACGTCAAACAGATGCTCTGAGACAGTGTGAGACCTCTGCTGTTGTGATGATGTCACCGTACAGTAGATGTACACTGTCTTGCACTGTTTGTGCTACAGACATGAATGTATGGAAATCATTAGACATACAGTCATGTGAAAAAGTTTGGACACCTTATTGTATTCCATGCTTTTCTGTATCAGGACATTACAAAAATTCATCTAGTGCTTGGCAGGTCTTAAAATTCGGAAAATAAAAACTCAAAATGATGAACAAAACACATGGCATATCACACCGTGTCATCATTTATTTAACAAAAATAAAGCCAAGATGGAAAAGCCATGGGTGACAAAGTTAGGACACCCTATGATTCAATTGCTTGTGGATCCACTTTTAGCAGAAATAACTTGAAGTAATCATTTTCTGTATGATTTTTATCAGTCTCTCACATCGTTCTGGAGGAATTTTGCCCACTCTTCTTTACAGTGTTGCTCCAGTTTATTGAGGTTTGCACAGCTCTTGCCACAACATTTCAGTCGGGATAAGGTCTGGACTTCGACTGGGCCAGTGCAACACCTTTATTCTTTTTCAGTCATTCTGTTGTAGTTTTGCTGGTGATCTTCGGATCATTGTCCAATTGCATGACCCGGTTTTGGCCAAGCTTTAGCTGTCGGACGGATGGTCTCACATTTGACCCTAGAATACTTTGGTATACAGAGGAGTATTGTACTCTCATGAACTTTAGCATTTAACATGTTAACTGAGGCCTATAGAGTCTGAGGTGTAGCTCTTGGTTGTCTCTGAGCATTGTAAGCTCTGATCTTGGGCTGAATTTGCTGGGACGTCCACTCATGGGAAGATTGGCAACTGTCTTGAATGTTTTCCACTTGTGAATAATCTTCCTCACTGTAAAATGATGGACTTCAAACTGTTTGGAAATGGCCTTGTAACCCTTCTCAGATTGATGGCATCAACAATTGCTTCTCTAAGATCATTGCCGATGTCTTTCTTCCTTGGCATTGTGTTAACACACACCTGAAGTCTCCAGACGCTCAAACTGCCAGAACTTCAGCTTTTATAGAGGTGATCACACTTGCTGATAATCATTTAATCAAAGGCATTTGATTGGCAGTGCCTGACTGCTACTTACCCTCTTAATTCCTATGTTAACAGTAAGGGTGTCCTAACTTTGTCACCCATTGGTTTTCCATTTTGGCCTAGTTTTTGTTAAATAAATAATGACACGGTGTGATATGTCATGTGTTGTTATTCATCTGAGGTTTTATTTTCCAAATTTTAAGACCTGCCAAGGACCAGATGATTTTTTATTACGCCCTGATACAGAAAACCATGGAATTCAATAGGATGTCTTAACTTTTTCACATGATTGTATGATATTCTCTTAATGGATGATCAAGTAGGTAAAAAAAATCCCACAGACTTGCATTGAAGGAGAAACCTGTTCCATATTGTATCTAGAGACCAGAACATCACAAGAGACTTGTTGATGGACCAGTAAGAAACCACCTAGCAACCACATAGTGAATATAGAAAATACAGACTAAATGATTTTATTAATTTCTCAGGACATAATTTTAGAAATATAGCTACATACGGGTGTTAAGACAATGCATCGGCACTTCTGCATTTATGTACTTGCATGCAGCTAACAAAAATATGTTCTAAGAATGTTTTGCTATCACATTTCTAAATGTTCTCTGAATGTTCAAAACATTCAAAAATGTACTAAAAACTTTTTTTTGGGTTACGCAAATGTTACTTTTGAATGTTCTCTAAACATTCTGAAACAAGTAGTAACATTTAAAAAATAGAATTCAGAATAAAATAAAAAGAAATAAAAATGGAAACATTCCATGAATATATACATAACGTTTTTGTGCTAAAGTTTTGAGAACATTATTAAAGACCAGTTCGCTCTGAATGAAGGTTCTAATGATGTTACTGAAAGAACTTTTGTTCATAACGTTGAGAGAACCTTGCCAGAACGTTCTGAGAACGTTCCCTGTTTGCTGGGATAGCGTATGTTTCTGGATGACCACACACTTTGATCCCTAAAAATATTTTTTTTTGTGTGATATATGTTCTTTCAGTCAGTTCATGAGTATAAATCAACATGTGAGATCATATAACTTCGCTTCAGACCACAAATCATTAGGCTCGATATCAGGCAGCTCTGTGGCAGAATCTGAAACACAGAAGCAAAGACTCAGAAGCACCTGTGTCTACTAAGAAAATTGATTGCTTTATTGAACCACTTTATTTTTATCCATTCATGTAAAATTAATTTTGTCTACAAATTATTTGTAAATTGATTGCTAATCATTACATATTTGAATAAATTCTTGCAGTTAGACCACTGTTCAAAGTCAGTACGATTTTTCAATGTTTATGAAAGAAGTCTCACCAAGGCTAAAAAACACATTGAAAAACAGTCAAATTGTGAAATATTATTACAATTTAAAATAACTGTTTTACTCTAGTCTTCAGTGTCACGTGGTCCTTCAGAAATCATGCTGATTTGCTGCTCAATTTTTCTTATTATTATCAATGTTGAAAACAATTGTACTGCTTAATATTGTTGTGAAAACTGTAATACTTTTTTCAGGATTATTTGATGAATAGAAAATTCAGAAGGACAATAAATCTGACATTAATGTCTTTATTGTCACTTTTGATCAATTTAATGCATCCATTCTGAATAAAAGTATTAATTTTACAAAGTATTAGGGCTGGGACACGATACAAAGAATCTGGAGTAATTCTGATATTTTTTTCGATGTATTGCGATTCTCTCTTGAATCGATTCTGAGCTTAGTTTTTTAACAGCAGATGGCACTACATGCTTTAGAAACACCTGTACTCTGCTTGCTTCCAGGTCCTTTACACACACCACTTAAACCTAAAATAATCGTTCATAAAGTTCAAAAAAGGTTGAAGCGAATTACAAGGATGTCCGCAGTGGGCTGTGTTTATATTTATCTTGAGTCATAAAAGCATTCTGAGCCGAGGTGCAAGTATATTTAACCACTTACATGACTCAGTCGAATGCATGATCGCTGTCCAGCAGTCTTCTTCATGAGCATTTGAGTGTTGGTTAAAAACTAGCCTAGAGCGCCATCTGCTGTTAAAACTAAGCTCAGAATCGTTTCGAGAGAGAAAATATCAGAATCGATCCAGAATCATTGTATCACGAATCGACAATCGATGTATTGTCCCAGCCCTACAAAGTATAAATATAAATCTTGCTGACCCCAAACTTTTAAATGGTAGTGTAAGTCATGCTATTCTAAAAAAGGCTATTTTAATATCTGAATTTGCTTATTTCATTCTATATAAGACTTTGGCTCCTTAAAATAGTCTAATTTATAAATATTTTGACCTTTGCTGGGAAGAACATTTAGAGACAGGTTGTCTTCAAATTTGATTAAATGAATACTACTGGGTTTGTTAAAATAACTACTTCATAAGTACCAATCACTGCATTTAATACAAAGGACTCAGTTAAGTAACATGAATTAAACCAGAGTGGTTTCTCTCTTTCTCTCTCTGGCGATGCTTTGGCAGTCTTCTGTGTCCTGTGGATCTATATTGAGTGTACCGAGAACAGATTATTAGCTCATAACTGCAGCAATGTGACCACTCATGTTCATCTGACCGGATCAACAGTGCTAAACCCGACCCGACCCACTGGATCTCACTCTAAAGACCTCCGTGGAGGGGTACGCCCCCTTCTTATGAAGTCACGTGTTGCATGTGCGGGTATTTACATAGAAACAAAGATGCCAAGGTTCCACATATAGGAGCAAATGCTTACATCTCCTGTTATATAATACACTCTTCAAGATGTGTGTGGCTATATTTTAAGGACAAAATTGTACCCAGAAGCTATATCTGACAAAACCTCCCTTCGGGAACGCCCTTAAAGGTCAAAATGATTCATAAATAAATAAAACTTAAGAGATGTGTGAGATTGTTCTAGAAGGTCTTGAGTTCAGATTCTCAGAGATTGTAAACTGATACTCAATCGCTCTGCCAGCCTCACACACAGACACACACAGCAATATCGCTTGCTGTCAAACCATAGTTTTAGTTTAATAACACACCACATCATGCAAGATTCAAACCAAACCTGACCTGGTTTCTATTAATTGACGCAAACCTAATTCTGTTCTCCCCTGCAGGCAAAATAATTTCAGAAGCGTTCAACAAACTTCCATGCGGTTGTTCTGTGTCATTATGAATACAGGCCTATGATTTTATTGCAAACCACAGTTCGATGTTCCCTTATGTAATGACATTGCCAGCACTAGATGTGGTCACGGCAGAGTCATTAATGTTTTTGTCCGTTGTTTGTGTTCCAACAGAGCTTCCAGTCTTCCAAAACCAGCTGTGGCACCAAAGGTATGAGATTTACACACGCATACAGCCAGCGAGAGCACACAACTGGAGTATTGTGAATGGATTGTGTGTATGTTATTATACCCCTCTAAGACAGACACACAGCTCTATATGTATGCATGAGTTTTAGTTTTGCATGTTTATAGCAAAAGTGCGCCTGCTGTGTTCAGTTATCTGTCTTGTATCGTTGTGTTCAGAATAGAATACTAGAACGCTGCATATTGAACATTTAATAATGTATACTACCTATTTTTTTATATTATATGAAACAGTATGTAACTGCAGTGTGCTACACTGGTCTCACATGATGCATGTTTCTCATTACGCTGCATTTTTATTTAGAAAGTTGCTGTCCATTTCTAATCTCTGATAGATATAGTTATTTACATTTATGCATTGCATTTATATGTATGCATTTGTTAGATGCTTTTATCCAAAACAACATGCATTTCATTTAAGCTGTACATTTATATCAGTTCATGCATTCCCTGGGAATCGAACCCATATCATTGGTGCTGTAGGCACTATGCTTTACTGTTTGAGCTACAGGAATGCATTATTTCTGTTTTTAATCCAGTTTTATGTTAAAATGTCTTATCTATTGGCTCATCAAAATGAGTCAAGATGGAGATGTTAAAAATTTGAATGCTTAATGATGTTTATACATCTTATTGTAAATAGTCAAGCATTTTCTCAATACACAGTACACACTGCATACTGTTTTAAGAAATAGTATGTAGTATGCCATTCTAGACATACTTAAGTTCAGAATGGCATGCTACGGTACCATGCTACTTATTTTATTTCTGCATTATAAAGTGTGTATATTATGCACAGTATGCAAATTATCACACAAAAAAGCTAAAATATGCATTTTCTTGATGTTTTCGAGTTGCTAAAAATGACCAAATCACCTCAGTAATCCTCACTGTTGCTTCATGTCAGCAAAAAATGTCTGAAAATGAATTAATATCTGGTGCTTTTTCACTGCAAGTCATGTGACAACAGTATCATCGTATAATACGATGTACATTCTGTTTCACATACTATTTTTTAAATAGTATATACTGTGCAGTGTTCAGTAAGTAGTCAGCTAGTATTCCAATCTGAACATATTGCCACACATTATTTAGGTTTTCAGCAGCGTAGTAACATCTGTTGTATAACCCATTCGTTGTTGTGTGCTATCTGTTGATTTGTTGTGTTGCTGTTGTCGTTTTGTTTGAGTGCTGCATGTGCTTCCCTGTTTAGGATCATTCTGTGGAAATTATCAAACCCGTTCCTATGGCAACCTCCATTCCATCTTCCTCTGACATCACAAACTCCACCCACATCCCTTCATCCTCCAATAGGGGCGCTCGTCCATTTGGAGGGGCGGGGTCACCACACATAGCCTCCATTCCCTCTGCCGCATCTGCTTTTGCACTCGCCTCCTCAGCTCAAAGCCCTAATCCACTGGCTCCGCCTACTCCTACTGATGGCTCACCAAATCATATACCGGCGGTGCCCCGCCCTTCGGTGTATAACACGCCCATCAATCTCTACTCCAATGAGAATGCCTGTGAGGTTGCCATGGGCCAGAGGCGGGGCCTGCTGGAAAGCCAGGGTGAGAGCTCTCAGCTGAATGGGTAAGAGTTTGATTGACAATCTGTTGCCCCACCCACCCTATAAACATAGAGCTCAAAAGTGACACCCACTTTTTCAGAGGTCTGGATTCTGAAAGCATTTCTCCATAGACGTTTCAGAAAATACCCAACCTACCAGCACCGAGTTGAATCACAACATTACAGCATTTGATTTGAAGCAAAACATATTTGAAAATTGTTATACAAAGACAAAGGGACAGGACTGTGTATAAGGGAATTAATAAACTCTACTCATCCAATAAAACATTGTAAATGATGTAATGAAATCAGGCTTTTGTGTTTCCCCTGCAGCATAAGCAGGTTTGCTGGGTCTCTCAGCAACTTTAAAATGAAAATGAAAACAAAAAAAGCAAATTCAAACTATTAACCCTACATTAGATAACACTACATGAGATAACGATCACTACAAGTTACAATACAAATATTTATATTTCAATTTCTTCGCATTTAAATGTTCAAACCCTTACGCTTTTAACATTTTAAATCCTCCACGTTTTATTTTGGTGGAATATTATTGAAATGCCGTAAACTTCTGTCCACAAAAATGTTGGAAAAGATGCTAATGTGAATGTAAATAAAGTGAACCTAGCGCACATTAAAGTTGAGTTTGTGAGAAGCAGCATTTATTGTGAACCGAGCTGCTCTGAAAACAAGCTATTATAAGCTGCGAGCGTGTAAATGACACTCTGAAACAGACTATCCGTTTCATTAATTAAATCATAGGCTTTGATTTGATAATCACGATCTGATAAAATATTTGATTTGATATTAGATTCTGTTTGATGAGTTTTATTTTGATTAATTGTGCAGCCCCATTTGTTTTGATACATTCAATTAAATTATTAGCTTTTCATAAACTTCTTTGGGAAACCCTGCACTAGTGCAACAATTTTAACACATTAACTAGCATTAAAATGCAATGTTTGTATTCGGAATGTTTTCAAATGAAATTTGAAATAATTTGACTTACAGTTTATGAATTTGAATGCATATTTTTTAACAACCTTGGAACTCATGGTTGGTCTATCTGAAAGCTTCATATATAGGCATTAAAAATCAGTTTCACTGCAGAGATTTCGAATGCCAATTCTACTTCCATAACTCACTTTTGAGCTCTGTCCCCCTTGTTGAATTCCAGGCTGCTTTTTTTGGATGTCTAAATGCTGCCAAAAAATATGCATCATATTCAGAAAATCATTTGAATATGAAAGTGTATTTAGTTGGTTTCCATGATGTACCTCTACACTATTTTTGTAATGTGGTTTAGTGTAAACTTTAGTTGGTCGGATTAGACCATAAGTACACAACAGCTGAGGTCTGAATTCTTGGCAGAACAACATGCCACATCATATTCATTTATCAGAAGTCATGCCAACATTTAAACCCAACCAAAGTACGAAGTGCATCTTTCATATTTACATGCTTCCTCATTTTTGCATTTTTATTTAAAGGTACAGTAAGCGATTTCTGAGAAACGCTGTTGAAAGTGGATCTGACGAGCATCAAAACTCACTTGTAGCCAATCAGCAGTAAGGGGCGTGTCCACTCGTGCCTGTGCCTGTGTTGCATAATGTGGATTTAGGGGCGGAGCTATCAAGATAGGGGTGTGATCCTTTTGGGTAGCTGTCAAATATCAACAGCGTTTCTCAGAAATCGCATACTGCACCTTTAATATATTTGGGGGGGGTCTTTGGATCACTAAATAATATTCCAGAATGTTGTTTCATGGTCTGAAGACTATCTCTTTTCATGCAGTGACGTATGTGAGATTTTGTTCGTTGATGGGCGGGTGTCAGTGGCTCTGATGTTCATGTGTAAATTTAGATCTGCGTAATGGTATCTGTTATGTGTTTTGGTGTGTGTGTGAAACAGGGCTCTCCCTTGGATAATGTCCCAGGGGAAGCTCAGATGTACTTTGTGTGTGTGTGCAAACCTCCCATTCTGGGTTTCATATTTTAATGATGGTTCTAAAGTGCTGATTGACATTATTACGCAGAAGAGCTACGTGTCTAATTACACGTGCTGATGCACACACATATTCTGGGACACACACGCATACATCTCATCAGATCAGTGTGTTTGTTGTGATGCATTTTGTTCGTTTCTGTGTGCTAATAACTTTAATAGTATAATATCAGCCTGATACCAGCGCAGATTATAGTTTAATCACCCAATAAACCCGTTCTGCTTCTCGTTAAGTGTTGCATTAAGTGCTTAGAATGGCATACTATTTTTGCAATATGCAGAGTGTGTACATAGTATGCATGGGACACTGGGATGACCTACTACAAGTGCCAAAATATGCAGTATATACTGTGCAGTATGCTAGTATTTCATTCTGACCATTAGAGTGCATAGTATTCGCTAGATAAAAAGGAGAGAAAGAGGAAAATATTAGAGACGTGGGAGAGAAAACAGATGAAAACCAAATGCTTCTCGTCATACTGTGCACTCATCTAATGGTTTCTCCTCCCTCTCTTGTAAAACTGTGATAAATCCTCCTCATTATCCTCATACAGCTGTACATTAGAGAGTCAAATCAGAGCCAAGCCTGTGTCTGTGATTTTTTTTATAGGCAACTGTTGAGAAAACATATTCCTCCTTAATGCAACCCTGTGTGTACCTGGTCCTGGATACTGTACTTTGTTTAAATGGAAAGAATTCTTCTGGATTGAGTTTGTCTTGCTCTTTGTCAACCGTTTGTGGTGTTTTTAATGGCTGATGCTGATATCAGTATCTTAGGGTGGCATATTTATTGAGGATATATGTAACGTAATTTACAGTTGCTTTATTTACACAATATTTAACTCACAGAATACATTTGAGAACAGAAAATGTGCACAATACATTGACATTGTCTAGCCAATATATTGGTCTATCACATTTTTATATTTGTCTACCAAACATTTTTATTAAAAAAAAGTAATTGAAAACAACTGAAAAAGTCATTTTGACTTAAGACTACATTGTTATATTTTAATTGCAATAAAAAATATCAAAAGTTAAATAATTTAAAAATATTTTATGCAAATATTGATATTTTATATTTAATTATTAATATTTACCTAAATATTCTATAGTGTTCTGGAAATCTGGTCACTATATAATTACTAGATGTAAATACACAGTTAAATTAGCTGTTGTTTAATAATTCCTGAGTTTTCATTTGTATTTGTGCCTCAAACATAGCAACTTAGCAATAAACACGTTGGAAATGCACTATAAACACGATATTTTAAAGTAGGCTTTTATTAAGCAAATAAAGGAGTGAAAATTACTCACCCTTTGCTTTAAAACAGACATCTGTTGGGCTGTTATCCGCCAAAATGCAAATTCATCACGTGACAACACCGTGTCCTAACCATAGACTGTAAAAAAATATGGACGTAGTGTCCGTGACGTCACCCGTAGATTTCTGAAGAGCATTTTTGAAGCGAAGACCATGTTTCATGGTCTGAAGACTATCTCTTTTCATGCAGTGACGTATGTGAGATTTTGTTCGTTGATGGGCGGGTGTTCATTGATCCGTGGCACTTGGATAAAATGTCCATGAGTGTCTATATAAAAAAAATATTTGAATATCTGAAATATTGATATATTATCCATTGTTTGCATCACATTTCTTCTGAATGATCTGCTCTCCATCATCGTTCTTCAAGAAATGATGCAACCTGAGCAGCATTTATGTTGTAAAACTGTATATGATCGTATATATCTCACAAACAAATGAGCCTGCGTCCAAAGTATAATTTTTCAAAATGCAACAGTTTTAGTTATAATATCCAAGCAGTGCTGTCGAAATTTTATATCCTCCTGCCATTGTCATTGTAGTAAATCTCACGAACAAAACTTTTAGCCAATGCCAAGACCCAACAACGTGTGTTCTGTTTATCTTTGGCATGCGTGCAGAGACACAGACGCACATCTGTCTCGAGTCTCGACCATTAACGCAGCAAGCCATATTATTTTATAATTGTATAAAATAATCCCGAAAAAAGCACAAACAGGGCAGAGATGCCAAGTTCAGCGGCTTGAATTAGCTGAGGTGATGGCTCACAGACAGCAGTGCAATTCACCTGTCACTCAAGTGGCCACGCCCTTAATTATGCAGAACTTTAAGGCTTAATATAATTTAAACGGATGAGTTATAAAAAAGTTCACCCCCCTCAGAGTTGTCATGAAGGGCAAAATTAGCAGTATAGACCAAAACCACAATTTGTACCAGCTGCAAACATGTTTTTTTCTGCTGTAAAGTTGGCCATTTTAACATGGGGTCAATGAGATTCTGCTCTCTTTTGGAGCCTGTCTCTAGCGGTCAGTCGATGAATAGAGGGTATGCATAGACGTCACTTTCCCGCCGGAACGAGCTACCTCAGCTGGACTGAGTGGCAAAAGAACCTGCTGCATGACTGGATTTAATAGGGGAAACTGCGAAAACGTGAGTAAAACAAACGATTACACTAAAGGTTGGGCACGAAAGTGTTCCTTATGACATGTCAAAGAAACCTAATCCATGGATATTGGCATGCAGCCAGGAATCGTGTTTCCTGACATTTATATGTGCCTGATTTCAATGCCAGGGAAATACATAAAGCAAATCTGCCTGTGAACACATTATATAACTATATAGGTAGGTCTAAATCGGAGTGATCACTTATATCAATGTTATATATTTCGTCATATCGTCCAGCCCTAAAACCTGTATAGTTTTTGTCAGTTTTTATTTAAAAACACCCAATTATGCAGAATATAAGATGGTAAATATTTAATTGATGAGTTGTCAACACAATATACAACAATACAATATATAGGGTATGATTTTACCCCAAAATCCAACATTTTGACAAAATGATAACTGCAAAACATGTTTCTTTGCCTGGAGTCCAGCTGTTTCTGTGAATTGCAGCGACCTATTTGCTTCTTTTTTCTGTAGCTTTCAGCAGTCTGTAAAAATATACCTCAGATTTTGTGTCAAAGCTATTTGTACAGTCAGTCGCAAAGCTCTTTCCCGTTTTGGATGCGTTTTATGTGTTTTCGCGGCATTCACATTGAAAACCAATGCTGCCACTCAGTCTTTTGCCACTCAGTGGGCGTAACCGCAGTCATAATGGTCGACGGTGACGTCACGTGCATACCCTCTATTGCAGTTTAGGTCACTTCCGTATTGGCTTCAAGAGAAACTGGGGGAGGTTGCCGCTTGGTCCTAACCAGCCGCTACGGCAAAACGCAACAATTCTATTTTAAAAAACGGTAATGGTTCCTATTTTTCTGTGACGTCCGGCTGGAACAACAACACAAAGTATGGCAATTGTAATCTTAGGTAATCAATGTTTATGTGGTATATTTAATGTTAAAAGAGTGTAATGTGACTTTGAATATCATTTTGTGTGTCTTTTATAGCCGTACTGAAAGCAACAATGGGACAATTCACCTCAGATCATCAAAAAAAATAAAATAAAATAAAAGGAAACAAGAACGTTCAAACTGTCAACATATTGTGAACAGACAAATGTATGCTATGACAAAGATTGTTTCAGTAACTCAATATGTATTTTCAATAATGTTAAAATGGTGTAATATTCATGAATTTGGTTATGTACTTATATATACATTTCGTTGCGAGTGCCAGAGTTTGCCGAGAGAGCCCGCCCACGCGCTCTTCTGATTGGCTGTGATTTTTGATTGACTTTATCGCGCCTCATTGTCGCGTCTGGTGTGGACGGACAAACTGTTTGTCAAAATCTTCTTGTTAGGACACACACGGTGTTACACAAATGAGATTGGGGAGACATTAGTGAGTTTGATTGGATTTATTAAAAAGCTTGTGAGGTTTCTAACCTTTTATTGATTTAAATGATATATATTGTGTGTGTAGCCTATGTGTCTTCAGCTGTTGGTCTGTCTCAGAGGGGTTTAGGAATCAGTGTTGTGTATATTGAGCCAGTGATGATTGTGTGTTTAATGGTTATTTTCTCTATGTGCTTTTCAGCAGGTGACTCCAGCCACAAAGTCAGTACCATATGGATGCTCCTTTCATTGTGTTTGTGTGTGTGTGTGTGTGTGTGTGTGTGTGTGTGTGTAGTGCCTAGCAGTTTTGTTTTGCTTTTTGTTTTTTCAGAGAATCCACTAATCTAATTTTTACAATGGCAGTACTTTAATTTAAATTAATGAAACACTAAGTCTTATGATTTTCACATGACAGACGATTAAACAAAAATATAAATCAAAGTCACTAAGCAAATAATTAATTCCCTTACAAAAACTTACTGTGGCATATGTTAACAAAGCGATGTATCAGATGGTAATACCATGGTATTTTGATGTGTTTGGGAGCACTAAATGATTACCATATTAATGGTATTTACATGGTAAAGAATACCATTGCAGTATCAAAAAAAAAGAATTACCATGGTAATAATGAATGACCACCACATTCATGTACCAGATAGTACTATCAAAGATGAAAAAACATGGTAATATTAGTACTTTTTTATTATTAATGTAGTATCGCTGATTATGCAACAATTACTTTTAAAGCAGAGCGCACTCAAGCAAAGCAAAGCTGGGTTTGTGGTTTATTGTTCTTCTGTTTGCAATGCATGAGCTTGTTGACGTGTGTTTGATATGCATGTCATGTTCCGACTCTGACGTGTTTTATCGCAGTGGTGGTCGTCAGGTTTATTCACACATACATATCAGTTTGTCAAACACACTGAGTGAGCAAATGAGCCCTGCCAACACTCTTTCTTCACACACACGGACCGTTCACTCACAGCCTGACAGCGATGATTTATTGACAGCTTATGAATGTTGTACGTGTGAGTACAGATGGGCTTTGGCACGATCAGTACATACCGGATGTAAAAATGTTTTTTGAGAGATTGGATTGGCGAAGCTTGTAGATTTCAGATGTCCCACTGAGTACTGATGAGCTCAGGCTTCACAAACCTGTTGCATGTCTTTTATTCCATGTGCAGCAGCGCCATCTTCTGGTCTCATGAATTTTAAACTTTCATTTCCTCAACTACAAAGGCTGTGTCTGAAATCGCCCCCCATACCCTCATTCAATGTTCCCTACATTACTCCACTAATATAGTTCACTTGAAGGAGTGAATGAAAACGAGTGAGTGAATTCAGACACTGAGTGTGCCGCTTCTGCATAGTTTGTGCTTGCCGTTTAATAATCATTTGAAACTTAGCAAACTAGAAGCTCCAGTAGTAATGAAAAGATTTATCTTGAACTCTATCATGGAAACTATGTATAAACCTTAATTAAACAATTTAATAAACAATTAAAAAGGAATTTATACCTGTATATTACGCTGTAGCCACATTGCACAGCGTTAACAGGCGTTACGCTTTTTTTTGCTAACCTTTCAGGCTTGCCTTCAAATGGCTTTGGTTGTACACTCGTTATTGCAGTGCATTGTGGGATTGAACGAGTGCACTCGATAACGTCCTATGGTTTTGGACACCACTACAAATGGCTGTAGTGTATAGGCGCGATTTCGGACAGTCAAAGTTTTCATTTTCTTTGAGGATTTTAGACCTCAAAAGCTCATGTTTCTGTTTAAGATGACGTATTCACTTGATTCAGTTTTTCAGAAGTTACCTTACAGGTTTTACTATGGCAACCACACAGGTCAAAATACCATAGTTACAACAGTTACACTACAGTAGAACTGTAGAAATGTACTTGATATAAAAAATTACAGGAAAATTGCAAAAGTTTATTTTTAAGACTATTAATTATGAGCGTTGCATGTGTTTCATTCCATGTGCATCAGCGCCATCTACTGGTCTAGTGCATTTCTAACTTTCATTGAGTTGTTTCATTTTCTTGGAAGATTTTAAAACTAAAAAAACTCATCATTCCATTTAAAATGATCTATTTACCAGATTCAACATCTCAGAAACTTAAAATAAGCTTTTAACTAAATGAGTGCTTTTTAAATTCAAGTTGCATTACAAAGATTACCTATGATAACCATACAGTTGGCCAAAATACCATAGTTACTTGTAAAAATTACAGGACAATTGCTGAAGTTTCATTTTAATACTCTATTAATTATGAGCCCATTGCACATGTTTTATTCCATGTGCAGTAGCGCCATCTGCTGGTCTAGTGCATTTCTAACTTTCATTTCTTCAACTATAGAGTTCAGTTACACTACAGTAAAGCTGTGTAAATGTACTTGATATTAATAATTACAGGAAAATTGTTACTTTTTTAAGACTACTACTTATGATTTCACAGTAGCCTAGTGACAAGAACAGTTTTTTAGCAGTATTTTGGCAGAAACTATGGTTATCGTGGTAAATTTATGAATATTTGAAGTGAATGCCTCCAAAAGCTCTCCGTTATGTAATGACAATATTTGATTTTATTCTTCATAGTGGTCCTCCAGCTGTGTCTAAGTGAGTACATCTGTAATGTGTGTAAAACTCCTCTGATAGAGAATGATTACTATGTTTTAACTTTCTCATTCCTTTTCTTATGCCTCCTTCCTCCTTCAGAAAACCTCCAGTTAACAGGTAAACTGGGAAAAGCAGCAACGTCCTTTTTTCTCAGATACTCAGTTGCTTAATTGGTGCATTTGATGTGCAGCATGATTACATGTAAACGAGACTGACAGTATCTCTCTCTCTCTCTCTCTCTCTCTCTCTGTGTGTGTGTGTGTGTGTGTGTGTGTAGACTTCCTCGTAAGCCTATCACAGAGACAGACATTGAGTTTTACCACGTCCCAACTCACGGTGATGCCAGCAGGAAACGCATCATGCAGGACACAGAGGACTGGCGCCCGCGGACAGGGACTTCACAGTCCCGCTCATTCCGTATCCTAGCCCAAATCACTGGCACTGAATCTGAACTCGGTGAGAGATTTTATTTTATTTTATTTTATTTTATTTTATTGTTCCCTTTGATTTATATTGGTTGATCAGGGAAAGAAGCTAATTAATCCTTTGTTTTTTATTTGCAACATTTGATTTATTCCTTTAAAAATGCTATTCTAGGTCCACTTATTTAATTATTTAGATATTGAATGTTTAGAATTTGGTAATGTATTGATAAAATTCAATTGTTTGATATAAAAGAGCAACACACTTTTATGCTTTATATGGTTAGAAAAAAAAATATGCCTTCAGAGTTTAAATTCATCTGAAAATCAACTCCTGGGGAAGCTTAAATTAATAAAACTATTTTTTTCTGGCACTGATATTGATGCATTATATAAATTTTGGGCCTTATTCATAAAACACAAGCAGAATGTATTTCTGTGATTATAAAAACATTCTTAGATAAAATGTCACATTTGATTCAAGGCAACAGTTTGTGTAACAATCATTTTACAAAACATTTACACAGACATTTGTTCTGCTCATGTTTCATGAATGAGACCCATTGTGCAAAACCTTCAATACTGATTTTGAGATTAAGATAAAATAGAAACTGAGAGCGAGAGAAACAGGAGGAAGAGAAGGTGAATGTGTCTTTACTTTCATTACACCTCTATCTATCACATGAAAGCGTGTCATAAATGTTTTCTGTCATGTTTCTCTGTATCAGATCAGTCACAGGAGGCTGAATCAGCAAAGAAGACAACAAAGTAAGTTCCTCTTCCTGTCAGTGGTTTTGGTGTGTGTGTGTTTGCTCGTGTTTTATGCTGTCGGTGTGTTTTTTCATTATTGTGATGTTGATTTGTTCAGGGTTGCTGTACCGTTCGTGTGCTGATATTAACCGGTGTGATTTTAGCGTCCTCCGGCCTGTTATTTTCTGGTGTTTGAGTTAAAGCTCTGGCTCCATTTAACCAGCATGTGCAGATCACTCACACTTTCCACAAAATAGCGTTTTTCTTTATTTCTCGACACTGAAACAACCTTTAGAAAATGTTAATTATCAACCTCAGAAGGTCAAACTAAATATTACATGAGCTGTTTTAATTTATTTTCTGATTTCGGCTTGTAATTCTTGCAACGTTTACAAAAATTGTAAAACAGTTCATCATATCATATTTGATACATCGGCATTTATGGCTCATATATTATGATATAGTGAGAATATGGATCTCATACTCATAATTTTATTCAGAGGCCCAAACTGAGCAAAAATATGTAATTTGTTGCAGTTTTTGATGTTTATATGCCCAAAATAAAACATACTTCTTACATAAAATGCATATAAATATCAGTTCACACTGTATATCTCCCAATAATATGTATTTAAATGCTTAGTTTTATGATCAAAGCTCTTTAGTTTTTATATATATATATATATATATATATAATGCAATACAATGATTGAGAGATGAACAAATAAACCTTCCACAATAGCCTGATGGGTTATATTTTGATATTCACATTTTAACATGACTTTTCTAAAACATGATGTATGAATAATCAAGTAAATCTAAAAGTTATTCTTATGTTTACTTTATACAATCAGTAGATTTCACAGTAAAAAGACACGTGAACCATGAGCTGAGGGGGAACGTTTTTACAATTATACTAAAAGGCCTTTTACTTGCTAAAAAAGTATAAACTATCAGTCAGAAGACAGAAGGCATAAAACAGTTCTTTTGTAGTTACTGATAAACATATTCTCATGAATTAAAGATCAATTAAAAATATTCATATCAGGGTTTCATGGTTGAGCTTGATGAATACAGTCAACACTACAATTTGTGGAAAAATTGAGAAACTGGCATGAGATTTTTTTGCACTTCCTTGTGTAAGCGATATTGGGAGCTGTTGTGCATCATTCCTACAGTAAATAAATAAATCTTTCAGTCCGTTGTGGTTGGTTTGCCATTGAAATTGTCGTGTGATAACTTGTCTTGTTTTTTGGGGGTTCATGGCTTTGCTTCCACAAGAAAATGCACCACGGTCACTATAATTTCCACCAAAACCATATTTTCTACAGTTATTGTTGCCAGTGCAAAAATTGCACATAGATTTTTACTTTTTTTTTTGAAGAAGAAAAAAAGTGGTTCTTATGAGCAATAGTGAAGCCCCCCTTTGCAAACACCACTAATACATTAGCATTTTGTGTAAATGTATTAACAACAACTGTACTAAGTATGCTTTAGTTTCCACCAAAATGTAATACTTTGGTGAAAACCATGGTGAATTTTTGTTGTGGCTGTAATATGCCCTGCCTTCTCTTTATCATTGTGGCTGTTTAGATGGAATATAAACATAGAGACAGATAAACTGTTCCAAAACCTAGTGGTCAATATTACCTGGACAGGAAGCTATCGGTTAGCATTCATGTCAGTTAAAATCACTGGCACTGAATCTGAACTCAGTCAGAGTAGAAATATTTTATTTTATTTTTACCAGCACCTTTTTCTCTGATCAGGGTAAGATATTTTTTTATTTGCAACATCTGATTTATTTCTTTAAAATGCTATTTTAAGTATTTAAGTATACAAGTATTTTAAGTAAACGTTGCGATAGTCTTTTCTTCCCTACTGTGACGTATATCTGAGTGAAACGGCTTCTCAAACAAGAACAAATGTAGGCCGGGACTTGATTTTGTCCATGGGGAATTGATTGGATGGTTGTGGTTTGCTATTGGTGGATCTAATGTGAGTGACAGGTTGCCCCGCCCTCGTGCCAGTAAACACGTCATCAGAGAAGAGAAGAGATGACGCTGCAAGAGGGAGGGGAAGATATTTTGATTCAAGATTATTAAGGGAACAAAAGTTATAAAAAATGATGAGCACAGATAAATAATTGATAATAAATAGTGTAATATTCCATAAAAAAAATTAGTAATTGTCAATTTTGATTTAGCGTTGACTTTAATGTGTGTGCAGTGGCGTTTTCTGTCTGCATGGATTATCTGTGTGACAGATCCATTGACATCCTCTTCTACAGCTTTTCATACTGTCTTCCTGTTTCTTTTTTTCTCTCTCTTGTTCATTCCCTGTGAACAGGGTTGTGAAGATTAATCCTAAGATTGGACCCAGATATCATAAGCTCAGAGACTGGCACCATGGAGTGTCTGCCCGAACCCTTAACGTCCTCAGCCTGGTGTAGATGTGTGTGTGAGAGTGTGTGTGAGAGTGTGTGTGAGAGTGCGTGCGTGTTTTTGTGACATATCAGTACACAAATTTGTATAATGACATAGGTATGACATGGGTATTACAAGGAGAGGGTGACTTATGAGGACATTACCCCATGTCCCCATTTTTCAAAAGGCTTATAAATCATACAGAATGAGTTTTTTTGAGAAAGTAAAAATGTGCACAGTTTCCTGTGATGGGTAGGTTTAGGGGTAGGGTTGGTGTAGGGCGATAGAAAATACGGTTTGTACAGTATAAAAACCATTACGCCTATGGAATGTCCCCACAATTCACAAAAACAAACGTGTGTGTGTGTGTGTGTGTGTGTGTGTGTGTGTGTGTGTGCGCGTGTGTGTGTGTGAGAGAGAGAGAGATAGAGAGAGCGGGTCTGTGTGGGATGTTTCTGTGTTGTAATCTGAAGAGAGACTGTGACTGAAGTTTTATCAGAAAAACTCTAAAACAGGCAGCGTGTGAAGATTCAACATGCATCTCCAACTCTGTTCTTGTGGATTAAGTGATTTTTATTAGTGAAGTTTATTAGTTGCACTACAGTATTGTATTACACGTGTGGCTTGGATCAGTTTCTGTGATGTTTCAGCTTTTGGTTCCTATATGAAGGAACGTTCTGGGCTCCAAACTAATACAGCATCTGTCGATTAACACTGAAAATAATTTCACCTCATCTGTCAGTTAAACTCAGCATTTACAGGAATGCACTTATGGAGACGTTCTACGGTGAAATGTGCAGCTCATATTTTTTTGTGAAAAGGCTTAATAGTTAAGTTCTTTATTATTGCTTTATTATATTGGTTAAAATGATTCTTCTTCTTAACAGAATGTATCTAGTTAATTGCATGCTCATGACACAAGGTTTAAATGCAATTTTATGGCACTACCATGTTAGCATGTTTACGCAGTATTGTTATATTTTCAAAATTCTGTTCATTTTAATATTTATTTGCTGCCCTATTGACTTCTATTGGAAGTGCATTACTGTAAAAATAATTTATTTTTTAGAAAATAAAATACAATTTTCTGTTAAGCATGTCACAGATGCTTTTTGCTAAGTTTTAGACCCAGAACATTCGTTAAAGGGGACCTATTATGCAAAATTCACTTTTATATTGTTTTTTAACATAATTATGTGTCCACAGTGTGTACACAACCACCCTATTGTGATAAAAATCCATATAGCCCATTTGTTATTTTAAATCTGTTATGTTATATTAAATTTGAAACAGTGTCTCAAAATGAGCTGTGCTCCAATGTGACATCATATTGCACAGTCCCCGCCCACGACTGGTGACGGAATCTGCCCTATTAGCATAGACTCCGCCCCGAGTGAGCTGTACACAGTCCGCCATGTTTATCTTTTCGCCAGAGAAGAACAGCAGCATTCAAGTAAGAAATGTATTCTTATTAAAGCTACTAAAGTTATTCAGTCGAGCAGTGAGTGATTTTCTGTTTTTCTTTTGTTGTTTGATTCATATTAACAGTATATATAGCAGTAGGTACTGTGTATTACATTGCTTTCATGTGCTCAGAAAACCATATATCAGAAGTTTGAATTGACATGGCTTTAAAACGCATGCAAATAATAAACTTTCATGATGACGAAAAACTGCAATGTCACATGAGCGTGAGAATATAATCAAAACCAAACAGATGTTTTGTTAGTTTAGTTAGTTGTGAGTATCCGAGGTGCTGTAAAGGCACAGCACTATCGAGTGGTGCAGGTATGACATCAGAACCTGGAAGACTAATTCGCCGCTGGTTCCTTTGAGATTTTCTTGTGGGGTTTTATGGGGTTTTTCAATTTATGAGTAAAATAAGGTAAACATAACTTAACGATACGTTGACATAGGAGAATCTCGAAGGAACCAGCAGCGAATTAGTCTTCCAGGTTCTGACGTCATTCCTGCACCACTCTATTCTGGAAAGGGGGCGGGGAGCAACAGCTCATATGCATTTAAAGATACATGCATTTTTGCTTCCACTCAAAAATGGGCATTTACAACATGTATAATAAATGATCTGTGGGGTATTTTGAGCTGAAACTTCACAGACACATTCTGGGGACACCAGAGACTTATATTACATCTTGTAAAAAGGGGCATAATGGGTCCCCTTTAAATACTGCTGAATTTTATTTTATGCTTGAAAATGTACAATTTATTTTCATTTGTCATTTAATTCCTTCCTCAATGAGTTTTCCTTATACAGCAACATTAGAATAAAGTGGCCTGTATTTTCTGCCATGTATTTTCTCCTCCTTTGTGTCAGTATTTCTTTCTGTTTGTCCCTCTGTTTGGTCTTACTTCAGCTACGGCACTATTAAGACATCATGTCCAATGACATTCAGTCCCAGTCAGTTCACTGTAAGATCCATGAGTAAAGGTCATTGTTTTATTTAGCACAGCAGATGATATTGATATTGTTAATGATATTAAACTGAGCAGTTACATAAGTAATGGCAGTAATGGACAAGTTAGCCAAATCCACAAACTGTTTCAATCTTTCAGGTCACAAGTGAGTCTTTTAAATTAATACAGTACAAAGATCCAGTAATGGTTGATATGATGACTTCTGAGTGTCCAAATAGGTCATAAAAATTAGGAACAACTCTATGAATATTTTTCATTTATTCACAGTTCTAGGCAAACAGCATTCACACATTTAACTTTGGTAATGTTGTGAAGCAACATATTTGATGAGAAATTATATATTATTGGTTATTTTATTTCCCTCATTTACACGACTTTGAAAGATTAATTGTGCACAGTAAAGCCCAGAATATGTTTTAATCATATACTATAAAATAGGGTTAGGGTTCGCTCCACGAATGATTTAGCTGCTGCAGTTCTCATGTGTCGCCACTAGAGGGCACTGATTCATTCTTCTCAGCAGATAATATGTGATCTTCACAGGCTTCAGTGGTGAGAGATGATGACAAAATATATGTTACATTACCCCTGACACCCGGGCCATCGACAGACAGGGATGACTGTCTGTAGATTTCATTTCTAACACATATTTTTAAAGGCTGTTTTTTTAAAATGAGTTTTTTTCTCCTCGACTACTTCAGCAGCACTTACTTTTACAGTTTACAGTACTCCTTTCTATATTTGAAGGTTTTTTTTACAGAGGGTTTGTTCATATATCATTTGCATGATTTATATAATTCAACATAAAAAAATGTAAAAAATGTATATTTTTCTGTCTGTTGACAGCATTTTCTGATTTATTTATTTTTTATCTGAGTGACTAAAAGAGATCTCCAAAATCCCCTAATATGCCAACAAAATGAAACAAGAATTTTGAACCTGGCTATATCCAATGTTCAAATTTCTTTTCTGTAAATGTATGAAAATTAGTGCATATTGAATTAGATAATGCCTCATTTGTATATTTAAGCATAACATTTCAGAAATGCTGTAATGCAAAAACATTTTATAGTTACATATTAAATACATGCAGAAAGTAAACTCTATTTATTAATGTAAGTTATTGTTAATATTAAGCAGCACAATCAAGCAGTTAATATGAAGCAGCACAGCTGTTTTTTAACATTGCTAATAGTTAGAAATGTTTCTTGAGCAGCAAATCAGCATATTAGAATGATTTCTGAAGGATCATGTGACACTGAAGACTGGAGTAATGATGCTGAAAATTCAGCTTTGCATCACAGGAATAAAAGCAATAATGCCCAAGAAGCCGACATGGAGCGGAGTGCCTAAAACCCCTTTAAACCATGACTTCATGGGGCTTATTGCTTTTAAAAAATGGTTAGTTCATAAAAATATCTATTTTAATATTTATTTTAACACACAGACGCAGTGGCACAGTAATACTGATGTAATGAGGTCAATTTATGAGGAGTAATTTACAACGGCTTCGAACTCGGCTCAACCAATCAGAATCAAGGACCGTAACTATCCTTCTTAAAATACACTCTAAAAAATAAAGTGTTTGCTCAACAAAAAAAATTAAACGCAACAGTTTGCATCAATTTTTGACATTGAGTTAGAGGAACTTAATAATTTGTAGCATGAACACAAATTTTTAAGTTGATTACTCAAAAATAATTAAGTCGCTCCAACTACCAGAGTTGTAGCCCTGGAACCAATTAATCTTATCTATTTCAGTTCAAATCAACAGCTATCATAGCCCATGCTAACATAACTTATATTTAATGACTTATATTTAACAAACACGTAAGATATTACTTGTCACTGATATTAGCGCAGTCATTGTTTATAGAGTCAAGAGTGTTTATTTTCATGTCTCTACTCTTCAGCACAATGGTAACCACCACAAACCTTCAGCATTACAGAAACTCTTTTAAATGTCAAACATAACAGCATTAAACACTAACAGGTTTTTCCCTTCACTTAAAACACAAAAAATAACACTTAATTTCAACATTTATCCTCCTTATCCAGTCCTATGCAAAGCATGCTGGGAACTAGAAATCCACTGCCTAATTTCCGGAGTTATCAAAACAATTTCAGTAAGTTATTACAACTTAATTTAAAAAAAAAAAAAAAAAAGGTAATTTGAGTTTAAATTACAGACAATATTAAGTTGATGTAATGATCGATATTATTATGTCAACAGAACTCTACAAAATAATGTTTGCAACTTAAAAGGTTTAATTAAAACAATAAATTCGAATTTTAAACTTGCAACCATGCATTTATTTAAGTTGTGATAACAAGTCCCCTGAATTACTTTTTAGAGTGCCATTGTAAATTGTTTATAATGCATTGTAAATTTGTAATAATATTTCACAATATTACTTTTAGTTTTTACTATATTTTTTATCCAATAAATGCAGCTTTAGTGAGCATAAAAGAATTCGTTAACACTTTACATTAAGGTTCATTAGTTAAACATTAGTTAATATATTAGCTAACATGTACTAACCATGAGCATACATTTATTACTGTATTTACTAATCTTCGTTAATGTTAGTTAAGGAAAATACAGTTGTTCATTGTTTGTTCATGTTAGTTCACAGTGCATTAACTAATGTTAACAAGATTTTAATAATGTATTAGTAAATGTTGAAATTAACATTAACAAAGATTAATAAATGCTGTATAAGTGCAGTTCATTATTAGTTCATGTTAACTAATGTAGTTAACTAATGTTAACTAATGAACCTTATTGTAAAGTGTTACCAAGAACTCTTTCAAAAACAAAAAATCCTACTAACCCCAGACTTTTGAACAGTATAGTGTATTTATGATAAATGAGCTCAGATCACTATGTGCAGGTTTACAGTATGACAGATTTCACCCCGTCCTCTGCTCATGGATGTATGTGATAGAGAACTTCCTGTGTGTTTTGTGATTGCTCCTCTCTCATTCGATTAGCCTGCTGTGCTGCTCCAGTCTGATTGGATTATTTGCTCTGTAATGAATCTGATTGGCTGAGAGCAGTAACGATCGGTCTTATAGCTGGGGAGACAGGACATGTGAAGATGTGTCTGTTTTCTGTCGTGCCTGTGTGTTTGTGTGCACTTCAATTTGTTTTCTACACAGAATAAAGTCGATTCATTGATGTGTGCTGCTTTACCCTGCTCTCACTATTAGTCATCTTTTCCTTCTTCCTCTAATACTTTTTTTCTGCTGACGACCAGTGCAAGCGTTAGTCTACAGATGTCTCTCATTCCTTACTGTACATGGAGGATTATCAATCAAGGTGTTTTAAATTGAAAATTTAATTTCAAATTGAAATATAATTCAATTCAATTCACATTTATTTGTATAGCGCTTTTCACAGTACATTTCCTTTCAAAGCAGCTATTGTGACGTATATCCGAGTGTAACTGCTTCTTGAACAAGAACAAATGTAGGGCAGGACTTGATTTTGTCCATCAGGGATTGATTGGATGGTTGTGGTTTGCTATTGGTGGAATGTGAATCACATGTGAGGTTGACAGGTTGCCCCGCCCGTGCACCAGTAAACACGTCATCAGAGAAGAGAAGAGATGACGCTGCAAGAGGGAGGGGAAGATATTTTGATTAAAGATTAAGAATTTAAATGAATTTTAAAAAATGATGTGTATGGATAAATCATTTATAATAAATACTGCAGTATTCCATAAAAATAAGAATTGTCCATTTTGATTGAAATAGCATTTTATAGAAGGCATTTGCCAGTAGCTTTATTAATTGGTTCACTTAATATTTACATTTAAGTAGAGCTCACTGTTATTGTAAGGGGTGTGACATTTCCCGGTGCCAATCACAACACACTGGGCCAGCTAACCAATCACAGCACATTTCATATTTAGGAAGGAGGGGCTTCACCGAAACAGGAACTAAACGGCACGTTCGAGTCAGACTGGGGAGAGAGGTGCTGTAATAATATAAAATATGTAAAAAATGTGTTTTTTGAACAATCAAGCATGAAAGCATACTCTAGTACACCCAAAAAACAAAATCAAGACTTCGTAAAAGGGCATAATAGGACCCCTTTAAAAATATTGAGTTTGATTTCTTTGCTTTTTCTCAAAATGCCATTCCATGACCTCCATAATGCTGTCTATGTTTTTAGGTAATGCAGTGACCCAAAAATAATTTGACACTAAAAAACGTCTGAATGTCACTGCGTAATATAACAAAATATCAAATAAATGTCTGTATCTGCTTGTCTATGGAAGCTTGTTTCTGCCATGAAATAAAAAATAAAAAAGGTAATTGTGACTTTTTCTCACAATTCTTACATTTTTCTCGCAATTGCGAGTTTATATCTCACAATTTGGACTTTTTTTTCCTCAGAATTGTGCATTATAAAGTCAGAATTGTGAGATATAAACTCACAATTGCGTGTTATAATGTGCAATTGTGAGGGGAAAAAAGACTGACGTTTTTTATCTGACGTAGTTTATATCTAACAATTCTGACTTTATAACTCACAATTGCATGAAAAGAAAAACAAAACAGAATTGTGAGATAAAAAGTCGCAATTACCTTTTTTATTTTTTTATTTAGTGGTGGAAACAAGCTTCCACAGCTTGTCCCAAATGCTGCAGGATCTTTTAAAAAACTAACATTTTTTGGTCTCAGTGTATTTTTTCATGCATATTTAGTGGATGTATGAAGTTCTCAAGTTCACACAGGTGTAGAGAATCACATTAACCATCAACATGATCCTCTAACCACAAACAAACACAAAGTCACACAAAACCCACATAATTTTTCAAACCTAAATCTGTTGTTTTATTACTTAAAACTGTAGAAACGTCTTTTTTGACATTTGTGTGTGTGGTCATTTTTGTGAAGCTATGTGGATGTGTCTCTGTATGGAATATTTTATCAGTATCCAGCAACTGAATGGTGGTCCTTTCGGTTTCTATGGCTGCCGTTGCCATAACATTCTGTCTCCGGGGGCTTGTAATTAGGCAGGAGAGATTGACAGAGCGCAGTTGTGTGGCAGAGAATCGGGGTGGTACAGTACGTGTGGGTATGAATGTGTCTGTTTGTGTTGGCCACCCAAGAGCCAAACTTCTGTCTCCCTGTCCATCAACATTCACTTCCTGCCTCACTAAATTTAAGCTGTTGGACGGCACAGCCAGACCTGCTGAGTATTTAATGAGCGTCATGATGGAATGTCTGTCTGTACTGTAGGTACAGTAGAAATGAGCTGTATCTGGTGTGAGTGTGAGCTGCGTGTGGCTTTGGCTGTGTTTACAGTGTACTAGCATACTGCCATATTACTTCTGGTATATTTCATACTGGAAATGGTGGGATGCATTATCGAATGCATTGCTATAAGGTGTATGCTCTGTTTTGATTTAGTTTTCTTTGTTCTGGTTTGCCTGTTTGACCCAGTTTCCTAGTGTGTGCCTGTTTGTTCCTGTGAGTATGATCACCTGTCATCCAATTAATTAACTCATTAGTTCCTCTGTGTATTTAAGTCCTGTCTTTATTCAGTTCATTGTTCGGTGTCGTCAAAGTTATAGTGGTTAAAGGGTTTGTTCACCCAAAAATGAAAATAATGTCATTTATTACTCACCCTCATGCCGTTCCACACCCGTAAGACCTTCGTTAATCTTCAGAACACAAATTAAGATATTTTTGTTGAAATCCGATGGCTCAGTGTGGCCTGCATTGACAGCAATAACACTTCCTCTCTCAAGATCAATTAATGTACTAAAAACATATTTAAATCAGTTCATGTGAGTACAGTGGTTCAATATTAATATTATAAAGCGACGAAATATTTTTGGTGCGCCAAAAAAACCAAAATAACGACTTATATAGTGATGGTCGATTTCAAAACACTGCTTCATTAAGCTTCGGAGCGTTATGAATCTTTTGTGTCGAATCATGATTCGGACCGCGTGTCAAACCGCCAAACTGCTGAAATCACGTGACTTTGGCGCTCCGAACCGCTGATTCGACACAAAAGATTCATAACGCTCCGAAGCTTCATGAAGCAGTGTTTTGAAATTGGCCATCACTATATAAGTCGTTATTTAGTTTTTTTTGGTGCACAAAAAATATTCTTGTTGCTTTATAATATTAATATTGAGCCACTGTAGTCACATGAACTGATTTAAATATGTTTTTAGTACATTTATGGATCTTGAGAGAGGAAGTGTCATTGCTGGCTATGCAGGCCTCACTGAGCCATCGGATTTCAACAAAAATATCTTAACTTGCGTTCCGAAGATTAATGAAGGTCTTACGGGTGTGGAACGACATGAGGGTGAGTAATAAATGACGTTATTTTCATTTTTGGGTGAACTAACCCTTTAAGTCAAGTCTATTTCCATAAGTGTTCCTGTGTATTTTGGATTACAGACTGTTTCCTTGGATTATTCCTGTTGTGTGCTTCATTATATACAGCCAACCGTGACAGTTGCATTGTGGGATACATTATGAAACAAAACATTATGAATTTCTTCACAATTAATTAGACGTTTTACTTTTTTGTAATTCTTATTATTCTCAACAAATCTTAAATTGATTCTTATTACTTTGGTGCTGTATTTCAGGGAAAAAAAAAGTTTTTTTTATTTATTTTTTTTACAAAATTATGAAGCAGCACAACTGTTTTCAACATTGATAATAATCAGAAATATTTCTTGAGCAGCAAATCATCATATTAGAATGATTTCTGAAGGATCATGTGACACTGAAGACTGGAGTAATGATGCTGAAAATTCAGCTTTGATCACAGGAATAAATTACATTTTAAAATGTATTCAAATAGAGGGTTGTTATTTATATTGCAATAATATTTCACAATATTACTGTATTTTTGATTAAATAAATGCAGCAGACTGACCCAAACTTTTGAACAGTAGTTTAAATTAAAGACATACAGCGTGTCGTAGTGCATAGACATCATAAATTAAAGTTGCACTAATCATTTTTTGTTTGAATTTGACGTAAGATCTAGCACATTTCTACAGGCTTCATAAAATATAATTCATAATCGCATGCATACAGACAGTTCATATACTGCCCCCAGTGTACATACTGCATACTACTTTCTATAAGAAACAGTAGGTAGTATGCAATTTGACTTTCTCTATCACTCTTCTTGTCTTGCCCTTATAAATATGTCTCTTTCTCTCTGTCTGTGTGTGTTTGTGGTCTCTCAGTGAGGAGCTGGATGATTCTCAGCCCAGCGCTCATGTCACCTGTTCTGTTAAGACCATGACCAAAGCCCCAGGAACACCTGTCAGAAACACAACAGGTAAGACACCATGAATATCAGCACATGACTGAAGGTTCGACCTCTCTCCTGTCCAGATACTGACCACAGCGTTCTTCTAATAAGCACTGTGTGTATAATGCTGCACTATATATACACTAGAGATGCGCAGATCCTCTCTAATGTCACCTGAATCTGCCGTTAAAAATAAATCATCCACCCACCACTCACCCGAACCTATGATTTTCTCTGATTATTAGGGGAAAAATAATGTTGTGCTTGAATAAATCATTGATGATAAATACTTCAATATTCCATAAAAAAAAATAAGAGTTGTCAATTTTGAATTCATGATGACTTTAACTGCCATTCTTCCACTAGAAGACAAATTGGTATCTATGTTTGTATCTGTTACTTTTCTGTTTTAGAGTTAGGGTTAAGTAATAATACTTTATTGTAATACTTCAGATATATTCAAACTGGAGCAGATGCACTTTAAGACAAGCTTAAACTCTAGCAAGTGTTTGTGTTTGTGTCTTTTGGCAGGTCTCATTACTCCCACTTTTGGTGTCGTGAGCAACAGTACACCTTTGGGCCCCGCCTTGGACCGGCCCATGCCCCGCCCACACCCAAAAGACGAAGCCTCATTGGTCCAGATGGCAGAACACATCCCTGCTGGAACACGCACTCCTATGTGCGCTCACTGCGACATGGTTATCAGGTATACAAACAAGTATTCAATGAAATAGTCCATTTCTGCTTTGCTTTGTAAGATGCTGAGTCAGAATTTGTCCAAAATGAGGTATCTTATAAGGCTACACAATGCTGTCTACCATTTGAAACAGTCTTTGTGTTGTGATTATGCCTGTGATTCCCTACAGTGCTGTCTAGGTAGGAAACTCACTAGCTTTTGGAATGAATATACACAATAAAAAAAACTGTACCGTATAATGCAAAATGAATGTGATATCTGTAAACATGTTTAACAACAACTGCCACTATTGCTTCATTGTTGTTGTCAGTCCAGAAATGTTATTCCAGTTTTAATTGAACACATACTGACATTGACATTTTGTTTTCTCTGCACCTCTAACACAGTATTACAGGATGTCATATTCATAGAGTTTCGCAATGAAAATGTCACAACACATGTTCATACTGATTAACTTTCCTCACAAGCCTCCATATGACCTCTCACTTACCCTTTTTACCCTCAGATCTCCAGCTCTTTATGATTCTGTTCTAATATATAGTGAGCTGTCTATGTAGGCAGCATTATAAGGCATTGTGGATGCATGTCTATCCAAAAGATCCCCATCTCATACTGTATATCCTTCATGGAAGGCAATCTCATAATTCCTTTATTGTTTTATTAATGTAATATTTATTATTAATATAATATTAATATAATTATCATTAATAAATTAATAAAATGAATGTAGTAACAAAGTATTTATTAAAATAATTCATATAAACCTAAATTTAATATTTCTTCTAATATTTGTATAATAATTATTATTAATATAATATATTAATAAAATAAATTGTTACAAAATATTTATAAAAATAATTCATATAAACATAAATTGACTATTTCTTCTAATATCTGTCTAATTATTGTCAATAGAATATATTAATATCATTAATTTTATTAACAAACTTGATAAAAACATTCATATTAAACATAAATGGACTATTTCTTCTGTTATTTGTGTGAGTTAATTATTTTTGTGCTTATTAAAGTATTGTGCTACTGTAAGCTACTGTAAGTAACTCTATACTAAAATCAATGGAGCAATGGTCGGGTTTCAGAAGTTTAAATCCCGTTCATTTCCTTCATAGATGAATTGTTTTTGTGACTGACTGACTCTCTAATCCAACTGACTCGCTAGGTTTTGATCTAGAGCTTCTGTTTCTCCATCTTTCCTCCTGCTGTCTCGCTCTTTCACTTTGAAAATGAGATGATTAGCTTAAGAGCGATATTTAATAACAATAGTCACTCTAAACTCACCTCTTACTTTCACAGAGCGAACGACGGCCACCTTATCCAACAAGAAACACACACCTGTGTAACACACACCAGATACCACACACTCACGGTGACAAAGGAGATGGGAAAGTGTAGACTTAGTTACCTGTGTGTCTGTGTGTGTGAGAGAGAGTAATTAGGATCAGTCTCTTCTCACAGAGCCTTCATTTAGCAAATTAAACCCTGAATATTTATTCCAGATGAGAGTAAGCATTACACCAGACTGTCACACACACACTGTTCTCTGTTTCACCCGCACACTAAATTACCTCTGAGATTCAGATATTTGCTGAAGCCATTAGTGATTAAAGGTGAAGTTTGTAATCTATGCCCAAATTGTGGCAATTAAATTGCGGTCTGTTTGTTTGTGGCACTACCTGTCTGTCTGATCAATGGAAAACAGACTTTATTGTGACATTTCCTTTGGTCAAGTCAAGCCAAGTGTATTTGTATAGTGCTTTTCACAATATACATTGTTTCAAACCAGATTTACAGAAAATCATGCCGTTAATATTTATAATATCTTAATATCTTCATGCCTTTTAGTCGCATTTAGCAGATTAGCTGGGCGATAATATAGTTTACATTTTCTGAATATACAAGCAAGTATTGAGTATTGCTATAGTGTGTATATATATATATATATATGTGTATATATATATATATATATATATATATATATATATATATGTGTATATATATATATATATATATATGTGTATATATATATATATATATATATATATAATTAACTATTTGCTTATTAGCATGCATATTATTAGCATATTGGCTGTTTATTAGTACTTATAAAGCACATATCAATGCCTTATTCTGCATGACCATATTCTACATCCTTACATCCCTTAACAACGACATTACTAACTGTTTATAAACAGTAATTAGATGTTTATTGAGGCAAAATTCGTAGTTAATAGTGAGAATTAGACCCTAATCTAAAGTGTCCATATATATATATATAAATATAAATATATATATATATATATATATATATAATGTATGCAGATAAAGTTGAACATACTTATATATGCAACTTTATATGAAGAGAGGAGGGTTAATAGGAGGGTTAAATATTGTATAAGAAATAATAAAGAAATACAGTAAAAAAAAAAAAAACACTGTTGATGGTGGCTTGTTAGTCTCTTACTGTCCAGGTGGGCTTCCTTTGCCAGAATAAGCTGCAAATTGGACCAAAAATTTGACTATGTCACAACATAACATTCACCCAATGTACAATACCACAAATCTGTATTGCTATTTGTTGTATGTGTGTGTGTGTGTGTGTGTTTTATCTTTGATATGCATGTATGTGTCTTTCAGGGGGCCGTTCCTGATGGCGATGGGGAAATCATGGCACCCGGAGGAGTTCACATGCGCTCACTGCAGCGTGTCTCTGAGCGAGCTGGGTTTTGTGGAGGAACAGGGCTCCGTCTACTGCCAACACTGCTATGAAGAGTTCTTTGCTCCGACCTGCGCGCGCTGCCAGTACAAAATCCTGGGGGTCCGTGATTGTGTGATTCATAAACATGAAATATACTCAATCTCTAACTGCCTGTCAAATGCTTGAGCTTTTGGCTCGGTTATACAAATATATTCACACACAGAGAGACATTAATATGTCTTTTAGGACTGTTTGAACATTTTTTCTTCATTTTATGTGCACGTACACTACCGTTCAAAAGTTTGGGGTCAGTAAGAAGAAATAAATACTTTTATTCAGCAAGGACACATTAAATTGACAAAAGTGACAGACTATTTCAAATAAATGCTGTTTTTTTAAACTTTCTATTCATCAAAGAATCCTGAAATAAATTTTGCAAGGCTTGCACAAAAGTATTAAGTTTTAAATATTGATAATAATCAGAAATGTGTCTTGAGCAGCAAATCAGCATATTAGAATGATTTCTGAAGGATCATGTGACACTGAAGACTGGAGTAATGATGCTGAAAATTCAGCTTTGCATCACAGGAATAAATTACATTTTAAAATATATTCAGATAGAAAACAGTTCTTTTAAATTGTAATAATATTTCACAATATTACTGTTTTTACTGTATTTTAAAATCAAATTAATGCAGCCTTGGTGAGCAGAAGATAGTTTTTGCAACAACATTAAAAAATGTTACTGACCCAACACGTTTGAACGGTAGTGTGTATGTAACTATGATGATGTGTTTTAACAGGAAGTGATCAATGCGCTCAAGCAGACCTGGCATGTGTATTGCTTCCTGTGTGCATCCTGCCAGCAACCGATAAGAAACGATACTTTTCATCTCGAGGATGGAGAGCCGTACTGCGAGAGAGGTGTTTGTTTGTCTATTGCTTTCTATAGACTTCTATTATTTTATACTGAGCTAATGGTATTTTACACCACCTAACTCTGATATAATCCTTTCTGCTTTCAATTCAGTTCAAGTCAATTTTATTTGTATAGCACTTTTCACAGTACATATGGTTTCAAAGCAGCTTTACAGAAAATTTGTTTCCAATTTTAATGTTAGGAAGTATCCTTTTATCTGCCAAAGATTCAATAGTGTATCAAATAATGCCCATTTGGCAGTAATATACAGCTATAATATTGTACATGTTATGTGGTTAGTTAACGTCATTTATACATGACATACATTTACTATATACATTTTCATTAAGACATTATTTAGTATTTTTTAACCGTTTGCAGCTCCTCGCAATGTAGATGATTTCAGCTACAAAATAATTGCAAAACAAGAAGATCCTACACAGATCACACACCAGCAGATAAAAACAAAAAAAAAAGAAAGAAAAAGAAACATCAGAGACAAAGCTGATACTTAAAGGGGACCTATAATGCCCCTTTTCACAAGATGTAATATAAGTCTCTGGTGTCTCCAGAATGTGTCTGTGAAGTTTCAGCTCAAAATACCCCACAGATCATTTATTATAGCTTGTCAAATTTGCCCCTATTTTGGTGTGAGCAAAAACACGCCGTTTTTTGTGTCCCTTTAAATGCAAATGAAAAGGGCGGAGCTTTAACAGCTCGCGCTTCGGTTGCTCAACAACAACAAAGCTGGAGAATCTCACGCAGCCAAAATGAGGATTGTCAGTAATGGTGTTCAGCCTTACATTGTTCAAACCGGAGTCGGACACTGATGGAGAGACTCAGGAAGAAGTTACAACTTTTAGAATGAAACCGGACGTTTCTGAATGGTTAGTGGATAAATTTATGTAGTTGCTGTGGAGTTGATTCAACTCATCGACTAGCATGTGCCGTCATGTTAATCTTTTGTGCAAATCCAGCGTTGAATTGAACTCTTCCTCTTCTATAAAGCAGCTCAACATGGCCTCACCCCCTTTGTTGCGTGTTCTCGGGGGCGGGGTTTATGTAAATTTTGGGGTTTGTGATGTCACCAACCCGGGTTCGTTGTTTGTTGTAGTCCTTAAAAAGCGATTTCTGTGAAAGAAAATATCTTCCTTTGCATTGAACTTTGAGCGTCGCAACTTTGCAGATGTTGTTTATGATCAAACAGCAACATTACACACTAACTAAAGTTTAAAAAAATGTGAAATCATAATTAACCACCCTTTTAAAGTGTTTTTGAGCACTGTAGATAAAGTCATTGATACTGTGAAGACAATCAGTATGTGTTTTCTAATAGTTTTCAGTTGTGTCTTTAGATTACTACAGTCTGTTTGGGACGGGTTGCCGTGGCTGTGATTTCCCAATAGAAGCAGGAGACAAGTTTCTAGAGGCCCTGGGCGGCACCTGGCACGACACCTGCTTCGTGTGCTCAGTAAGTGTGTGTTCAGGTTTGTCTGTGAGTGTTTGTGTATTCATTGAGTGTTGTGTGATGAGTGTCTGTTGTTCTCTTCAGGTTTGCAGCGTCAGTCTGGAGGGCCAGACCTTCTTCTCCAAAAAGAACAAACCGCTTTGCAAGAAACACGCTCACACTCTCAAAATATAAATGCACTACATAACTGTTGAAGTATAAGCAAAAAATGTAAAGAATACATTACAAGAATATAAATGACACATACTCAAAGTAAAAGCAGTTGTGATGAGGTTTGAAATGAAGAATGATCTGTTTGAAGGTGGTTGTGTGAGATCTGGTGTTCTTGCAGAACTTACAGCACTTTTGAAATCAAAGTATGAAAGGGAATTTTGTCTTTATCTTTTATTTTTCTTTCCACTCTCTTTTAATCTTTTTGCTTCACAGCAATCTGTGTATTATTTATAAAAAAAAAAGGACCAAAACAATTGGAATGAGAAAATACTTGAGAATAAATGCACATTAATTTATCTGATATAATGTGCAGCAGTGATGACGTATTTTTTAATACTTTGGTTCCCTCCCTTGTCAAAAAACAAAACAAAAAAAACAATAGGGTTGTTCTATTGGCTTTTGGATTATTGCAGAAAATAAGCTCTGTGACCAAAATGAACAAAAACTGTATGAATTTTGAAGCCTAAATCCAATCACCAGAAGCATTATCTAAACGTAGGCTATAAACAAACTACACCACCGTCACATGACTTCAACATCACCATTTCCAACAACTCTTTCAGTCTTTATTTTTAAATTCTACAAGTTGGAAAGTTCGAGTGAGAATAGTTTGAGTGTGATTATAAACACACACAGTGACTAGTGTGTAGATGAGTTTACAGTCACAGTGATTTTGCCAAGTAAGACATGTTCCTGAAACAACATTCCTGTCTGAAAATGTTGTCCTAACCATATCCCTACCCCTAAATCTAACTCTACCCATAAGTTATCCCTAAAATCAGAGGGAAATGAAAGGTGAATAACACTGATGTAGAAGCTCCTAACCCTGGATGTAAGCCAAAACTTGACATAAACTGTAAACTTGTCCCTCAAATCTGATTGGTTGATTGGAATGTTGTTCCAGGATCAACATTGTTGTACTTGGTGAAATCAGGTTTGGATGATGACGTTTAATGTCCCCGACAACCTCTGTAGTCCCATTTAGCCACTTGTTAGCAAACACATATAAAAACTTAAAAAAATCACGAGTAGGGAATTACTTGTGTATTTTATTTCATTGAATAAAACATGAAAATATCTTGAGCTTGTGTTCACCACAGACCTTATTTGAGGCATTTAACTAAAAACCCATTCAAAAAACCCATTGTCTTCATGACGATGGAACAGGAAATACAAAAATGCCAACATGTTTCCGTGTTTTTGGACTCATTCCTGCAGCTCTCTATTGCCAAAATATTATCAAAAGTCTTACGTTGCCGCACACTTATATAGCGAACTTCACAAAATATGGCGATGTCATCTGAGAGGTTAGATAAGTATATGTTTAGTAACATATAATGAAATAATCTGCTGTTCTTAAAGGAATAATGCTGTCAGAAATGTAAATTCTGTTTCACAGAAGAAGGAACATCATATGCATTTGGAAACGTGAATTAAAGGGAAATGTATTTATTTCAAGCTTTGGAAGAGTGGGCAACTTTGCTTTCACTGTATCACGTGAAATGCTTGTTTTTATGTTTATTGTTTTTTTAATTTTGATTTTGACAGTGATAAAATATTAATTTGCACTTTTAATGATTTCTGTTTTTGTAAAACTGTTAAAACTCCTGTTTGATTTTATACAAGTTTTAATAAAAATCAAATGTCAGCACATCTTCTCGATTCATTCTTTTACCTCTTATTTGTAGCTTTATCCTACAATTATCACTCAAGCAGGAAATGTATAACAAAACATGTATGGAGAACTGTACATTAATTACGTTTTTTTTTTTACTTTTTTGTTTACCTTTTTACTCTTATACTATACTTTTAGCTACTTATTTTAACTTTTTATTATTGAATTTTCAAGAAAATGTTTCACATAGTATAAAAAGTAGGGACGCACCGATACCAGTATCGGTATCGGGCCGATACCAAGCTCATGTACTTGTACTCGTACTTGTAAAAATACCCCCGATACCAAAGACCGATACCTTACGTGACAGAATTTTCCATGCACAGAGACACCGGTGGCAGCAGCAGAAACAATGTCAGCCTCAGGGGTGTGGAAATACTTCAAAATTAATGATGACAACCCACACATTGCAAACTGCATGCAAATCGCGCTGAATGACAGACCAGAAGCGCTCTCTCTCGCGCGCACTCTCTCTCTCTTTCTTGCGCGCGATCCCAGTTGCGCGTGATCAGTTCTCCTTGCGCCTGAAAGGTCAAATGCACAAATAGTTGTCAAAATGTCCATAGTGTGGAGTATTTCACGTAAATACAGTCGGTTTATGGCTTTAGTGGACGTAAACATTTGGGTGAAAAAAGGGTATATGTCACTAGGCCTATTTTATATGCATGGATTCGGTCTTAAAATGACAGTAGCCTAATTAAATATTTGTCTGTCATTAATGTTCATAAAACAACAAAAGATGTTAAATTAATGTATATATATATATATATAAATCATGGTCATATTGCCCACCGTCCCATATTCCACCATGAGAAATATGGTCACCCTAGGTTGTTTACATTGGTTCACAGTGTTATGTTATAAACATTTGTTCTGTAATATCTGTTTATCACTTTTTGAAAGGCAGGTTAAAAAAGACTTGATGTTTGTTTTTTATTATGACTTTGGTAATTATGCCCTTTGAAGGTTATTGGACACTGTGAAATTTGTGCTTTAAGTTTGTGACAAGCACATAAAAATTATTACTTAAAAAATGGTATCGGTGCATCCCTAATAAAAAGGGAAACTAAACAGTAGAACAAGGGGTATACATTCTATTTTTGAGGTAAATATAGGTTTACAGATTCACAGACATTGATTATTGTTTACATTTCAGTAGCTATCGGTCCATTTCTCCCATATAGAAATGGATCCTTTTTAAATATCAAAGTAAGAGTCAGTTCTAGCATATTTTAATTAAATTTTCTAAGGAAGCATCACTGTTATTGCTCATAGCAAAGCCCTAACACTAAATATAAACCTCAGAGTTTGAACTCCACCTGCAGTGTTTGTGTTCCAGATATGATTTCTCGAATCATGTGTCTTATTGAGGAGATGTGTGCTGTTACTTTACTGTGATTAAACCTAAAAACGGCATCAAATCCCACAGATTTACATTAAAGGAGAAACTTGAGCCATATCTGACAATCACAATATCATAGAGACTTAAAGGTGGACTCTTTTGGGCTAGTAAGAAACCACCACAACACCTTAGCAACTGCATAGCAACACCCTGGCAATAGCAACAGCAAGTAAAGTGCAGTTATGTGTCTCTCTGTCTGTATTCCTCTCTCAGGTGAGTGGTTTGGCTGTAATGTCCGTAACTCACACCAGCACATGAGCACAGGGGTCGTGACCTCTGCTACACACATGAATGAGACATTCACTAAGGCCACAAAGAACACCTTCTCTGGTTTTCTGTCTTTTCTCTTCGTCCTCTCTCTTCACACTGGTCTGAGGAAGGTGGCTGAATTCATCTGAAGATGTGAAAGCTTTACAAACACAAAAATGCAAAAAAAAAAATATTGATGAGTGAGATATGCTTATTTGACAAGCAAAATTATTGAAGTTTTTAAAGACTGTTGAGAGTATATGCTATAACTTTTCCTTTTTTAAAACTAAGCATAACTTAAATTATATATATATATATATATATATATATATATATAGTTAGTCTTATTAAGTAATAATAATATATATAAGTAGCCTAATAAAGCAGTCTTCCAAAACATATTTAATGTATTATAGGCTTATTAATCAAAAACAAACAAACAAACAACAACAACAAATTTAAAAGCTAACAAAATATAATTTAATAAATTACAATAATGTATTATAATAATTATAATTTTATAAACTATATTATGTGAACAAAATACCCTTCATCAGATAGTTGTTTCCACAATGCATTCACATATATAGGATGTTTTTTTGTTTTTAAATCATCCGACCAACCCACCTAAATAAGTAGGTGAGTTTGTCTGTCAGCGCGTGTCCGAGTCAGTCAGTGGTGTGGTGAGCGCGCCGCCGGTAGTAGGTGTTGTGGAGTTCCCGCGCGTCTCGAGCTGCTGATGTTGACGAACGCTTAAGAGACATTTGTGTTGAACTGAAACATCATTCACTTCAGACGGACTCTGTGGAGCTTTTACAAAAACTCACCGACACTTTTACTTCAGAACGGGTAAGAATCCAGTGAATCATGTCTTTTTGAACCGGGGGAAGTGATCGGATCGGTCTCGTGATATATTTGACAGAACTGCGATTGATTTCCTTGAAATCTAACGTTAAATCGGTGCGTCATGATGACGATTCGTAAGACTAGCTTTTGGGTAGCACTTTACATAAACATTTACCATGGTAAATTTCCGCCGAAAAGTTACTATTGTACTGTGTAGTTCCTAAGAGAACATACTTAGGTGATCTCTTATTAACTTATATGATCTAAAGTAGATTTAACTGTAGTTAGTTACTATGGTATTTTAGGATAACTTATGGTTACCATGATAAATAATTATGTTTATGAAACCCAAACACGTTTCACTATTAGCCTACTGTCCTTTTGTAACAACATGTTTCAATGTACAGTAATGTTGAAATGCAGTAAAAACAATTTACTACCATGTTTTTTTGGACATGTACAATGGTAATGGGTATTCTTTGAATTATCTTGCAGAGTACCACTATACCATGGCATATGAATGTGGTAAATATTCAGTACCATGGTTTATATCATAATAACATGGTATTAATATCTGATACATCAATGTACTATGGTATCACTACGGTAACGTTATCCTTCTTTCATTAGGGAAGATTGTTGTCTTGATAGATAAGCTTGATTTCATATGATAGTTTGTATTTTAGAGTTACACTTTAACTTTACAAAATGCTGAAGTCTGCAATTTCTGTGTCAGACTCAGTACATCAAAAATAATGGCTGTTTTCAAACAAGTTTCCCATAAATGTCTTCCATTGGTCAGACAAACAGATAGTCCCACTCCTAACTGGGAAGTTCTTCTTGCTTGTGTATTATTTCGTAATGTAAAGCTGTTTAAATAATTGTTATTAGAGTCATTTTAGGGTTTCAGGTTTTGGGTGGTCATGGAGACAAAGTTGTAAAGTTGGATATAACATTACTTGGAAAAGTAAGTTAGTAAGTGTTTTTGATTTCAATTATTTGAAGCTGTAAATTTGTGTATCGTTTGTGTCTATACTATTGAAACGGTGACAATTTTAAAGCTGGCATGGACTGGAGTTGCGATTGTCTTTTGTTCCCTATGACGTATACCCGAGTGAAATGGCTTCTCGAACAAGAAAAAATGTAGGGCGGGACTTAATTTTGTCCATTGGAAATTGAATGGATCACTGGTCGTTGTGGTTTGCTATTGCTGCCATCTCATGTGAGTGACAGGTTGCAGTAGGGGAGAGGTTATTGTCCCGTCCTTGCGCCGATGAACACATCCGAAGAGATGCAAGGAGAAGTTATATTGATTAAAGATTATGTTAAAAACAAATGATGATGTGCACGGATAAATCATTTATAATAAACATTGCAATAGTCTGTAAAAAATAAAAAAAAACAAGAATTGTCCATTCTGATTTCATGGTGACTGATTGTCCCCATTCAGTTCCATTTTAAAGTGCCCCTATTATGGATTTTTGAAAATTACCTTTCATGTAGTGTGTAACAGCTCTAAGTGAATGAAAACATCCTGCAAAGTTTGATACGGTAAAATCGATGCTATCTTTTCTGTCCATACATTGTATACAGTGTCTTGCGAACTGATAGCTGTCATTCAGTTATAGCAATGGGACCAAAATGATTGGGCCATCTGACCAATCAGAGCAGTGTAGGCTCACGGAAAGGAGGGGTTTAGAGAGACTGATTCTCTGAACTGCTTAAAACGAGTCATTTACAAAAGATTGAAAACTCAGGTGAAATTAAATGTATATTATGAGAAAACGAAAGTGTTTTTTGACCTTGCATGCATTTAAACCTGTTGTAGGAGACTCCCAAAACAATATTAGGAACCTTAAAAAAGGCATAATATGGGCACTTTAAGTGCCTCACTGTAACCCAGATTTTTGCTTTATTTTCTTAAGAAAAGAAGGGACAATTGTAAATTTATTTTCGTGGTGGTAATCAACATTAGGCCACAAATGCTGTCGATTGAGCCCATCTTGTACTGAAACCAGAATATTCCTTTAACAAACTGGATTGGTTTGCACTACTGATTTTGTCATGATATATTGTGTCCGGGACACGTCTGGTGGGAATATGATACAGCGACAGAAACTTTTAACTGCTCTGATAAGGAGTTAACTCACACTATCTTGATAGCCTCTACTCTTTCAGCACTTACAGAGTAATCCCAACAGGAGCAACTTTCTCTAGGGATAATAGGGGAATTGGACTGTGTCCATTAGACCACTTGATTTTTGACTTTTATGAACCATCTTTTCCATGAACACAAGAAACAAGTGTTGACTCAAGCACAGTTCACACTATGTCATCAGTGTTTAACACAGTGAATATAGCTTGATTTCACTGTGTTGCATATAAGTTGCTGTTTGTTTTCACGATTGTTTAATTGTAAAACATGTTAAACAATCACCTGTAGTATAGATCAAACTATAGATGTCAGTGTTTCCCATAGGATTTTGTGAGACTGTGTTGAGTGGACATCGGTCCATCTAGGGGCGTCCGGGGGCATGCCCCCCGCCCCGTTAGAAAATTTTGTACATTTTAAAGTTAAATTCAATAATCTGGTGCACTTTGAGAGTTAAATTAAGAGCTCCAAACCCATGTTCAGTGTGCAAATTGAACAAAGAAAAAAGTCGATGAATTGACTTGCACTTAAAGGGGACTCAAACCTCTTTTTAGTTGTGATATCGTGTCTCAGTGTATATTACATTACATTACATTATTACATTCACACTTAGTTCGTTTGACAGATACTTTGCCAAAGCAATGGGTCAAAACAACGTTAGAGACCTTTTATGTTATTATGAGAAGTTAAAATATTTTCGGTTCATTATGATATTGGTGGCACAGATTTGACTATGGTGGGCCGCCACAGTCTAGGTAATTAATGGGAAACACTTGTGGTGTATTGGTTTGAGAAATGTGAGAGTGATTTATTAATGACATACTAGACTATTAATCGTTCTTAGCCCTATAATCTGATCACACTCTGATCGGACATGTTTTCAGAGGGGCATTCACATAGGACGTGTTCTAGTTCATAAAAGTGTTGTTTTAGTATTATTTATATATTTTTATAGTATTTAAATTTTTTTTTGCATTATTTTTATATTTTTAGCTTTTATTTTAGTAAATACGTTATGTGCTTTTTTTTTTTTTGTCTTTTTTATATATATTTCTCTATATCTTTCTTTTTTTTTTTTTTTTCAGTTTTAGTAATTTTAGTACTTCATAAATACAAATTTATTTCAGTTAGTTGCCAAGGCAGCATTTTTAATTTCTATTTTAAGTTGTTTATCTAATATTTATATATTTTTTTTTTTTCAGCTTTATTTTAATTATGGGAATGCATTTTACCACAGTATCATCTCCGTTGTGTGTGATATCAAAACAAATTCACTGATATGACTGTAGGTCCAATGTCACGGATGAAGAGACAGACCTGAAACTATGTGAGCTTTCACACACATACACAGGCACTAATCAAGTCCAGCTGTGTGTCAGTGTGTTATGTGGAGTTCACGTTGGAGAGTGTGTGACCATATGGCATAAAGCGTCCAATTCTTACCTCACCCCCCACCTTTCGTCATGGGACTAGGCAGGAAAGACTCAACGACCAGCCAGAGTCGAACAGCAGATGTGAGTGTGTGTATGAGAGAAAAAGATGGAATGTGTGAGTAGCAGTACACCCCAACTACAGTGCAAATGCACAAATTTGACAAAACTAGAACTCTTAAAGTCGAATTGAATTCAAAAGTGAGCCTAATTATTTTCTTAATGCATGTTACTGGTCTTATTGTAAATGATTCATTGGTGCACATACTTCTGATTTGTTTTTTGACCTTGTAATTTTTAATCAAAATGTCATAACTTGCTCTTCCTGTGATACAACTCTAGATATCTATGATGTATTCAAGGCTGTGCTGCAGTTAGACCAATCGCATTCAGATCTGCCTCCGTTCCATTATACAACTCTCACTTTTCACAATCCAATCACAAATCAATAAGTTCGATAAGCAGTGTTCTTATTTATGCTATTATACTATTTATTAAACATTTGAATTAGCTTTTATTTTTTTTTATATTTTCAGTTTTCATATTAATTTTAGTTTGTGCTTTTGTCATTATTATTTTTTTTTTTAAAAAAAAAATTCTATCTAGCTTTAATTAATTAATTAATTAATTAACTTAAGCCTATTTATTTCACTTAGATGCCAAATCAACATTTCTGATTTTCAATTAGTTTTTCAAATTCAATTGGGTGTTTACACAACACCATTTTCAACTAAAAACAGAAAACGTTTTATGCGTTTTAGTCATTCATTACACGACAAAGGCAAGTTTTCGAAAACTATACTGTTATCGTCTCCGTGTAAACTACAAAAACTTGAATTTGTGAAAACTGTGACTGTTCAGTCTATAGGCATGTAGTGTTTCTTTACAAAGTGACATCGCCAACTACTGGCAGCAGAATACAACATTTTTAGTTGTTTTCGCGATCTTTGTAAACAGGGATCATTTTGACAGTGTTGTCGTCTGTACATTAAAACGAAAACGCAAAGGAAAAACTTTTCAATTTTTTGTACATCGTTGTCGTGTAAACGTACCCTACGTTTATCATCTAATATTTACGTTTTATTTTAGCTTTATCTCAATTAACAAAAATTATTTTTAATATTGTTAACTAAAACTAACAACACTGTCGATAAGCCATTTCACTTGGAAAAATATACAGTCAATATGGGTGCAACTTTGCAAGCATGCAAAGTCGACAAAACTACTAAAAATTACTTTTAGTAATTTTATGTGCTTTTGTCATTTTTATATTAGTTTTTGGGGTTTTAATATTTCTATATAGCTTTAATTTATTTTATTTCAATTACCGAAAATGATTTTTAGTTTTGGTTAATAATAACAACACTGCAAAGCTGTCTGAAGTGCAAGCGTGCAAAGGTGTCATAACTCAAATGTGTCTGTTTGAATCAACAGAGCTGTCTACACTGTAAGTGTGCCAAATCAAAAAAAAAAAATTGGAACATTCTTGTTATAATCAGCAAAGCTCACTGTCTAACCTGCCAGTGTGCAAAGTCAACAAAACTAGCATGCTTGTGTGTTTCTAGCTGTTTAGATTTTTTTTTTTTTTTTTTACTTCCTTTGGGTTTAGCATGTTAATATGATGAGCAGAATGTAACACAGACATGCTGTGTGTGTATAAAAGTGTGGTTGTTTATATGTGTGTGTGTGTATGTGACTCAAAGGGAGTCTCTGTTTGAGCTCCATTAATCTCAACCTCGCCCTGACACTACTGCTCACATTAACACACATTCATATTTATTTCATATTGATTGCATCATTGGAATCGAGAAGTGTCAGGCCCAGAAGTTCAGTATTTATTGGAGCATTATGTGCTAGTGTTCATATACATTAGTATATTCCTGTAGTATGTAGGGTAAGTGTCACATGTGGATTTGGGCATATTTGATTGTGTGTTTTCTCTTCACAGGTGATCTGCATTCTGATTGGCTGCAGGCTGGTTATGGAGCGTCCTTATATTAGAAAGGTGAGGAGTATTGATTCTCCAGGTGTATTATGAATCATGAGACCTAAAGATACAGTTGCAATATTAGCATTTTGAAAAATATTGGCATGGATTAGCCCAGTGATTCTCAACCAGGCAGCCGGTGTCTGTAAGGGGACCTCAAGGTGACAAAGACAAAAGCTTTGAAATAAGTAAAAACCGCTAAAAATCAAGATATGTCTTATTTTTCATCTTCTTAATAACTGTCTTTTTCTTTGAAGAACCTGGGTTCCCATGATCTTATAAAACCTGGATATATATTTATATTTTATATTTATTTATATTTATTTATGGAAGTGTGATTTACAGATCTGGAAAAGTCATGAAAATTAATAACATCTTAAAATGCCATGGACATTTGTATAATGAATATAATTTTTTCTAGTTGTGCCAAGCTCAAACATAAAATATTTTATAGGGTAGGCTAGTGAATCTTTGGTTAGACAGTGAATCGATTCATAGGTTTTCAATTTGACTCAGGAATGTTTTTTGCAAATTCAGAATGATTCGATTCACAATGAGGTTTGATTCAATTTGATTCGATTTCAATTAATGGTTTGATTCTGTATTTTTTAAGTGCATTCATAGTGGGGGGATATTTTTTTCTTATTTATTAAAGGTGTTAAAGAGGTGCAGGCCTTGTCTTTGAAGGTCAGTTTTGAAAGTGTCCCTTTAAGGCAAGTCATTTAACTCCGCGGCCATCTTTGAAACGCCTTTTTCAGTCATGTAAGTGCAGCTCTTATCTCTTTTTTAATGTGGAAACATCAAATTCTCCAGAGCTGTTCACCAAGCTTACGATTGAATTTCATATTTCAAATCATCAATGAAATCTGACAACTACTGTCTCATAAATTTTGTTTCTAAATGCTCAAATAATGACAAAAAACTGAATTTTTCAGGCTAGACCAGCCAATTCACATGTGCAGTCATAAGTGTGCATCTCAGATCACTCACTGGAGCTTCTAACGGCAGCTGCAGTGACGCAATGACTTTACCAATCAGTGATTGGCTCTTTTATTTAGAAGGCGGGGCTTATTCCGCTGCGTTGCACTTTCTCCTATTCATAGTACCATGAGTGCGCTGTCTTTCTATGTCTTTGATCACATCTCCATTATTTTGCGCATGTTAACTAATTTAATGTTTATATAATTTAAAATATAGAATGATGCTTTACTGAATCACAATTCATTCAGTTTTTAGCATTTTAAATTGATTACTGTTACGGAAGGACCGACCAGGAGACAGGAGATAGTGAAACAGGTATTTATTGAAACACAAGTAGAGCAGATGGTGACAACAGGTGAGTATATTGCAGTGAATGTTGATCGTGGAGTGATATAGAGAGTGATACTGTCCTTGTAATTGCAGAGTGCAGATGGATGTAGAGTTTTGCTGACTGGAGACGATGACTGCAGACAACACTTCACACACGGAGAGGAGACGTTCGGGGAAACACGGAGACAAGATAGCAGGTAAGTAACACAGGGAGTCCTTGAGGTAAGCATACAGGTAAGTCCTTCGATGCAAACGAGACCGGACAATGTGACTGTGTGAGAGTGTGTCTTAAGTAGTGCAGTGTGATGAATGGGCTGATGAGGTGCAGGTGGCGGTGATTAGTACTCCGGGGATGGTGTGCGCTGTGATTGGTGGATGGTGGAGCCTGGTGTGTCTGTGACAGTACCCCCCCTCCACGGCCCGCTCCTGAGGGCCGCGGACCACGACGTCGTGGTGGTCTACCTCTTCCACGAGGGGCAGGTCTGTTAGGATGAGCAGCGTGGAAAGTGTTCAGCAGGTTGGGATCTAGGATGTCGTTACGTGGGATCCATGAGCGTTCCTCTGGGCCATAACCTTCCCAGTCTACGAGGTACTCGAGCTGACCACCACGGCGCCGGGAGTCCAAGATCTCGTGCACCTCGTATGCAGCTCCATCTTCTAGTAGAAGTGGAAGGGGGGGCTCGGCTTCGGCCACACCAGGCTCTGTGGAGAGAGGAACAGAAGGGTGGTGAGGCTTAAGCAATGAAACATGGAAAGTGGGGTGAATGCGATACTCTGGAGGTAGTTGAAGTTTGTAGGTGACAGGATTTATCTGCTCCAGGATGGTGAATGGGCCAATGAACCTGGGACTCAGCTTGCGGCAAGGGAGGCGCATCCTGATGTCTTTGGTGGACAGCCAGACCTTCTGTCCCGGTTGATAGGAGGGAGCTTCGGACCGGTGAAGGTCGGCTGTCATCCTGCGCCTCCGGAGTGCTCGTTGGAGTTGGTGGTGAGCTGAGTCCCAGACCCTCTCGCTCTCTCGGAACCAGTAGTCCACAGATGGTACGTCAGATGGTTCCCCGGTCCAGGGGAACAGTGGAGGTTGGTAACCGAGTACGCACTGGAAGGGGGTGAGTCCGGTGGATGGCTGGCGAAGGGAGTTTTGGGCGTACTCGGCCCAACCCAGGTACTGGTTCCAAGAGTCCTGGTGGCCATGACAGAAGGTACGGAGGTAGCGGCCGATCTCTTGGATCTTCCTTTCCGTCTGCCCGTTCGTCTGAGGGTGGTATCCAGACGAGAGGCTGACGGTCACACCTAGGAGTGAGAAGAAGGCTTTCCATACCCGTGAGATAAACTGTGGTCCTCTATCGGATACGATGTCTTCAGGGATACCAAAGTAGCGGAATACTTGGTTAAACATGATCTCTGCTGTCTCCATGGCAGTAGGTAGACCTCTCAGAGGGACAAGACGACAGGACTTGGAGAAGCGGTCGACCACGACTAGGATGCAGGTGTATCCGTCGGAGGCAGGAAGGTCGGAGACAAAGTCTACTCCTAGGTGTGACCAGGGTCGGTTGGGAACGGGCAGAGGAAGGAGTTTGCCGGATGGTAGATGGCGCGGGCTCTTCGAGATGGCGCAGTCCTTACATCCCTGCACGTACCTTCTGACATCGGCAGCCATGTTGGGCCACCAGAAGCGCTCCTTTAGCAGCGAGAGGGTCTCATTGACCCCCGGGTGGCCAGTGCCAAGCGAAGTATGTGCAGAGTGGATTATGGGAGTGCGCCGTGTGCGGGTGATGTAAAGCAAGCCCGGTGGGCAACCCGAGGCGGAGTGTTGGTGGAGGCATTGGAGGAGGGTAAAGTCTCCGCCGACCAGGTGATGGGGCTGACCACAACTCGCTCGGGAAGGATGGGTTCAGGGTCCTCTGTGACAGGTTCGGGAGCATGGAGTCTGGAAAGGGCGTCGGCCTTGATGTTTCTGGAACCGGGTCTATAGGAGATGGTGAAATCAAAACGAGTAAAAAACAGCGCCCAGCGGGCCTGTCTGGGGTTCAGTCTCTTAGCGGATCGGAGATATTCAAGGTTCTTGTGGTCGGTGAGAACCAGGAAGGGATGTTTGGCTCCCTCCAACCAATGCCTCCACTCCTCGAGAGCCAACTTGACTGCCAGTAGCTCTCGATTGCCGATGTCGTAGTTCTTCTCCGCCGGGTTGAGCTTGCGGGAGAAGAAGGCACATGGATGGAGGCGGCTTGGATTCCCCTGCTGCTGTGACAGAACCGCTCCGACTCCGGTCGTGGAGGCGTCGACCTCTACCACGAATGGTCGATGGGGATCTGGGTGTACCAGGAGTGGAGCGGTGGTGAAGGCTTCTCTCAGGTGGTTGAAGGCCTCCGTGGCAGCTGGTGTCCAGGACAGAGACTTGGGCTTGTTGCGTAGAAGGTCAGTAAGGGGGTTGGAGATGGAGCTGTAGTCTTGGATGAATCTGCGGTAGAAGTTAGCGAAGCCGAGGAATCGCTGAAGTTCCTTGATGGTGGTAGGAGTGGGCCAGTTCTTAATGGCTTCCACCTTCCCCTCGTCCATCCGGATGCCACTGTGGTCGATGTGGTACCCAAGGAACTGCACTGAGGTCTGATGGAATGAGCACTTCTCGGCTTTGAGGAAGAGTTGGTACTCCCTCAGGCGTTTCAGGACCTCCGCAACGTGTTGGCGGTGTTCGGCCATGCTCCGGGAGTAGATCAAGATGTCGTCGATGTAGACCAGAACGAACTTGTGGAGAAACTCCCGGAGCACCTCGTGGATGAAATCCTGGAACACGGAGGGGGCGTTGACCAGGCCATACGGCATGACGAGGTATTCGTAGTGGCCGGTGGGCGTGACGAAGGCGGTCTTCCACTCGTCCCCCTCGCGTATCCGGATGAGGTTGTACGCGCTGCGGAGGTCCAACTTGGAGAATACAGTGGCACCACGGAGATGTTCCAGGGCCGCTGGGACGAGAGGAAGGGGATATCGGAACTTGACTGTGACGGAGTTGAGTGAGCGGTAGTCAATGCAAGGCCGCAAGCCTCCGTCCTTTTTGGCCACGAAGAAGAAGCTGGAAGCAGCAGGGAGGTAGATGGTCGAATGTATCCTTGAGCCAGAGCCTCCTCGATGTACTCCACCATGGCCTTCTCCTCCGGGACGGATAGGGGTATATCCGTCCCCTTGGCACTGACGCACCCGGAAGCAGATCTATGGCGCAGTCCCATGGCCGATGTGGAGGCAGCTTGGACGCTCTCATGGGGCAGAAAACGTCGCTGAAGGGGGCGTAACACGACGGAATATCCACTGACCTCTTCTCAATGGGGCTCTCGATAGACGTGGCCTGGACTCGGAGACAACGAGAGGTGGGTTGCCGAGGAACAGGAAGTGTGGAGAAACAGGATGGAAAGCAGGTGTCGCCCACTTCAGGACTTCTCCAGTCTTCCATGAGAGGATGGGGTTGTGCTGCTCCAACCAGGGACGCCCTGAGTATCACGTCAGCGGTGGAACCCTCCAGAACCAGCAGATGGATTTCCTCGACGTGCAGGAATGCCAACCCGAAGACTGTAGGGGGCCAATGCTCCGGCTCACGCGGCTTCTGCTCACAGGTTTACCGGTTATCGACTGAATCTGGTAGGTGGATGGCGTGCATTGGGTCCTGATCCCAAGCTGACGGCAGAGGGCGCCGGAGATGAAATTTCCCGCTGACCCAGAATCGAGGAGGGCGGTAACTGGAACGGAGATATCGGCAGCAGTAAGTTGCACAATAGTGGTGAGTGGCTTAGAGTGTTGGTATGAGGGAGGATAGCACTCACCATGGGACGAGGAGGACGTGTTGGGCATGTGGAGAGTACATGCCCAGGGGATCCACAGTACAAACACAGTTTCTGGGTCAGCCTTCTCTGCCGTTCAGCGGGTGACAGACGATTAGACTCCACTTGCATAGGTTCGTGGGCTGGTTCTGGGCGCTGACGGATTCTGGTCGGCAGAGGAGGTGTTCAGCTGTTGCTGACCCTGGTGCTCATCGAGACACGACTGCATACGAGTGGCGAAACGAATGGAGAGTTGGATGAACCGTTCCAGGCCGATGGTATCCTCGTATGCAGCGAGATGCAACCGCACTCGAGGATCCAAACCCTGGCGATAAGTGGTCATGAGCGCTCGTTCGTTCCATCCACTTCGAGCAGCGAGGGTTCTGAATTGAATGGCATAATCGTTAACAGACATGTTTCCTTGTTTTAAATTATATAATTTCTCACCAATAGATGTGTCCCATGAAGGTTTTCCGAAAACTTCTCGGAAGTGCTCGATGAAACTGGAGAACGATTGTAGCACAGGGTTGTCTTGGGACCAGATGGAATCAGCCCATTGCAGCGCTTTGCCGGAGAGTTGGGAGATAACAAAAGCCACTTTGGAGTACTCGGTGGGGAATAAGTGCGGTTGCATCTCCAGGGTCAGAGAACATTGCAAGATGAATCCGTTGCACTCCTCCGCCGAACCAGAGTAGGGCGCTGGTTTGGCCATGGGACTGACGTACACTGGCGGTGAAGGAGAAGTGACGGTGTTTGCGGAAGTGAAGGTGGGCGCTGACGGTGGTGGTGGAGTGGAGAGTGTGCGACGCAAAGCGTCCACCAGGTCCTGGAATGGATCGGGCTGACTCATACTTGTGTTTCGCTGTTTTGGTCCGGTCTTCTGTTACGGAAGGACCGACCAGGAGACAGGAGATAGTGAAACAGGTATTTATTGAAACACAAGTAGAGCAGATGGTGACAACAGGTGAGTATATTGCAGTGAATGTTGATCGTGGAGTGATATAGAGAGTGATACTGTCCTTGTAATTGCAGAGTGCAGATGGATGTAGAGTTTTGCTGACTGGAGACGATGACTGCAGACAACACTTCACACACGGAGAGGAGACGTTCGGGGAAACACGGAGACAAGATAGCAGGTAAGTAACACAGGGAGTCCTTGAGGTAAGCATACAGGTAAGTCCTTCGATGCAAACGAGACCGGACAATGTGACTGTGTGAGAGTGTGTCTTAAGTAGTGCAGTGTGATGAATGGGCTGATGAGGTGCAGGTGGCGGTGATTAGTACTCCGGGGATGGTGTGCGCTGTGATTGGTGGATGGTGGAGCCTGGTGTGTCTGTGACAATTACTGACTGAACAAAGTGATTCACGATTCAAAAATCCATAGCTGCGTTCCATTCGACAGGGTCCCTACGCAGTGTTCACTGCTCCCTACTCCCTGAGCACGATATATCAGTTGAAGTAGACTTCGCTGACAATGTTCGCTCATTCGGAACGCCCTGCAAACGTCATGAAAGAAAGTCAACGACAGGGTCGCGTAGATTATGATATAACATAAATAGATATTGTAATTTACTTTACTTTCGAATTTAAAATATATAAAATACATATACAAAAACATAGAACACATAGGCTATACAAAACACACATTATGTATTTAATGTAATATAGTCAAAACTTATATGTTTATTATATCTTAGTATTATTGTGGCTATTAATTGACTATTAACAGATTTGAAGCAGTAACTGTCATGCTATATGAAAATAAATTCTGATAACTGTATAAATGTGTTCTTAATCCATGGCCTGGGTCTCATCTCGTGCGCTTTCTTTTCCACGCGCAGCCCATAGTAAACACTTCTGAGGTAAATAAAGTGAAATAAAAAATGACAGAGCCTCAGCTGCTTTTCAACACTTTTACTTTGTAGGGGTGGAAATCGCAGGGTACCTCACGATACGATACGATCACAATACATGGCTCACGATAATATCGCGATTCAGCGATTCTGCGATAATCGATATATTGCTAGACAATCCTATAATGATACATCACGATATCTGTCTAACTATGAAAACAAAATGCCAATGAAAAGGTTAAGTGCCGGTTTTCTCTTTTATCCGCAAAACGGATAAATCTAATCTTCAGTTCCCACGCTATATGCAGATTTAATGGAGTTCACGTCACCGAAAGCAACAAATATGAGGTGCATTTTATTGACCATCAGCTAATGTCATATCTGACTATAACATGTTATTTAGCGGCCTATAACATGCTCTCACATGTTTCAGTTTTAGTATTTTTGGGAGAAGTAAAATTTAATGTGGTTTCAACAACCAGATGCATTTAGACTTATGCATTGACAGTTTTGACTGGAATGCGTCCCAGACCACCTTCTGAAGTGGTTTGAGCGATCGGATTTAAATCTGTCTCAAATGCGTTTCGAAGGGCATTTAGACCTGGTCTTTTCACGATCGGATAGCTATCCGATCAGAGAAAATGCATGAAGTTACAGATTCACACGGGAGCGTTTGAAAGCAGGCGTCTGTCAGCGGATCCCTAATATATCTGTGTAAGCGCTTGGTGAAGAACGTCACAGATGTCTACGTTTGTCACATGGTATAAAAGTGCGTCAAGACTTTGAACTTAAACATGGCTGGGGCATCTATTTTACTCACACTGCTGTATGCCATCCTGTTAAAAACCTCTTTTTCTTAGGCTGTTTAACTTATGTTCACGTTTCCCTCATTCATGTGTTGAGCGCCGCCTTGAAGTAGCGACGTGAGCAGGGAAATCTATTTAGAACGCCTTATTTTATTAATTAAAATATCGATATTTGGCGCAGCGTATCGATTCTTGTATCGCACAGAGAAGGACGGCGATATATTGCCATATCGATATTTTGTCCCACCCCTATTACTTTGTCATGCCTGTTATAACAACAACAGAATATGCAAATGTAACAATCATCGCCATAACCATTTATAAATACTATAGTTCGTATAATAATAACAAAATGTATGAATACTCAAAACGCATTCGTAAATTCCTCCATCGCAGAGCCATTTAAAAACTCTGCTCCATCGACTTGTGACGCGGTGTGCAATGACAGTTGGGTGATTTGCGTCTCTACTTCCTGTGAAGTGATGTATCGATGTTCCCTTATTCCCTATGCCGTTCGCAGTGCCCTTCGAACTGAACATGTTCGCTCCCTTCGGATTGGAATCTCACTTAAGATGGCGGAATACCCTGTGAAGTCCACTTCGCAGTCCACTTACAGTTGAATGGAACACACCTCATGTTTCAAGATCAATGCATCAGCAGGAAGTGAATCATTACACCCCTAGTAATATGTAATTAAAAAATATTTTTAAAAATCCTTGTTCTTAATCCTTAGCCAGCAAATTATAAACTACTGAAAAATGTCAAATTTATACTGAATTTATTTACTCACCCTTATGTCGTTCCATGACGTTCAGTTTGCTCCCTCTAATCTCATTGTTGTCTATGAGATACGATTGAGATTTAGTAATGAGATCTCATTTGTGATTTTCTTTCCTACGGGATCAGCCGTTGTTCTGCAGGCCTCAGTAGCTCTCTTGAAACCCAGTTGATGAAGCTACAGATTTAAAGCATTTGAGAACTTGAGATCTCCAATCTGGAGTTTAGCGAGTCTATAAAGGCTTCAGGTTCAACTGAGTGATTTATCATACAGGAAATAATGTTATCATGGCACATTCCTCAGGTAATATACGATCACACACACCTCCCATTGACCCAGGTGTGTGTGTGTGTGTGTATAAGCGAGTGACAGAGAGATCGCTGGTGTCTGCAGGGCTGATATTATCGCTTGCTGAAAAGAGATATAGATCAAGAGGAAATTGAGCCATTTAAATCCCAGGAGCGCTTTATGATTAATGGCTGTCAGATATTATACTGTCTCTCTGAAAAGATTTGGCAACTAGCCGAATAAAACACCACACTCTCATAAAATCAGTCATTTTTCCATTGTCCAAAAGCCAAATACCCTCTGCAATCCACCCACTACGGGTGGGCGGTATGTCCCAAATCTTATATCATGCTATGAGTAATTTTTTATGACGGTAGCAGTCTATATCAGTTTTTTTAAGTGGAAAAAGTGGTTTATATTTTGTAACCATGTGGTAATATCTATTTCTGGATACGAAAATGAGGTTTCGTTCTGGTAGAAATGAAACCTTAGGCTACCTGATTATTTTCTCTTGATTTAAAAGTAAATGAAAAGATGATTATTCATATCATTATATAACACGACAAAATAGTGAAATATTATACTGTAAAATAGATAGTTCTAATGCTACATTTTGATTGAATCAGTCATGTATGAGGTTATGTGATCCTTATATGCAGAATAAATCAGAATGACACATTTCTACCGTTGTGCGTAATGTACCATAAAACCACTCATCCCTACAACCCACAAACCTATTTTCTGTCTTCGAGGAGACAGATAAAAGAAAATAAAAAGAAAATCTAGAAATGACTAGCTTTCGTGATGCCTGTGTGTACAGAAGCACTTCATGATTGTGAGATTCACACTCTTTAACTAAAATAAATAAATAAATAAATATATTTAAATATGTATTTATATTTAGTTTAAGGGTGTGGATAAGGTTTTTTTTTTCTATTCATCTGTTAAAAAATGTATCACAGTTTGCACAAAAATATGAAACAGCACAACTGTTTTCAACATTGATAATAATAATAAATGTTTCTTGAGTATCAAATCAGCATATTAGAATGATTTCTGAAGGATCATGTGACACTGAAGACTGGAGTAATCCTGAATGATGCTGAAAATTCAGCTTTGCATCACAGGAATAAATTACATTTTAAAATATATTACATTAGAAAACAGTTCTTATAAATTATAATAATATTTCACAATATTAATGTTTTTATTGTATTTTTGATCAAATAAATGCAGCCTTGGCACCCTAGCATCATGACAGTGAGTTTAGCACAGGCAAGCACCATTCACATTTGCTGCAGTAACTGTAATCTGGTTATCACATGGGACATTACACAGATGCCCTGCTGTGCTCTTATATGTTCGTGATTGGTTATTAAGATTGATTTAGCACCTTTCCGGTATGCCACACCCCCCACTCCAGTGCTCACGTCTGTTAAAGTGCTTATGCTAGTTGAGTTTCATTACTTCCTGTCTCAGGGGCTGGACTGGTGATCAATGCTGTATGTGTATGTCTGACACTACTCACATATGCACTTATGAAGTTATAGAGTGCTGACAGATAACCCTCACATAACCCATTTATCCTGCATCCCCAAGATGCAGTATACATAATTTTCACGTTCACATAAACTCACCCACTCACTTGTGTGTCATGCAGGGAGACTAATGGCGCTGCCTCCATCTGATACAGTTTCAGCATCTATTCATCCATTTTGCTCTCTTTAAAGTGTGGTGTGATTGTGAGGGGGAATGGTAAAATGCAGGTAAAAACCCATGTGAGAGGAAGAGGCAGTGCCTCCTTAGCACTGTGATTGGCTGATCATCTTTTAAATGCAATGATGCCCACCTATCATGCTCATAACTGGTCAGAAATTGGCCTGAATGGGTCAAAACTGGTGGAAATGGACAAGTTAAGCCAATTGAGTTTATATCTCACAATTCTGACTTTATATCTCGCAATTCTGAGATGTAAACTCGTAATTCTGAGAAAAAAGTCAGAATTGTGAGAATAAGGCCATGTGTCTACCAAAGCATTTTTATCCAGCTAAAAACGCTAGACGCCCTGCTGAAAATGCCTATCTGTGAGCGCTTGAGAGTGCTTCAGCAGCGATTCTGCAGATAATTTGTTTGACTAAAAATGTCGACACAATGTAGAGTACTTGGTATGTATGTTCGGAGACCAGAAATATTAATTTCTCATCCATTTTGTTCCGTTCTCTGCTTGTTGATGTCGTTGTACAGCAAGAATGTTGTGACAGTTGGTCGGTGTTGTATTTGTCCCGCCCCTCCTCCACTCTTATTGGACAGCTGGCTAAAAAACGACAGTGATAAGCGCAGCATTTTACTCAAAGTTGAACATTCTTCAACTTGAGGCAACCGGTAAAAAATGCCGAGCGCTCAGCGCTTCGGCGTGAAAAGACGCTCAACGCTTCGTTATGGTCCTGGCATTTAAAAAACGCGGTGCTCCCATTGAAAACTATTGTAAAAGTACGCTAGCCGCTGGAAAAAATGCTTTGGTGGACACGGCCTAAAAGTCGCAATGATCTTTTAAATTTGCTTCATTCTGTGGCGGAAACAAATTCTGTACTATTGAAACAGTAAGCATTTGGCCTCATTCACTTCAATTGTAAGGGTCTCACTGATTTTTGCTTTTTTTTTTTTTTTAACATTTTTGTGGTAATCAACGCTGAACTCTGAATATTCTTTAATACTGTTATAAAAATAAGGGCAAAGTCTCATTTGCTGTCATTAAGTATTAAAATAGCAAAATTCTATATGTTAGAGAGCGTACAAACCGAGATGCTTTTCTGATTGGCTGCTTTATCATTTTTGATTTCTTTTGCTGATTGATGTTTTATTGGGCTATTCTATAGCTTGTTTCCGCCACTAAATAAAAAAATAAAAAAGGTAATTGTGACTTTTTTGTCTCACAATTCTGCCTTTTTTCTCAGAATTGCAAGATTTAAACTGGCAATTGCGAGTTATAAAGTCAGAATTGCGTGTTATAAAGTCAGAATTGCGAGATATAGTCTTAATTCTGACTTTTTTCTCACAATTGTGAGTTTTTATCACGCAGTTCTGACTATAACTCACAATTCAGACTTTTTTCTCAGAATTGCGGGATAAAAACTCACAGTTGTGAGTTATAAAGTCAGAATTGCAAGATATAAACTTTTGCGATTTTATATCTCGCAATTCTGACTTTTTTCTCAGAATTGTGGGTTTATATGTCGCAATTCTGACTTTATAACTCACAATTCTGACGTTTTTTTCTCAGAATTGTGAGGAAGAAAAGTCACAATTACCTTTTTTATTTAAGTAAGCTTTCATACTCTTCAGATATCACCATAGATAACTCATATCGGTGTACTAGTTTGTAACATGTAATAGGCTGATATATTAGTGGTGTTGTGAAGCTTTGCTGATGGCTTCTATTGTTCTGGAGTATCTACTTGAACAATAGCAGCTTTCAACACAGCCAATGTTGTTCTGTGTGTGTTAAAGCTCAGCGTGAAAGAAGAGATGTGAGTATAATCCTTCAGTGACTCGCGCTGAAATAGAGATGTCTGCAAGACACACACACACACACACACTTAGGGACTTCTGAGGGAATCCTTGGAGTTTCCAAGGTGATCGGTGTTCCGGCGCTAAGGATTAGAGCACGTCATCAGACGGATTCTGAGTCTGACTGAGGCGCTATCAGATTCACCTCGCTCTCAGGAAGGTTTATCTGGAGATGTGGTTTTGTGGTAAACCGTCGGGAGCTGTTGAGCTGTCTTACGGTTTGGACAGGTTCGCTGTGATTTCGCTTTCCGTGCCAGACGTTCTTCTCAATGAGGGTCTTTGTGCCGTGCTGCTAATTTTAGCTCCGGAATATTTTACCCAACTGCCAAACTGGACGGCCGTAAAAGCCAATGCACTGTGAAGATTTCCCCTGTGGTTCAGCACAACTCTGTGTCTGTGTGTGTGTTGTCCTGACTGTATAGTTTGTGTGTTTTTCCCCCTTTCCTCTAGAGTGTTAACAAACACATCTAGTTCTGTGCTGTGTATTTTTTGTGATTAAACTTGGCGGATGATAAAATAGGCCAAAAAATTTTGAGACCATGTTGCAAGTGCAAATATGTGGCTGATTTGATGAACTATCCAAAGCAGAAAACTTGATTCCTACAGGTTGGTTCATTTGTTGAGTCATTCAGGTTAATCAGCAGAGAATTATGGGTAATTGCACCTGTCTGAGGCACTCACCACTAAAAAGCATCAGAAAATGACATGAATCCATAGTTTTCAGTCACGTGACTGGCACGGAGACCAGGCGGGCAAAACATCCATAGAACTGCATTACAGGCTTGTCAATTTTTCATCTCAATGAAGAAAAACAAAAATATGTGAACGAAATGAAAGTTTTGGGCACCTGTGATCCCTATCCAGCACCTGCTGCAGTATTTCAATCACTGAAAACAGCAAGACGTTCTAAAACGCTTAACGTGAAAAACATTTAAAGTGCGTTAAACAGTGATATTGAAAGACCAAATCCAGTACAAACCTTATTGATGATGAATATACAGATGAGCCCAGAATATGAACTCAATGTGTTAAATGGTTAAGTGTTTTAGGGCCCGAGCACAGATGGTGTGAGGACCCTATTGGAATTGCTCAGTCAATTATTCTTCTTCTCTGAAATGAATCACATTTTTGAGGGCCTAAACATGCTCAAAAACTCATGAAACTTTGCACACGCGTCAGAAGTGGTGAAAATTTACGTCTGATATGGGTTTCAGAATTAGGTATGGCAAAATGGCTCGATAGCGCCAAAATTTCAATTAAGCGCCCTTTGCGCTACGTTTCACGTACAAGTATGAAATTTGGTAGACACATGTAACAGCCCAAAAAAGTCCCGGGGTGCAAAATCTGAAAACCCAACAGGAAGTGAGATATTTTGAATTTTCTCTGCAAAATTTTTGCAGTTTTTGCCATTTCCAGATGTTGTACTTTAACAAACTCCTCCTAGAGATTTTATCAGATCAACATCATATTTGGTCAGTCTAATCTAAAGGCCTTTGCGACGATAAATTGCGAAGATCTTGAGTTTTCGTTGAAGGACGTGTCCGTGGCGGCCTGACAAAATTCGATGTCCTGGCCTAAAGACATTTACATGCCAATATTCAGTTACAGTCATAGCGCCACCTGCGGGCAACAGGAAATGACATGTTTTACACTGTGATTAACTCCTCATAGAGATTTAATCAGATCAACATCATATTTGGTCAATCTAATCTTAAGGCCTTAGCAATGTTAAATTGCGAAGATCTTGAGTTTTCGTTGAAGGGTGTGTCCGTGGCGGCCTGACAAATCTGATGTTTTGCCATGAAAGAGGAAGCTGTTGTAACTCAGGCATACAGTGTCCGATCTGCCCCAAACTTCACATGTTTGATAAGAGTCCTGGCCTGAAGACATCTACGTGCCAATATAAATAAAGTGTATATTGAATTTGGTCTTTTAATATCACCATCTTACTTCATTAGTACTTTGTACAAACCTGGTAAAAATCACTGGCAGGCAATGGAGGAAAGCCTTGTCCTGCCCTCCAGGTGGGTGTTCCTATAAGTGTGTGACGTCATGTGAAAACTATGAATGTCCAAATACTGAAAGATGTCCAAATACTTTATGGGCCCACATTAGGGCTGCACAATTATTCAAATTTCTAATTGCGATTATGATTACAGATGCCACGATTTCGCTAAAGTTTCGTTCAAAGGCGCAAATACTAAAAAAAAACAAAAAAAAAAACATTTTATATATATGTGAATTGAATGTGAATGTGAATTGAAATATATATATACAGTATCTCACAAAAGTGAGTACACCCCTCACATTTCAGCAACCATTTTAGTATATCTTCTCAAGGGACAATACTATAGAAATGAAACTTGGATATATTTTAGAGTAGTCAATGTGCTGCTTGTATAGCAGTATAGATTTACTGTCCTCTGAAAATAACTTAACATACAGCCATTATTGTCAAAATAGCTGGCAACAAAAGTGAGTACACCCTAAGTGATAACAGTTGTATGTTGTTTAACCATGCAAAGCCACATGTCCTATTCATCATGTTCATGTTTTTGTCTGCTTGACAGGACCATACAAATGTGTGGATCTTGTATTAGAGCAGTTAAAATTTGGTGCTTTAAATACAATTCTCTCATACTGGTCACTGGATGTTCAACATGGCACCTTATGGCAAAGAACTCTCTGAGGATTTGAGAATTAGAATTGTTGATCTCCACAAAGATGGCCTAGGCTATAAGAAGATAGGTAACACCCTGAAACTGAGTTACAGTACAGTGGCCAGGGTCATACAGAGGTTTTCCAAGACGGGTTCCACTCGGAACAGGCCAAAGAAGTTGAATCAAAGAAGTTGAGACCTTGTGCTGTGCGTCAGATGCAGAAGCTGGCTTCAAAAAACAGATGCATGAGTGCTGCCAGCATTGCTTTAGAGGTTGCAGAAATGGGAGGTCAGCTTGTCAGTGCTCAGACCATACGCCACACACTGCAACAAGTCATTTTGCATGGCCGTCGTCCCAGAAGGAAGCCTCTTCTGAAGCTGGCTCACAAGAAAGCCCACAAACAGTTTGCTGGAGACAACCTGTCCAAGAGCATGAATTACTGGAACCATGCCCTGTGGTCTGATGAGACTAAGATATACTTGTTTGTAAACTTGTACTTGTGTCCAGCATGTGTGGCAACACCCTGGTGAGGAGTACCAAGAAGATTGTGTCTTGCTTACAATCAAGCATGGTGGTGGTAGCATCATGGTCTGGGGCTGCATGATTGCTGCTGGTACTGGGGAGCTCTGCTTCATTGAGGGAAACATGGATTCCAACATGTACTGTGACATTTTGAAGCAGAACATGATGCCCTCCCTTCAGAAACTGGGCTGAATGGCATGATAATGACCCCAAACACACCGCCAAGATGACAACTGCCTTGCTGAGGAAGCTGAAGGTGAAGGAGTGGCCAAGTATGTCTCCAGACCTGAACCCTATTGAGCACCTGTGGGGCATCCTCAAGCGGAAGGTGAAGAAGTGCCATGTGTCTAACATCCAGCAGCTCCGTGATGTCATTATGGAGAAGTGGAAGAGGATCCCAGCAACAACCTGTGCAGCTCTGGTGAATTCCATGCCCAGGAGGATTAAGGCAGTGCTAAATAACAATGGTGCTCACACAAAATATTGACACTTTGGACACAGTTTTGACATGTTCACTTAGGGTGTACTCACTTTTGTTGCCAGTTATTTAGACAATAATGGCTGTATGTTGAGTTATTTTCAGAGGACAGTAAATCTGTACTGCTATACAAGCTGCACATTGTCTACTCTAAAGTATATCCAATTTTCATTTCTATAGTATTGTCCCTTGAGAACATATAATAAAATGGTTGCTGAAATGTGAGGGGTGTACTCACTTTTGTGAGATACTAATATATATATATATATATATATATAATATTCAATATATATAAATATTCAATATAAATATATATAAATATTCAATTCACATTTATACATATCGTTTCAAAGCAGCTTTACAGAGAATACATGTCAACATTACAATTTGTCAGAGATGGCTGTGTCCAATTTTTGTAATTTCAGCAATGTACATATACAAATCATGCAGTGATAATGTATTAATTTAAGCAATGTATTATTTTAAGGTAGAAACAATGCGTTCATGGAAGTTATAAATACATGTTAACAATGATTAGGATATATAGCAAAATTTGGAATAGTGCATGTTGATCCAGAGTTTGCGTCATCTGAAGTCCTCGCAGGGGTTGGGGTCATCTCTTCACAGGTGTTGGTCATCTGAAGTCTTCATAAGAGGCTGGATCCAAGCCGAAGCTGATATACTCTAGTGACCTCGGGACGGGCATCCCGAGATACAACAGAAAAGCAAATGGAGAATAATTTTTTATATATATATATATATATATATATATGTATGTATATATATATATATATATATACATACATATATATATATATATATATATATATATAAAATTATTCTGCGTGCTTAAGAGGTGTGTTTAGAGCATGTTTCGTTGTGAGAGGTGAATAACAACTACTTCAGAGTGTAAAAGGTCTAACCCAGCACAAAAGGAACTACCAGTGAATTAAGTGTACACTGATTGGTCGAACTGATTGGTCGAATGCACGTGAAACACTAGCACCCACCATTTTTAAAAAGCCGTGTACACAGCCTCTATATTTACTCCACAAACTAACTCTACAAACATGAAAAACGGTGATAGATGGTCCTCTCAACCTTAGGCTAAGGAGAAAATCCAGCGCGACTTTGAGCGGACCAAGCGAAACATGAATATGTATTTCTGCTCAGCTAGCGACACTGGGCATCAACCACACGGCAAAGCTAATACTTTTTCATATATTGCCTACTTTCTTTGTATAACAGTTCTATCTAATAACATTAGACAGGACTGTTAAACAGACCGTAAACTAATAAGATAGAGAACGCAAGCACTATGTTCTCGGCGCCGTCAAAATAAAACTGCAACCAGGAAAATGGCCCTAGGGGAACATTAGTTCTCGGGGAACCACCCTGGTGGCTAGTTTCTATAACTAAGTTCCTAGAACAACCTGGTGCGAAAGCCACAATTATTATACCATGCATATGTTTACTTTTTTTTTTTATTTAAAGAAGAAACCAAACCAATGTACAGTTGATATTTGAGGCTTAATGCTATAGAAAAGCAATAAAAAAAATTCAGGAAGAGTGATTTCAACTCTTGGTTTACAGCTATTCAAAACATCATTCAATGTAAATTATGATAATCGTAATTAATAATCGCAATTACAATTTCAAGGGAATAATCGACAATTATGATTTTTGTCATAACCGTGCAGCCCAAGCCCACATATAAACTGATTCAGCTTTCACTGATAAACAGCAGTATATTCAGTGTGTGTGTGAGGCAGAGAGAGCCGTGAATGTACAAAAATATTTGTTTTTGCCATACACGTTATAGCCCAGATTGAATTAGAGCTAATGTCTGTAACTCATTTAAACACCCCCCCCCCCCCCGCCCCTTCTCTCTCTCTCTCTCTCTCTCTCTCTCTCTCTCTCTCTCTCTCTCTCTCTCTCTCTCTCTCTCTCTCTCTCTCTCTCTCTCTCTCTCAGTATGAAAGGCTTTTCTTTCACAGATTCGATTACATTGACTGACTTGTGACTGGTGCTGATGTGGTTGTGTCTGAAGTCTTGTGTTTCACATTAGATGTTTTCTTTATCTGATTGGTGGAAACATGCTGTGACATGACATCAGAAATCAACAGCATCAGGCAGCTAATAATCAGCCAATAACCCTTTAACAGTTTTCTCAACCGATTGGTTCGCCATAGTTTGGTAGCAGATTTTGCACATTTTCTAACCCATGGTAATCAATTCTCCATTCTCTGTTTAAGCAGGAAAATATCTGGATGTTTGAAGCTATTGAACTTCATATTGAATTGACATTGATGGGAGAGCAAAGGCTAAAACAAACACCCTCACAATGTCACTTTATTTTCCAAATATTAAAGTATTTCTTTAACATAAAAAACATTTATAGGAATGAATAAAAGTTTATTATTAAACAATGAAAAAATCGAAATCTTTTATGAGATCATATCACACATATTTAGTGGATTTTAAGAAATGTAAAATATATGTTTTTTTTTGTAACACTTTACAATAAGGTTCATTAGTTAACTACATTAGTTAACATGAATAATGAACCGCACTTATACAGTATTTATTCATCTTTGTTAATGTTAATTTCAACATTTACTAATACATTATTAAAATCTTGTTAACATTAGTTAATGCACTGTGAACTAACATGAACAAACAATGAACAACTGTATTTTCATCAACTAACGTTAACGAAGATTAGTAAATACAGTAACAAATGTATGCTCATGGTTAGTACATGTTAGTCAATACATTTACTAATGTTTAACTAATAAACCTTATTGTAAAGTGTTACTTTTTTTATATAGGTTTTACTTATTTAAAAAAAGATTTTATATTAAAAACCAAATGTTTTCACCGTTATGAATTGAAAAAAAAAAAACAGTTTTGTAGATTTTACTTAAATAGGAAGTAATAATGCTAGGTTTCACTAGATGAGGGTGTTCTGGGTGATTACTGATTCAAATTAAAAAGAGTCTAAAAGCAAGTGTCATTTATTATTTAGAAAGATATTATGATCAAAGCAGGTGTCATTTATAAACAATATATATTTTGTGTACATATAATGCAATGACATTTTTTTTTTTTTTGACTTAAGCTTCCATATACTTTATGGGATCCCATAAGTCATTTTTGTTCATATTCATGTTGTCATATTTGCTTTGCTTGCCTTTGTAATTGTAAAACAATGGTATTGTTTGTTCCTACAGATTTCAAATGCTGAAAGTTTGATGGTTCGTGGGAGCTAATGTATGCGGGACAGCAATACCTGTGCAGGTAAATGCAGTCGCACACTCTCAACACAGCTTTACCTTACATATGCGTTCACTCCTGGTCGAGACCCTGCTGTAACCGGTAAAGTTTATACCACTGTAACGTGATCAACGCGGAAGCTTTAGGTACACCATAACCTATATGTGCGCAAACACACTCCGTATTAGCAGAGAGTGGCCAGGAGTCTCATATCTGTGGAGAGGAAGAGAGGTCAGAGGTCATGCTCGGGGGGCCCTGAGGTGGTTTTATGTTTCTGGTGAGTGTACAGACAACAGACAGACAACACTACACACATGATACTGCTCTGAATGCCAGTCTGTGGAGGGTAGATAAAGACGGTAGTGTGAACGGGAGAGAGAGGGTAGACTGTGGTGTGATATGAGATCTGCATCTCGTAGTCGGTGACACGGACGCTCTATATTTGGGAGCTGAAGCACGACTGCTGACCCCTAGATCCACTCCACCACCTGCTCACACACACACCAGGGTTGTGTGTCATTGGAAACAGAGCGCAAAAGTCAGGTTCTGGAAGTAAAATCTCATTCATTTCCTTCATCGAGGAAGTGAGTTGTAATAAAAATGCTTAAATGGTTCAAGACAGATCTGTTGTGAGCATCTGAGATTGTTAAAGGATTAGTTCACATCAGAATTAAAATTTCCTGATAATTTACTCACCCCCATGTCATCCAAGATGTTTATGTCTTTCTTCAGTCGAAAAGAAATTTCGAAAATGTTTTTGAGGAAAACATTCCAGGATTTTTCTCCATATAGTGGACTTCACTGGGGTTCAGCTGGTTGAAGGTCCAAATGTCAGTTTTAGTGCAGCTTCAAAGGGCTCTACATGATCCCAGACGAGGAATAAGAGTCTTATCTAGCGAAACAATCGGTCATTTTCTAAAAAAAAATAAAAATTATATACTTTTTAAGCACAAATGCTTGTCTTGCACTGCTCTGTGATGTGCCATGCATTACATAATCACATTGGAAAGGTCACGCGTGACGTAGGCAAAAATACCGATACGGTGTCTACAAAGCGAATGTGCAAAGACTAAGTCAAACGGCCTTACAAAAAAAGGTACAACAATGATGTCGGACAATTTTGAAGTTAAGTAGAAAATGAGAGAGTTTTTCGTCCTACCGCGGTACTTCCACCTACATCACACGTGACCTTTCCAGTGTGATTACGTAAGGCGTGGCGCATCGCAGAGCAGTGCAAGACGAGCATTTGTGGTTAAAAAGTATATAAACTTTTTTTTTTTTTTTTTTTTTTTTTAGAAAATGACCAATTGTTTTGCTAGATAAGACCCTTATTTTTTGTCTGGGATCGTGTAGAGCCCTTTGAAGCTGCACTGAAACTGTAATTTGGACCTTCAACCCGTTGAACCCCAGTGAAGTCCACTATATGGAGAAAAATCCTGGAATGTTTTACTCAAAAACCTTAATTTCTTTTCGACAGATTGGTCTCATTGCACTTTTCATCTGTTTATATATTTATATATTTTAATACGTATATGCTACTTTTGAATCGCTTTTAACAGAGAAATATGCTTTTTTGTTATCAGTATGGTAGGTAGTGCATCTTAACCAGCAGGGGCTAACTAGACAAACCTGGACCCCCAGGTCTGATGCATATTGCTCTCAAATATGACAAGAATTTTCCAAAAATTATTTGGCTGCCCTAGTGAAAAAAAATAAAAAAATAAAAATACTAAAATTTATTTGAAACACATTTATTTTGTGTTAAGTATACTAAAAATACATTTACATACTTATGTGCTAAATAAAAATACCCTGCAATTGTACTTTTGGTATACTAAACTGGTATACCTAAAGTCTGCTAAATTGGAACAACTAATTTAGTTTAATACGGAAAGCGGTCTGGTGGAAGCTAGATATTTTACTTTATAACTTGTTAAATATGGATATTTTTCTTACACAAATGCATCGCTTCGCTATAGAAGGACTTTATTAACCCCCTGGAGCTGTGTGGAGTACGTTTATGATGGATGGATGTACTTTCTTGAGCTTCAAACTCGTTGCCCCCGTTCACTGCCATTATAAAGCTTGATATTTATTAATATTAATACTAATATTAGTCATGATATTTATTAATATAACTCCGATTGTGTTCATCTGAGGGTGAGTAAACCTTGGGGTAATTTTCATTTTAAAGTGAACTAATCCTTTAATGCACTTTAATTGTGCAGAAGTAGTGCTGAGTTCCAACTAAAGATATACTGAAGTATATTTGATTGTGCTGAAGTGGAACTATTGCAAGTATACTTCAGGTACACTTTAAATATCTTGCATTTAAAGACTGATATTATACAAAGATCATACGATCCTTATTAATAGTGATATTAAAACACATTTAGGCATAAAGTTTAATTATAATTTTATATCAGTAAGTCTTAAGTGATATGTCAATAAATAGGTGAATGGATTTGAAGTATACTTAGTATGAAATAAATGTATTTGAAATAGATTTTGGTATAGTTTTTTTTACTAGGGTGGATTTGGGCCACAGTTTCGAGAAGTCGACAAATTTTTATCAGTTCGCTGTGAAACAAACGTCATGTTTACAAATTCCCAGGATGCTACAGCAAAGACTATAGAATAACACAAGACGTGTCACTCGAATTGTTTTGAATGGGAGAAAGTGCAACGCGCAATATGGCGGAATAAGTCCCGCCTTCTAAATAAGAGCCAGTCGCCGATTGGTAAAGTCACTGCAGTGGCCGGTTCCTATAGAAACAGTCAGACGCATGCCTCCGAAATGAGACACAAGAGACGCGCACTTTAGGACTGCGCAAGCGCATTAGCTTGATCCAGCCTGAAAAATACAATTTTTTTTGTTATGATTCGGTGGTTTAGAAACAAAGTTTATGAGACCGTTATTGTCAGATTTCATTGGTGATTTCAAATATGAAATTTAATCGAAAGCTTGGCAAACAGCTTTGGAGAATTTGATGTTTCCCCATTCAAAGAGATAGGAGCTGCACTTGCATGCCCAAGAGGCGTTTCAAAGATGGCCGCCGAGTGAAATGACTTGTTTTAAAGGGACTTTGGCTACAGTGAACGTGTATGAGTTGCATGAAATCTTTGAACGATAATCACAATTTTGTTTGAAGCATTTAACATCAATTAGATTGCTTTTTTTCCACACCTGTATGCGGTATGATCTATTTAAGATAAACCCACCACTAAATGACATGCAAAGACAAAACAAAGCGGTTGCCGCATTTACATATCGCTCAAACAATCTCTTCCTGTCTAAGTGGGCAGTTTGTGGTCAGACCGAGCTGACTGATATAAAGACACATGCACGCTTCAATTCCTCGTCCTTTCACCTCTTGGTCTCTTTACTCCATTCATCTGTCTTTCTTTTCTTCCGGGTGGGATATTGTATGTTTTCACAGGCAGTCGACTTTTTCACAGTGCCCTGACTGACTGATCCTAAGACAGAGGTCGAAGGTCATGTTCAGAGGTCCTGACCTCCAGTGGAATGCCTGTGTGGGGGTTGTTATCAGAGCTTTAAGTAGGATCCATTTGCGTAATTTTTTTTTGAGACGTGCAGGTGTAAAAACAGTTGAGGTTTTATGTCCAGACTGAAATGTTGTGGAGATGTTTATGCCATTACCTGATTTGTGATTTGATCATTTTTTTGTGAATTGGGTGCCTATATGACACCATAAGTGGCTGCAATTAATTCTTAGTGAATTCCCCATTGTTTAACAGCCGATATTAGAGATTTTTTAAATTATCAGTATTGATGTAATTTAACTTATTTTCTTCAATTTTTACATTTAGATTACCTTTGCCGTCATCTAATTCTTACAGTTAATCTTTAAAAACACTAATAATTTAATATTTAAAAAATTAAAATCTTTTTTTTTGTTTGTTTGTTTAACTATCGCCCATTTTTCAGTTTCAGCCATATCAAGAAATGTATTTTTGGCTTATTTAAAGGTACACTATATAACTGTTTGTTCAGAATTTACAAAATTTACATAATGAGCGAGTACATCATGAATCCATCTTCCAAACTGTGTTTTGTCTTATACGGTACGCCTATAATAAGTATTTATATTCAGACTATTTTAGACCGGGTGGGACACCAACCGCTGTGGAGTATCCCAGTTCCCTGCATGACTCGTCATATACATAAACAGTTAGAAGTAGCTCCGGCTGCAATGTTCTTGCAGTTTTGTTTATTAACCACTAGAGCACCAAAAGTTACATAGTGTTCACCCAAATCACCCAGAATTTTAATATTGGTACAGCCCAACCATACATACCATTTCTGTCATGAACAAAACTTTTCCAGGGTTCGAACCTACAACCTTTCCGTTACCATCTTGATCTTTAACTACTATACCACCCATCCAGAAAGATTTAAGGTGAATAGGGGCTTCCTTTGACCACTTTTAGCACATTTACAAATGTCAAACGTTTGCCCTTTAAACTCCTGATGATAACGAGGAAAAAGCAAAAATAGATCAAATAGAGAGTCTAAACAGACACATTTCTGTCTGCGTTCTGTCTTGTCATGTGTAATTGCCATCACTTCCTCTTGCCTTGTTGTCTGTTTCTTTCTCTCTCTGTTTAATGTTTTCTGCCCTCTGCAACCCTTTGCTTTTGTATCATTCTTTCTTTTCCTCTAATTGGCACCTCGTTAGGGAATTCTTAATCGGAGGGATGAGCCAGGTGGCAGCGGAGCTGCGATGGCCCTCGTTAGTGTGTGAAAATGTGTGTGTGTGTTTGTCTTTGTTTAAGCAGAATAAATGTGGAGCAGCCTGCATGTGCTGATTATGTTCCATTCACCCATGTTGAACTCTAACACATTCCCCTCACGGCCCACTAACACACGCACACACTCACTCTGCCTCACTGTCTGTGTGCCGTTGACCATTTCAACTGATCCTAGTCAATAATAAAATGCAAAACAACAAGCATTTAGTGCAACGAAACACTGTTAGGATAAATTTAGATGATAAACTTAGATTGTTTTCATGCAAAAATAGGAATTGTCATTATTTACTCACCCTCTTGTTGTTCAAACAATAGTGTTACATGACCTCAATATCAATATGTGCATGTTTTTTTTAATGGCGTCCAGTTATCATTTTGCAACTAAAACAGTTATTTAGTATTTTTTGTCCAATTTTGTGTAAAAAATATCTTCACATTTTGCAGTATTTGCATTCAAAACATTAAGCAAGAAGGTATGGAAGCTTGTTTCCACCATGAAATAAAAAATAAAAAAGGTAATTTCGACTTTATCTCACAATTCTGACTTTTTATCTCACAATTGCGAGTTTATATCTCGCAATTTTGACTTTTTTTCTTAGAATTGCGAGATATAAACTCACAATTGTGAGTTATAAAGTAAGAATTGCTTAATATAAAGTCAAAATTGTGAGATATGAACAATTGCATGTTATAATGTGCAATTGGGAGGGAAAAAAGACTGACGAGTTCTCACAATTCAGACTATATAACTCGCAATTGCATATTGTAAGTCAGAATTTACGAGATATAAACTCGCAATTCTGAGGAAAAAAAGTCATAAGACGCAATTGCGAGTTTATCATGCAATTCTGACTTTATAAGATGTAAAAACTTGCAATTGTGAGAAAAAAAGTCAGAATTGCTACTTTATATCTCACAATTCTGACTTTATAACTAGCAATTGCTAGTTTAAATCTCGCAATTGCGAGAAAAAAATTCAGAATTGTGAGATAAAAAGTTGCCATTACTTTTTTTTTTTTTAGCGGAAACAAGCTTCCATAAGAAGGTCAGGTGCATTGCATTGTGGGATACAATATTTCTAGTATCCCTGCCGGAATACTCTGGTTGTGTCCTGTATATGTGGTAGTAGTGAGTATACCGTGCTCATTGTACTGCATTCTATAAAAATAGTATAGTAGTATGCCATTCTGAACATAGCTTAGATTCAGACGGACTCGTTTTGACCAATGAATTAAAAAGAACCAGTTCAAATGAATAATTCGTTCACAAATTGGACGTTACTAGTTGAACTATGTTGCCATGTGTGTTCATAGCTTATTGATAGCTGTGAACTCAGTGGCTCGCTGCTAAATAGTGGTCCTGAAAACACTGGTGTATATTGTGTGTGATGGTATGTGACCAAACGGATGATCTCAAACAGGTGTGAGGTCGATGAAGCTCTTCAGGTCATTACACTGACCTCTGACCTTTCTCTCTGCAAACCCTGACCTTTGAGGTACTCTCTCGCACACACGTACACACAGAAGCTCTGTTCCAAAGTATAGTGAGCTGCATCAGTGATGTTATACTCTGAAAAGCATAAAAAACACCACATCAATATTGAGCAAAATATTTAATTAGATTTAAATTTTAAACCTTTTATTGATACTTTTTGGTATTAAAAATATATATATAAGTGTTAAGTATTTATAATTAACTTTTCCCTCACTTTGTTTTTTCCCAGTGAGCTTGTTGCAATGTATTGCTTTTACTGCAATCCCAGATAAATGCAATGCTTACCTAGGAATTTGACCAAGATATCTTTGAGTACAGCCTTAAAATACGACCTACATAGGCAGCTCACTAGGTTTGGGAACATAGCCATTGTCTGAGCAGCTACAGGCTTAAACTGTTTGTGCTTTTATTAGTTTCAATGCTATTTAGGAGCTCACAGTATTAGAAAGCATGCGTGTGTTGTTCAGACAGCTGAAGGTCTATTTTTTGCTGCTGATTCTTACACCTCCACATTTGGACAATCAACACCTCGCTTTATGACACAAACCACATAATGGCAGCGACAACACACTCACCTCTCCTAATGGCATCAAAACACACACTCACATGAACCAAAAGCTGACAAACACTCCTTTAACAGACTAACGCATCGTTTCTGTCAGCTGTGAAAACAGGAGCAAACATTTGGAAGATGAGTTTGTAGTGTGGGCCGGGTAACAGATGGAACGGATTGGCGGGTGTTAGTCAGGGTGTCGTTGCCATTATGGCTTTAGTGGGGAATGTGTGTTTGCTGATTTGATGCATTGGATTTGTCATTTAATCTTTATAAACAGACATAAAATAAATGAAAACACTGTCGTTCTGCTCAAATCCCTAAGCTACCTCCCTACATTTTAAAGTAACATAAAATTAGCGATGGGGATTCGACTCCAAATGAGTCAGTTCCTCGACTCTGAGTAGCCCTAGAGTCGGGGTCGACTCCAGCACAGGAATTGACCCTCGTTGTTGACTCTGTTGCTGTGTCAGAAATCGCTCACTTGTTCACTTATTCTCTAATACCTGTAGAGCACGGCAGTTTAGTTAACTATATCAGCGAAGAGTGAACTAAATGAAGCAAGGAATTTGTGAAAATCATTAATACATTACTTTAGTTCTTGTTTGTTTAATTCTGACATCATATTCAACCACAACTGTTTTAAGGTGACTTTTACCCATGTAAAATTAGGTATTGGCAACTAGGTAACAACCTTGAGGCTACTCATCATTTCAAGGTAATGTCATCGATAAATTTGACTAATTTGGACAGACATGCCGAAAGTGTGTAGTTTTAAGGGGAATTTAAGGTTTTGTGTCGGGGGGAGGGGGAAAAAATTTAGTGTGTTATAACGACTGCAATCTTGTATTATTCCTTCTGACCTTGTTTTGATGGTAAATGGAGTCAAGGAGTTGATTCTGTCGACTCCTGTGGTCTGAGTCGACTTTGAAAAACCTGGAATCGAACACCCCTACATGAAATGGTGTTCAAAAACTATTTTTCCTCTGTTTTATGATGTATTTACAAGTGAAATAGGAAATTTAACAAAAAAATGTAGGGTGGACTTTGCTTTGGACAATCACGGAAACACCAGCGCTTGAGGGGAAAAATGTTGAATAGTGACAGAAAACGTGAAAAATTGGAGTGAAGAAGAGACCGTTTCATTCTTACCTTTTATAGTCCGAAAAAGTCCATTCAGAAAAAACTTGATATGAGGACGCGCAATGCTAGAACTTTTATATAAACAGGTTGTGTGCTGTCCTCGTCCAATCATTGACACTGACACCACAAATATGCAAAAAAGGTTTTTGGAATGTACAGTGTGAAACGTCAGCATATAAATACCCAGGATTAATTGTTAACCTCTGGTAAATTATGAGCAGTGTATCAAGGTTAGAGGTCGACTGATAGTGGATTTTACCGATAACGATAACTAGGTTGGACCACACTGGCCGATATCCGATTAATCAACCGATAGTTTTTAAAATGGATACTGAATAAAAACAGCCATAGCATTGAAATTAGACATATATGTATATTGTATGTATACTCTCACGCGTTATTTGCTTTTATTTTAGAAAAATTGATGATTATCTAAAAATATATATATATATAATGTATTTACAGTGAAAAAAAAAGAACTGAAATTGAATGTGTTTCTGATTTGTTTATATGTTTCTGTTGGCTGCATGACATTACAATTTGCTTTCTCACATCACTAGCTTTAAATGTGTAACTTCGCTGGCTAACGAATGCGTAAAAGTGACCAGCTGAATATAAATTAATGCAAATAGATGGTAACAATCATGACATTAAACAGTTGGGTCATATTTTTGTTACATTGTTTTAACCGCTTGAGGTACTACTAATGTTAGCGTCCTCTCTGCCTCGACAGCAAACATACTGCTGTTCTTTCTCTACTAATACAGCATCTAGTTAACAAATGAATTAATTTGTAATGATATGAAAACATGTACTGTAGTGTACTGTATGCATACCGTTTTGTTGTCTGTTTTAAATCCGCACCTGAAGTGTCCCACTCACGTCTGACGTGTCAAAACAAACTACACAAGGTGTCAGTGATTTCGCCTCTAGAGGCCGCTCTCGTACTGTATAATGACATCGGACCCTTCTCTAGCAATGGATGCAACACGCAAAAAATATCAGTATGGATTTTTGCTGGATTTTTGGTGGCGATTAATCTGCAAAACCGATCAGTCGATCAACCTCTTATTGTAACCCAGGATTCCGTTTACCCGGGGTTTAGAATGACCCAGGGTTAACTATTTCAAGTGTGAAAAGCCCTTCTGAATGTTTTAGGAGTGAGTTTGGTTGTCACTCCAGTTGATAACTGGAGAACAAGATACAGAACAAGATAAAGTGTTTAGAAGAAGAGTGACAACCATATTTAACAGGAATGAGTATGTGGCCTATGTAGGAACAAAACCTGCAGGGTTTTTGTTTTGTTTTTTTTGTTTTTTTGCTTTAGAAGGATTTTGTTTTGCTCCAACTTCATTTGGACTGGGTTTGATATGTGTTAAAGGTCAACCTCATACAAATTGGAAGAAGAGTCAAAGGTCAAAGCTTAAAGATGACCTCCATCACAGCTCGATATGTTTGGCAGAAGTCTGTGTGTGTGTGTGTGTTTCACAGATTTACTGGTTGATTGGTTATCCAGAGGTCTCAGTAAGAGGGAGCCATGTTCATGTGACCTCTCTTTCTCTTTGTTTTGCTTGTTTATTAGTTTTAGTTAGCTCTCTCTCTCTCCTTTCTTGAACTGTTTGGATTGATCTGATCTGCACAGCCCGTTCTGCATTTTTACTGTAGTACCATTAACTGCAGAAACAATGGTGCTGTGGTGTTTTTGTTGCTCTAGTTTAAATGTTAATCAACCATCAATTTTTATTTGTATTGAGCTGTCAATGAAATCACAAGCATGAAATAGTGGCTGTTTGAAATGGCATACTGTTTTACTGCTATGTATACCATTTTTGTAGTATGCACAGTATGCAGACTGTCTGCTTTTGTAGTATGCACAGTATGCAGACTGTCCTGGATGATATTTGCCAGAATGTACGGTATAAGTTAGACTGGAAAACTGTATCCCACAATGCAATGTACTTAGCCTGCCATCTTTAATAGAATTCTTAACACCTTAACTCGTTATATATGATCAGGCTGCCAAAAGTTAAAGACACACTCTAAAAAAATGCTGGGTTAAAAACAACCCAAGTTGGGTAGAAAATGGACAAATCCAACGTTTTTTGTTTTAACTCAGCAGTTGGGTTAAATGTTTGACCAACTATATGGCTGGCTTAAAATGAACCCAAAATAGGTTGGAAATTAAAAATCAGACACATAATTATTAGAGGCAACAATAATAATCAAAATGTGAATATTTATTAATACGCAATTTAATAAATGTTATTGTTTAATTATTATTCACTAAACAGTAATGTTCATTAAACTTCAAATAAACTTCAATTAAACATCAATTAAACTTATTAATAAATGTTAATTTTCAACATACTTTAGGTTCATTTTAATACAGTAATTTTTTTATCAATAGTTGAGTTAAAACTACCCGACAGGTTGGCAAACATTTAACCCAACAGCTGGGTCAAAACAACCCAATCACTGGGTTTGTCAGTTTTCAATTTGGGTTGTTTTTAACCCAGCATTTTTTTAGAGTGCATTTTTACACATGCACACACACAAATAGGTTTTATACTGTGCAGTATGCAGGAGTATGCTAGAATTCCATGCAACTGGTGTATTTGGTTAAAAAAGGGAAAGGGAGGGTGAGTTGAAAATATGGGTGCGTGGTCTTAAAGTGGGGGGCGGGGTTTGGCCAAACTACACTGAGGCTACTGTGTGTAAGACTGTGAATAATCCCCTCCCCTCTCTCTCTCTCTCTCTCTTTCTCTCTCTCTCTCTCTCTCTCTCTCTCTCTCTCGCTGGGCAGTCAGTGTGAAGCTGTGATTGAGGCTGCTGTGGGGTGTGCAGTTTCTCACATTCTGTAGAGGACACACACATACACACACACACTCAAGAGTGTGTTGAGCAGACCGCTGAGGGATTCACTCGCTCCCTGGAGTTGCGCACACGGAAGATGGATCTCTTGAGGACTTGCTTGCGTTGGGTCTGTGTGCTGGTCATTGGACTTCTGGGACTCGTGGAGGAGAACTTGGGTGAGTGTCAAACTTCAGAACATTTACTGACTGTGTGTTTCCAATGCAGGATTTGTAATGCAGCTGGTCTCTGCTCTACAGATCGCCAAACACAAATACTCAGATGTTGTTCTTTTATAGTTCAGGATATTTTAATTGAGTTCTCAGTTGTTTCATCTAAGTATCAAGATGTTCTCCTAAAATTCCTTAGGAGAAATAAAAATAGATGAGTCAATAGTTGACAATACAGTGAGAGTATAGAGCTATAAAATGAATATGGATAGCAGATCATTTGTTCTTGGGAAATACTTGTTGATTGCAGACTTGGCATAATTGAGCACATTATTAAGATCTCTTTTGGGACTTTATAGGAGACACATGAAATTACTGGGGTCTTTTTCTTTGGAGAAGTTTAAGTATCGATCATTGACGTGTCCCCCTTAATGTCTATGATGGTTACAGCCCTGTCTAGGAGAAATGATTGAGATTAAAGAGATATCTGTGATATCTTATCTGTGATTTTTCTTTACTATGAAGCATGCTTTAATTCTTTGTTAGTATGTATGTGTGTTTATGGTGTTCTGTATTCTGGACTTTACCATCAGGCTTATACAAACCTCATAGTGATGGTGTGCCAAATGGTCAGCCAGGTGTTGCTGTGTGTGTTTCTCGTTTCGTAGTGTGGTATCAGCCTCTCAGCTGCCCAACACTTGTTTTACACACAGTTGGAGGTCCGGCTTTGAAATCACTCAGTGTTTAATTTATACAACAGACTTTCTTTCTCTCACACACTTGTTTTTTTTTGTGTGTGTTTTCTAGACTGACCTTGTTTTTTGTTTTGTTATATTAATAACCAATAACTGCCTTCCAGAAATAGGTTTAATTAATTGCATATTGAAGGAATCTAATTTTGTATTTGCTGTAATAAATGTTATTTAGCTGTTGGTCCTTTGAAACCAGAAATTTGGCAAATGTTGCCTCAAAAAGTATTTGGACACTGAAGTCACACTTAAAACTGTCTGAATGTCATTGCATTAGAATTGCTCAAATGCCACAGGTTCCTTTACTTCACTAACTAACACTAACTCTTCACTTTTCTTCATTTTTTGCTCAATGTCTTCTACTTTTTAGTGGATGTATGAAGTCAGTTCTCCTCAAGTTCACACAGTTGTCATTTTTATCTTCATTTTGAGCAGTGTATCTTTTGTTTAATGGTTTCAAACCTAACAAATGACTTCATGAGATGTTTTAGATTGTGACATTTATTTAATGATATTTTTAATTTATGTTAATATAATATTTATTTAATAAATTAAATAATGTAAATAATTAAATATAAATATTAATAATATAATCAATAATATAATGTAATATAAATATTTAATAAAATATAATATTGCCATTTAAATAATATTATAATTTATTGGTATTTATAATATAAATTATATCATTAAATTAAATATAGAATTTTATAACTTAAATTTTATATTATAGGGGACCTATAATGCCCCTATTACAAGATGTAATATAAGTCTCTGGTGTTCCCAGAATGTGTCTGTGAGGTTTCAGCTCAAAATACCCCACAGATCATTTATTATAGCTTGTCAAATTTGCCCCTATTTGGGTGTGAGCAAAAACACGCCATTTTTGTGTGTGTCCATTTAAATGCAAATGAGCTGCTGCTCCCGCCCCCCTTTCCAGAAGAGGGCGGAGCTTTAACAGCTCACGCTTCGGTTGCTCAACAACAACAAAGCTGGAGAATCTCACGCAGCCAAAATGAGGATTGTCAGTAACGGTGTTCAGCCTTACATTGTTCAAACCGGAGTCGGACACTGATGGAGAGACTCAGGAAGAAGTTACAACTTTTAGAATGAAACTGGACGTTTCTGAATGGTTAGTGGATAAATTTATGTAGGTGCTGTGGAGTTGATTCAACTCATCGACTAGTCATGTTAATCTTTTGTGCAAATCCAGCGTTGAATTGACCCTCGTTTGTGAAGCAGTCCGGCGTAAAATGACGGCATGACAACAACACTCTACTACAACAACTCTTCCTCTTCTCTAAAGCAGCCCAACATGGCCTCACCCCCTTTGTTGTGTGTTCTCCGGGGCAGGGTTTATGTAAATTTTAGGGTTAGTGATGTCTCCAACCCGGGAAGAAGCTCGTTGTAGTCCCTACCAGCCGTTTGTTGTAGTCCTTAAAAAGCAATTTCTGTAAAAGAAAATATCTCCCTTTGCATTGAACTTTGAGCGTCCTAACTTTGCAGATGTTGTTTATGCTCAAACAGCAACATTACACACTAACTAAAGTTAAAAAAGTGAAATCATAATCAAGGACCCCTTTAAATTATATTACATTTTTGATGATTAAATTATAAATATTATTTAAACATAAATATTTATAATTTAATTCTATTTATCTAATGCAATGTCTTTTAGCCATTTATAAGTGTGATTTAGGTGTCCAAATTCTTCTTGGAGCCACTGTATTTTAGTAACATTTTAACGTAATAAATCTAAGCTAGTGAAGGAAATTGACTTGACTGCTCTTATTCTTTTTGTTTTAGCCAGTGTGTACACTCATATTCACCTCTCTCTGCCTCTTTCTCCTCCTGAGCGATAAAGAGAGAGTGAATGTTTCATCAACTGCCATTTCCATCATTTCCCATCCCATAATAACCTTCAGACACGGTCCAGACCTGTCTCCCAACACCCAGATGCACAATGAACTCATCCGCTGTCCACCGAGTGCAGCGGAGCCTGCAATGTCTCTGTCAGAGTTTATTTACAGTCCACAGCATCTCACCCTCTCCATCACTTCCACTGCCGCCACGCAAACTCACGCATGTCGACCGGAGTGTCTGTCTATGCTGACTACATCCAGTCTGCCCTGTTGACAAGGCCATCGTATGTTTGTGTGTGTTTGGATACATGTCTGCCGCTTGTGGAATATATAAACTACTACGAATAATTGAATAAAACCAAAATCACAATATATGTGATTATCAAATGTGTTTGAAGTTATGATACAGCAATAATAGTAACCATAAAGTCTAAAGTTTCAGGTGAGAAAATAATAAAGGCCAAAACCTTTCGTTCTTGAGGTTGTGTGATTATCTTCTCTGGACATCTTCAGTCCTCAGTCGCACCTCTCTGAATCTCTCACTTCCTGTTTGGCTTGGCAAGAGGGCATGTCTCGCATCCCAGAGGAAAAACTCTCTCACCTTTACTGCCCTGCCTGTCATCAGCGTTCTCATCACCTTCTCACCTCTTTTCCTGGGAGGTTTTGAGGTTTATTCTCTGGCTCTGATTGATAATGACCGTTATAGGTTTGTCTTTTTACTGTCAGCAACCACCTGTTGGATAAATGAAGTGATTTAGATTTAGTTTTACAGCATAGTCACTCTTGAAAGTTAATGTTCTGCTTTGAGTTGCTCACGGAGACTATATCGTGGGCCGTCCAGCTGCAGTTGGTTTGCTGGCTGGAGTCCAGAAGATTGTGACAGACAGCCGGCAGATGCAGCTCCACACTGGATCTCTGGAGTGTGGGAAAGACAGAAGTGTTGAAGAGAGAAATAAAAGAAAACAAAAGCGTGTTTGAAACGGTACAATACAGAGAAACTGAGATTTGCTTGCATGTAATTTTGTTAGTCACGTATTCTGATGCCAAGTGGGAACACAGTACAGAGTGTACAAAGTCATACTCAAACATCGTGCAAAGGCCGGGACACACCAGCTGACTTAAAAGAACTAGCGGCGGCGAAAACTGACTGTGTTGTCGCCTCGCATCGGCTGTGCTTCGGCCAAAAAGCTGCGCTTGAAAACACCAAAAGGACTACAGGCGACTGTCAGCTAGCATGTGTGTTCTGCGCCTGCGTGTAAGGAAATAGCTGTCTCTATTAGCAGGTATCAATAGTCTATATCCGTCATTCAAAAAGGGAAACTGTAACTAGGACTGCAGATATACAAACCATAAACAAAGCAGCGCTCGCTTACCATTTTGAATATCAATCGTGCTGATCACTTTCTTCATTCCACTCGGCTCATGTTATTATGAAAATATTTGTGCATTGGAATGCTCAGGTAAGATGTAAAATTAGAAAAGCTTTCAGTCTGTGCCGTCTTTGCTCGCTTTCTTCACTCTCGTGCACTGACTTGTTCGCTAAGCTGAACAGTCAATCAGAGATTGTCGATGCCGACGGACGCCAATTCAACATGCTCAATCGGCCAAAATACCCCCAACAATGTCCGACTAGTGCCGGCCAACGTAGATGTGAATGCTTAGCTGTCACATTACAAGCACAAACTCCTGTACATACTTGATGTATGTGTTTTATCACTTTGTTTTCAAGCTTTTTAATTAACCCTTGTCTAAGCTCCGCCCCCCTTGGTTACTGTTGCTAACACAGACAAGCTTTACAGGGCGTTCCATATGAATAAACTGGAGGTTTCTGTGAAAGGGATGATTTTTTCAGTAAAATGTTCTCATAAAGTGGCCAAAAATGATTAGATATTATTCTAACTTGGGCTGGAATGTATTATGACATTGAAGAGCATTTTTCTCTGCTTTTCCCTACTAAAATTGTTAAACTGAACAGTAACATGATTAAAACTGCAGAGACTGAGAATCAATGGAGGTGAATGCTGCTTTCATCCTTTCTGAGTTCCTTGTATCACTGTTATTATTGACTTTTTACTCTTTTTGGATAGTTTCTGTAAATTTATGTTTAAAATTATTAAGCCAGACTTTGGAGTGTCAGCATAAATTATAATATTTTATTAAGATTTATTAAGATATTATGAACCTTACAAATCCAGCAAGTTTGGGGACAGTATGATTTTTAATTGTTTTTAAAAATTCTTTTGCTTATCAAGACTGCATTTATTTTATCAACAATACAGTAAAAACAGTAATATGTGAAATATCATTACAATTTAAAATAGCAGTTTGAATATTTTTTTAAAATGTAATTTATTCCTGTGATCAAAGCTGAATTTTCAGCATCATTACTTCAGTCTTCAGTGTCACATGATCCTTCAGAAATCATTTTAATATGCTGATTTGATGCTCAAGAAACATTTATTATCATTGTTGAAAACTGCTGTGCTGTTGTACTTTCGTACTTTTTGTCAAGATTCTTTGATGAATAGAAAGTTCAAAAGAGCAGCATTTATTTAAAATTGAAATATTTTGTAACATTATAAAAGTCATAACATTTTTTTTTTTTTTTTTTTATCAATTTAACGCATCATTGCTAAAACAAAACTTACTGACCCCATACTTTTGAACCATAGTGTATATTTTGCAGAAACCTCAAAATGAGGAATAATGAAGACAGCGACGATTTTGAATGCTGCTCAGGTTTGTCTGTATATGTGAGTCAGTCTGGAGCCTGAACTTTCTTGATTTATTAATGGCTTTTTAATGATAGTGAACAGTGGTACTGCAAAGAGTAACACTCAGAAACAGCACTCTGTGAGTAGTCAGCCTGGAGCCTGTGCTGTAGTGTATTATTAATGGAGGTTAATGATGAGGAGAAACACTCATGTTCACATTCAAACCTCTGGGCATTTCTTGTCTTATTGGAGATTTTTGTACTCTATAATGTATGATCATTTACATCTATTTATCTTAAAGATATGTGACATCCTTCCCTGTAAACTCTTCCGGTAATCACAAATGACTGTGACCCTGTTTACACCTGGTGTTAAGATGCATTTTGGTTGATCGGATCACGAGTGGATGATGCTAAATACAGATGTAAACGGGGGGTAAAACATATTAAATTTGTCCACTTTTGACCACAGAGGTTGTCGAGCGCATTGCTTTGGTAGTGTAGAAGCTCATGTGGTCGTGTTCGAACAGCCACAAAAGACGCCTACTCTCCGCCTACTGACCTAATGCGTGAACATTATGAGAAGCGCGCTAGCCAGATGGGATTTAAACTTTGTCGACTGAAGACCCAAATTTAGTTTGAAGACGAAAAACGTATCAAGCACAATGTTCTCTCACCATTGCTGATTTCTAACACACACTCACAGTGTTTGGTCTTGTGGCTGTCAGAGCAGAAACGAAGGCTGCCTCTCTCTGTCTCTCTTCGGTCACATTCATATGTAAATTGCGTGAGCTTATTTTGTCCATTAAATCGATAGGTCTGAAAAAGCCCTTACATTTACCTGCCCATAGACCCGCCCCTCGAAGAAATCAGGACAGAAGTGGTTGAAAGTGGACAAAAGAGATGGATTAAAACACCAGGTGTAAACGGGAATGTGTCTCCCTCGTCTACTTGTGATCCGATCAAACAAAACACATCTTAATACCAGGTGAAAACGGGGCTTGTGATTGGTCCAGACTGACCAGCGGTGAGAAAAGTAACAGGTAACATGACAACAGCTGTTTTGCAGTCATTTTCCAATTTAGGAGACGCTATATTAAAAATATACACATGTGATGAAATATATAAAATATAAAACATGTATTTAAAATTCAAATCAAATTATTATTTGGTGTCATCGTACCTGAACAATTAGACCATTCTATTATTATTAACAATTATGACAATTGGTCCATTCTTTAGTTTTATAGTATTTCAGGGATTCACAAACTTTTTTGTCAGCTAAACACCTTTAACATAAAAAAATTACCCGAAGTACCCACTGAGATTTGAATTTAGTATTTCAATAATTTAACAACACATTTGCATGTTTGCGGTTCTCTGATGTTGATTAATGGTCACATGACATTGAGGCACTGACACTTATATGCTTGTATCTTTGCAAAATGTAAACTATATTATCACCCAGCTCTAATCTGCAAAATGCGACTGTAAGGCATGAAGATATTAAGATGTTATAAACATTAAGGTCATGATTTTATTTAATTTTATGTGTAAATTTATTTGTATTAAAATATTGTTATATTTATGTATTTATTTTAATTTTACATTTTTAAGATTTAATTAATTGTTAGCTTTTCATCAACTCGCAAACCCCAGTTTGGGAAACTCTGTTCTGTTCCACCCTTACCCAAGTGCATCATGGGAAGGCAGCAGCTGGATTTGGTATTTGAAGGTGTTGCGTGTCAGTCCATCTTAATGCCTTTATCTTCTGTCCTTTATAATCTGCTCTTTCTTTCATCTATCTTTAGTATTGACCCCAGCCATGGACACACCTGTTCCCACCTTTCATTTCTCGCCTGATACGTAGGCTGAACGTTCCAGCGCCCCACCTGGACGACCAGCTGAGGGTTTATGTGCCTTCTTTTATTTCAGTTTGTGCTGAAAGGATCTGATGCAGTAATCATGAACAGATTTCACAACAGAAAGTGAGAAGTGTGAAATGGCTTTTTTCTTATGTTGAAATATTCGCTGATAAAACAGTAATTTTGGGCAGGACATATTGAAAGGCTTACCTTTATCCAAAAACTTTGGTTTATATCATAGCCGTCAGCCATGACTTGCTACTTATTGACTGGTGGCATGCCTATTATTGCAAGATGAGTTATCAATATTTGTAGTCTTGAAGACTGCACATTTTCTTTTCTTGTATTGAAGACTGTATATTTTAAACAGGCCTCTGCCAAGTTCATTTGAAAAGTCACTTCTTATTATTTTACAGCTGGAAAGTAATTGTTAGATTGCCAGGTTACTAGTTACTCTGGTTGCTTGTTAGTTTTCTTAACATGAAACAGCTCTTCAGCTAGCTGCACCCATAGCACCTGGCTATTAACCATCGATTAGGTATGTTTACATGTCAGGGACTATTTTTTCCAGTGGAAAGATGACAGTTTGCCACCTGATGTCACCTGATGGAGTTTGGGTTCCTTGCCGCTGTCGCCTTTTGGCTTGCTTAGTTGGGGACACTTGACATTTGACTTGACATTTGATATTCAACAGTGCTTTGATCTACCTGCATTGACACTATTCTTTAAGAGCTGCTGTGCAGCCAAATAATGTACCAGTTATCAATGTAAAGCTGCTTTGACACAATCTACATTGTAAAAAGCGCTATATAAATAAAGGTGACTTGACTTGACTTGACAGTTTAAAGAAATTAATGTTTTAGTATAAATGTATGCCCTTAAAGGATTAGTTCACTTTAAAATGAAAATTACCCCAAGATTTACTCACCCTAAAGCCCGGGATACACTGCACGATTTTTGGCTGTCCCAGACGAAAGATTGCCATCGTGAAACAATCGTGGCGATTTCTGTGATCGTGGCTCTTAATCGGTGGTCCTATGTCGTACAGTGAGACGGCCGTTTCCCCGGTCTTGTGACCAAAGATAACCTAGGATGGCTTGAGGGTGAGTAAAGCTTGGGGTAATTTTCATTTTAAAGTGAACTAATCCTTTAATATTTTTATTATGTATTAGCCATCATATTAAATGAATATGGTTAAAGTGGTTGTGCTCACTCTGCCATGACCCATGCCTAAAGGTGCGGTCACATTAGCAAAATTTCAGTGAAAAAATGTCTATTTTATATTGTAAATAGTGTAACAATGCATGAAGAACAGCTCACACAGAAGTCATGTTCAAACTAAACAGCTTTTTCTGTTTGGTACGCTGCGAAATTGAACCCGTTGCGAAATGTGTAATGGGAAAACTTTCACCCTCGTGCAAAATTCCCGATCACGTGGATTCCGCTTAAAATGACTGGATTTTGCCTGTAAAAAAATTGCCAAACAACGGTACATGTGACTGCAAGACATACAAGAACAGGTCCTGTGTGTACGCCCACTAATGCTTAGTCTGGTAGTGAAAGATGCATTAGTAAAGTTTAAGTAGAAACCCTTCTTTCTCTTTCTGTTTCCTTTTTGTTTTTGCTCTCAGTTTTCGCTGTTGGCCAGAGGGTCTTTCTTGTTTCACTCATGTCATTGAAAGAGTCTTGAAATGGAAGTTTGAGTTTTCCTTCTGCTGTTTATTTGAAAGTGCTGTGTTTATTTTATATTTCATAGAGTGTGGCGGCTGTGGTGTGTGTGTGTGTATCTGTTTAAAGGGTTGCTGGAATGTTCAGGGTCAGGTGATTGAGTTTCAAGATGACCTTGTAAATTACATCTCGGCATAAACATACACACAAGGCAACGGTTTGCACATGAACCTTCTGCACAGTCATCCCTCATGCTCACGGTGTGTTAATAGCAGCGTTCAGTGGGTGTTTGCTGGCTTAATATGGTGTCTGTGGGTGTTTATATGAAGTACTGTTAGCAACCTCTGTTGACTGTGTGTGAGTGTCAGATAAAGGCAGTTGCAGTGTCATCACCCTACATCAACCTTATGTCATCTCAAGATGTTTAATCGCTTCTAGTAAATTGAAATCAAGGTTATCACTGTCACACCAGCTAATTAACATGATAGAACAGTCTGTTTTTACCAAGAGTCAAAATCACTTGGAACTCCAGACGCCGTTTCATTCCAGATATGAGTGGAATTTTCTTTATTTACATAACAGACAGTTGCTGAACTCGCTCAGGATCCATGGAAACAGACGGGTCTGAAACCAGGGGCGCGTTTCAGACATCACCGAACAAGAGACACGGTCAGCCTGTTATGACTGCAGATGTATATTACATATATGTTCTAGTTAGGAAATGTGTTTATACCAATACCGTTACAATGGAAGGCTGTCTGTGCAAGTCTTTCAACTCTCTGTTTTCTTTTGCTTTGCTTCTGCAGGATAACCAAAAGGGGTGTGGATGTTATGTAAAATATTTTCGATAACACATAATCAAAGGTTCAAATCAAAAGTAGTCAGCTTTTCAGCTCAAACAACATTTTTCTAAAACTACTGTATACACAAACCCACACAAACACACACACACACACACACGTTGGGTTTTCATGTTTCATGGGGACTTTCCATAGGCATAATGATTTTTATACTGTACAAACTCCTAAACCTACCCATCACAGAAAACTTTCTGCATTTTTCTTTTTTTTTTTTCAAAAAAACATCACTTTGTATGTTTTATAAGCTGTTTTCCTCATGGGGACCATAAAATACCCCACAAGGATAACTTTTTAGACAACCTCTCAGCTCAAATAACTTTATTTTATTTTATATTTTACTTTATTTTATTTTATTTTTTATTTTATCTTTTATTTTTTTATTTTATTTTATTTTATTTTATTTTATTTTATTTTATTTTATTTTATTTTATTTTATTATTTTATTTTATTTTATTTTCACCGAAAACTCTGCAGTTTTTTTTTATTTTCAAAAAACATTATATGTTTTATAAGCTGTTTTCCTCATGGGGACCATAAAATATCCTCACAAGGATAACTTTTTAGAAAACTTCACAGCTCAAATAACTATTATATTATTTTATTTTATTTTATTTTATTTTATTTTATTTTTTATTTTATTTTATTTTATTTTATTTTATTATTACAAAAGATTTAATGTTGATGCCTTAATAAAAATTGGGATGCACCGATGTATTGCATTAGTAACGCATAAGTTAAGTTCCTCGAGCTTAAAGTGTAGTCCCAGCTTATAATTTAACATTTTTTCCAAAAGAATTCATTGAAGTGCTGGAGCAAAAATACGTCTTTGCATTTCTGCCTTTAAACCCTCTGACCTGCTGGTCTGCTATTCTTCCATTGTAAGTGCATCACTGCAGGCACGTTTCCCATTTGCTTTTACAAACTGAGGGATGAGTCGACATTATCGTCTGTGGTAATCAACAGCATTCCCCAGATGCGGCATATAGACATTAGGCTCCTTTAAATCTTCATAATAGATTCACACACATAGACAAGACTGTGAATGTGGAGCAGGAAGCAGATTTCCGGAGCAGTCGGGCTTCTCTGACAGATTCGCAGTGATTATTTGGCTGTGTGAAGGAATGAAAAGTGTCTCTTTGTGTGAAAATCTGTCCTCAGGGGTTTTATTCAACCATCAGACTGACAGAGAGAGAAAAGGAGATTTTGATTGAGTTCAGGCCCATTCAGACGGCCGGTCTTGCTTGACAAAGCCCAGCAGATAAAGACACAGTTGTAGCTCTCTTTTGTCGGTTCTTAATCTATTATCCTGTCTTATCTTTTCTTCTGCTCATTGCAGTTTCACTGCACTTTCTTGCATCTGTTGTATTGATCTTTTTCTTTTCACCCGTGTACACTCATTATCTCCAGACCCCTGCGGGTTTGATTGATGGCTCTAGGTTTTGATTGACAGGTGTATAAGGCTCGACTGTGGCATACTGATGTGGTTGGATTTTGGTTTGGGTTAAAGGTCATACCTCTTTCTGGTGGAGCGTATGTGTGGATATGTTATTTCAAACACACAAACTCACATGTGCGCCTTGCTGTGTAATTGGGGACACCCTGTTGACTTCTATTGTTATTTAATTCAGCTAATTGTAATAACTATAGAATGTCCTAAAATACATCTAGTCCTAAAATACAAAAATCCAACCTTTTCATTTTTAGATGTGAATCAAGACATTTGAGTCTCTGTGAATCAAACCATTTTACTTGCTTTTTGTAAATTTAAATTTCATATCATATTTTATTTTATTTTGACTTGTAATTACTAAAATCTTCTACTAATATCTTATTCTTCTAAGTGCATTTTTAGATGGGATAAAGACAGTCTCTTCATAAAGTATTTTACTTATGTTTTTTAAGATTAAAAAAGTAGCTTTTTTTGAAGTCAATATACTGTATTTTGGATATATGTTAGGATATATATTTTTTTTAAAAAAAGGTAAAATAACAAAACTAACAAAATTTTGATTCTATGCAGTTTCATTATGTATTAAGCATAAACGACAACTAAACTATTTTTTATAATAAAAACAAATTAATTATAAATTATAATAAAACCATTTCTTCTTTTTGTTAAAATGTTAATTTTATAATTAATTTTTCTTTTATAACTTTCAGAATTTTTATATTCTATGTTTTTCTGTTGGCATACAGAACATTTCTTGCATTTGTGAAGCGAAACACAAAGACTCATGGTATTATTCGGTCAAAACATACATTTAGCTGAACACAATGGAATATGGAATATATTTCATATTTTTCTTTTACCATTACATTATCTGTAACCATATCTAACCATGTATGAATACATATTTGTCATTTTAACTGAACTTTGGACTGGTGGTGGTGCTTAAGATATGGCTGGTCATTCAGTGTTTCTGTAAAAAAAAAAAAAGAGAGATAATAGTAATAGATAATAGTAATTATTATTAAAAGATAATAACACTACTACTAATTCTACTACTAATAACAATATACAATACACTAAGGACTAATGAGCTGCTGGGTTCATGAATATTAATCACATTCTCAGCATTTGCTTGAACTGATTTGCTGAAATCAAAACAGGGACGGTAATAGATGTGCTTCAGCCAATGAGATTGCCGTTTGCACATTAGTCCCGCCCACTACCGGAGAAACCGTCATCTCTTCTGCTTGTTTTTAAAAGCTGAATAATTCCAAATGAACTCAACAAAGGTTATACAACAAGGAATGTCGTTTACATGTAGCGCGTCGATTCTGCAGGGTATGTAAGAGGGTATGTACTGCAGGGTATGTAAGATTCTCTCTCTTTGCATGTGTGTGAGAAACACAGCGCTCTCAGCAAAGCAGAGGCAAGTCATGCGCCTTAACACTAGAGTTTATGGTACGTCAAATACAGGTACGCTGCGCATCCATTGAGCTTAACTGAGCTGATCGCTTGACAAAGAGCGAAACTTTCAAGTGCTCAGTGTTCATCGAGTAAAAATATATCTATGCTAAACTTAAAATCTAAGCTAAGAGTAAAATCTAAGAATTTATTAGCCAATGGCTAATGATAGACATTATTTAGTCTCCCAGAATGAAGATTTAGTCGCATATGCGAGTGATTTACTTGCTTTGTAGAGGGTTGGTCTATGTAACTCTTCATGCCTTTAATATAATAAAGTTTCTAATATTGTGTTTGTCTGAGTATAATCGGTATAAATGTTTGTTCAGAACAGATTCGTTTCAGTAGGGCTTGCACGACTACTCATTTTTACTAATTGACTGCTCATTCAGAAAAGTAGTCAAATAGTTGGCGAGTCGGTGTTTAAATTATGTAAATGACTCCCCACACAGCTGTGACAGCCAGATGGAGAGTGACGCGGGTGAGAAACCAAGTATCGCATATCTCCATTGCCGGATTCATGCCGCTTACGTTGTTATGAACAGAGCCAAAAACAACCATGCCACTAGTTTATTTCTGTCAGCCTCTGGGTTAGTTAAAGGAGTGAAATTATTTTAATACAGAGTTAGACATTTGTAGTAGAAGTAGTTGTGAAAAAAGTGTAAAATCAATAACTATTCAAGCAAAGACCAAACAAACTAAAAGCTCGTTCTGCAGCACGTTGTTGACCGTATATGTTGTGCGTCACTGTAAGCTGAACAGTCTCCGGTTAGCGGTTATAAATGAGCTGTTCTGTTTATATGTTACGTCTCGCAGCGGTGACTGTGTTTACGACTGTTTTCTTAACTATGCAAGCGAGGGCCAAATCTGTCTGTGTTTATGTGTGTGTATGTGTATGTGTGTGTTTCATGAAGTGTGCATATGTGAAATTATTAATGGATCAGACAGGGATGGGATGAGATATTGAGCAGTGCATCAGACTCACGGTGTGTGGGAAACCGTGAGTGTTTATGTCCCGGGGCCCCTTACATCCCTTACATGAATGAGTCTTACTGTATACATTCACATGTCTGTGTAAGTGTGTCTGTACTTTGTAGGATTAAAGTGTCCTTTAATAATGTGTGTTCGACATACTAGGACTAGACACACACACAGACTAGCCTCCATTCTGTATCCAGACTAAAGTCTGTAATATAAGCAGTGCATTAGTGAGTTTAGACTAGTGATGGTTTGTAATAGAGAGGGTGAAAGACAAGAATAGTTTGTTGAAAGAGACTTAACACACTAAATATAACATAATGTACCGTCAGAAGATCATTATTGCAAAATAAACCCAGACAGTGTGAGCAACGCAACTGTTATGTAATATGACTGTACATTATGGACATGGAGTATTGATTTGAGTTGAAATTTTACATTAAATGTGTGTGTGTGTGTGTGTATATATATATATACACACACACACACACACATTTAAACTATATATAACCGTGATATATATAATTCATTTAAAAGTATTTTTTGTCTAAACATTAGTTTCTACTAAACATAGGTAAACCAAACTTAGAATATAGTTTCTCAACTCTATCATAAAAGATGTTAATTGATTTGTTTATATTGTATTTACTGTCTGATTTATTATACAGTCTGTGTTTACAGATGGGCAAAAATGTGTTTTACATGGGGTCAAATTTTTTTTTATTTTTTTTTTTACTTTATATAAACATGATTTTGTAGCATAATTATAAAAGAATATTTTACCACTGAATGTCACACTCAACCTATCAGAATCAAATGTTGCAGAGAGCCGTGAAATAAGCAACTTTATTTTATGTCTTGATGTCAAAATTATATACACCATCCCTCAGCAACCCCCTCTCTCTTTAACAGCTCACAGATGTGGAGTTATTTTGACTGAAGGGTGTTTGCTCAGCTTCTATAAGCACTTTGTGGCCGTTTAAAACTGTGTGTGTGTGTGTGTGTGTGTGTGTGTGTGTGTCTGTTCGGTTGTATGTGCAAGTTTTAGAGGGAGAAGAAAACACACACATCAACTTTACAGCCCTGTATCATAATTTTGTTTCTTACTTTTCACCCAGAGTGACTTACCATGCACTAATTACAGCAGCAATAACCTGGGGTTAAGTGTCTCGCTCATGGAAACAAAAGCACAATTGTGCTCTCAGAAAGGTTATTATAGTTTATATAGTTTTTAAATTTGTTTTATTTAGCCTTTATTAAATTATTTTTTAAAATATTTAAATTATAAATAAATAATTTTGTCAATTTAATTTTTATAAATATATAATTGAAATATATTAAATAAATGTTATATATAACATTTACATATATTTCAATTATATATTTATTAAAATTAAATTGACAAAATTATATAATTATAATTGAAGTATATTAAATAATATATTTAATATATATAAATATAAATATATATAGATACATATATATATATATATATATATATATATATATATACACTTTGACCTGACCATGTTTAGCTTAAGTGTTATCTGACATAATTAAGATTTTTTTTTTTTATTAGATCTTGTCATATTTTATTACCATTTTTTTAAAACTATAGTGAATAAACTGTATTAATGAATGAAATGTTCAAGGTGTCTGAATAAATTTTGGTTTGACTGTATATATTTGTATATATATGTATGTGTGTGTGTGTGTGTGCTTTATTATATTTATTTAACTTTTTATCCTGCCAAAGTTAACACTTAAAATGAATAATTCATGATCATTTTTTATTTTATTGTTATTTTGTTTTGAGTCAATGAAAATTAAATAGTTTAAATTTGTCCAATTATATATTTTTTTAATTTTAGTTTTACAAACCAAAAATTACTTTGCCTATATTAATTCAGTTTATCACCGCATTTTTAGGATGAAATCCGCGATATATGATTTTGCAGCCTAAATCTTTTTAATTTGCCACCACTTCTTGTGTTCTGAAACCTTGATGACCACAAGTGTCTTCTCAAATTAGGGCTGTGTGATTGTTTTTAATTGTTTTGATGAATATTGTTTGAATATTGACTGTGGGATCATAATCATTTGGGATCATAATCACATGATCATAAACATGTCCAGTTGTTTCATGTCCAATTAAAACAGTATTAGCTTTGTTTTATTTGTTCGATTAATCAATCTTGAAGTGATTTTCTTTCACTTCGAAAATGTTTTCCACATAAACAAATCAATAGTACTTTTTACACGTCTATCCTTGACGTCCATCTGTCCTTGACTGCTCACAAGTTCAGCATCCGTTCAGTTCCAGTGTTTAAGCAGTCCTTCTTCAAACAAACTCAAATAACTTCTTCATATCGCTCCAAAACAAGTGACAGACTGTCCAAACTTCATTTCCATCTTTTAGTTTAATTTGTAAAGTGTCTCAGGGCCGTTTCTCCCTGTGAATATTTGAAGATGAAAGAGTAAGAATGATGTGATATTTGCAGTCATATTTCCCCAGGTGCCATAAATTTCATACTTCAAAGCTGTCTGTTTTGATCCTGAGAGTCTGGAAATCTGGAGTAATTATTCATTTCGGTCTCTCATCACTATTTTTAATCTGTAAACAGGAGGGAAGGAAATAAAGGACATTTTTGAGTTGGATAAATGTTGTGTGAGTTTCTGACAGACATGTTTTGTAAGGCAGCTAACTGACTTATTTCCAATTCCTGTTCGTCTCCAGCTAATGTTCTGGACACCATGCTGCTGAGGAATTCTGGGAAGGTGGAAGAACATCGGGAGACAGGAAGTGATGCGCCGGCTCTACCTCAGCGCTTCCTGTGGTGTTACTGTTATCATCACTGCCCGGAGGACTCGACTAATAACACATGCAGGTATTAGGACACGTGCCACCACACTTACTGTACCACTTACACACGTACTGTACGCAGAATTACATGTGTGTCGTGTGTTCAGGACGGACGGGTACTGCTTCACCATGGTGGAGGAAGAGGGTGGAACGGCTGTGGTGACGTCAGGTTGTCTGGGTCTGGTCGGATCAGAGTTTCAGTGCCGAGTGAGTCATAAACTACTCTAATTTCCAAAATAAACTACTTAAGTGTTAGTGCATCAGTCCTCAAGCACTGACTAAACAAAAGCCTTATATAACCAACAGTAAATTAAACGCCCACTTAACAAACTCGTGTGTTGCTCCTCAACTGGCACAGCTCACCCAAAAATTACAATTCTGTCATTTATTCACCCTTATGTAGCGGAGTAAAAAAAAAAAAGTATAATTGCCACTTTATATCTCACAATTCTGACTTTGTATGTAACTATGAACTTTGTATCTTAAAATTGTGAGAATTAAATCCATACTCCATACTCATGATTTTCTTTCAGAACAAATGAAGATAGTTTAGGAGTAGTTTAACAGCTGCTCTTTTCCATATTATTCAAATGAATGGTTATTTATACTACCAAGCCCCAAAATTCACCATAAAAGTAGTCTATAGTACATATTTTGAGTGAACTATTCCTCTACACTTCTCTTTATCATAACACAAAACAACATAAAATCCAAAACTGAATACAACATAAAATGCAAAACCGATCCTATTTACTTTCTTAATAGATGCCCCTGGCCTTATTGTGCAAAAAAAAAAAAAAAAAAACTAATTTTTTTGCTGCCAGAGCAGAAATGATTTTAAGTACCACCCCTACAGTACATTATCTCATGCTGCATGTTCTGTTTTACTCGAAATTAATGTGCGGTTTCATTGCGTCTGTTTCTGAACCTAAAATATCCTGATGTGTTAATATAATGTGTGTTTGTGTGTGTTTAGGACACGGGGAACTCTAAGCAGCGGCGAGCACTAGAGTGCTGCACAGATCAGGACTACTGTAACAGAGACTTACACCCAACACTGCCTCCCCTACGAACACCCAGTGAGTTCACACACACACACTGGTTTCCATGTTTTATGGGGACTTAATGATTTTTATACTATACAAACTGTATATTCTGTCCCCCTACACTAACCCTACCCCTAAACCTACCCATTACAGAAAACTTTCTGCATTTTTACATTTTCAAAATACTTCATTTAGTATGATTTATAAGCAGTTTTCCTCATGGGGACCAAAAAATGTCCCCATAAGGTAAACATTTACTGGTATTACTATCCTTGTGGGGACATTTGGTCCCCATAACGTAGGGAACACACACACACGTTGGGTTTTCATGTTTAATGGGGACTTTCCATAGACAGAATGATTTTTATACTGTACAAATTATATATTCTATCCCCTAACCGTAAACCAACCCATCACAGAAAACCTTCTACGTTTTTACATTTTCAAAAACATCACTTAGTATGATTTATAAGCTGTTTTCCTCATGAGGACCAAAAATGTCCCCACAAGGTCATACATTTTTCAGGTTTTACTATCCTTTTACTACAGCTATTTAGTAGTGTTTGTTCAGGTTAGCGTTATTATTAATTACTATTGTCAATATTTAGAGTTATATATATATATATATATATATATAGCCTCTTTAGTATATTTCCTTTGGGCAACATTCCTAGAAAAAAATGTCTGATTTGTTCCCAAAAGCATATCTAGGTCAGAAGCCCTCAAACACCTGTAGGGTTTATTGTGGCTGTCATGATACAACTCCCATCGATCAGCACAGCAGAATAGAAGTCTCTCTGTCCGTCTCACACACACACACACACACACACACACACACACACACACACACACCTGCGTGTTCACACCCTCTCACCTGTGCTGTGGCATACAGAGACGGCTCTGATTTCACTCAGCTCTGTGTGAAGATGCAAAAGTTGTGTGTTCACCCTCGGCTCTTTGACATGTAATAATACGTGTGTGTGCAGGTTATGTGGTTGGAGACATTCATCATATCGCTCTGCTCATCTCAGTGACCGTCTGTAGCTTCATCCTCACCTTCATCATCATCTTCTGTTACTTCAGGTGTGTAAGTTACCACACAGACACACTGACTTTGGTTGTTCTTCAATGAAGCTAATTAAAATTACTACAAACTAAACCTTACGGACTAACCGTGCTCCTTAACTTAATCTGTCACATTATTTTAACAGTACTTTAAGAAGTTGTTTATATCATGGAGACCTCAGTCTAAACCTCCATGTTGTCTTTGTGTGGAGTTTTGGTCATCTTGTCTCGTGTTTAAGTCGTCTGTGTGGTGTTTCAGGTATAAGCGTCATGAGTTGGCCCCACGTTACAGCCTCGGCCTGCATCCTGATGAAACTTTCATTCCTCCCGGAGAATCCCTGCGGGATCTCATAGAGCAGTCCCAGAGCTCCGGCTCAGGGTCAGGACTCCCCCTGCTGGTGAGAATCACACACTGCACACAGTCACAGATGACATGAAATCAACATCCACATAGAGCCCTGTGAACTGAGCACAGAATCACAGAATACAGTCATAAAAATTGAATTTACTGTATGACATGGAGTTTCATGGGATTTGGCAAATTTTGGATGATTAAATCAAAAGTTAGGCTGTAAACTTGTGAAATGAACTAGTGTCTGTGAATATTAAAATGCACAAAGATTGCTATTTGAATATGAAGTGTGAATGATCCACAGTTTCGCAGCAATTTCGAGTGGCAATTTCATCTACTACACATACTCAAGCATTTCAGCGTCTGGTGTCTCACTATATGAGGACTTCATCTCCAGAGCTGCTCTGAGAGTCACTTCACAAGCATTTCACCATTTTATTTGATAATAAACTATTTTCAAATACACACAGAAACTCAAAGGTCTTAACTACAACCTGTCAAAATAAAAGTTTGGTTCAATATGAAGAATTTATGACAGAAATTTATAACTTGTAAACATTAGAATATGCTTTTCAAAGTAATAATAATATTGCAATTTATGAAAACATTATTGTTTTTTTTAATAATTTTTCTTAAGAAATAAATTATTTACACAGAAATTATGCAATTTTTCCGTTTTATTAATTTAAAAGTAAAACTTTGTGGTGCAATGCTGTTTGCTAAGAAATTAAATAAACTTAAAATTTTAAAAGTTGAAAAGATTAATTTAAAAATGATATACCTTCATATGAAATGACAACAATTTCAGAAGAAGAAAAAAACATTTCTTAGGGCCCTATTATTGTTAATAATAATATTATTGTTTTGATAAAATGGAATCCAGAAATATTGTAATTAAAAAAAAAACATAACTTGGGAAAAAATAAAGCTATTATGTCTATCTGTCTGTCTATCTATCTATCTGTCTGTTTGTCTGTTTGTCTGTCTGTCTATCATCTGTCTGTCTCTGTCTTTAGGTGCAGCGCACTATAGCGAAGCAGATCCAGATGGTGACACAGATCGGGAAGGGCCGTTATGGAGAGGTGTGGATGGGAAGATGGAGGGGAGAGAAAGTAGCTGTGAAAGTCTTTTTTACCACAGAAGAAGCCAGCTGGTTCAGAGAGACGGAGATATATCAGACTGTCCTCATGAGACATGAGAATATACTGGGTGAGACTCCCCACACACACACACACACACTATTACATTCACTGTGCTTTAATGCTACTATTATACTAACAGTGAATTTATAATATATAGACTATTATTAGGAAAACTACTGCTTGCCAAGCTAAAGTAACTCATAATTTAAAGTTGTTCAATTACCTTCTTGAAATAGTAGTTAGCTGCACTAATAAAACTATTTAACTTTGTTGAAGCTATTAAGGGGGCAGTATGTATATAATTAGTGTGAATTATACACTTAAACTTTCTCTTTACTTTTCATTGCTGTTCTTTTAAAAAATGCCAAATGGGTCAGTGCTTCACACAAAAGACGTTTAAATAACTAAAGATCTCCTTTGCACTATATAGAATATATATTATATATATATATATACTATATATATATATATATATATATATATATATATATATATATATATAGTTTATATATTATAGAACATTTTAATTTGACATATTTTACTACCTCAAGATGACTCGCAATACCTGCTTGAGCGGTCTGTTATCAGCTGTAGTGGTTGTTGGTGTGGAATAACAGATCACTAAATGGTGTGATTGAAGAATCTGAATTGAGTATTGCAGGGAGCTATGTAAAAATATAAATGAATGATGCATGATCCTTCACTAAGCATTGACAAATTTGTGAAAGGACTGCCAGAGCCAGGTAAACCTAAAGTAGACAATAAATCTACTTCAAATGTCACAACTACCAAAACAACGTCTACACCAGACGCGAGTGGCGTGAAAAAAGCAAATTGAACCCATTGGAATCAGTGATGCTGTCTACACTGAATGTGGCACGACACGACACGACTAATTTCCGACAATAAACTGACGTTTTATTTCTCACGTACTGTTAGTGCTCGCACAACTTCTGACACAAAGGACAAATGGATTTGCAGTGTTCGCTTTGTCGCATTTGGTGTAGACAGTGTTTTAAAGACAAGAAAATATGACGAGGCATATCTCGCCCTTGGATTACCCACCGTACAACGGTGGGTAATGAAGAGAGACCAAGTGTGTTGCGTGCCTCAAAATATTAGCTTCTGACAGTATGAAGCTGAACAAGATGCCACTTAGGGTGTACTCACACTAGGCATGGTTGCCTTGAACCGAGACGGAACTTCTCTACAAAGTTTGGGAACCACTGTGTTATCCTCAGCATTCCCATGTTACTTGTCAGCTACTCATTTAACTAAATATTTTAGACATAGGGACTTCCGGGAGCACGTTTGAGTGATCACTCAAATTAATCAGTGAATTCAGTTAATTAAAATGAACCATCCCAAATAAATCAGTTCACTATAATTAATCGCTGCTTGAGGATGTTCTCTGAGAGTGTGTTTGATCATTGCCTCAAATCACTCGTCTGTAAAGCTCAGCGCACAATACAATGTGATGCAACAAACAGAATTTGTTAGAAAAAATAGCAGTGCTATTTTCAAAAGAGCAGAGCTACTGTCACGCAACTGAAAAATGTAGTTACGTTAGCAGCGTCTCTACTGTTATTTAATTACTCCTACTGGTGAACATGTAGTCGGTAATTACAGGAAAATGAACCGTGCACGATTGAACCGTCTTGATTAGCAGTCATTTCAAATTAATTAGCTGATATCAGATTAATTATAACATTAAATTAAGCGTGGCCTTGCTCAGAGTATATTTAGCCTCGTTCAGTAATTTTAACCTCTTCTGCGTTCCTCAGGGTTCATAGCGGCCGACATTAAAGGCACAGGCTCGTGGACTCAACTCTACCTCATCACCGACTACCATGAGAACGGCTCTCTGTACGACTATCTCAAATGCACCACCCTGGACAGCCGAGCCATGCTGAGATTGGCATACTCCTCTGTCTCCGGACTCTGCCACCTTCACACGGAAATCTTTGGCACGCAGGGCAAACCGGCCATCGCCCACAGAGACCTGAAGAGCAAAAACATCCTGGTGAAGAGGAACGGAGCCTGCTGCATCGCTGATCTCGGCCTGGCCGTCAAGTTCATCAGGTCAGAGTCCGGTCACTTTAGTTTACTTGTCTTTACTCGTCTTGCAAATTATTGTAGGCGGTATTACTATTAGCAACCTGTTAAAAAATATAATTTAATAGATTCATTTGAGTGATTAGTCAAAAGTGTTCCCAGAAGTCCCTGCCTGGCATTTTACAACTTTTTTTGTAGCTAAGTAAAATTTTAATAATTTCTGCTCATATTTAGTACACAATCTTAGATGATTATAATTTTATTTTCAATTTGGCTGTATACAGTAAATGCGTGTTTAAAACAGTTTTTTTAGTGTGTTTAGTTTTATTGATTACTATTTAATGTTAATATATGTGCCTATTGAGTTTAATTCTGTCGCTAATTAAGATGCTCATTGGTTTTTTGTTTGTTTTTAATTATCAGATTTAAAATGCCCTGATAATTGAATACTATTCTATAATTAAAACATTACATACACTGTTTTTAGAATTAGAATGATTTCTGAAGGATCATGTGACACTGAAGACTGGAGTAATGATGCTGAAAATTCAGCTTTGATCACAGGAATAAATTACATTTTAAAATATATTTAAATAGAAAACAGTTATTTTAAATTGTAATAATATTTCACAATATTATTATTTTTTTTTTTTGTTGTTGTTGTATTTTAAATTAAATAAATGCAGCCTTGGTGAGCAGAAGAGACTTCTTTTAAAAACATTAAAAAAATCTTACAGATCCCAAACTTTTAAACGACAATGTATATTATTGTTAAATAAAACTAAAAATTAAGAATAAAATAGTTTTTGTTATTTGAAATAAATCTTAAATAAAATAAAAATTAGATGAAAAACTTAAAATTAGACCAAACAGAAATAAAAATCAGTTTAAGTTGAAGTACTAAAATTACTAAATCTGAAACTGAAATAAAAATAAAGCTAAATAGAAATATAAAAAACTAATAAAATGACTAAAGCATTTAAAATTACTAAAATTGAAACAAAAATTTAAATGAATGCTGAAAATATAAAAATAAAAGCTAATTCAAAAAAATAAATACTATAACAGTGATTAAATAATAATAAAATATTGCTGTACAAACTGATGCGCACACACACACACACACACACACTTATAATTCATATATAAATCAGACTCTTCACAAGCAATATGCCATAAGAGCCAACAATATTAATATATAGATAACTATTAGATATGGTAATCATGGCCCCTTTATATCTTCAGTGTAGTTAGATATTCTTTATTAGTAAATTGTAGTGTAGCTAGCTACTGTACTTTATCAAAAGGGTAGTTTGACTGTAGTTAAACTACTTGTAACTTGGCAAACTAAACTACACTTTTAAAGTAGCATCTTTTTAATGCACAAAAATCATTTGAACCCTGCTGAAGATTATATGCTAATAAAAAGAGCCCTAGTGCCTAAAGATGTCAGGATTGAAATACTGTATTAATGCTGTTGTGTTTCATGGAACAGTGACACTAATGAAGTGGACATCCCACTGAACACACGTGTGGGCACCAAACGCTTCATGGCTCCTGAAGTTCTGGACGAGACTCTGAACAGGAACCATTTTCAGTCCTACATCATGGCAGACATATACAGCTTTGGCCTCATACTGTGGGAGATTGCCCGCCGATGCGTGTCTGGAGGTACAGATCTGCCTTTCTCAAAATATTTCAATGAAGAACATTTACATAATTCATGTCAACATTGTCTCATATCATTCCTTAGTGGATGTGGATAGTGTAGCTCAGATCATTTTGTCTTGGAAAAAACATTAAAAACATATCAACTTGTGATTTTAAAGAGATCTCATCCATGTCTGTGTATTGATTGTTTTTTGGATGATTCTGCAGGTATTGTAGAGGAATATCAGCTGCCGTATCACGATCACGTTCCTAATGACCCATCGTACGAAGACATGCGAGAGGTCGTCTGCATCAAGAGAATACGGCCGTCTTTCCCCAACCGCTGGAGCAGTGATGAGGTTAAACACTAATCTACTCGCTCTTCATACTGATTTCATATTTTAAAGGGTTAGTTCACCCAAAAATGAAAATACTGTCATCATTTACTCACCTTCATGTCGTTCCATCTTCAGAACACAAATTAAGATATTTTTGATGAAATCTGAGAGTCTTAATCTTAATTTGTGTTCTGAAGATGAACGAAGGTCTTACAGGTGTGGAACGACATGAGGGTGAGTAATTAATGACAGAATTTTCATTTTTGGGTGAACTAACCCTTTAAATCACAAAAACACATAGAAACAACCGTGGTGTTCATGTTTACCTTTTTTTTCTTAGTCATAGTTATTGTTTTTTGATAAATGTCTATATTTCATTGTCATATTCATTCATTTTAGTCAGTTTTACTGAAATTTTATTCCTTTTTATTCAACTAAAACATTTACACTCTTAAAAAAAAGGTTCCAATAGGGGGGTTTTGCAGAGATGCCATAGAAGAACCATTTTGGGTTCCCCAAAGAACCGTGAACAGATCTTAAAAGAATCTTTGTTCTTAGTATAAAGAACATTTTAGCAATCTGAAGAACATTTGTCCATGTTAAAAGAAACGTTTGAGCAATGGAAAGGATCTCCATGGAACCATAGATGCCAATAAAGAACCTTTATTTTAAAGAGTGTAGCATTTAGAAAGCTGAAAAACATTTTAGCTGATATTTAGTTGCTGATTACAAAAATATGTGTCAAACTAGAACAGACAATAAAGTGAAACAGAGTTTGATTTGTGCAAATATAACATTAGAAGCAGTTCAGTTTACCGGTGTTTATGTTCCAGCATACTGCATTGAAAAAGAAAGTGTGTTGAATTGACATGATTTAATCATGTACATCAGAACCACATGAAACATATTTTTTCTTCTAAATTTAATTCAATAATTCTTGGTCAGGAATCATTATTTGTTCATGTACACTGAATTAAGTACACTCAGTGATTTTACATGGTTCCCTGACATGACTAATTTATTCAATTTCATACAATATTTTTGTCACATCACTGTACTAACTGTACAGACTGTACTAGCTAGCTAACTGTTAGCTTGCAATAACACACATTAATACACTGATTGGCTGTCAATGTTTTTATTGTTCATCAGCTGGAAAAAAAAATCTTTTAAAAGTGATTCCAACAATATTGTTCCTTTGTGCTGTTATCATTATGATGTAGACTCTTTGGGAAAAAAAAAAAAAAAAAAATTATATTTTTGGGCATTTTTGCCTTTTTTTGAGAGACAGGAAGAGATAGGGGAGGAGAGAGGGGCACATGATCAAGAAAGGACCACTAGTCGGGACTCAAATTCGCGTCACCTAAAGCACTGTTGCACTATATGTCGGAGCGCTGCCCACAAGGCTATGGCTTCAACCATTCTTTTAATTTTAGTACGATTTTCAAAATGATATCTTCATCATTATAGTTATCGTCCTTGGTGTGAATGGGCTTTAACACTTGCCATTGTGTTTGATTTCAGTGTCTCAGACAGATGGGGAAGCTCATGACGGAGTGTTGGGCTCATAACCCTGCCTCTCGGCTCACCGCTCTTCGCATTAAAAAGACGCTGGCCAAGATGTCAGAGTCCCAGGACATTAAAGTCTGAGAACATCCCAACAGCAGCACTGACGCTAACCCCGAACCCACCACCTGCAACGGCCCGCCCTGGGTTCAAACGGTGAGTTTTGCCATGCGAGAGCACTCACCAATGGCGAAAGACGCCAAAGATCTTCTGTGGTCGGAGCTCATGGTGGCACGTCCGAGGCCTGATATACAGCCCTGTGAAATGTGACGTGGAAGAGACTGCTGGCCGCTGTCGTAATGCTTCACTGGACGAGGACCTGTAAACACTGGTCAATGGGACGAAGCAGGACCTCATGGAGCGAGATGTCCGCTGTCCATCATAAACACTTGGGCTTTAGCTCATGACTCCCTTGAGAGAACTGCAAAGTTTTCTCCTTTCACAATCTGCTCAGCTCGTACATGACGATGATTTTGGCTCACGTTTGGAACTTGCAACAAGCGTGATGGTTGAAATTACAGTCATAAGAGCTGCGGTTTCCCTCCTTTTTGGTAAGCTGTGCCTTATTTATTGTGTAAATAGCTGAAAACGAGAGTGAAGAATCAATGTACTTGAATAAATGTTCTAATAACACTGAAGTTTTTTTTTTTTTTTTTACTTTTGATTTGATTTTTGTGACGCAAAATCCGTAAGGTCTTTTCAAGTCACCTTTATTCCTATAGTGCTTTATACAATACAGATTGTTTCAAAGCAGCTTTACAGTGATAAACAGGAAAATAATGATCAATGATGCAAACACAATTCAACTCTGCTGTAAAGCAGCTCTAAAAAAAAGACAATATTGTCATTATTCAGCTGAATTCAGTTGTGTTGATTCAAATGAATCAAAAGGTACTTAGACTTTCTTTTTGAAAAACCCTTCACATTTCCGAATGGGCAACACATTTGACTGGATTCAGAAAACCAGCAAAAATATTTGTCATCATAACACCATCCTTGCATTGTTGTAAACTGTCCGGTTTTCAGCATTTGCTCAGTCTTTTCAAATATAAAGACCTCTATAAAAGGACAGGGATTGGTTTTTGAAGTGAATATATGTTTAAATACATATTGTATTTATGAATATCCATTTTTAAAAGTTCATGAAAAGTTTAAGTGAAAATTACAGAGTTGATTATCCATGTTATCCAAGCATAACAACCAATCACAAACTTGCTTGTTTAATTAGTAAGATATACAGAATCCTTACATTTTTATGATTCATAATTGTATTAAGCTACTCTGAATGAATCACTTGGTTAATAGAACAATATGAACTAATATTTATATATAATAGCTATTATTTATTTTGATTTATCTTTATCTTTAAACATTTTTTATAAACACAGTATAGTTAAGCTTCTTAAGGTATCAATTTCAATGTTAAAGAAGCCAGGAACTTAAGATGAGTAAATGGTAAATCATAATTATTACAAAATATTGATGACATAAGAAGTCAAAATTATGACATGGCATAATTATGAGATAAAAAGTTGAAACGTTGACAAATCCTAAAAAAGTTTTAATAAAAGCAACAAAAAAGTTGAAAATTTAAAAAAAGAAATATGACGGTCAAAATTGAGTCATAATGAGATAAAAAAAAAAAAAGTTCAAATTATGATGTCGTAATGATAAAAGTAGAAAGTATGATAGTAAGACAATTATGAGATAAAAAGTTGAAACTTTGACAAATCCTAAAAAAGTTTTAATAAAAGCAACAAAAAAGTTGAAAATTTAAAAAAAGAAATATGACGGTCAAAATTGAGTCATAATGAGATAAAAAGTTCAAATTATGATGATTCATAAAATTCATAAAAGACAGAAATCCCCTTCTTACCCTCTCTTTTGGTTACCAAGGTAAATGTTTGTTAGGACAGTCTTGTTTACGATTATTCAAGGTCAAAGTATTAAAAAAAATAAATTATATGCAAGTAATCTCCAAGAAGGTAAAAATAAAATAAAACAAAGGCACTTTCAGCATTGATTAAAAATATAATTTATTTAAAAAATCCTTTACATACATTTTATACAGCGAACATATTAGCGTTTTTTGATTGCTATTTTAATGAAGCTTTATTCTATGGATTCAGTTCTCTCCGTACACGCAAGTCATAACAATGCACATTTGCCAGCGGTTCTGTCATCGTCCTATACAGAAGCAAACGTTGCATAGTTGGCACAGCATTTACGCCAGACAGAAGCACTCGATGCACTGCTGCTCTTCTGTCTTACATAACGGCTGTTCTGCTGCCTTGTTTTGCTCATTAATTTGGCTTTTATTTTCCGCACAGATCCTCGCCTCTTTTGGAGACGTTGTGGATTGTGGGAAATGGCAGTTCGTTAGAGGCTGTTACACGTCGGTGGGGTGGCAGCGGCTGCAGGCAGTGAGACTGCAGACAGATCACAAATAATGAGCCCTGTGTTTCACATCACTGCGAGCACATTTACAAGCACACCAACACTCGCGTCTACTGTCACCAATTTATGCACAAACATTTATGCATAAAATACGCCGGCTGCTTTGCAAAGCGGTTGCATAGACCATCATTAACTGTAAACTGTCTGTTACGGCTGTAAACACATTTAAGAACTTTAGGTCTTGCTAAAGACTTCTGTGATTTCCATTTGCAAATGGGTGTTTAATATTTCGAGTTTATATGAAATCAGAACGACCCGGTGCACTTTCTTAATACATGATCCGGCTCATAATGTATGGAGGCCCATCGCTGACACAGAAGAGAAAAACATCATGAAATATGACAATAAAATGCATAATTACAACAAAAAAGTCATAATTATGACATAAAAGGTCCAAATTTTGATGGTCTAATTATGAGATAAAAAAGTTTGAATTTTGACAAAACGGTTATAATAAAAGAAAGAAAAAAAAAATATAACAGTCATAATGAGATAAAAATGTAAAATTGAGACCAAAAGTAGAAATTATTATATAAAATTTGAAATTTAAAAAAAGTTGAAATTATGAGATAAAAAATTGGAATTTTGACAAAACATCATAAACAAGTTATAATAAAAGAAAAAGAGGAAAAAATAAATTATAACATTAAAAAAGTTTAAATGTGACAGTCGTAATGAGATAAAAATGTAAAATTATGACAAAAAGTTATAATTATGACAAAAAGTAGAAAATATTACATAAAATTTGAAATTCAAAAAAGTTCAAATTATGAGATAAAAAGTTGGAATTTTGACAAAACAAAAAAGACAAAATAAAAAAATTTAACATTAAAAATATATTTTATATTTTTTTTTTAGTTTTAAATATTACATATAATTTGAACTTTTTTTCAATTTTAACTTTTGAGATACTAAGTCATTATGACAAGTCGAAATTGAGGAAAAAAGTTGAAATTATGATAAAATGTCAATTTCAAATTTTGTATCATATTTTGACTGTCATAAAAGAAAAAAATAAAATATATTAAAAAAAATATAAAAGAAGAAAAATAGAAATTATGACACTAAAAAGTTTAAATATGACAGTCAATACACTAAGTCATTATGAGATAAAAAGTCAAAATTATGATATAGCATAATTATGAGATAAAAAGTTGAAATGTTGACAAAACATTATCATAAAGTTATAATAAAAGAAAAAAGAAATTATAACATTAAAAAAGGTGAAATATGGCACTCAAAATTATAACAGTCATAATGAGATTAAAAGTTAAAATTATGACAAAAAGTCATAATTATGACAAAAGTAGAAATTATAATAGTAAGTCATAATTATGGCTATTTTTTTTTATCATACTTTTGACCATCATGAAAGAAAATATATATATAAAAAAGGAAAATAGAATATTTAAATAAGTTGAAATATGAGTGTCAAAATTATAACTGTCAATTTCAATTTTTTTTTGTCATAATTTATGACTTTTTATGTCATAATTGTGATATACTAAAGCATTTTTTTCTTATGTGTCAGAAATGGGCTTCCATATTATGGCAAACGATTCATCAATGAAAATTATTTCTAAGAAAATAAAAGTTCTCCGAATCTTCCATCAGAATGTAATAACTTGCTCCGCCCCTGAAACCTTGTTTCTTTTGGCTGACATCATCAGAGCCCACCCCCTGCCCCCGAGACGTTACTTTCATAATGTCACAAGTTAATGTGCATGTAAATATGATCAGATAAACTCTCTACAGCAACACAAGCAAATATATTCCATAGAAACTTTTTCAGTCATGTATTTGGGATATGTTCTGAGATCTTATTTCTATTTCTAGTTTAAGTTCCTGGCTGAAGGAGTGACACAGGAGTGACATCTTTAATATTCACCAGAAAAAATGATTCCACTGTACTGGCAGTGTTCATAGGTCCTGCAGCTCCAACCAAACCATGAAAATTAAATCTTCTTTAATATGTTTTTTTCTTGATCCTGACCAGCTTCTGCAACTAACAGAACATTTTCTATTTCTGACTCATCCACACATCTTTATATTAATCATAAAATATGTTCTGATTGGCTGTGATTGTGTCGTATCTTACAGTATTTTCACTTTAAGTGTGGACAGAAAAATGACTTAGGCTTACAAAAATGTACAGCAACACTTCAAGCCTTTATGTATAATGCATTATGAAGGTATCCATAATGTATTATATCTTTTCATAAATAATTGTAACCAAAATTAAAATGCATTATAGTATTTGCAGATTCCTTGTTACATCTGAAATTGGTTGTTTGTCGTGTTTTAATGCATTATACTTTCTATATTCATGAGACCATACAGTGCATTATGAGGCATAATTAATGCATTAAAAATACTTTTATGCAGTGTTGGGTGTAATTCATTACTAAGTAATTAATTACTTTACCTTGATGAAGTAAAGTAAGTGATTACTCTTTATTTACTTCTGATGTAATTGCATTAAATACTGTATAAATAGACTATAGGACAATTCTACATAAAACAATAGTGGATTTAAGATCAAAATTTAACATCTAATCAATGTTAAAATGTGTTTTTAATGTAACTTTCTCCCTTTAAATACTTTGGTCAGTTCAAGAATAATTTATGCAAATTTATATTATGTATTTGAAAGAATTAAAAGAGCAGTTTCATGTCTATCCTTGTATTGTTCAACTGGTCGAGTTTGATATTGGATTTAGAAAGTAATTGGTAATAAGTAATGCAATACTTTTTAGAGAAATTAGTACAGTAATCTAATTACAATGTTGATAGTAATTAGTCACTTTTTAGAGTAAGTTACCCACCACTGCTTTTATAATGCATTATATATAAAGGCTTTAAGTTACCAAATTTAACACAACCACACTTTCCACCAAAAGTTACTACAGTTATAGTTGCTAAAATAAACCTGTGGTAACTTACTTTTGGTCTTTACGGTCATAAAAAGAAATTAAAATGAAAAACTCTGAACGATCGATATCATTTCATTACATCAATCCAGTTGTAACAATAATAGCCCCTTTCACACATACAGTGTTTAAGTTACTGGTAAATTACCGGTAAGAGATCATGAGTGGTCAGGACCTTTTCAAAAACACCAGTAAATCGGTTCTGGCAATTTACCAGTATGAGAAGTTGTAACATTACCAGTAAATCACCAGTGTGATGCTGTGTTTATGAAGATTACCGGTTTGAGCACGTACGAGATCAGAACGCGCTGACGTAAGAGTCTGCTTTGAGCCAATCATAATTTGAGCCATTCTGCTGCTTTTTAATAGTTTTTCTATGTAAATATGTACTTCTCTTCATGCGGGCTCAAGTTCAACTAAGAAAATTAGAGTGTAGCCAGACTTTTAACTCACTGACACATGAAGATAACGAGGCAGTCGAGTGGATAGAATCTGGCCGGCAAGCAGGATAAATCTGGATGTCATCTGCTTAACAGTGGTAGTTAAAACCATGGTGATAAATTATTTGGCCAAGAGGCTGAATGTATATAATGAATAATAAAGGTCCTAGAACCGAACTCTGGGGAACACCCTGTTTGAGTGAGACAATGGGAGATTTGGAATTGAGCCTGGTAAAGGCGCTATATAAATTAAACATACTATTATTAAGACAACAGCGTAGCGTTTACAGATCATTTACGATGACTGACATCACAGAATCTAGCAGTATTTTGCTGCTGATGTGTGAATAGTCTCTTAAAGGGATAGTTCACCCCAAAATGAAAATTATCCCATGATTTACTCACCCTCAAGCAATCTTAGGTATATATGACTATATTCTTTCAGACGAACACAATCGGAGTTATATTAAAAAAATATCCTGGCTCTTCCAAGCTTTATAATGGTAGTGAATGGGGCGTATTTTCAAGCCCAAAAAAGCACATCCATCCATCATAAAAGTACTCCATACGGCTCCAAGGGGTTAATAAAGGCCTTCTGAAGTGATGGGATTTTGTAAGAAAAATATCCATATTTAAAACTTTATGAACTATAATAACTAGCTTCCAGCAGACGGCCGTACGCATCGATTTACAGCGAAAGAGTACTCCTGACCCGACACATGACGTAATGACGAACGCGGAAGGGCAGAGGATAGAGCAAAACAAAACACCGGTCACGAATTAGAAGTCTAAAATGAGAATTTTTAAAGAGAAATGTCAGAGGATTTCGATATAAGAGAAGAGGAGCTTGAGTTTGTTGCACAGCCCTATTTGTTTGAACCGTCTAAGCTTACGATACTCCTACATCCTATGTCAGGTCAGAGGTCACTCTTTCGCCGTAACTCGATCCAAACGGCTGTCTGCTGGAAGATAGTTATTATAGTTTATAAAGTTTTAAATATGGATATTTTTCTTACAAAAACCCATCACTTAACTTTAGAAGGTCTTTTTTAACCCCCTGGAGCTGTGTGGATTACTTTTATGATGGATGGATGTGCTTTTTTGGGCTTCAGAATACAACGCCCCATTCACTACCATTGTAAAGCTTGCAAGGATATATTTTAATATAACTCCGATTGTTTTCGTCTGAAAGAAGATAGTCATATACAGTGTTGGGGGTAATGCATCACAAGTAACTTGAGTTACATAATCAGATTACTTTTTCAAGTAACAAGTGAAGTAACGCATTACTTTTTCAATTTACAACAAAATATCTAAGTTTCTTTTTCACATTTATTGACTGACAGCTCTCCTGTCCCCATGTTGAGAGAAATAAAGTGCAGAGGTGTTGTGTGTGAACATGATGGTTATTGTAGTTCTAGACTAAATGTGAACATGCATTTACTCATCTCACTTGCACGAAAACATTCAGTATTCCTCAAAATTAATAAAAACAGTGAAATGCAATCTCAGAATTTTACACAAACCTGTAATAATTAACTATATTAAATTACTCAGATATACTTTATGTATTTAATCTCACTTTATTAACCAATGTCTTTACTGCTGACCTTCAATGATCCAATTCAACCATACTAATAAGCAAAAATTACTTTAGATTAGATTTAGAAATAAGAGTGTTGAACTGAATACTTCTCCTGTATCCTATTCTTCTTTAATCCAGACTGGCAGCACAGCTGAAAGGTTTGTTTGAGCTGCGCCCTCTACTGAACAGGAGTAAATATGCATTTCCTTCATTTCAGTTTTGGTGTGAAAAGGCCGAAAAACATTTGCCAAAATCAGAACATTTTTGTTGTTATTAAAAAACAAACAAGCAAACCCAGCCCAGGTGAGAAAAAGTAACACAAAAGTAACATAATGCATTATTTTTTACCGCAATATAGTAATACATTACTTTTAAAAGTAACTTTCCACAACACTGGTCATATATACCTAGGATGGCTTGAGGGTGCATAAATCATGGCATAATTTTCATTTTCAGATGAACTCTCCCAAAAGAACGCCGCTGCTTGTGCGAACAGCATATTTGTGTATTTACCAGTAAAGTCATTCTGGTAATTTACTGGGATTGCTGTGTGAAAGGGGCTGTTGTATCCATCACATTCTGGCAGAAACTATAGTCACCACGACAGGAAGTTTATTTTTCTTTATAAGGGATCAATTGTCTCTTTTTAAAATAATGCGTATAGTAGAGTGAAATGCATAAATGTTGACACGAAACATTGATGCACAACAGAAACAGCCCATGCAGGACGCGGGAATTCATTAGATGCAGCAGTGAAGATCATTACAGTGTGACGTAACATCGCATTTCAGAAAATCAAACAGCAACTTCTGACATGATCCTCAAATCCCTGCAAGTGCTCATGTGCACTTTTGTTCAACAAAGCAACACGTATTTTACGTCTTCGGATACCTGCGTTACAAAAATAATACAATTCAAATCAGATCTGAATGTTAACCGGATTTTAAAGGCCACTTTAAGGTACTCTGTAGACACACTAAATACTGTATTCAGGTCTCAAAATATTATATTACACGAGCGTTTGTTCTGCAACCACTAGATGGCACCACAAATTTCTGTAAAAACGATGACTGAAGGAGACGAGAAGATGATGTGGGAGATTTCTGCTGTTTTTGCGCAAATACACACGAGGACCCTGCGCGTGCAAACTGGGAGGGTTTAAGAGATTTTGGTTGCCTGAAGTGTCTTGACCCTGTTCCTGGTTCACCTTTGACCCCCAGCCCTGCATTCAACCCCAAATCGGCAAGCATCCGCGTACATGGACAGCAGTACGGCACGTTTCCATGGAAACTGAATAAGATGCTGCACCGAGCCGGTGCTAAAGGTCATGGACTCTCTTCCGTACTGCGGATGCTTTGACTTTGTCTTGGGTTTGATCGTAGTTTCAGCTCGATGAGAGTGGCAACACAACTTGAGCTCAATTATCCTCTGCTCAGACGTCACCGCCGATGTAAGGGTCATTGTTCCTTCGCCATGGCAGCGATGCTGTTGTCATGACGACCCATCTCCTCCAGAACCGTGGCGAGCTGGTTGAGGTTGCCGTGTGGGAAGTGTTGAGCTTCCCAGAGGTCCAGAATCACACCGGTAGGACTCGTCTTAGTCGCGAAGTAGTTCAGATACCTGTAGGGCGGGTGAGATGAAACAGACACTTAGATGTGGGCGGTGTGAGAACAACAAATCATGATACAGCTGTCTGTGCTAGAAGTTTTGATTTGATTTTAATGTGGTAAGTTTTTATTTATTTATTTATTTTTTATACATAATCCTGACTTTCTTTTTTTATTTGGAACTTGGACACAAACCAAAAGATCAGACTATTCCTAAATGGGAATTTAATGCATTCAATGAGTGTGATTAATTCTTTAAAAATAACAATAAAAAGTGATTTATCAATGACATGGAAATAAAACACAACATTTTGACTTCTAAAGCCACTTAATCAGGCATATGATCAGCTACAGGGACACAAAAGAAGGAAAACCTATTTTTTCCCCAAATCAATATGACTATACAATAATAATAATAAAAACTATATATATATGTATTAATAATTAATATTTATTATATATAATTATTAATATTTATTAATGAATATATGTGTATATATTTAAATAACTAATTTAATATAATACTATTGCACTGTAAAATAAAAAACTATTATTTAATAATAATAATGATTATTATTAATTAAAATAATTCTTTATTATTTAAATGACAAAAAAATTATTTTTATTCAACATATATTTTATTTTATTATTTAAAACAAAAATGTAATCAGTAAAGAAATGTATTACTAGTGCGATTATACTACTGCACTAACAATTAAAAAAGTATTTAATAATAATATTTTATAGAGCAAAATTAAAATTACATATATATATAATTATTAATATTTATTATTGAATATATGCGTATATCTATTTATTTAAATAACTAATTCAATAAAGAAATATAATACTATTGCACTGTAAAATTAAAAAATTATTTAATAATAACAATGATTATTATTAATTAAAATATTTCTTTATTATTTAAATGACAAAAATTAAATTAATAAAGACATATATTGCAATACTATTGCAATGCAAAATAAAAAAAACACAATTATATAATAATAATAACTATTATTATTCAACATATATTTTATTGTATTATTTAAATCAGAAAAATGTAATCAATAAAGAAATGTATTACTAGTGCGATAATACTACTGCACTAACAATTAAAAAAATTTAATAATAATATTTTATAGAACAAAATTAAAATGTATTATTAATATTTATTATATATAATTATTAATAGTTATTAAATATATGTGTATATATATTTATTTAAATAACTAATTTAATAAAGAAATATAATACTATTGCACTGTAAAATAAAAAAACAATTATTTAACAACAATAATGATTATTATTAAATAAAATATTTCTTTATTATTTAAATGACAAAAATTAATAAAATATATTAATATTGCAATACCATTGCACTGAAAAATAAAAAAACAATTATATAATAAAAAATAATGGTTATTATTATTATTATTCAACATATATTTTATTGTATTATTTAAATCAGAAAAATGTAATCAATAAAGAAATGTATTACTAGTGTGATATTACTACTGCACTAACAATTAAGTATTTAATAATAATAATAATAATAATAATAATAATATTTTATAGAGCAAAATGAAAATTATAATACCAATATTTATGTCTGTCTTTATTTCTTTGCTTTCAAATATTAAACCTTATGGTTTTTGTTTTGGAGCAGTGATTATCAACCTTTTTGACTTGAAGACTCTCTGTTGTCCAACACAATATTCAAAGGCAAAAAATAAAAATCACATCCCTGCTTCATGTCTATTAAATGATTTATCATCTGCCACAATAATGTAATGTCTTTGAATGATCTTCATTTGGGGTCTTTTCTCAGTAAATATTGATGCAATTCATTTGATTAATTCATGGTGAAAAATAGCCAATACACACACCTGTGAGTCTAAATAATACAACTGAATTATATTTCTGTAAGCTGCTACACCCCTTAATAACAGCTTTGTATTTACTGTATGCGTCACTTCATGTTTTCCCGTCATTCCCATGTGTATATAAAGCAAATATAAGCACCACATGGCAAAAATCTGACACATTCCCATCATCACATGGCATATAACATCAGTCCGTCCTACAGATACTGTATTTATCAAAGCTTAAACACACTACAGGCAGTCTGAGTCGAGTGGAGAATCTCTCTCTGTTCTGAACAGAAGAAAATCATCTTTGTAAAAGGTGCAGCGGCTCTGGAGATCCGGAGATCTGGAGTCTACGACTGATGAAGAACTTTGAGAGTCTGTCTTTTCACTTTTAACATCTTTTTTCCCAGGATCCTCCTCACTTTATCTCTCTACTTCCTGTCCCCTGTGAACTCAAACTCTCTCGTCTTCTGCCTCTTTCATGCCTGTTGGTCCTCAGAGGTGAACAGCGTGCTCTCAGCCTAAACTCTCTCTCGTTTGAAATGAGATCTCTCGTCCTGCAGTAACACCCCAGCCAGAACTCAAACCATAGGGGTCCTTCGCTTTTTTGCCTTTGCCTCTAATTACGTGAGTTGTGGAGGTGCATAGAGATGCTGGTATTTTGAAAAGTTGATGTTGGAGAGAGTGAATATATCTCTTGGTATTCAGCAGGCAGACCGAGAAGAACAACAGGAAATTTCTCCTTTGCTCCCCTGCTGTTTTTCTACCGTTAATTTTCTTCAAACTCTCCTGTGAGATACTTTTAGAGCAGATTAGTTTCTCTTCTATCGCTTTTAAAATAAATATATACGCTGCAGTCTCAGCACACTGATGATAAACAAATCCATACTAGGGATGAGGTTATATAAAAAACGTTGGTAACACTTTACAATAAGGTTTATTAGTTAAACATTAGTTAATGTATTAACTAACATGAACTAACCATGAGCAGTACATTTGTTACTGTATTTACTAATCTTCGTTAACGTTAGTTAATAAAAATACAGTTGTTCATTGTTTGTTCATGTTAGTTCACAGTGCATTAACTAATGTTAACAAGATTTTAATAATGTATTAGTAAATGTTGAAATTAACATTAACAAAGATTAATAAATGCTGTATAAGTGCCGTTCATTATTAGTTCATGTTAACTAATGAATACTATACTTGAATTTTTTTAGCATAAAAATGTATATTATATTATATTATATTATATTATATTATATTATATTATATTACAACTTTTAACCATTAATAAGCATAGAGCTTGCAGTGTTGCAGGGGGACTAGATAGTATATTTAATTTTTTTAGCATTTATAATTTATTTATTTAAAACAGAAGCCCAGGAGCATGACATCATATCCTGTTGCCCATTTGCATTACAGGGTCCAAAATAAATGAATTTGCATGCCTAAAAACCAGCTCCAATCTAGATTTAGTCAATTTATTAGTAAGTACATTCTGTCATTAAATCCTTTTATTGCAATTTTCAGAAGAAAATTAGTACTGCATAAGCTGGCATAAAAACTTAAATTAATTAATTAATTAATGTTGCTTCCAATATCTATTAAACATTTGATCATAAAAATGAAAAGAAAAAAAAAAAAAAAAATCCAATATTAGTATTATAACTGATATACATTACAACTCAAAAGTTTGGGGTCAGTACGACTTTTTTTTTTTTTTTTTTTTTTTTTTTTTTTTAAATTAATACCTTTATTCAGCAAGGATGCATTAAATTGATCAAACATGAATCCTGACACAATGCATCACAGTTTCCACAAAAATATGAGGCAGCAAAACTGTTTCCAATATTGATAATAATCAGAAATGTTTCTCGAGCATCAAATCAGCATATTTGAATGATTTCTGAAGGATCATGTGACACTGAAGACTGGAGTAATAGACCCTTTTCACATTTCCGGGTTTCTCAGAAGCAGAAGTCGTATAGTTGGGTAAAATTCTACAGCGTTGAATGAGAGACTACATTAAATATATTTTTTGTTTCCATTTTCTCAAATAGCAAAAGAAAAACTCAACAACAGTGTTTTCACAACTTTCAAAAAGAGGAAAACAATAGAGAGAGATTGATAACGGCAGTCAGAAGAGAGAAAGATGTCAACTTTACCGTCACTCCCACAGCTGCTGTATTAGAAACACCCTCACAGCAACGTTAGCTAGTTTTTTCTAATTTGATGCAAATGTAATATAATACTAAGTATAGTGTTATAAATATACATACGTTTTTTTAAAAATGAAAATATAAAAAAACTTTGCAGGATTTACGGTGCTGATGACTGTTAAAACACATCACAGTCCGTGAAAAGGGTCTATGATGCTGAAAATTCAGCTTTGATCACATCTTAAAATATACTAAAATAGAAAATAGTTACTTTAAAGTGTAATAATATTTCACAATATTACTGTTTTTACTGAATTTTTGATCAAATAAATGCAGCCTTGGTGAGCAGAAGAGACTTCTTTAGATTTTTTTTTTACAAACTCCAATGAAAAATTAAAGGGATGAATCATTGTGAGTCACATGCAGTGTAAATGTCACCTGTCCAGGTTGAGTTTGTGTGCTAGTATTCTCCAGTCGTTGCCGCGCGTGTGCGGGGCGTCCAGGCTGCTGCACAGTTTGGTTCTGATGCTGACCGGGATTCTGAACGCGCTCGGACCGGCCAGCACCGTGATACTGCTGCCTGGGTCCATCAGGGATGTGTCGATGCTCTGGACATCCTGCAGAACACACACACACACATGCACACACAAACCCCAAATAAATGAACTGTTTTTGTGTTTCTCACACAGATTCACCCTCATTTGTAACTATCTAGGATGAATTGTAAAGCGAGTCATTAAGCAGATGCTTCTACTCACAGCACACTGATTACAGGTTCAGTCCTGGAGTAACCTGAGATTAAAGTGTCTTGATCAAGAGCTCAGTGGTGATGGGTAATAGTTCACTCTGAGCAGGAGAAGCAACCTTTCAATGATCAGACTTTATCCACCACGCCTGCACCGCTGCCCAAGCAGAGTTAGCCTACTTAACTCGTTCCTGAAGCTGTAAATGGATCTGAACTACTCTGGTACTAGTATGAGGCTCAGGAAGAAGCTCGTTGTAGTCCCTACCAGCCGTTTGTTGTAGTCCTTAAAAAGCGATTTCTGTAAAAAAATATCTCCCTTTGAGTGTCGTAACTTTGCAGAGACTAATAACACTTCTGACGCATCTTGCTATACCTGTGTTTGTTCATTTGAAAGGCTCGCTGCTCATATGTATCTTCATATCTGTAAAATACCAGATTGAGAGTGACTGAATCGGCGTCCGTCACCCCGCAGAGTTCGGCTGCTCTTATGGTATTTATAAAAGCTCTCACTGAATCAAGGCTGTTTCACTGCTGGAGATATACTTTGCTTCTTGGAAATAATATCGACTGACATTTCGAATGCATTAAAATCCGAGCTGAAAACTCAATTGCGTGTGAGTGTGTGTGGAGGAGGCGCTTTAATTAAATCAGACTCATTCGTGATTTTATTCGCAAAAAGCAACAGCACCAAATATGCTTCTGCTTTTGTACATCTATAAGAATAAAACTGGAGGATTATGGGAAACAAGTTCTGTCGCCTTGCATTTGAGTGACAGAATATAAAATTTCCCACAAAAATGCAAGCAAATCATCACTTTCGTCAAAAATATTGGTTATGCAGTCACTATTTTACAATTCATTTTATTGTTATTGTATACATATTTACACTACTGTTCAAAAGTTTGGGGTCAGTAAGATTTTTTTTAAAGAAATTAATACTTTTATTCAGCATGGATGCATTAAATTGATCAGAAGTGACAGTAAAGACTTTTATCATGTTACAAAAGATTTCTATTTCAAATAAACGCTGTTCTTTTGAACTTATCATGATTTCCACAAAAAATATGAAGCAGCACAGCTGTTTTTTAACATTGATAATAATAAGAAATGTTTCTTGAGCAGCAAATCAGCATATTAGAATGATTTCTGAAGGATCATGTGACACTGAGTAATGATGCTGAAAATTCAGCTTTGATCACAGGAATAAATTACATTTTAAAATATATTCAAATACAAAACAGTTATTTGAAATTAAAATAATATTTCACAATATTACTGTTTTTACTATATTTTAAAAAAATACATAAAGGCAGCCTTGATGAGCATAAGAAACTTCCTTTAAAAATATTTTAAAAATCCTCCAACTTTTGAACAGTAGTGTATAATTTCGCACAAAAAATATAATGAAGTTAGGAGAAAAGCCACAGCTTTTATTATTTTTATTATTTTTGCACGTCTAATTTCTCATGAAAGTTACCAAAAAAAGATATGCAAAGCCACATCGACACAAACCTTTAAAGAAAGCCAAAGCCTCGTACAACCTTCCTAATTCAATTTAATTTAATATTACTGTATAAGTATAACAAAATTTGCATCTTTGATCAATAAAAATGCACTCAATCTATTTTTACTAGTTTAAAATGACTGAAAGCAGCCCCTGAAGAGGCCAAACATCAGTCTGACAGACGCTTTCGCAGCCCAGAAGAACCCGATTCATCGCAATGCATCCGTCTATAGTGTTAATGAATCTGTGCTGTTCTTAATTAGACACATTGATTAAAGCCGAGGAGTGGCGGAGAGAGAAAAACACAGCGGCTTGGTGAAAACCCTTTGTGATGTATAGACAGACAAGTGAGGGTGTTAAGAGCAGCTGAGGCGCTTCTCAGCCCGTCAGATGGATTAAACAGAAACAGCCTCTTCTCCAGAGACGCAAACACATGGGGAGTGATGGAAAGACCGGAGGAGAGGATGGATCCGTTCTAAACCCAGTGAGCTGCCTACCTAGACAGCTTTTGTAGGCAAAGGCTGCCCCAAACAGTCATCAGCAAAATCTCAATCGCTGAATGCACTGCAACACGCTCAGAAATACTATATTCACCCAAATATCAGTTGTATTTTTTTACATTTTTGAAGAAAATGTGGGCAGAAATGAGCAGTGGTTGCTAGAGTAGGGTGTTAATTTGAAGGATCTAAAGAGGTTGTGTGATTGATGACAGCAGAGGGCAGGAGAGAGCATGTTACTGTACCTCACTCAGGGTGGTGTAGAGCTGGAAGATCTGACCTTCTCCCTCCACCTGTCTGACACACAGCTTACAGCACAGCTCACACACACTCACACTCTGACGCTCCAGAGTGAAGGAGCAGTGCAGCCGCCGCACCGATCCGCTCCACACCTGAGAGAAACACAGCTCCTACACACACATCAGATGACTGTTATCGCCTCTGTACATGTGTAATAATAATAATAATAACAAATTATTTAAAATTTGGGTAATGTTAATTACGTTGCAATTTAAAATATATTAAAATAATTAAAAATATAATGAATCTGTATAATAGTGAAATTTGTATATATTCATTAATAATAATAACAAATTATAATAAAAAGCTAAGTAATTAATGAATTCATATTAAATGTTATATTACTTTATTATAATATATTTTTATATTATATTTTTGTGTTATATTTTTGTTTTTATTTTATTTTCTGTACTCTGTTCAGCACTTTGGATAGCTCTGCCGTTTAAATGTGCTATATAAATAAAATTTACTTACTAACTTAATTAAATTAAAATAAAATAAAATTAAAATTAATTTAAAATAATTAAGAATAATAATATTAAAGTCTATATAGAATAGTAACAACAACAATAATAAATTATATAAAAATTAAGTAATATTAAATTATTTTTTTAGGAAACTTTATATTATATTACATTAAAATAAATAAATAAATAAATAAATATAATTAACAAATATTAATACTGGCATCTGTATATATTTAACAATAATAATAATAATAATAATAATAATAAAAATAATTATATTAAAATTAAGTAATAATAAATTACTACATATTAAATGTTATATTAAATTACAAGTTATATTTTAATAAATAAATAATTAACAAGTATTAATATGGAAGTCTGTATATATTTAATAATAATAATAATAATAATAATACATTATATTATATTATTAAATTAATATTGAAGTCTATATATTTTATAATAATAATAATAACTATAATACAATTAAGTAATATTAAATTACTTCATATTAAATGTTATATGAAAATACATGTTATAATAAATAAATAATTAACAAATATTAATATGAAAGTCTGTATATTCATCAATAATAATAAAAATAATAATAGTAATTTATATTATAATATTATATTAATATTAGTGTCTACTTATATTTTTAATAATATTATTATTATTAATAATAATAATAATAATAATGATAAATTATATTATTATATAAAAAATAAGTAATATTGAATGACTTTACATTAAATGTTATATTATATTAAATGACTTCTGGCCCTCATTAAATGTCATTCTTCCAGTAGATCTAGTTCCTGACAATATTGTAAACTAAATTAATAATCTAAATAAAGCATAAAGTTAATAGTCTCTGTCCTCTATAAACAGACTTGACTTGACATTAAGAATATCTTTATAATTCAAAACATAAACCATGCTTGAAAGAAGCAGTTCTTTCTTCACCTGGTATTTGGTGAGTAGTTTGCTCTTCCACTGAGAGTGGATGTCATGTATGGACAGTCTCAGGTTGTGGTTGCTGTAACTGAAGTTCAGAGACTTTGGTTCATCGAGCAGTTTCCCGCCGATCTGTTTCTCTATCTGCAGCACCTCCTGTTCACACGAACACATACAGTAAATTATGCTGCACCATTCGTAACACAATCATAGTAACTGTACATTTCAAATAGCTCTTATTATTTTTTTAAATAAAAGAGTGTGAGCAAACTTTAACATTCAACATTCATTTCTCCATAGTTCACCCAGAACATTTACAGAGCTGCTAAAATGGGCCAATCAGAAATCGTCAAGATTATGATGTCAACCATGAGCTCATTAATATATTACTGCCATCATTTACATATCAACATCTATTCACTTTTGACCTGCACTGTCAGTATATGGAGATTAGCCAATCACTACAGAGCTCATTTACATATAGTATAGAAGTTTGTTACATAATAATAATAAATTGTATAAAAATAAGTCATTTGAAATTACTTTATATTAAATGTTGTATTATATTAAATTACTGAATCACTCAAATGAAAACATTAAAATAAAAATAATTAAAATATCAATATTGAAATATGTAGTCCTTGACATTATCTTAACCTAAATTAAGGTTAGCCATTAATAGCCACTCATAACAGAGCTCATTTACATACAATACAGTTACATAAAGACACAGCAGCAGAAACAGCCTGTTTAATTCTAAAGGTCAGAGAGAGTGAAAATGATCAAGAAAAACTAAATGACTGTTTTTGGTGAAAGAAAGTTTATGAGTGGGCGTCAGGTGAAACAGACAGGCACAGGAGTGTTGTTACGCACTTTGAGTGTGTCCTGCGTGTCATCGAGGCAGTACACTCTGATGTGGTAATCTAGACCTGGTGTGACCACAGGCCCAAACACGGCCAGTTTGATTCGTTTAGCCGCTGACGGACACACGCTCTGGCCAATCAGACAGTAGGATCCTAGAGTCTCGGTCAGGATGTGACAGGCCTCTTCTCCCAGCTGAACATAACAGGAAGTAGTGAAGTTCTCCTCTCCAACAACGACCACGTCCTGGACACACAATACACACATGATTAACATCAGCGTCTCAACAAGACTGAGTTACAGTATCTATCTATCTATCTATCGTTCTATCGTTCTATCTATCTGTCGTTCTATCTGTCGTTCTATCTATCTATCTATCTATCGTTCTATCTATCGTTCTATCTATCTATGTCTGTCTGTCTATCTATCGTTCTATCTATCTATCTATCTATCTATCTATCTATCTATCTATCGTTCTATCTATCGTTCTATCTATCTATCTGTCGTTCTATCTATCGTTCTATCGTTCTATCTATCTGTCGTTCTATCTGTCGTTCTATCTATCTATCTATCTATCTATCTATCGTTCTATCTATCGTTCTATCTATCTATGTCTGTCTGTCTATCTATCGTTCTATCTAACGTTCTATCTATCTATGTCTGTCTGTCTATCTATCGTTCTATCTATCGTTCTATCTATCTATCTGTCGTTCTATCTATCGTTCTATCGTTCTATCTATCTATCTATCTATCTATCTATCTATCGTTCTATCGTTCTGTCTATCTGTCGTTCTATCTATCTATCTATCTATCGTTCTATCTATCTGTCGTTCTATCTATCTATCTATCGTTCTATCTATCTATGTCTGTCTGTCTATCTATCGTTCTATCTATCTGTCGTTCTATCTATCGTTCTATCTATCTATCTATCTATCTATCTATCTATCTATCTATCTATCGTTCTATCTATCTATCTATCTATCATTCTATCTGTTGTTCTATCTATCTATCTATCTATCTATCTATCTATCTATCTATCGTTCTATCTATCTATCGTTCTATCTATCTATCTATCTATCTATCTATCTATCTATCTATCTATCGTTCTATCTATCTATGTCTGTCTGTCTATCTATCGTTCTATCTATCTATCGTTCTATCTATCTATCTGTCTATCTATCATTCTATCTGTTGTTCTATCTATCGTTCTATCTATCTATCTATCTATCGTTCTATCTATCTATGTCTGTCTGTCTATCTATCGTTCTATCTATCGTTCTATCTATCTATCTGTCGTTCTATCTATCTATCTATCTATCTATCTATCTATCATTCTATCATTCTATCGTTCTACCTAACGTTCTATCTATCTATCTATTGTTCTATCTATCTATCGTTCTATGTATCTATCAATCGTTCTATGTATCTATCTATCTATCTATCGTTCTATCTATCGTTCTATGTATCTATCTATCTATCTATCTATCTATCTATGTATCGTTCTATGTATCTATCTATCGTTCTACCTATCGTTCTATCTATCTATCTATCTATCTATCTATCTATCTATCTATCTATCTATCTATCTATCTATCTATCTATCTATCTATCTATCTATCGTTCTATCGTTCTATCTATCATTCTATCGTTCTACCTAACGTTCTATCTATCTATCTATTGTTCTATCTATCTATCGTTCTATCTATCGTTCTATGTATCTATCGTTCTATCTATCTCTCATTCTATCTATTGTTCTATCGTTCTTTCTATCTATCGTTCTATTGATCTATCGCTCTATCTATCTATCTATCTATCTATCTATCTATCTATCTATCTATCTATCGTTCTATCTATCGTTCTATCGTTCTATCTATCGTTCTATCTATCGTTCTATCTATCATTCTATTGTTCTACCTATCATTCTATCTATCTATCTATCTATCTATCTATCTATCTATCTATCGTTCTATCATTCTATCTATTATGACTGTTAATGGATTAAAATGATTAATCAAAGTAATAAATCTTTATAAAACAGATATACAAAAATTGACAAAAAATAACAACAATACATGACATATTTTAATTAAATTAATCAATTTGTTCCTTATCATTTTAAAATTTAAAAGTAAAATTAATCATTAATCATGTATTTTATTTTTATTTTAATCATTAAATAAAATATAAAATAATACAAAATAATCAATTTTATTTTAACTTTTTTTAGCCCATCATGCAGCATAAAACAAAGTGCTTCCCAAGACAAAAACATATTCAACAGCAGTTAATCAATAAATTAAATAGATGATATCAATATTTATTCTCATGAAAAATTGCTGTAAAAAAGCACTTTAATACAATGTTTTATATTTTTAATCTTAATAAATTAAAGGCAGTACAACCAATACTGTAATGATGTAAAAAAAACCAAAAAAAACCCAGCATACTTACAATTTATTATATATGATAAATACTTTTTTATTACAATCATTATTTTGGGGTGGGGGAGGGTTGTACTTAATTATCTTAAAAATAACATCAAAATGCAAACACTTTTAAAAGTCCTAAAAACAGGTTTCACTGTCTTTGCACAAAAGAATAATTTCTTATTATTTCTTTTTTTTGATGTTTTTGACAGGTTTTTTTTTTATATCCCCAGCATTACGGGTTCTTCAGGACATTTGGTCCCCATAGAAATAAAAACCTGTCTACACATACATTGTGAGGGAATCCCGGCCCTGATAAAGGAAGCAGATTCCTCCTGATAAATACACCCCGTCCTTTTTCCCGCTCCACTCTTGCAATAATTGAATTTTGTGTTGTCTATTTGTAGAACCCTGCCATGCACAGCAGGCCAATTTACCCTGCCTGCCTTCACTGATAGTTACATTTATTTTCCAGTCATGTTTCCCTCTCTCTGCAGGATAAGTAGTTTATTGAAATGGAGCAGCTCATCTCCAGAGTTTCCCTGACCTGATTCCTCTCGCTGCGATGCTTTCATTCAGCCACTGGCTGTCCTATTGGCCCGTATTAAAATTCCTCACCTCCCATTGGTCCTGCTGCGTGTGGCTCTTGAGTATGATTTGCCAGTTGTCAGAGTTGGCGTGTGAGCAGTGGTGTAGAGTGAGGATGACGGGACGGGTCAACAGGGCACCCGCGGGACCGCAGCTGACCACAGCGCTGAGCACGGCCTCCCCGTCACCGACCGCTGGCCTGAGAGAGACGGAGACATTTAAAACATTTGCCTACGTCTGTTTGCCTGTTTTCTGCTTTTGGTCTCACTGAAATCACTGTAGAAGGTACAGTAACACACACAACAACAACCACAACTGTTTGAAAGTTAATAATAAATTACTCTACCAGTCAAAAGTTTGGAAAAAGTACATTTGGTGCTCAATTATTTTTATTGGAGCTCATTTATTAATAATGATTCTCATTATTATCAATGTTGAAAACAAATATTTTTGTGGAAACCGAGAGACATTTTTTTCAGGATTTTTTGATGAACAGAACGTTCAAAAGAACAGTATTTATTTGAAACAGAAATCTTTTGTAACATTCCAAATGTCTTTTTTGTATTAAAACTATTATTTTTTTTTATTTTTTATCTTACTGTACTTCAAACCTTTGAATGGTAGTGTATCACATTTTTCGCACAAATATAAAGCAGCACAACTGTTTCCAACTATGATAAAAAAGTTCTTCGAAACCAAATGATTTTTCTTTTTAATAGTGTTTTAATTAAGCATTTAACAATTTTTTTTACATACGGGAAAATATGGAAGCTCGTTTCCGCCAAAAAAATTGTGACTTCTTATCTCAAAATTCTGACTTTTTTTCTTGCAATTGCGAGTTTATTTCTCACAATTCTGACGTTTTTTTCTCAGAATTGTGAGTTTATATATCACAAGTCTGACTTTATAACTCGCAATTGCGTGTTATAAAGTCAGAATTGCGAGTTATAAAGTCAGAATTGCATGATATAGAGTCATAATTGCGGGTTATAAAGTCATAATTGCGGGTTATAAAGTCAGAATTGCGTGATATAAAGTCATAATTGCGGGTTATAAAGTCAGAATTGTGAGATATAAACTCACAATTGCGTGTTATAATGTCCAGTTGTGAGAGAAAAAAGACTGACAATTTTTCTCAGAATTGTGAGTTTATATCTCACAAGTCTGACTTTAAAACTCGCAATTGCATGTTATAAAGTCAGAATTGCGAGATATAAATGTGCAATTCTGAGAAAAAAAGTGAGAATTGTGAGATATAAAGTCAGAATTGTGAGATATAAACTCGCAATTGCAAAAAAAGTAAAAATTGCAAGTTTACATCATGCAATCCTGACTTTATAATTCGCAATTGCGAGTTATAAATTCAGAATTGCATGATAAAAACTCACAATTGCGAGAAAAAAAGTCAGAATTGTGAGTCGCAATTACCCTTTTTTATTTTTTTATTTAGTGGCGGAAACAAGCTTCCATAGGATAATGATATGTAAAGTGTTGTGAATTTATAACATTCTACCTGGAAAACACAATTTCTCCAGATGTTTGGGATGTTTGTGTGTTTGTGTGTGCGTGTGTGTGGTGTGGTGTTTTTTTGGGTTTTTTTACCTCATGCTCTCTGTCCTCTGTACGGTCACAAACATCTCATACACACGACCCTGAGGAATCGCACCGGCGGGAACCAACAAACTCACACCTGAAATGCCATTATAGATTGTGGCTAATTAGAACTCTCAAAATTCAGATGAACATGTACTTTCCTTCTTTCCTTCCTTCCTTCCATCCATCCATCCATCCATCTATACAGACAGACAGACAGACAGATAGATAGATAGATAGATAGATAGATAGATAGTGTCAGAGGAGTGCTATGTGTCATTATACAGTTTATAAAGTGGATTAATAGCTGCCGCCCATCCTGCTATCCTCTCGATTAATTTATCACTGTCACTGACAGTGTGTATCCTCATCACATGAATGAGAGATTGTGAATGTGACATTTCCATTGCATCTTACTGGAATCCATTCCAGCCATATGCCTTAATTAGACTAATGTAGGACTATCAACACAATCAATTAATCATCATAAATTATATCACACAGTGATTCGTAAATATGTTGGACACTCAGTGAGGAACAGAGTGTGATTGTGCATCATAAATCATACATAAACGAGGTGTGTGTGTGTGTGTGTGTGTGTGCATGCGTGTCCGATCTCACCTGAGTTGGGTATGATCAGATGACCTCCCAGCGAGTTGAACGACCCTAACGCTGTGCACGTGGGGTCCCGTGTGCGTGCCAGCGTCTGGTTGCGTGGAGTCACGGGGTCGCTGTCCAAAAGAGAGTGGGTGACTTTCGGGGACAGGGTGGCGGAGAGGTCAGAGGTCATGTCCTCCTGAGGGGTCACCGTGCCGGAGGAGTTGTAGACTTTGATCTTGAGGTTGGGAAGCGGCAGCGGCTCCAGCAGAGGGGAGCTGGTCATGGGGATTTTGTCCGAGATGTCGTGGAGGGCATATACTGGACCGCGATACAGCGCCGCCGCTGTGGACAGGTCAGGGGTCGCGGCCAGCAAATCCGCTGCAAACAGACACACATGACATCACTATTGAATATCATGAATAACATTTGAAGATGATGGAGGGAGGGCGGGAGGGAGAGAGGGATGGAGGGAGTGATGGAGGGAGGGAGGGAGGGAGGGAAGGAGGCAGGAAGGGTGAGAGGGATGGAGGCAGGGAGGGAGGGAGAGAGAGAGGGATGGATGGAGGAAGGGAGGGATGATAGCTGGATGGATGGATTGATAGATGATGGATGGATGGATGGAGGGAGGGGTGAATGGAGGGATAGATGGATGGAGGGATGGATGGATGGAGGGAGGGAAGGATGTATGGATGGATGAATGGATGGATGGAGGGAGGGATTGATGGAGGGATGAGGGATGGAGGGAGGGAGGGAGGGAGGGAGGGAGGGAGGGAGGGATGGATGGATGGATGGGTGGGTGGATGGATGGAGGGAGTGAGGGAGGGATGAAGGGAAAGGTGGATGGAGGGAGGGAGGGAGAGAGGGAGGGATGGGTGGATGGATGGATGGAGGGAGGGAGGGAGTTAGGGAGGGATGGATGGATGGAGGGAGGGATGGAGGAAGAGATGGATGGATGGATGGATGGAGGGAGAGAGGGAGAGATGGGTGGATGGATGGAGGGAGTGAGGGAGGGATATAGGGAGAGATGGATGGATGGATGGATGGAGAGAGGGAGGGATGGGTGGATGGATGGAGGGAGTGAGGGAGGGATGTAGGGAGAGATGGATGGATGGATGGATGGATGGATGGAGGGATGGGTGGAGTGAGGGAGGGTTGAGGGAGAGATGGATGGTGGATGGGTGGATGGATGGAGGGAGTGAGGGAGGGATGGAGGGAGAGATGGGTGGATGGATGGATGGATGGATGGATGGATGGAGGGAGGGAGGGAGTGAGGGACGGAGGGAGAGATGGATGGGTGGATGGATAGATGGATGGGTGGGTGGATGAAGGGAGGGAGGGAGAGATGGATGGGTGGATGGAGGGATGCCTTAAATGCCTTTGCTCACCAAGGCTGCATTTATTTGATCAGAAATACAGTAAAAACAGTGATATTTTTAAATTTAATTTAAGTTTTAAATAACTTTTTTTGTTTTAATTTTCATATGCAATAACCAGTTTCATCAAGACATTTCATCTAAACACAAATAATTTATTGCATTACAACAAAAAGCCTACAACTTTCCTTTTCATTTCTCTAGAAGTGACAACTTTTAAACATCTTTATTTGTTCGAAACACTGCTTTATTCATAAATGGCTTTTGAGATGCATCATTTTTTACATGAATTAAATTCACAACTTGGATGTAAACAGTTAATATCCTGAACGGAGCAGCTTGGTGACTCTGCGAAACATCTTCTTTGCTCCACAAAATGCAAAAAGCCATACAGGTTTGGAACAACATAACAGTGGGTGAATGACTTTTTTAGGTGACCTATTCCTTGTATGTTTTTCTGTTGTGTGCTATTTTGAAATGAAATCACCGTGTGTGTGTGTGAGAGAGAGAGAGAGCTTGTAAAGGACTCTTATAGCCAGCGGCTGGTAATCTCCATACTGATTGCTCATTAACATTCAGCTTCCAACAGTGACTAAACAGAGGATTGTCACTTTGCACACCAGCTCTCTTTCTCTCTCCAGTTACTCAGGTGTGAGCATTACTCACTGCGAGTGCCACACTCACACTCCTGACGCTCAAGTTAAAGTTATTCATCATGCGGTGATCGGTGAGACAGCGTAAACCGCACTGCACTGCATCACACCTGCCGATGTAAACGCATCCAAATCTGCAGCCTCTGGCGGGAAAGATCTTCAACGGAGCAAAACAGGAGAACTGACGGATGTGGAACGTCTCGCTTTACCATCAAAACATCCCCTACCTCTGTATTTATCAACTCATTCATTGACGTCCTCCGCAGCATCTCCACACGCCGCTTTCGCCCTGACAGGGTGCCATTTACACCTACAGCCCACTTCATGTTTAATTAACAGAGAACAGGCGAGAAAATGAGGAGAAAAGCGAGACAATACAAGTGCGACGATTCTTCATTAATGATAACCTGTTCAGGTTGGAGAGTGACAGGCATTCTAATGTTCCTCAGATGAAATGTCACCTGAGTCTCTCTCTCTCTCTCTCTCTCTCTCACACACACACACCTCACAATTTAACACCGGAACACTGCCTTCCATTCCATTCACCACTTGATTGGAATTTTAATCATTTTTGTGTCTTACGGTGACACACACACACTCCCAGAGTTCCTTGCTGAAATTGTTGCATTGACTGAAATCAGCAGTGAGAGAGATTCTGTCTGAATAGCGTTTGAATGTTTTACTAAAGCAATAATCCACTCAAGGATGTGCGTTAAAGTGATTTGCCTGTAATACAGTGATTATAGTGCCTAAAATCCCCTTCAACCCGGTGAAAACAGCAATATGACAAAAGACACCCATGTTCAAAAATAGTTACATTTATGTTTAAATGGACAGTTCACCCAAAATAATTTAAATAAATTAGTCACCCTCATTTTGTTCCAAAACTGTATTACTTTTTTTTCATGTGCAGAACACAAAAGGAGATCATTTGAAGAACGTTGGGGTCCAAACGACATTGGAGTCCATTGATTTTCTTTTCTTTTTTTGTTTTGTTCTGCTGACAAAAGGAAGTCTGCTTACAATTCCAAAATCTAAGTTCCAAATTCTACCAACAGTCATTTCAATGCATAATAAATATTTATGGTTTAAATATATTCTAATTATTTTTTAATAATTTGAAGAAAAAAAAATTGTGATCTCAAATTGTATTATGTATATTACCGTTCTCTTATGTTCACTAAGGGGCCATTCACACATAACGCGTCTTTGCGTCTAAAAACGCGAGACACGGCGCTCAGGAATGGTTTTAAAAAAAGCGCAGCGTAAAACACGAGGGTCTCGAGACGCGCTTTTGAGATGTGATGCAATAACGACAATAACGGAAATAACAGAAATAGGCAAACAGCAGAATTGATAGACACGAGTTTTGACATGGAAAAAAAGAAAATAAGATAATAATGAGCGCCTCCTCCGCCATGTTGCCGTCAAATAAAACAGTTGTCATGCCAACTTGCTACTGTAAACAGAAGCTCGCAACGCTTGCCCCGCCTCCGAGTTTTTCTGATTGGTCCACTGTTTTGAAACTGACATTGATGAGCGGCGCTGCGTGTAAAAGTTGAAATTCTTTTAACTTGACACGGCGTCTTAAAAACGCGGCGCTCATGTGCGAGGTACTGCAAAAGACGCGAGACGCGAGCGTAATGGTCATGCACGTCCGTCAAGCGCGTTTACGTAGAAAAACAATGGGAAAGTAGCGCATTGGAAAAGAAAAACGCGTTCTGTGTGAACGGCCCCTAAGGCTGCATTTATTTGATGAAAAATACAGTAAAAATGGTAATACTGTGAAATATTAAAGGGGTCATGAATTGAGAAATCAACTTTTCCTTCAGCTTTTGATATATAAGAGGTCGTCGTACTATAAGAATATCCTGTAAATTTCAGAACTGAAAACTTCCTTAAAAAGCTTTTATTGACACCAGGCCCATTAAACGACTGATCCCGGAATGTGCCTATCTATGACATAGATAGGTGAAACTCCGCCTCCGCAGAAGAAATCAACACCTACTTCATCATTGCAACATTAGCCCCGCCATCTGGCGTGTTAGTAAGATGAGGAGGAGAGAAGAGCGATACAGGACTAAAAATAACATTACCTTTCAAAGGATCCTAATGCTAGGAATATGGTTATTTATTTTCAACAATGCTGAGCTTCATTTATTTGTATTCGGTACATTTCACTGTGGATTCTTTGGTAAATCGATCACATTTCGGCGCAGGCTTTGCAAACAGACTTTTACGATATGGACTCGACAGTAATGTGACAACATGTAAGTAACTGTGTTCATTCTAATGCCTGATCTGATATGTAATGATTCATGTACAGTCAGATACATTCTTTGTCTATGTGTCAGTAAATCAAACCAGTGACTAAACGGTCAACTTCATGTTGTTTCTCTTAGGATGAAAATAATCTGTTATTTAAATGGTGATTAAATATATAGAGAAAGCGATCAAAGAATCAATCGCTGGAGCTGTCAATCAAACAGCACGAGTTTACCAGTGACTGAGTTCTGGACTCGCACAAAAACTCCCATTTTATTCAATGAATCTCTTAGTTACATCGCGTTTGTACTGTTAGTTATGATTAAAGCATTCGTTAGTGTGCAGAAATTGAGTTGCAATGACGAGATCACTGCTTTCATGCGCTCAACAACATGTCTGTGATCGGCTACAATCTTCATCACTGCAACCTTTCATGCCACGATCTAAATATAATGCCATAGATCTAAATGTAATGATATAATCAATACTTTTCACTATTAGTTAACCTTGAGAGCTGTAATAGTAAAAACATGCTAAAAGTTTTTCATAGGCTATTTCATAGGCAAAGATGTCAGCCAATCACAGCAGTGGGCGTTTACACTGAAGTCTCACAGCAGACACGCCCCTTAAAACAGAGCGTTCAAATAAGAGGGCTAAAATCAGGGTAGGAAAAATGCCTTTTATTTCTAAATTATGACAATTTTTTGATGTAAAAAGCATACTAACATTATGGGATGGAAACATTATAAAACGCAAAACTGCAGTTCTTGACCCCTTTAAAATAAATATTTTCTATTTGAATATATTATAAAATGAATCATTCTAATATGCTGATTTTCTGCTTAGAAACATTTCTTACTATCATCAATGTTGAAAACAGTTGTGCTGCTTCATATTTTTTGTGGCAATCATATGTTTTTTAATCAGGATTCTATGATAAATAGAAAGTTCAAAAGAACAGCATTTATTTGAAATAGAAATCTTTTGTAGCACTAATGTTTTTACTGTAATGCATCCTTTTTGAATAAAAGTAAATTTCTTTACAAAAATACTCATTATAATCATTATATATTGCTAACCAATCAGAGCAACACTAAACCTCTACTGAAGGTTGACTGTCTCACCTGAGCGAGCCTGTTTGATGCTGACAGGCTGAAATCCGCCGTTCAGCACAGACGAGTCGATGATGTCAGAGTGAAAGCGCCGATGCGTCTTGCGGTAAACGAGCAGAGCCACGATAGCAGAGACGACCAGACACATGACCACCGCCATGACGATGCCCACGTACAGCGCCACCTCATCTCCACCTGGCGCAGCTGAATGACAGACAAACACAGCTTATGTTCAGAATGAATACTAGCAGTATGTACTGTATTGCCTGCTATTATATAAAAAATAGTAAGTGTATGCTACATTATTGTCACATGATCACCCTTAAATGTTTAATTCAGCATTTCAGCATTACTTTAATTCATCCAGTTATAATATTAGAAAAAAGTTTTGAATTCCATTTTTTTGTGCAAATGTATAAACTTTTGGCGGTCCAATCAAATAATAAGTGTGCAGTTGATCAGTTGATTTACACTGGAAATACCAGGTGAAGTTGAGAGCATTGTATTGTGGGAACTGAACATTTTGGGAAATGTAGTATATCATGAAGTTCAGTGTTGTTATTTTTAACTAAAACTATTAAAACTTGTTTTCATTGATTGAAATAAAGCTGGAATAAAATAAAACAAAACTTAAATATTACATGAAAACTTAAACAAATGTCCTGAGAAATGTCCTCTTGGCAGTTAACCGAAATAAAAAATACAAACAAACATAACAAAATTACGAAAACTAAAATTAAATCTGATAAAAAAAAAAATAATAATAATAATAATAAAAGCAAATTCAAAATATTAATAAATATAAAAAAGTAATATATTAAAAAAAAGAAAAAAATACTAAAATGGCACTGATCCAGGCATATAATGCATACAGAAAATTAGCATACTGTGCACAGTATACATACTATATAGTGCAGAAATACTAAATATTAGTATGTTATTATGCCACACCAAACATAGCGACACATTCAGATGGGTAAAATCAAAGGTTATGTTTATAATAGCATACTTGCTTTGCGCAAAATTGAATTAAACAAAGCCAAGGAAGCATTTTTTACAAAGATAATAACTGAATTCCTCTCACAAGCAAAGTTATATGATAACAAAGTAGCACACAATGTTTAAAATGGTTGAATAACGCCTACCGTTTCACCTGCTTTTTTTTAAACACACAGTATATACTGCAGTACTTCATTTCAAATGACACATCATCGAAGTGGCATATGGGTTAAAGGTCACGCCTGAGAATGGCCTTTAAAACAATGGCATTAATCAGTATATAAACCCTGTGCATCAATCATTAAAAGGAGTTTTCACAGTAAGAGAGAGAAAATTAGACGGCCAACTGCAGGAAGATGAAAAAACACCCTGAAAATAGTCAGACTGCGAGAGAAGAGAATCTAGTCCTTTAATTTAATGAGGCTATAAATTATTACATGCCATATTGCTCATCTTCCTGGAAATCAGCCTCATTCTTCAGCAGACTGCAGGAGAACAATAGTGACATGTTCATCCGACCTCTTTTCCTGTGGATTCTCTCTCTCTGTGTGTGTGTGTGAGTTCTGAATTTGTGTATGTGAAGATTAAAAGGGGATCAGGGCCAAAATGAAACTGCAGCTCTGAAACATCAAAGAGAGAAGCAGCCAAAATCGTCACAGTCTCTGATGTTTAAAGTGTGTGTGTGTGTGTGTGTGTGTGTGCGTGAATGTGTGCTTAAATCTCCTCTTACGTATCTATTGGATGTGTACGCTGGCGCTCATCACTCATTAGTCGCATTAGACTGCAACAAAGGTACACAGATTAAAACTCCACTCATGCTTCAAACATCCGACTTATCAGGCTGACATTGACAGCAGCATGTCTTAAAGAGAGACTAGACTCGGGGTTATGAATATTCATTAGGATCCTTCACAGACTTAAGCCCATTGGTTAGGCCCACACTGATCCACCTAACCAGCAGAGGGCGCAAAAATGATGTAAAAATACTAGCAATACAGTTTTAAAGCGCATGTCACAAAATACATTGTTTCAAAGCAGATTTACAGAAAATCATGATGTTGATGTTTAAATTTATGCTTTATAGTCGCATTTAGCAGTTATAGTTGGGCGATAATATAGTTTATTATAGTTGCAATGATACAAGCAATCAAGAAGTTTTGCTATTTTAGTACAGATTGACCTATATGAGTGAGTATATGCAAATAAAGCTGGACATACTCATGGGCGATTCTAGGATTTCAATATTAGGGGGACTCAGCCCCCAATGAGGGTATGACTATATACACTATATTGCCAGAAGTATTGGGACACCCCTCCAAATCATTGAATTCAGGTGTTCCAATCACTTCCATGGCCACAGGTGTATAAAATCAAGCACCTAGGCATGCAGACTGCTTCTACAAACATTTGTGAAAGAATGGGTCGCTCTCAGGAGCTCAGTGAATTCAAGCGTGGTACCGTGATAGGTTGCCACCTGTGCAATAAGTCCATTCATGAAATTTCCTCACTACTAAATATTCCACGGTCAACTGTTAGTGGTATCACAACAAAGTGGAAGCAACTGGGAACAACAGCAACTCGTAAAATCACAGAGCGGGGTCAGCGCATACTGAAGCGCACAGTGCGCAGAAGTCACCAAATTTCTGCAGAGTCAATAGCTACAGACCTCCAAACTTTGTGTGGCCTTCAGATTAGCTCAAGAACAGTGCGTAGAGAGCTTCATGGAATGGGTTTCCATGTTCGAGCAGCTGCATCCAAGCCTTACATCACCAAGTGCAATGCAAAGCGTCGGATGCAGTGGTGTAAAGCACGCCGCCACTGGACTCTAGAGCAGTGGAGACGTGTTCTCTGGAGTGACGAATCACGCTTCTCTGTCTGGCAATCCGATGGACGAGTCTGGGTTTGGCGGTTGCCAGGAGAACGGTACTTGCCTGACTGCATTGTGCCAAGTGTAAAGTTTGGTGGAGGGGGATTATGGTGTGGGGTTGTTTTTCAGGGGTTGGGCTTGGCCCCTTAGTTCCAGTGAAAGGAACTCTTAATGCTTCAGCATACCAAGACATTTTGGACAATTTCATGCTCCCAACTTTGTGGGAACAGTTTGGGGATGGCCCCTTCCTGTTCCAACATGACTGCGCACCAGTGCACAAAGCAAGGTCCATAAAGACATGGATGAGCGAGTTTGGTGTGGAGAAACTTGACTGGCCTTATAGCTGCAAAGGGTGGGCCAACTCCATATTAAACCCTACGGATTAAGAATGGGATGTCATTAAAGTTCATGTGCACGTAAAGGCAGGTGTCCCAAAACTTTTGGCAATATAGTGTGTGTATATATATACATATATATATATATACATATATATATATATATACACATACATATATATATTATTTGTATACTAGGGTAGGCATGAACAATACAGTAGGTTCTACACTACCTATCAAGTCAATTTCTAATCATTTTAAATAACCAGCTAATATTTATTAAGAATATAGACTATAAATTTAGATATAAATTTTATATTATTGTAATTGTCTAGTTTAGCAATATGTGGGTAAAATATATGTTTTTTTTTTTTTATCACAAGTAATGTTTTAAACACTATTATTTTTTTTACACTATATTTGTACGGTAAAATTAACTTTAAAGAAGCTCTACATTTATCATTTTCGTTCATGGAGATAACATGGAAAATGTGACATGCTTTAGTGGAGAATTTCTGTCACCTGGTGGAAAACAAACACACTTTTAATATGAAAATGACATGAAATTACCATTATAACCAGTAGATGGCTGCAGAGGACCACTCATTAGCTCATTTGCCATTTCCACTCTCTTTTATAGCTCTTTTCACGTTTTGCTCTTAGATTTATTATTAAATGAATATTATAACAAATTTTAGCAATTTTATGGCACTGAAGTATGAGGTATAGCAAGAGTAGGAAAAGTCACAAAGTCTCATGCCATTTAGATGAAAGGAATTTCATAAATAAATAAATTTATGGGGATGAGCTGAAGCCTGACGCTGGTTTCATATGAGTTTTAAAGGGGACTGAGACGATAATGAATTAGTGTACATAATATATTACATAATTAATCGCAAATTTTTAGGGGGCTGGGTGGAAATTTAGGGGGACTAAAGCCCTCCTAAAATGGGCCTAGTGACGACCCTGAACATACTTATGTAACTTTATATAAAGAGCTGGGTGAAAAAAAAAATCAGGAAGTTGAGATTTGCTACTGTATATGGTATAGAACTTTATGTGAGTGTATTGTATGTATGTGGATTACACTGGATATAATATATATCCAATGTTATATAGAGCTGTGCAATAATACAGTTTACATTTTTGTGACGATATAAACAATCATGCAGATTTTCTACATAGTATATATTGCTTTATGAGAGTGTACTGTATGTATGCAGGTAAAGTAGGATGTACTATATGAAACTTTTAATATGTTGCTGGGCTAAAATATATACTTGTGTATTTTTTGTGGGCACTAGATTTATAACAGCTAGATATTTACATTAACAGTAAGTATGGGCAAATATAATAGAGATGCTTGATTCAGTAAACATAAAATAACTAGACAGTGAAATAACTACCCAGTAAATACCATAACCTTGAGAGCAAAAGAAACTCTGTGTGTGTGTGTGTGTGTGTGTTTACAGTATAAAACTCAAAGCAGCCGTTGAAGTGTGTGTCACAGCAGGCGGTCACGCTAAACACAGCATCGAGCACGCGACCTTTCATCATCTCTCATGTCGTTTCCTTGTTTTTCCTCAGTGACCGCAGTATCATCTCTCTTCTGCAGTATTGATTTGCTTACACCCATAATTAATTTACAATTAGTGGTAAAAATTGATCACAGCTGTGTCCTACTGACTAATATTATTCGATTACTGACTGTGACCAAACATGATTGTCAGTAGTTATTTCTCTCATTAACCATTATGGGCTGGTGTGTGTGTGTGTGTGTGTGTGTGTGTGTGTGTGTGTAATACCGATATGCAATGTACAAATTATACAATGACTTTCACGCAGAGTCAACTTTGTTGAAGGAATTTCTATACAAATAATTATTGATATAATTTTGGACACAACAAGGTCCATTAACGTTAATTCATGCATTAACCAACAAATATATTTAAGCTTTTTAACGTTGATAAAAAAACAGCTGTTCATTGTTAGTTCAATGTCCACTCGGGTACATAAAATAATGTAATAATGTAACAACACAATTTTTATTTTAATAATGTACAGATAAAGTAGTAAATGTTGAGGTTAACATTAACTAATTAATTAATAAATTATTTAGAAGTATCATTGTTTTCATCTTCTTAACTAATATAGTTAACAAATGGAACCTTTTTGTAAATTGTTACCATAATTTCTACATACATAAATTTCGAGGCCCAATCAATTGATGTTTGTAATGTAACTCGTATTGCCACCCAAAGCAGTTGTGACTTGTTAAACAAGTCACAACTTTTTTAACAAGTCAAGTTTTTTTTTTTTTTTTTTAATATATAGCTACTGTAAATCTGAAATTACTTACAACAGTGGCTTAAAACAATGACTAAATAGAAAGCTGGGTTATTGGTTGACATTAACCAATTGCTTGCATGGCCTTGGTGACTTCAACCTAAAAAGCAGTTGTTTCAGAGGCAGAGCGAGCTACAAAGACAGATGGGGTTTTTTTCATTGCAATAACATGAACTGATTATTCGTTCACAATAACACCAGAAACATGTATTACGAAAGCAAAAGCTCATTTTATTCCATGTTGCATTTGTGCATTTGAGTGTTCAGACACGTGCACGTCCATGTTTGAATATGCATACATGAGTGTGTGTGCGCGCGTGGCAGAAAGGTTGTTTCTATGCAGGAGCACGCTTGACTTATAAACACTATTGATTGTATGAAGGAAGTGATTAAAGTGGAAGGACAGTGTGCAGATGCTGAGGGGGGTTAATGAGGGGAAGGAAGTTTGATCGTCTGGCAACCCGTCCGAACCATGAGTCTGCGGGCGGAAGAGCCTTCTGCTGATCAGATTCCCTCGGCATCGACCCACAGGGGTTTTACTGAGCGCACACACTCAGACTGATAACACAGAGAGTTAAACTGTCGTCTTCTTAGTGGAGTGCAGTCTCTCACAAAACACAACAACATTATTATCATAAAATGGAACATTATTACCATGATAGATAGATAGCAATAGCACAGCTGTACATGAAATACAACATAATGGGAGACATATCAGAGTTCAAAAGAGGACAGATCGTTGGTGCGTGTCTTGCTGGCTCATCTGTGACCAGGACAGCAACTCTTTGTGGTGTATCAAGAGCTATGGTATCCAGGGTAATGTCGGCATACCTCCATGTTGGAGGAACCACATCCAACAGGAGTAACTGTCAACTCAAGAGGAAGCTGTTTGAAAGGATGTCCAGGTACTAACCCACATAAAACCACAGCTGAACTCACTACAGATTTAAATGCACAACTGGACTCTCCTGCTTCAATCAACTGTTCGTCTGGAGCTCCACAGAGTCAATATTCATGGTCGGGCTGCTTTAGCCAAACCTTTGGTCACTCATGCCAACACCAAATGTCAGTTTTATTGGTGCCAACTGTGCAAATCTTGGGCTGTGGACAATGTTGTGAAACATGTATTGTTCTCTGATGAGTCCATCTTCACTGTCTTTCCCACATCTGTGGAAGTTACGGTGTGGTGAAGCCCCCAAGAGGCTCAACACCCGACTGTAGCTGCCCAGAGTGAAGCACAGCAGAGGATCAGTGATGGTTTGGGCTGCAATATCATGACATTCCCTACTGTGCTTGATAGACACTTCACTGGCAAGGACTACTGAACCATTCTGGAGGACCATGAGCATCTAATGGTTCAAACATTGTACCCTGAAGGGGGCACTGTGTATCAGCATGATAATGCACCAATACACACAGCAAGACTTGTGACAGAATGGTTCAATGAACATGAAAGTGATGTTCAAGAACATCTCCCAAGGCCTGTACTGTCACCAGGTCTAAATATTTTTGAGTCACTTTGGGGGGTATTTTGGAGAAGCAAGTTTAATTGTCCAACACACACAGACAGACAGACAGATAGACAGATAGATAGATAGATAGATAGATAGATAGATAGATAGATAGATAGATAGATAGATGCAGAAAATATTTAAAATTGTAATATTTAATATTTCTCAATATTACTGTTTTTACTGTATTTTTGATCAAATAAATGCAGTCTTGGTGAGCAAAAGAGACTTATTTCAAAAATATCACTGACCCCTAACTTAAACTGAAACAATCGATTGCTACTGCATATTTTTTTGTCTGTCAAAATGACTGAAAGCATTAAATTATCAATAAATGTTTTAAAAATTAATCAATGCTGGAAATAAATGCAAAAACAATTCAGTAATATTAACAAGTATTAAATTAATGATATTATTCCTTTGATGTACGCTCTTATTTGAGATACCATTATATCAATTATTTACATTCACATGTTTTCATTGATGCTTTTTATTCAAAGTGACTTACAAATGCGAAATTACATAAGCAGAAGCAACTAATCCAAGGGGAAAACAATACTAGCGCTAACATACCACATTACCATAAATACCAGAGTAAAACAATGCTAAAGCAAAAGTGCATAGAGGCTAGTTAGCCAACCAAGTGCTCCAAGAAGAACTGTATGAGATTCTGCATGGTGTACATTACCTTCACTGTACTATGGTATTGCCTATTTATTTTATACAAGTGATGTTCCAAAACCATCTGTCATACAAATAGTGCTCAGGAGACTTGATGTTAGCATGTTGCTAAGCTAACACTGCAATACTCTTAGCTTAATAATACACAGCACACAAAAATGTTGGGCAGAATTGTATCAACACTTTTATGTACTAAATTAATTATACTCGACATTTCTCTTGTTTTTTATGTGATTTTAGATGGAGTTTGTCACAATGCATTCTGGGATTACTTGCTCCATGAAAGATACATGCAATAGCCTACTACCTTAGAATTTGGCCCAAAAAGTTATCTTACCTTTAGAAACAACTATAATACCTTAAATTGTTGTCTATGTAGGCAGCTCACTAGAATTTGAAACAGATTCTTAATCTTCCAAGTGTAAAAGTAATATTGTTAGCATCTCCAACACTTTATGAGCAATATCTTCAGATGACTCACACAGAAAAGGCTTCAGACTCATTTTAATACCTAAATCAATGTGCTTTGTAGCAGCAGCGGCAGCACAACATTTCCTGTTGGCTTCGATGTAAAGTATGCCTGCGTTTTATCGAAGAGATCTCTTCTGCATTCTGTCCCTCTTTAACTCTCGCCATCGTATGCCTTGAGTCATTTAACTCATTTCACCCGAGAAACACTCATACAAGCTCTAACACGAGCTTTGATGATAAAAGTGCCAAGCTACTAAATGCAGCCATTAAAATGTATCTGGAAGATTAAACGTTTTCTTTGAACATGAGTGTGAGAGAAAGAGGGAGGGAGAGCGAGATCGAGGCTGTAGAGGAGGGGGTGCCGACTGCAGAAAATGTTTAATAAATAATACAGCTCCAGGAGAAAAGAGATAACATTGTCCCCTCAAACACACACACACACACACACACACAGATGCAGTTAACAGCACTGAAGCATCACTGATGTTTCAGCATAAGTACAGACCTAAATAAAGCGCTAAGCCTGTAACATACTCGCAAGTATGTAAATGTGAGAGCTTAGCCAATGCATTGTGGCCACCGTACATATTTAAAATGCGTTTTTGTGTTACATTTGCACAACAAAGCATGAAGATTGTGTAACTAAAAGTGTTTGTATACAGCACTTACATTATACAGTATGTTTCAGTCTCAGTTCATTCAAATGTTACCAGTGTTGCTATATTGAAAATGTTGCTTGCTAAACTATGAACTCCTCAATTTAATCTAGTTAAACTATAGTAAAAAAAAAAAAAGGTCAATTACAGTACAATGAAACTATCCAGAGTGACAGCATGTACATTTGCACTAAATTAAAATAGTAAAACTAAGAAATTACCTATAGCTGTTAAATAAAATTACTAAAAAAAAAAACCTATTACCTATTTATATAACTAAATTGAAAAAGTTTTGTCATTTTAGTGTTTAACTAAAAATCTATCAAAATTCAATAAAATAATTTTTAAAGGGCACCTATCATGCAAAATTCACTTTTACATGGTGTTTGAACATAAATGTGTGTCGGCAGTGTGTGTACACAACCACCCTATAATGATAAAAATCCACCCACTCCTCATTTTTTAATCCCCATAAATAATAAGCAGTGTCTCAGAAAAAGCTGTTTGCAGATACTGGGAAAAGTGACATCACTTTGCACAAGCCCCGCCCACAACTGCTGACGGACTCTGCCATATTAGCATAGACCCCACCCTGAGCGAGTTGTACACTGTCCGCCATTTTCTCCAGGCTGGAGCAACTGTAGTGACAAGAATGTCTCGTAAGCAACTCAAGGAGTTTTGTTGTTCAATGTAAGAGCGAACATAACAGTCTTCATGTACTCCTGACATCAGAGCCGCTGAAGACGCAGTGGATTAGTTTTGTTTTTGAAGAGAAAGCGTCCCCACATACCTAAATATGTTTATGCCTGTGTAAATAATTTTACACCAGACTGTTTGTGAACGAGTGTCAATACAAAGAGACAATACAAAACAGGTTACAAAACAACTAATAGTGAAAAAAACATAAGACAACATAAGTTATAACTGTAATTAAACTAAACTATGCCATTTCTATCTCAATGCAGCATATCGTCTCTGGCTCTGTAGGCATAATTGTCCGACTCCGGTTCGAACTGAACACCGCTACTGACATTTTCAGTGCATGAGATTGTCCCGTTTTGTTGTTGTCGGTATTCTGAAGCATGAGCTCTTGAAGCTCCGCTCTATCCTTCTAAGGGGGCTGGGAGCAGCAGCTCATTTGCATTAAAAGGGACACACAAAAATGCCGGATTTTTGTTCACACCCAAAAAGTGGCAATTTTAACATGCTATGAAAAATAATCTGCGGGGTATTTTGAGCTAAAACTTCACATACACACTCTAGAGACATCAGACACATATTTTACATCTTGTAAGAAGTGGCATAAAAGGTCCCCTTTAAAACACCAGGTGTAAACAAGAATGTGTCTCCCTCGTCTACTTGTGATCCAATCAACCAAAATTAATCTTAATACCAGGTGTAAACAGGGCCTTGGTTGTAAGATTGTGTACACAGTAGCCTACACCAAAAAGAAAAATCCCCATAAATCATAAGCAGTGTCTCAGAACAAACCGTTTGCAGATTCTGGGCAAAGTGACATCACTTTGCACAGGCCCCGCCCACGACTGCTGACAGACTCTGAAGTATTAGCATAGACCCCACCCTAAGCGAGTTGTACACTGTCCACCATTTTCTCCAGACCGGAGCAGCTGTAGCAACAAGAATGTCTCGTAAGAAACTAAGGTGTTTTGTTGGTGGATGTAAGAGTGAACATAACAGTCTTCATGTACTCCTGACATCAGAGCCGCTGAAGATGCAGTGGATTAGTTTTATTTTTGAAGGGAATGTGCCCCCATATACCTAAATGTGTTTATGTCTGTGCAAATCATTTTACACTAGATGTACAAAGGTACAATAGAAAACAGGTTTTGCTAAAAAGTTGTTACTCAAGGATAAATCATTACCAACTGTTCGTGATCCAGTCTCTGCAGCGATACTGGTCACGGCAGTAATGAATAAGAGAGTATTTATTACTATATTATAGTTCATCGGAGTTGTTTTACAGATAAAAAGTTTACCAGTTTATTAAGCACCCCTCGAAAAGGCATAAGGTCTGTATATATTTATTTACTGTTAGTTGTAACAAGTGTTTTTGTGTAATTCGCTGTGTATGTTCATGATAATACAAGAGAAAGAGAGCTTATGGATAAGACTTTATTGCACACTTCTTGTACTGTGTTTTATTCAGCTCTTATGGTGATCTTCTGGAGTGAAAACGGACGCTTCATCTTTTGTGTGATATACAATAAACTTCATAAAACTCATCAGTAAATTATTGGCCATCATTCGGACGGGGTCCGCTACAACAGTCTTGTACTAATAGTGGATAAAAGCAAGATGACAACATAAGTTATAACCGTAATTAAACTAAACTATACCTGTTCTATCTCCATGCAGCATATATTCTCTGGCTTTGTAGGCATAATTGTCTGACTCCGGTTCGAAATGAACACCACTATGACATTTTCAGTGCGTGAGATTGTCCTGTTTTGTTGTTGTCGGTACACCAGAGCATGAGCTCTTGAAGCGCCACCCTCTTCTTGAAAGATTTCATCTGATTTTCTATACTGTCAAAATTTATTTTCAATAGAAATATAAGTAGATGCTATTCAGTATAGGCAGAGCAGATGACATCAGTTTACCTGCACAACCCAACACATACTGCATGATTACGCAAACCACAGTCCTGCATGACCCATTTCAGTTCATCATAGGCTAATTATAAACATATGTAACTGTACTTTAAAATACAAACACATTTCTGAAACTAAATTTACAACAGAAACATGAAGCAATATATGCATTAGAGCTGATTTTTTGCAAATAAAAAGATAGTAATAATAAAAAAAATGAAAAATTATGCTTTTCCCCATTATTACCAAACGATTGTATTCTGGGTGGACCAGCACCAACATGACTTTTATGTGGTCTCACACACATTACTGCATTATAAACACCTGCTGATGTTATTGTCGTGACTCGTGACCTTTACTCTCTGCTTCAGGAATGAACCTGCAATCGTTGTTTTAGCAGCCTAGATGACTAACCGTTGGGCCACCAGCCACGACTCGACTCTGTTTATCTTTAAAACTGGAATTGAAAGTGCCTTTCATTTGCTCAAAAGTGAGCCCATCATAAAGAGCAGAAAGACAACATAAAAACAAAACAGATAAAAGGACGGTAAAATATAGTAAAATCACAGACAAGAAGCAGGCTGACTGATGTTATGACTGATGAGTTGTTTTTATGAAGAACAGAGCGCTGCGGTGGCCTGTAATGAAAGCCTGAATCATGTTGTTTGATTTTCGCCTCGGTTCATCTCTCAGGGTTTTATGTTCATAACAAACATTTCGGTTTTAATCCAGTTTCAAGAATCTCTACAATAACCCTAAGCTCACATCTAAAGTCAAACACTCTTAAAGGGCAAACACCATGAGGGAGACATCACGGTCTTCATCTGCGTATTATTATCGGTAGAACAGAAGTGTAAAGCCACCGAGGTAAATAACATGTATATGCGGATTACCCTCTGCCCAGGAGCGGCTGGTTCCCATTAAACACAACATGAAACGACATTAAAAAGGCATTTAACCTCCACAGCGTGACGCAGAATATTGAATGGAAAACAGTGCAGGGCGGGACCTGATTTTATCCATCGGGATTTGATTGGATCGTAAAGAGTATGCTGTGATGTTATTGGCTAATATTATTGTTTATTGCCCACACAACCTTGATCACATCAACTGAAAAGAATATTGTTTAAAGAAAGAAATGTAACATTAACCAATGTAAAAATATATTTCAATTATTGATGTCTCCCTAAACAGTGTATAGATATACAGATATATACATTATTATCTATCATATTGTATAATATATATATATATAACAGTGTATAGATATGCATATATATATATATATATATATATATATATATGTATATGTAAAAACAGTATACATACAGTGGTGGTCAGAATTATTGGCACCCTTGGTAAATATGATCAAAGATGACTATAAAAATAAATCTGCATTGTTTATCCTTTTGATCTTTAATTCATAAAATTAGCAAAAATCTAACCTTTCATTGAAGGAAAAGAATTGAAAGTGGGGTGAAAATCACATTATGAAATAAATGTTTTTTCTCCAAAACACGTTGGCCACAATTATTGGCATCCCTAGAATTTTTTAAAATATGGGAGTAAAATATCTCTGAAGTATATTCCCATTCATATTTACATTTTTTTAGCACACCAGGGTGATCATGAACATGAAATTGTCCAGCCATGACTTCCTGTTCCACGGGAGTATAAACATGAGGAAACACAAAGGCCAAATTCCCTTAATCATTCATCACAATGAGTAAAACCAAAGAATATAGTTCTGATGTGCGGCAAAAGATTGTTGAGCTTCACAAAATAGAAAGTGGCTGTAAGAAAATAGCTAAAGCATTGAAAATCCCCATTTCCACTATCAGGGCAATAATTAAGAAGTTCCAATCAACTAAAGATGTTACAAATCTGCCTGGAAGAGGACGTGTGTCTAAATCGTCCTAATGCGCGGTGAGGAGGAAAGTTTGAGTGGCCAAAGACTCTCCAAGGATCACAGCTGGAGAATTGCAGAGATTAGTTGAGTCTTGAGTCTCAGAAAGCCTAAAAAAATGATCAAACAGCATCTACATCCCCACAAGTTGTTCGGGAGGGTTTCAAGAAAAATCCTCTGCTCTCATCCAGAAATAAACTCCAGCATATTCAGTCTTCAGACACGACTGGAACTTCAAACGGGACCGGCTTCTATGGTCAGATGAAACTAAAAAAAAAGAGCTTTTTGGCAGCAAACCCACCAGATGGGTTTGGTGCACACATGGATAAAAAGTATCCCTTGCCCATGGTTAAATATACTGCTGGATCTTTAATGTTGTGGGCCTTTTTTTCTGCTGGAGGTCCTGGACATCTTGTTCTAATACATGCTATCATGGATTCTATCAAATACCAACAGATAAAAAAAATCAAAACCTGACCGCTTCTGCTAGAGTGAGTGGAGTGAACTGGAGAGAAGAAGCACCAACATGGAGCTGGAATCTGAAGGATCTGTAGAAATTCTGCATCAAGGAATGGTCTCTGATCTCTTGTCAGGTGTTCTCCAAACTCATCAGGCATTATAGAAGAAGACTCAGAGCTGTTATCTTGGCAAAAGGAGGTTGCAAAAAGTATTGAATAAAAGGGTGCCAATAATTGTGGCCAAAGTGTTTTGGAGAAAAACATTTATTTCATAATGTGATTTCCCCCCCACTTTCAATTCATTTCCTTCAATGAAAGGTTAGATTTTTGTTAATTTTATGAATTAAAGATCAAAAGGATAAACAATGCAGATTTATTTTTATAGTCATCTTTGATCATATTTACCAAGGGTGCCAATAATTCTGACCACAACTGTGTATATATATATATATATATATATATATATATATATATATAAAACGCTATCTATCTATCTATCCATCTATCATATTGTATAATATATATGCAGTACATATATGTATATATATACACAGTATATAGATATACAGATATATACATTACTATCTATCTGTTTATATATTATCAAAAATCCTATTTACACTGGGGTTCAAATAGCATCTGGCTTTTTTATCTTGGAATATCATGCACAGATGAATTGTGAAAAAACAAGGCCCAGGAAATTTCTGAAGAAAGTAAATAGGATCAATTTTCATTTCATGTTGCCTTTAAAGAGAATTACTGAAATGCTTCAGGTCATACTGCAAGACCAGAGAGAGTTCTCTCGTTTCAAACAGCACGCAGACTTTAGCCAAGCCTGACTTTACCCCAGAGATGTTCAGGTTTCCATTCAACTCTGTGAATGTGCTGAGCGGAAAACAGAGAGAGAGAGAGAGAGAGAGAGAGAGAGAGAGAGAGAGAGATGTGTAGAGATGCGTGTATGTGTAGATTAGCAGAGAAACAAGACACAAAACTTAAAATGGTGCAAAACACGAAGCAAAACACCAAATCAAAGGACTCTGACAAACAGACAGCAGCATGCTTTCACTCCCGTAGACGACGAGGAACAGAGCGCAAGCGAAAAAATATAAAGCCAAAGATACTGCGAGACAAGAGATATGGACCCAGAAAACCAAAGCAAGAAAATGAAAGACAAAATAGACACTCACATGTAAACCCCTCCTCTCCCGTCCCTTTAGGCTGAACGGATAGCTGATATACTGAACCTTCAGAGAGAGGAAGGGGGTATTAGACAAAATAATATGAATGTCAAACAAAAACAGCGAGATGTGATTTGGTGATGTGAGACTGAAATTCCTGGACAGAAGATACAGTGTAAAAAGAGCATGAGGACATGCAGATGGTAAATCACGTGAAACCTCACTGACAGAGAGGGAAACAACACACCAACAGCAACATCTAACAGTCAGGCTCCCCTGGTGAGATGGTAATCAGGTAAACATTCAGTTACCACATTGTGACATTGATCTAGTTGTGGAAATACTAGTTTGAAACTGTAGCCAATCTACAATCTTTTCATAATGTAGAGCAGTTTAATTACAGTCAAGCTATCACTGACTATTTTTTTTTTTGCCATATTTGGGGTCAGTATTTTTTTTTTTTATTCAGCAAGGATGCATTAAATTGATCAAAATTGACAGTAAAGACATTTATAATGTTACAAAAGATTTCTGTTTCAAATAAATTATATTCTATTGAACTTTCTATTCATCAAAGAATCCTAAAAATAATGTATCACGATTTCCACAAAAATATAAAGCAGCAACACTGACAAAAAGAAATTATTGTGCAGCAAATCAGCATATTAAAATGATTTCTGAAGGATCATGTGACACTGAAGACTGGATGCTGAGAGACAGACGCGTCTTGTCTACACCACCACAATATTCATCCCAAAAAATAGACCTCTATATAAACTGAATCAATAATAAATTACAAATGTGTTCAGCATTCTGTAACAAATATTTTTGGATTTTCTAGACTATTTTAAATATCATTGCGCCTGCTGCACCCATGGTATGGCAGCAAAGTTCCTTGATTATTACGCTGGAATGAGAGTATAGTTCCTAGACATATCGGCCTAGAAAATCGCAACTTTTCATTTTCCGTCGTCTTAGTACATGATGTAACTACAGAAGAGTCAAGTTTTAAATAGGAAAAATATTGAAACTCTTTGGTCATTTTATAAGGAGATGCTAACGGTCTAATCAGATTCAATGAACTATGCTAAGCTATGCTAAAAGTGGTACCGCCAGACCCGGAGATCGGCAGAATGGATTCGAAAACGGTAAAACTCAACTGTTTAACTCTAGGGGAGTTGGAAAATGAGCCTATTTTCAAAAAAAGTGGAGTGTTCCTTTAACATGAAGGTCAAAATGGCCGGTGTGCCCCTCTGTGCCTCCGCTGCGCGATTGTGCCGTTGTGATTTATGCTGCCTTCACATTCTCTCGGAATTGTCGTAAATACAACTTTCTTAGGTAAAAATTGCACATGATCGTCCTCCCATTTCCAAACTTGAATGCGATGAGTTTGTAATCACGACTTCCGAACTGGGAATTATCGAATTTCCGATAGCATGTGAAGGCAGCATTAATGTGCTGTGTAAAGTAATTTTTCCTACCGTGTCCGATATTAAAATCAGTGCGACACACTTTGCAAAAGGCGTGGGCAATATCACTTCGAGATATGAATTCACTTCGAGAAATTAAATTAAAATCTTCTGTTTGCCGGAGCACCACATGAGTCTTCTCCTCCCATTTCTACCGGTTATGCTTGCCTTAATTCAACTTCCCATGTCAACAGCGCAGATATTAACAGCGCAACTGGGCAGTGTTGCCAAGTCTGCGGTTTTCCCGCGGAATTGGGCTACTTTTACACTGTTGCCGCGGGTTGAATTGACTCCAAATAACGTGATATTTAGCCCCTGGAATGCGAATTTTACCGTGGGACCCCCCTGAAATGCGATTGGGCTAGTTTTGGGCTAGTTTTGAGGAGCAATTGGGCGGGTTTTTTTGTGAAAACCTGGCAACCCTGCAACTGGGTTGTAGAATGCGTTTCATACAAGATCTGGCAACTGGACAACCTTGGAATAATATATTTATGTGATGTTCATATAAGGAGGTTTGAGCCATACAAATTACGGGAGTTTCCCAGGAGAAACAGCAAAACGGTAGGGGGGCGGGAGATGGGTGTGAAATACGGGGGAGACTCCCGGCAAAAACGGGAGTGTTGACAGGTATGATTGGGGCAGATTTCAGACTGTCCCGCTTATTTTCACGTTACCTTACGTAAACATCGCTCCAGATCAAGACGACATAAATCCTCTTCAGCTATTTGTATATTAGTCTGCATCAGGTCAGTAACTAGTTGGCATGTCTGTTCTTCATATCAAATTAATGGAAGTTTAAACATGCTAATGTGAATAGCTTTTATATAGTTCTATTGTGTTTGTTTTATGTTTGTTCTGAGAATAGAAATGACTTTCTTTTCCTCACCGGAATTCCTCCACACAACTTGTAACATTCTAAAACAACATTCCGAGGCAATAAATACTACATATGCAATACTAAGATAGCATTCTATGCGTGCCTGTCAATCAACATTAGAGCGCCACCCTCAGGCTGAATAACGCAAGGACGTTAGACCTCTGCCAAAAATGTAGAATATAAACCTTACAAAATATTTATCATAAACTAGCGCTAAGACCCAGAATCTGCCCTACCTAAATCTATGGTCAGGAGCTGCTACTGCTGAGAGAGTTGAGTTGAGTTGAGTTGAGTGGGGTTAAATGGATTGTGCCTGCTCAACTTTTAAGAGGAAGAACTTTTAAAGTTTAAACTTTAGTGAGGAAGTGCCTGCGGGGAAAGAGAGAGAGAGTGAGAGACAGACACGAGATCCATTACACAACACAAAACAGAGGAGAATCACATCCTTGGCCTGTCTCTTTCTCTCTCTTTCTCTATCAATGCTCACTGCTCTAAACACCAGCAAACAAATTAAACTGCCACACTGATGGCTGGTGATTACATACATTCATGTCAGTTCTGTAGAGACCATCAAACCAGTAGTTTCTTAAAGATTCTCACCACCAATTTGTACTGTGTCTACTGTGACAGTGATTGGAACAAATGAAAGGCCATGATTATGTGTTTTAATAAAACAAATCAACTAATAGCATTAAAGTCAACAAGAAACAACATCTGCAATTCAACTTTTGTAATGTGACGTATTTCAGAGTTAAATTACTGTGTTAACTAACTATGGGCTGCAACCAACAACAACAGCCTAAAACAATGACTAAACAGATCACCAATAATCCACATGGCCTGGGTGAAATCAGCTGAAAACAAGTTTTATGCAAGAACTTTTTTTTAATAATAAGTGTTGTTATTGTAACTGACTAAATCAAATATTCATTTGAGTAATCACTAAAAAGTGTTCCCAAAAGTCCCTACCTGGCATTTTACAACTTTATTTTAGCCAATTAAAATGTTAATAATTACTGATGATATTTAGTACACAATCTCAGCTGATTATTAATTTATTTTCAATTTGGCTGTATAAATGAGTGTTTAAAATAGTGTGTAGGTAAGGTTTACTGGTTATTATTTAGTGCAAATATGTGAATATTGAGTTTAATTCTCTCACTCTGAATAAGATCATTCTGATAATTAAATACTGTTCTATAATTAAAACATTACATATCAGTATTGTTATTGTCTACTAAAATTAAAACTATAAAAATTATTTTTCATTATTTGAATTAACGCTGAATAAAATAATATAAATATTAGATGAAAAACCTAAACTTAAAGTTGAAGTACTAAAATTACTAAAATTAAAACTGAAATAAACATAAATTAAAGCTAAATAGAAATATTAAAATTAAATATTAAAAGCACATAAGAAAATGACTAAAACCTAACTAAAATTAAAATTAAAACTTAAAATATAAAACACGTATTAAGAAAGTAAATAGGCTCGATTTTTAACATCATGTTGACATTAAAGGAATCCAGCCTGACTTGACTCCATCAGATTGGTGTGTGTGTGTGTGTGTGTGTGTGTGTGTGTGTGTGTGGCCCTGGTAAACCCTACATTTGTACATTATAAAAATCATTGTGTCTATGGAAAATCCCCATAAAACACGAAAACCCAACATGTGTGTATGTGTGTATGGTGTGGTTCAGATAAACCCTACATTATGGGGATAAAATGTCCCCACAAAGATGGCAACATCCAAAATCCTTGTCTTTTTGGAGAATATTTTTGGTTCCCATGAGGAAAACAGCTTATAAATCATACTAAGTGATGTTTTTTGAAAATGTAAAAATGCAGAAAGTTTTCTGTGATGGGTAGGTTTAAGGGTAGAGTTAGTGTAGGCGGATAGAATAAACAGTTTGTATAGTATAAAAATCATTATGTCTATGGAGAGTCCTCATAAAACATAAAAACCCTGCGTGTGCGCGTGTATATGTGTGTGTGTGAGTGCACTCACTTTGTAGGCAGAGTCCATCAGTGCAGTTCTGCGACTGTAGTGTGACTCCGTCACAGTCTTTCCCTCCGTTCTGGGGTGCAGGGGCATTACACTCTCTCTTCCTCCACTGAGTGCACTCTGTGTTACACGCCGACCACTTGCTCCAGTCGTCCCACTCGCCATCAACTGAACACACACACACCAGAAACAACATAAACACAGTTAAAAATACTTCTGCTGTGATACACACTGATTATTTTTATTAAAGAGGCAATATTGTATCATTTTATTATATTCCTCGTCCATTAAAATGTTAGTCAAGGTAGTTTTAAATTTTATATATAAAGACTGTTATATGTAAATGAGCCGTGTTATTATCGGCTAAACTCTTTGCATGTAAAATGAGTAACAATGCATGGACAATGGACAGCCTCATATTGCACACAAAAATTGAACTGAAACCTTTAAAATAAAATAAAATAAAATAAAATGGCTTTTCCAATGATGGCTGTGCTGTGGTCTAGTCTGGTTCTCAGGCTCTCTCTGGATTCGGTCACAGGGACTAAGTGCACTGCAGTATATGGGTCAGTCATTAGCGTCTGACTGTGGCATCTCTCCTGCTGGGTGCAGATGCTTTAATCTCACCTGCTTCACAGTGAACTGACTCTCACCGGCAGGAGGGAATGGAAATGTGTTCGGCCCTTAGGGGCCCCAAGGGGCCAAAGTATAGGGGAAGTGTCTGGCTTGAAAGCTGAACTGATGGGCCTGGAAAAAGATGCATTTGTCTGATGCTATCAAGAGGCGAAGAACTCAAACTGGACTGGAAAAGAATGAAGTTTTTATGAAAGGAATTCCTCACTTGTAATTCAATAGTCTCAGAGTGAATTCTCCATCCCTCTGATTATGGAAGGAATTTTTCATTTGGAAGTCACTTTGGATAAAAGCGAATGCCAAATGAATAAATGCCAATGTAGGAGAAAATCTGAACCAAATTCCTCATCATGTTTCTTTCAGAAACTGACCTCACTGTGCGTTTATGTCATGACGGAAATACTGTAATTCGGTTCAGAGGAGTATCGTGATTACAAACTTTATGAAAACTTTCACTTGTGATGCAGTGCGGTTATTTTTAACTACTAAAACTATTTAAACTACAACTGAAACTATTAAAATTGTATTTGTTAATTGAAATAAAGCTGAAATAAAATAAAATATTAGATGGAATGTTTTTTAACTATAACTAAAACTATTAAAATTATATTTGTTAACTGAAATAAAGCTGAAATAAAATATTAGATGTATTTTTTTAAATTATAACTAAAAATATTAAAATTGTATTTGTTAATTGAAATAAAGCTGAAATAAAATAATTTATTAGATAGATTTTTTTTTTTACTATAACTAAAACTATTAAAACTGTATTTATTAATTGAAATAAAGCTGAAATAAAATAAAATATTAGATGGTGGAAAAATTTTAATTTTTTAATTTAAATTTTTGAGAAATGTTTCCTTGTCAGCTAAATATAATAAGTTTAAGCTGAAGTACAAAAATGACAAAAAAAAAAAAAAAATTAAACGTAAATAGAAATATAAAAACTAAAACAAACTAAAATTCAAATGAAAAATAGAAAAATAAAAGCTAATTCAAAATATTAGGAAATACTATAATTTTATATAAAGAATAGAACCCTTGTGATGATTATTGTGATGTCATATAAAAAATGTATGGATAATTTTTTGATACTGTTTGATATGTCACTATATAGTCAATGATGCCATATGCACATAACAGAGATTAATCAAGATAAAATAGAAATAATTTAATGCAGTGATTAAGTATTTGCTAAGTAGACGGCATGTTTATCTAAAAAAAATTGTTTTACTTCAAAACACTGTAATTGTTATACTTTAAAGAATATAATCTTTACAATGACGAATTTTGAGAGCGTTACACATCTTTCCTTTACCAGCTACACTAAGTTAATAGTTTCACCACTTTTGTCAGCCATGTTGAATTTATGTTGTCATAAATGACAAACACAATCTCATATAGAGGAATTTTTAATGCAGAATTATGGGTGATGGTCAAACGTAACAAACAAACGTCATGTGATAAGCATGTCTACAATTCAACGACTCATGTTTTGTCTCAGTTGAATGGTCGACACCCAGGTTCATGAATGCACTTCTGTCCCTCACAGCTTTGTTTCTGTTCATATCAAATTAATGTGGCATTTTGATCTCTGATCATGTTCTGTACCTGTGCACACTGAGGTGCAGGCGATTTTTTGGATGGCCTGTCCATCACACGGCGATCCCCCGTTCAGAGGCGCGGGATTGGTGCAGCTACGGGTCCGTTTCTGAAGGCCCCGCCCACAGCGACTGTTACACGTCGACCACTCTGTCCATGTGGACCAGCCTCCATTCACTGTGGAAACAAACACACAGACACAATCATAGCTGTGCTAGATTCATGTCTCTCATTTCATTCCACACTCACGTTCTTCTCGCATAATAATTTCAACCCAAATCAATATTTCATGTCTATTTACTTTTTTATTTGGCAAGGAGCCGTGTTATGTGCACGGTAATATTACACTGCAAAATAAACTCATTATTTTGCGATAATGAACGACATTATCCCTTACTCATGTATAGTCAGTCAGCGCAGGTAATATTCCTTTTACTGCTGATTTCAAAGAGTTTAATTTAATTTTCCAAAAAAAGCTTGGGTTTATCTGTCTGGAAACACGGCTCCTCTATAAACGCTTTCATCTGAAAAACACTTTCTGTTGTTTAAAATAAAGAAACTCTTTCTCTGTATTGTTTTGCACTTATTTTGTGGTATTGCGGCACTGTTAATATTGTTGACTCCATATGATTTATCGCAGATATTTTCATTTTCATTGAATTTTGCATCATTTCGAAGTCACCTTGAAAAGCGTCTGCTAAAAGAATAAATATAAATGTAATAAAAAACTTTCTGTACTCTTATTACTAGTCAAGGAATGATTTTTCATTTTTCATGCATTGCACGCTGTTTGCCTTGAAAAGGTGCAGATGAAGTAATACATGACAAACAATAAATACAAATATATATATATATATATATACACAGTATATATATAATTTATTAAATACTGTTAAATTAATGGCAATGGTGTAAAAAAAAATAACTTGTTTTCCCTTTAAATTAAGTTTATTTTTCAGACACCAATGCCTGATTTTTTTTTCTTGCTTTAAGTATATAAACTCACTTATTTTTTATACAATTTTCAGAAAACAAGACTTAATATCTTAAGTCATTTTGCAATCATTGCAGTCATTAAGAATGTTAAGGATGATATTTGTACTTGAAAACAAGACAAAAATACTGAATAAGAAAATTGTTTTTTTGTGGTGTGTGCTGTGAGCAGCTGTGTTTGGTATGTGAGAGTTTATATTCCAAAAGACGGATCCTTTTACCTTCACACACACACACACACACACACACACACACACACACACACACACACACACACACACACACACACACACACACATAGATCGAGTGTTTAACTCTTCTGTTGTTGAGAGGTGATGCTCTTCCCATCTAAGTCTTCCGGAGAAAGACACAGAAGCTCTTAAACTCTTAAACTGTGTCACTCCCTCTGCAGCTATTAACTTACCGCACTCCCCTCACACACTTTCCACAGCTGTGTGTGTGTGACTTTGGGTTCGTCTGAGGGAGTAGATTAGCTGTAAGTAGATTCCTCCCTTTCCTTACCATCTTTCTCATTTCAGAGTTATGAGGCCATACAGCCAAAAGAGTAGAATTCATTCCAGCACCCTCATTTGAGGAGCTCTGTCTCTCTCTTTCTCTGAGAATTAAAAAAAAGTTTCAACCACAGTCTAGATTTTTACATTTTTCTGAAGTAAATGTGTGATTCTCACCCATGCAAAACTCGCCACTGCAATGCTATGGTGTTCTAAATGGTTGCTGTTGCTGCTAACTAACTGAAATAAATTAAGTTTAAGATGATGTGTTAAAGTGTTAAAAGGGCTATATCAGGGGTGTCCAAAATCGGTCCTGAAGGGCCACTGTCCTGCAGAGTTTAGCTCCAACATGCCTCAACACACCTGCCTGACTGCCAAAAGATGCCAAAGTTGTTTGGGGTTTGTGCAAATCCTTAAAGGAATAGTTGACCAAAAAATTAAAATGTTTTTTTGTGTGTTTCACAGAATAAAGAGAGTCTTACAGGAACAAAATGAGAGAGTGAGTATATGCAAAATGCATAAATGTAACTGGATTTCAGAATTTTCATTTTTGGGCGAACTATCCCTTTAAATCCAAGTAAAAGCAACAATGATGGTTTAGCAAACACCACTAAATACCACACCACATAAAACCCACAGTAACAAATCACACACACACACTGACACACTTGTTTTTTGGAGCCAAAGCTAACTCTTCGCCCAGTATTAGCAAGATGATCTCAAGCGTGACATCGCTCATGAAAGACCAAACCCCAAAACACTGAGTCACTAAATCCACTTTGATGAGGAGGAGAGGATGACGGGAACAAGCACTAGAGAAGAATCATTTCTTAGCATTAGATACTATCTAAGACATGCCCACACACACACACACACACACACAGTCTCGATTTGAGAGACCTTTAATCAGTGAAGATTACCAATGAAAACAGGGAAGGACACCAAAGCAGCCAAAAGCCCACGAGGGATGAAAATGCACTTACAACAATCACTGCTCTTCCTCACATTGATGCAGCCTAACAAGGGATCTACAAACCATTAGACTGATTTGTAAAGGTAAAACCAAGTCAATTTTATCATATCCAAGTATACCATTGAGAATGCCTGGTAAATTCCAGTTCAGTTCCTGAATTTGAACTGAGTAGCAAACAGAAACTAGAATAAAAGTAGAATTAAATTAATTTAAATTCAAATAAATTCATTAAACTGAATTTTTATCTAGAAAAGCAAAGGTTGTTGAGACAGTCCTTCAATGTTGGCCTGACAAAGCTCTGTTCAAAAGTTAAAAAGCTTCTCTTTTTTTTAACTTAAAGGGATATTTCACCCAAAAATGAAAATTCTACCATCATTTACTCACCTTCAAGTTGTTCAAACCTGTATGAGTTTCTTTCTTCTGCTGAACACAAAAGAAGATATTTTGAATGTCGGAAACCAAAAAGTTGATGGGCCCCATTGACTTCCATAGTATTTTTTTTCATACTATGGAAGTCAACACTGTAAAGCCGAATAAGTTGGCAAAACTCAAAAAAATTGAGGCAATCAGTTGCTTCAAAATTTTTAAGTTAAGAAAATCAAAGTTTAAGTATACAGAACTGGCAGATTTTTATTTTGTACTCATACATTTTAATTGTTCTTAACTTGAAATGTTTGAGTATTCTAATTCAATTCAGTTTACTTAAAATATATCAGTTCTGTGAACTAAGAAAAAGAAAGTGCTAAATACTCATAAAAGTTAATTTGACTGAACTAATTTGTTTAATTTAAGTTTGTCCTACTCAAACCAATTAATTATTTTGGCGTTAGGGTTTACAGTGAATGGGGCCCATCAACTTTTTAGTTACCAACATTCTTCAAAATATCTTTTGTGTTCAGAAGAAGTAAGAAACTCATACAGGTTTGTACGACTTGAGGGGAGTAAATGATGGCAGAATTTTAATTTTTGAGGAAACTATCCCTTTAAGAAGTTTGAAGAGATACACTAGCAGATAAAACAACTAGATTAAACAACTGTACGACTCTGCACAGGTACGTCTCTAAACAACTAGATTAAAACTACTGTTTTCTATATGAATATATTTTAAAATGTGATGCAAAGCTGAATTTTCAGCATCATTACTCCAGTCTTCAGTGTCACATGAATCTTCAGAAATCATTCTAATATGCTGATTTGATACTCAAGAAACATTTCTGAATATTATCAATGTTGAAAACAGTTATGCTGCTTTCTTTCTCTACCAGGAAAACAGACCAAAAAACACTGATGACTCATCTTGCACTACAAAATTCTGTCCAATCAAATGCTTTCTAGTACAAGAATGCCCCTCCCCCGGTAACAATTGTGACCGACTAGCAAGAGCAAGTACCAAATCATTTAAAAAATTATATTTTGAGATTCTTCTCCGGTTGTTCTTCATTTAATTTCATTGCTATATATAGGGAAAAACAATCAAGATATTAGAGATCTCACCTGTGATTGTTCATTCTTGTAGGCTAGAACACAGAACATGCTAAAACTTTCACAGATTCCAGAGAAATTCATTCAGAAAACATCAGGCCATTTTTGCAGGAGCAAAACTAGTCCAGCACATCACATTCTCACATATTCACCAAAGCATCTGCACGAGAAGATCATCTGTCTGGAGGACGAAACGGAAATATTACAACTACTGACTGCTTCACTGAAGACCATGTTCACAACTGCAAAAGTTTGGAGTACAACAGATTTCATGCTTTAGGAATCTAGGTCAAGAAAGAGCGTGGCTCTGTGTTTCAGATGCTAAAACAGACCATTTTCTATCTTTCAAAATGATGAAAAGACATTAAACGCTCAGCAGTGCGAGAGACGCGCTTGACTCTCTGCTCTGACTGAGTGTTTTACAGATGCAGGAGTAATTGATACATGTGCAAGTGCAGTGACACGCGTGACAGATGCTAAAAACACATGCGCACACTTACAGAGATCCTGTCAGAGTGATAATCAGCGGGTGGTGGCGAGCGATTTTGACATGTAGAAGTTGTTTGCATGTGTGTCTGCGTGACTGTGTGTTTGTTGTGTGTGAGGGGGTAGAAAATTTTTCCAAGGACCCCCTCATAATTATAACAGTGATTAAACCCAATGTTATTGTGGGTGGGAGTAATGAACACAATATGCTTGTTTTATTAGCACAAATAGTCCCAACTGTAAATATGCACTTTTTAATAATACAGCACAATTTTATAATTTAACCCTATTTAGGAAATGTCAATGTCAGTGAAATACTTATTTTGTTAACAGTTTGAATTATTTTTATATTTTCCTTTTTTTTTTTTTGTTATAATTTTGTTTTGTTTTTTAAATATGGCAATAAAGTTTTTACTAAAGGGGTCCACTTTTTTTAACTTTAGTTAGTGTGTAATGTTGCTGTTTGAGCATAAACAACATCTGCAAAGTTACAATGCTCAAAGTTCAATGCAAAGGGAGATATTTTCTTTTACAGAAATCACTTTTAAGGACTACAAAAAATGACTGGTAGGGACTACAACGAGCTTCTTCCCGGGTTAGTGACATCACAAACACTAAAATTTACATTAACCCCGCCCCCGAGAACACGCAACAAAGGGGGTGAGGCCATGTTAGGCTGCTTTAGAGAAGAGGAAGAGTTGTTGTAGTAGAGTGTTGTTACCAATCTTTCATTTGAAAGCCACATTTCTAGCATCTGTAAAACCGCATTCTTCCATCTTAAAAAAAAATACACCATGCTGTCATTTTACGCCCGACTGCTTCACAAACGAGGATCAATTCAACGCTGGATTTGCACAAAAGATTAACATGACGGCACATGCTAGTCGATGAGTTGAATCAACTCCACAGCAACTACATAAATTTATCCACTAACCGTTCAGAAACGTCCAGTTTCATTCTAAAAGTTGTAACTTCTTCCTGAGTCTCTCCATCAGCGTCGACTCTGGTTTGAACAATGTAAGGCTGAACACCGTTACTGACAATCCTCATTTTGGCTGCGTGAGATTCTCCAGCTTTGTTGTTGTTGAGCAACCGAAGCGTGAGCTGTTAAAGCTCCGCCCTCTTCTGGAAAGGGGGCCGGGAGCAGCAGCTCATTTGCATTTAAAGGGACACACACAAAAACGGTGTGTTTTTGCTCACACCCAAATAGGTGCAAATTTGACAAGCTATAATAAATGATCTGTGGGGTATTTTGAGCTGAAACTTCACAGACACATTCTGGGGACACTAGAGACTTATATTACATCTTGTAAAAGGGGCATTATAGGTCCCCTTTAATTTTATTTCAGTTTTAGTTTTACTTATTTTAGTACATTAGGTTAAACTAAATGAAAATGAGAAATGTTACCTTGGCAACTAGCTGAAATGAAACAAGTTTAACCCTGGTCAACACAGGTAAAAATACTGTCAGGAGATGTATGATGCTATTAGAAAAAAAGAAAAAATGCATTTTTGCAATGATTCTGGAAGAAAATCTGCAGTATTCTGCAGAAAAATTAAAGTATTTTAATAAAAATAAAATTGAGGAGGCTGGTGATGTGTGGGACTTTGATGTGAATGACGGGAGCTCCAATTCTGTGAAAATCTGAAGGGCTTTTTGCTAAGTTCTGTACATGAACAAGGACTATGAATCACCAATAAAACACATTTGAACACACCATATTGCAATTTATCACAGCTGGACCTGGTATTATGAGGAATATTAAGTACAATGGAGAGTCCAAGGAAGGAAATGCAGCATAGAAAAGAGGTGAAAGCACTTTCCACAAATGAAGGCTTGACTCTTTTAAAAAGTCAGCTTTGGATCGTTTTTAAACAAAGGGGAGGTGAAAGGAGGTGCTTAACCATCAAAAAATCTAATTCGTCCACCTCAGGAGGCCAAGCTATAATTTTACATGTGCTAAAATAATATACTTGACATTATAACTCATATAAATTCTAGGAAAATTGAATAAGAGTATTCACGTCCTGTCAAGCTGTAGAGAGGGTTAACAATGCAAGTCAAATTGATTTTTCCCCCCCCAAATTTAATGCTACATTTATATATAAAGTTTTAGTATAAAGATAAAAATAATGAAAAAAAAGGATAGCACACCTAAGAAAATGAACTACAAAACAACATTTGAATGGAGTTTGTACAAGCAGGTTTCATTAAATTAATTGCTGAAAGGAAAAGTGGTGAACAGAAGAAAAAAAAAAAGTTGCAAGCACTGTGATGATGCGTTAACACCATGTCGAAATTACAGTAATTATGAGTTTCCAGCTAGTAAAAAAGGTTTATTCATGTCTTCGTCAAACTTATAATTACAAGCTGGAAACTTTTTAATGAATTTTATGAAAGCTCTTCTCCCAATTGACCGTGGTCAACTTTCCCAGATTGCTCATGAGTCATTGGTACAAAATTGTTTTTTCCTTTTAAAGTCTGCATGAAAATCAAAATTCTATCTATTTTCTAAATTATAGATCTTACTGTGAACAATGAATCTGTGCATAATGTTTACATTTTTTTTGACCTCGTAATGTCTGGACTTCGCTCTGGTGATGTACAGTATGCAGTACTCCAAATGTTTAATCTGCTTAAACCCGCTGCTGCGAGCTCATGTTCATATGCATCTACTTTAGAGTGCAACACCCACATCTCCACATCCAATCAACAACAGATGCATCATTTATTATTAAATTTACCAAAGATAAGTCAAAGCAGAAGTGTCAAACTGTGTAGTTCTACCATAAAAAGTTGATAGTTAAACGTTCAAAACTATTTCATCATAGCATTAAAATGCAAATGTCGCAAAAGTAACAATGTTTTAAAAAAAGGTGAAAAAAATTCTGTATATGATTTATACATAAATCAATTTAAAAAAATAAATAAATAACACAAATGAAACATCAAAAATCAGTCCATGAGTGTGGCTGAGAACATAAATCGTGTAAAGTGTATGTTTAAAGTTAATATTTGAATAATTTAACAACACATTTGCTTGTTCATGTGTTCTGTTGTCAGTTACATGCAGGCAAACAAAATATTTCTGTCATGACAACTCTCTGAGCGTTTGGCATGGCAATGGATATGACAATGTTGATACACTATATTGCCAAAAGTATTGGGACACCCCTCCAAATCATTGAATTCAGGTGTTCCAATCACTTCCATGGCCACAGGTGTATAAAATCAAGCACCTAGGCATGCAGACTGCTTCTACAAACATTTGTGAAAGAATGGGTCGCTCTCAGGAGCTCAGTGAATTCAAGCGTGGTACCGTGATAGGTTGCCACCTGTGCAATAAGTCCATTTGTGAAATTTCCTCACTACTAAATATTCCACGGTCAACTGTTAGTGGTATCATAACAAAGTGGAAGCAATTGGGAACAACAGCAACTCAGCCACGAAGTGGTAGGCCACGTAAAATCACAGAGCGGGGTCAGCGCATACTGAGGCGCACAGTGCGCAGAAGTCGCCAACTTTCTGCAGAGTCAATAGCTACAGACCTCCAAACTTCGTGTGGCCTTCAGATTAGCTCAAGAACAGTGCGTAGAGAGCTTCATGGAATGGGTTTCCATGGCCGAGCAGCTGCATCCAAGCCTTACATCACCAAGTGCAATGCAAAGCGTCGGATGCAGTGGTGTAAAGCACGCCGCCACTGGACTCTAGAGCAGTTTGTGATGAGCGAGTTTGGTGTGGAGGAACTTGACTGGCCTGCACAGAGTCCTGACCTCAACCCGATAGAACACCTTTGGGATGAATTAGAATGGAGACTGCGAGCCTGGCTTTCTCGCCAACATCACTGCCTGAATGGTCAAAAAGTCCTATAAACACACTCCTAAACCTTGTGGAAAGCCTTCCCAGAAGAGTTGAGGCTGTTATAGCTGCAAAGGGTGGGCCAACTCCATATTAAACCCTACGGATTAAGAATGGGATTTCATTAAAGTTCATGTGCACGTAAAGGCAGGCGTCCCAAAACTTTTGGCAATATAGTGTATGTTTGGTCTTGGCGGAATAGATCTGCTTCGTTGCTGTTATTGCTGCTGCTGTTGGTTATGGCTGCTGCTCATATTATTGCTGCTGCTGCTGCTGCTGTTGTTGATTATTGCTGCTGCTGCTGTTATTGCTGTTGGTTATGCTGCTGCTATTACTGCTGCTGTTGGTTATTGCTGCTGCTGTTATTGCTGCTTTTATTGCTGCTGCTGTTGGTTAATGCTGCTGCTGTTATTGCTGCTGATACTGCTGTTGCTGTTGGTAATTGCTGCTGTTATTGCTGCTGCTGTTGCTTATTGATGCTGCTCCTGTTATTGCTGCTGCTGTTATTGCTGCTGCTGTTGCTTATTGATGCTGCTCCTGTTATTGCTGCTGCTGTTATTGCTGTTGATGTTGGTTAATGCTGCTGCTGTTGGTTATGCTGCTGCTATTACTGCTGCTGTTGGTTATTGCTGCTGCTGTTGGTTATTGTTGCTGCTGCTGTTATTGCTGCTTTTATTGCTGCTGCTGTTGGTTAATGCTGCTGCTGTTATTGCTGCTGATACTGCTGTTGCTGTTGGTAATTGCTGCTGTTATTACTGCTGCTGTTGGTTATTGCTGCTGCTGTTATTGCTGTTGCTGTTGGTAATTGCTGCTGTTATTACTGCTGCTGTTGGTTATTGCTGCTGCTGTTGTTATTGCTGCTGCTGTTATTGCTGTTTTTATTGCTGCTGCTGTTATTGCTACTGCTGTTATTGCTGCTTTTATTGCTGCTGCTGTTATTGCTGCTGCTGTTGTTTATTGATGCTGCTCCTGTTATTGCTGCTGCTGTTATTGCTGTTGATGTTGGTTAATGCTGCTGCTGTTGGTTATTGCTGCTGCTGTTATTGCTGCTGCTGTTGTTTATTGATGCTGCTCCTGTTATTGCTGCTGCTGTTATTGCTGTTGATGTTGGTTAATGCTGCTGCTGTTGGTTATGCTGCTGCTATTACTGCTGCTGTTGGTTATTGTTGCTGCTGCTGTTATTGCTGCTTTTATTGCTGCTGCTGTTATTGCTGCTTTTATTGCTGCTGCTGTTGGTTAATGCTGCTGCTGTTATTGCTGCTGATATTGCTGTTGCTGTTGGTAATTGCTGCTGTTATTACTGCTGCTGTTGGTTATTGCTGCTGCTGTTATTGCTGTTGCTGTTGGTTATTGCTGCTGCTGTTATTGCTGTTGCTGTTGGTAATTGCTGCTGTTATTACTGCTGCTGTTGGTTATTGCTGCTGCTGTTATTGCTGTTTTTATTGCTGCTGCTGTTATTGCTACTGCTGTTATTGCTGCTTTTATTGCTGCTGCTGTTATTGCTACTGCTGTTATTGCTGTTTTTATTGCTGCTGCTGTTATTGCTACTGCTGTTATTGCTGCTGCTGTTGCTTATTGATGCTGCTCCTGTTATTGCTGCTGCTGTTATTGCTGTTGATGTTGGTTAATGCTGCTGCTGTTGGTTATGCTGCTGCTATTACTGCTGCTGTTGGTTATTGTTGCTGCTGCTGTTATTGCTGCTTTTATTGCTGCTGCTGTTGGTTAATGCTGCTGCTGTTATTGCTGCTGATATTGCTGCTGATACTGCTGTTGCTGTTGGTAATTGCTGCTGTTATTACTGCTGCTGTTGGTTATTGCTGCTGCTGTTATTGCTGTTGCTGTTGGTTATTGATGCTGCTCCTGTTATTGCTGCTGCTGTTATTGCTGTTGATGTTGGTTAATGCTGCTGCTGTTGGTTATTGCTGCTGCTGTTATTGCTGTTGCTGTTGGTTATTGCTGCTGCTGTTATTGCTGTTGCTGTTGGTAATTGCTGCTGTTATTACTGCTGCTGTTGGTTATTGCTGCTGCTGTTGTTATTGCTGCTGCTGTTGTTATTGCTGCTGCTGTTATTGCTACTGCTGTTATTGCTGCTTTTATTGCTGCTGCTGTTATTGCTACTGCTGTTATTGCTGCTGCTGTTGTTTATTGATGCTGCTCCTGTTATTGCTGCTGCTGTTATTGCTGTTGATGTTGGTTAATGCTGCTGCTGTTGGTTATTGCTGCTGCTGTTATTGCTGTTGCTGTTGGTTATTGCTTCTGCTGCTGTTATTGCTGTTGCTGTTCGTTATTGTTGCTGCTGTTATTGCTGCTTTTATTGCTGCTGCTGTTGGTTATTGCGGCTGTCAGATTGCTGCTGCTTTTGGTTATTGCTGCTGCTGCAGAGTAAGTACGGGACTTGCCACTGACAATACATGCACGACACACTGCTGTGAGCAAGTAAGACATGCTGCTGCTGTACAAAATAGCATACATGAATTACCAGTAGCAGATGTACAGTATACAGGTGGAGCTGGGGAAGGTGGAGGGTTTCTGAAAGCGCACTGCACTGCTAAGGCAAATGCTGACCAAGTATTTGAAGACTGAGCAGCAAGCTCAACCAATTTTGTAATATTAATCAATTTAATATTATTTTTATGTAAATTAATTAATTTTTACATTAATTTTACAGTTTATGTTAATTAATTATTAAATAACTCATGAACCCCAGTTTGGGAAACCCTGGTGTAGACTATTGCTTGTTTCTTTCTGTCTTCACCTCATAGTTCTTCATTAAACGACCTGGAACACTTAATCTCTGTTGAAACCTTCAGTGCATCACAGCACATTTAAACCAGATTTGAGCATGAACTCCATACTCACCATAGACGATCACTGTAGCCGTGGTGCTACGCCTCTTAGCAACAATGTTCTTAGCGACACATGTGTAGTTAGCAGTGTCAGAAAGTCGTGCCTGTTTGATGATCAGGTTATGATCGATGGTGATGTAGAAATTTCGATCGTCTGCAGGATCGATAATCTCTTCGTTCTTCAGCCATTCCACCTGCACGTAGACAGAAATACGAGAGGGGAATTACAATTAAGACATTAGTGAAATCCATACGGCTACACCTGATGGGCTGCTCGGGGACACATAATATCAGAATGTCCTTATGCGATCCCTGCCCTGCTCACGCATTCATCCAGCCTATGATTCTGAAATTATCAAACGTTTTAATTAGCTTCAAAGCTAACTCCTCAGGGCAACACTGACTCAGAGCTGGAGCAATTTTGTAAAACGATAGCACACATTTTAGAAAAAGAACATTGTGGAGACATTAAAAGGAAACTGCAAGCAGGCAAAAGACTTGTGAAGATTTTTTAAAGACAGTGTTTATTCACAAAAAAGGCCTGCTAATATCTCAAGAAACATGGAGGGAGAAACAGGAAGTGGCTGGTGGTTTATCTTGAAAAGCATCTCGAGAACTTCACAAAATAAAAGAAACATATATATATATATATATATATATATATATATATACAGTGGGGATCGAAAGTTTGGGAACCCCTTTCAGAATCTGTGAAAATGTGAAAATTTTTAACAAATCAAGAGAGATCACACAAAATGCATGTTATTTTTTGTTTAGTACTGCCCTGAGTAAGATATTTTACATAAAAGATGTTTACATATAGTCCACAAGACAAAAAAATAGCTGAATTTATTAAAATAACCCCGTTCAAAAGTTTGGGAACCCTTGGATCTTAATACTGTGTGGTTACCTGGATGATCCACAACTGTTTTTATGTTTTGTGATGGTTGTTCATGAGTCTCTCGTTTGTTCTGAGCAGTTAAACTGAGCTCTGTTCTTCAGAAAAATCCTCCAGATCCTGCAAATTCTTCAGTTTTCCAGCATCTTTTGCATATTTGAACCCTTTCCAGCAGTGAATGTATGATTTTGAGATCCATCTTTTCACACTGAGGACAACTGAGGGACTCAAACACAACTGTTAAAAAAGGTTTAAACGTTCACTGATGCTCCAGAAGGAAACACGATGCAATAAGATCTAGGGGGTGAAAACTTTTGAACAGGATGAAGATGTCCACATTTTTCTTATTTTGTTGAAATATAATTTTTTTTCATTTAGTACTGCCCATCGGAAGCAACAGAAGATACTTGCATGTTTCCCAGAAGAAAAATTAAGTACAATTTACCTTGATCTTCAAATTCAAAAAGTTTTTACCCCCCGGCTCTTAATGCATCGTGTTTCCTTCTGGAGCATCAGTGAATGTTTGAACCTTTTTTAATAGTTGTGTTTGAGTCCCTCAGTTGTCCTCAGTGTGAAAAGATGGATCTCAAAATCATACAGTCACTGCTGGAAAGGGTTCAAATATGCAAAAGATGCTGGAAAACTGAAGAATTTGCAGGATCTGGAGGATTTTTCTGAAGAACAGAGCTCAGTTTAACTGCTCAGAACAAACGAGAGACTCATGAACAACCATCACAAAACAAAAAAACAGTCGTGGATCATCAAGGTAACCACACACAGTATTAAGATCCAAGGGTTCCCAAACTTTTGAACGGGGTTATTTTAATAAATTCAGCTATTTTTTTGTCTTGTGGACTATATGTAAACATCTTTTATGTAAAATATCTTACTCAGGACAGTACTAAACAAAAAATAACATGCATTTTGTATGATCTCTCTTGTTTTGTTAAAAATTTTCACATTTTCACAGATTCTGAAAGGGGTTCCCAAACTTTCGATCCCCACTGTATATATATATATATATTAGGGGTGTAACGGTACATGTATTCATCCCGAACCATCAAGGTGCGGACATCGCGGTTCGATGCATGCAGTCAGATGACGAATTCAGTCAGTTAAAGGCGATCCACACTCCAATCCAGAAGGGGGCACACACGGTAATGCAACGCTGTTTGCTAACCACCACAACAGGAAAAAAAGCACAGAAGAAGAACAGACGATCTTTGCATAGATATGTTTACGTGTAATCTCTCAACCTGCGTTTTAACCGCGAAAGACATCAATAAAGCAGCTTGAGAATAATATCTTACGTAGCATTACATTTACCTCAGGCAAGTCATTTATTGTCCACAGCATGTTAGTTCACTAGAGAAATGAACTCTAGAAGGGAGCATTTCACTAAATATATGCATTACATAATATTAGCTTATATTATATAAGCATATATATTATTCATTATATTTACTTTACCTGATAGTAATGTCTCAATTATTTAATATATGTTTAAATAAATTTGTCATGAAAACAAGTTATGACAGTAACTGTGTAAATGATTATATTCATCACAGTGGATTCTGGGATTGCTTCTATCTATAAAGGATGGATGCAGTGCAGCCTTAAAATTTGGCCAAAATGAGGTTTCTTACAGGGCGGCATCATTACGATGCCAACAGTTTGGAACAGCCAAGTCAATGATGCCTTAAAATGCTGCCTAGTTAGGCAGCTCACTAGGTTTTACAACAGAGATGCACATTTCTCCACATACAAAGATGAGAAGTCATCACCACTGCTGCTCAACAAGAACGTACCCTTCACATTTCAAACTCTTTGCATATGCATCTGATGCATTAACACAGTATGTCAATCAGGCGAGTGAGACGCAGGCGTGTGTGTTTGTGTGTGAGATCGTGTGTAAATGTGTGTCGCAGCGGTGTACCTGGAGGCTGCTGAGAGCTCGTCTGGAGGGAATAGGGTAAAAATATCACCCTCTCATTGGCTCAGCAGGGGGGAAAATCAACCAATCAGCTGCTCACGCTCTCCAGCTGTGACAAACGCGGCGCCCATGTTATCACTCGCGCGTGCATGCACACTTCCCTGTGCATTTTATCTCATTACATCTAGCAAAGGTAACCCAAATTCCAGCTGTCAAACTAAACCCTCAGATTACTGTATTCAGTCCTATTGTCACCTCAACACACACACACGCGCATACATCTTTCTACAATAGCATCATAAAATGAGCGCCTTCACGATCCCACAGGTTCAGGCTTCTAAACACACACACACACACACACACACACACACACACACACACACACAAACATACTCTTGTATGTGATAGTTGTTCTCAGTATGCTCGTATTGTCATCAAGCTGTGCTTGTTAGAGACCATATTGTTGTATACAACACCCGTTTCAAATATTTGTCATCGGTCTGCCTGATTCAAGCTCAGAACAAACACAATTCTGCATAGGTTAACACATGAGAGCACATATACATTTGGGTCCAAAAGTAGTGGAATACACAGAAAAAAGGGGAAGTTGATGAATGTAAAATGAAGGACAAATATTTCATATTCTGCACTACTTGTATATCACTAATCGAATATAAGTAAAAGTAAGGAGAACATTAGTTTTAACACCAAACTAACACACACACACACACACACACACACACACAAACAGCTTATATTTTGCAGCTGAACTTACCGAATATACAAAACAACGCTGTGTGCTCGGCTAAATACTCTTGTTGTATGTTCGTACATATGATGGTATTTTTACCAGCTGAGAACTCATGAAGAGCTTCATGAAACATGGTGGACGATGGGCAAGAAGAAATGGCAATATGAGCCTGTATCCGAAATCGCATACTTCCTTGCTATATAGTAGGCGAAAAACTGTATGTGACAAAAGAAGTAGGTCAGAATTCACAGTACTCATAAAAGAGTAGTCAAAAAGTACCCGGATGACCTACGACTTCCGGTGAGATTCTGAAGTGTGCATACGATGGACACTTTACTATCCCATGAGGCTACAGGAGAGGATTTGTGAATGGCAGTAAAGCGACAAAACTAATTCTGGTAGGTCACATGATAATGACAGCATGGTGGATGTAGTATGTCCGGATTACATTCATACTACACACATTCATAGTATATAGAACATACTTTTTTAGAGGTCGTGAAGTAATTACTTATTCAAAATAAGTACCTATTCAAGAGAGTATGCGATTTCGGACACAGCCATAGTGTTTGGACTGGTTTCTACAGAAAATTTGTATAAAAAAGAAAGAAAAGAAAAAGGTTTGGATGAAGTTGTGTTCCGTCTTCCGTCAGCTCACTTTCTGATTGGGTATCGTTTCGTTCCAGGTGACAATCTACAGAGTGCGTACGCGTTTGTCCTCGTAAATGATCATAAACTGATCGTAAATATTCAACATTCAATCACTCTTAACACGCCTCACACCACAGGAAAATCTGATAAGATAATCAGCCTGATTATCTCGTAGTGTGTGGGTGCCTTAACTCACAAACGAAGATCTGCTGCAAGAAGACAGCGGTTCCGGTACAGAACTGTAATGGGCAACGTAGCGCCTATGAGGAGAAGAACCAGGTATGCTTGAGAATTCTGTCCTTTTTAAGGTCGCATCTTGTGACATCATGACCTGTTTTTGGTTCGTTTAGATGTCTTTGGTCAGTCTTGACTTCATATTTCAGTCGAACTGCACCAGAGTTAGTTTGAAAGCGGACAGAGATCCCCTGAAAATGTGGGTCTCGTCCACTTGTTTGGTGCACACCAGGGTTCGGATGGCAACGTTCACACTTATTTAAATGAACCACATTGACAGAGCAATCTCACCAGAGTTTGTTTTAATTGAACCAAACCTACCAAATGTGAACACACTCTTAGGGCCAGACTGACTAACAGCTTGAGCCAGCGCAAACTGTCTTTTGGCATTAAAAAACTACTGTCAGGATTTACTAAAGACACGCAGTAAAAAATTAGTTGTTAAAAGGCATGGACAGGGTTATTTTTGCGGCTGACCTTAATGCATATGCATTTGTAGGAGTTTCCCTTTCAGAAGCAAAATTTATGGGAGGAGAGTATTTAAATGAATCATGCAAGTTGATTTACTAAGGTTTGCGCTAGTCAATTTACTGGTATTTGTGCCATTATTTAACGCCAAAAAAAAAAGCATGTCTTCTAGATGCTAATTTGCGCTGCTCTTGGTAGATTGTGTTGGTCATTATGGAAATGATCCGACTGTGTCTGTTGTCAGTAAATCACCCGCAGAACTTTGCACTCCATTGGCGCTTTTATGGGACTGCGCTCTCATGCTAATTTGCCCTGTTTAGTAAATCTGGCCCTTAGTTATAGTTTAAGTTAATTATATAATAACTCTTATGGAATCTTCTTCAGTACTGTTGGAAAAGCATCTCATCTTAAGCATAAATCCTTTACTACCATTTGCGTTCTTTCACATTGGTGTTAGCATCACTATATTACTACTGCTAAACCCTCTAACCCTAAAACGTAACTTTATTGCATAACTTGTTCCATATCACATTTGCTTCAGACATGAATGATTCCTCTATATTTTAATGCTTTTGTGTTTTCTTGCAAAAGTTTTGCACTCCACTAGGAAACATTGCGTTTACTCGCAAAAATTTGGCGTTCCCTCAAGTAACTTTGCGTTCGCTTCTAATACCTTTGCAGTCCCTTGGGAAATTTTGCGTTCGCTTGCAAAGAACTCAAAAGTTTTTTGAGTGAACACAAAGTGTCTCTGGGGAATGCAAGACATTTGCGAGTGGACGCAAAAAGCATTGGCATATAATTTTTACTCCCATCTCATATTTTTCCATCACCATGTCCCTTTAGGAGCTCTATAAATGGACAACAAAAATAGGCAAAAATGACTTATTGTAAATTGAAGGAGGGCCCTGAATCATACCTAGAGACCAAACTTGGGAAACTGTTTTGCACAGGCACTTTTGCATTCAAAAGATGCAAGGATGTAGTTTTGATATCTTTGCTACTACTCTAAAATGTGTAAAATAAGAAAACTCACTGAATAAAAGGTGTATCCAAGCTTTTGATGAGTAGATGACCTGACATGTGTGTAAACTGTCTGTTTCTACTGCACTCTCCCAGCCCGGGTTTGAGCGTGACTGACATTTCGTCCTTATCTCTCACTGCCGTGTCTCTGTGAAGCTCACATTGGGCCCAATCACGGCTGTTTCTGGACGGGCTGATTTCTCTCTGCGGGGACTCGTCTGCTGATCAGGATGAAAGAGGCAGAGAGGCGCTCTTCACGCACCTGCTCATTTTCTCCTGTTGGTGTTTACCGCCAGAACAGAGTTCCTGTGCCCGCCGGGCAAACGCAGAATCAACAACCAAACACACACAAACACACACACAGAGGCTGAAAGCAAAACCAATCAGAAAGTTTTGTGAAATATTTAAATATCTCTCAGATAATTGCTTTTTCTTCATGCCAGATAAGATGTGTTTATTTATGCGTCCGTGTGTATAGGTGATGGATGTTTGATTGTTTATTCTTAAAAATTGTGCCATCAAGAAGAAATATTATTTAGGACGGAATATATTGATCTGAAGGTTGGGAAACTAGAAAATGTGTAAATGTGTGTGTGTGAAGGTCTAAACAACGTTAATGGCATCATTGGGAAGTAATGAGTGACGCCTTTGTAGTTTTACTGTTTTATTAAGTCTCATTCGACACGCTAGACAAACCAGAAATATCAAGGGGTTCTTTAAATTGTAATGAAAGTAAAAGGAATTTACAGAATTGTAATTCAAAGTAATTCAACACAGTTCTGTCATGACAACTCTCGGAGTGTTTGGCATGGTAATGGGTATGACAATGTAGATATGTTTGGTCTTGGCGGAATAGATCTGCTACGCTGCTGCTGCTGCAGAGCAAGTACGGGACTTGCTACTGCCAATACATACACGACACGCTGCTGTACAATATAGCGTACATGAATAACCCGTAGCACATCTATACAGGTGGAGCTGGGGAAGGTGGAGGGTTTCTGAAGCACGCTGCACTGCTAAGCAAATGCTAACTCATGTATTTAAAGATTGAGCATGCAAGCTCATTGGCTACTAATACAGCAGGAACCAATCATCTGTGACCTATAGATAATGATGTGATTATTAGCAGGTTGAGTTAAAGGACCTATTAGCCTGCCCATTAGAGTTTCATGCCAGAACTTTGTATGTAATGCATTCTGGCAAATGACGTGTTCCTCCACCCAGAAGATCATATAGTTGATTGATGACGAATATGATGCAGGGAAACATCCCATTGCATGATGGAGCCTATAAAATTCAAGATATGGGGGGCACAAATGCCCCGTTTGAGTTTTTGACCCATATTTACATCATATGATATAGTTAAAGGGGGGGTGTAATGCTATTTCATGCATTCTGACATTCTCATGCTAAACATGGCCAAAGTTTCAAAACACGAGTTGGACGTATGATGGAGTATTTCTGTGCCAAATACACTACTTCCGGTTTCGGTACAGGATTCTGAGAGTTTTTTTCAAATGTGTCCTGTATGACATCAAAAGAGAGCGGAATTCCTTGTATAGGCACTTCTCCCTGATAAGCGTGCACACACACATCACCAGAGCAAGAGGAAGAGCACGCCCATCAACGCGTTTCGTTCGGGATACGGAAGCCGAGAGATTTTTCAGAAATGGCTGTGTCCCAATTCAGGGGCTGCACCCTTTAAAGGCTGCATACATCATCGAGGCAGTCTCATTTAAGAAAAATAACCATTAGATTGCAACGTAAGAAAGAAATTACAGTATTTTACACCTCACAATGAATATCAGTCAATTTTATTACGGTTACTTTTCTTAAATATGACATCCTTGATGAAGTATTCAGCCTTCAAATGCGAACTCCGGAGGACGCAGCCTCCAAAATGAGACGCAGCTCCTGTAAACAAAGGAGTGTGTTTTTGGTTGTGAGGGAAAGATTACCTTTTTCAGCTTCCCAAAGAACCCAGCGTTAAGGGAACGGAGGATGAAGTTTGTTTTTCCGAGGCAGCAACGGAGTTGTGCATGTATGTTTGTTTGTTCCCGGGAATTCGGTGATGAATGCTTTGTAAACAAGTCCCAGTTCGGCGATGGATTTGCAGATCGCGGGTGGTAAGTAAAGCTGCATCAGATGTCTGTGTTTTGTTGGAAATCGGCGTGCAAGTGCATATAATATAAACAACACGAACGTTTTTGTTCCCTTTATATTTATATTGATATCGCAGCTAGCATGCGATCTCTAGGCAGAAGCTGCGTGCGCTCGTGACTCTTTAGCTCCGCCTACAGCACTGACAGCAGACACGCCTCCAGGATCTCGGCTTTTTTCGGAAAGACTCGGTTTAGCGCATCTATCTTTTATAAATATGACAAAACTAAAAACTTTTCGGAGATATGAAGGATGCATTGTTACTCTATATGTACTCAAGATTAACATGAGATTGGCAGAAACTGTGTGTCATACCCCCCCTTTAAGCTATATCACACGAGTAAGGTCCAGAAAAGCACGTGCGAAAATGCGATGCTGATTTTATACAACAGTTCAATAAATAAGAAGTTATTATTGTGTTATTTATTTTAGACACAATATTGTCTGTTTTGCTCAATTTTGCCAACAAAAATATGAAGACAAAGCAGAACTGTTCATCTCTAAGCAACGCACAGCGGCATTTCATTTCTGAATCCGCATTTTGAACGAATCGGGTGAACCAGTGATTCAATGGACGATTCATAAAGAGAACCATTTACTTCACTACTGAATGAATCAGCTGTTTGAACGAATCAAATGAATGAATGAATGACTCAATCTCAAAAAGTCATTTAATCACCACCTACTGGCAGTTTTAGTTTCTTATTTAGAGTATAATAATTTCATATGTCTATATATATAAAAAAACAAAAACAAAAAAAAACATTAAATATATAGTTCACCCAAAAAAAAATTCACTTTACTCAACCTCATGGTCCAAAAGTTGTTTTTGATAAATTTGTGTAATACATTTTGTTGAATCAAATAAAATATTTCTTTCTGAAGCTACTTTTTGTAATGTCTATTTGATGCTTTACACAATAATGACTTCAAATTATTGTTTGGGGGTAATTTCTCAGCCAAATTTGATGTGCGATTAATTCGCGAGTAATTCGATTAATTAATCGCCACATTGTGTAATTAGATTAAAAATTTTAATCGCTTGACAGCCCTAATATAAACTTAATACAAATGTACAAATATCTATCTATCGTTCTATCTGTCTAGAACGATGGATGGATGGATGGATGGATAGATAGATAGATAATTTGTACACCTCTTTCTGTAATTCATTTCAAATTTCAAATACTGTGTGTCATGACCAATTTGATAGAATGATAAATAGAACGATAGAACAATAGACCAATTGGGTGTTTTACTCAGAATTGTGAGTTTATATACTGCAGTTCTGACTTTTTTTCTCAGAATTGTGATATAAAGTCTGAATTGGAAGATAACAATGTTATGGGTTTAAATATTATTTCATGCTGTGAACTCTAGGACTAATACACTATGCCCTCTATTAACCGCATATGTGAATATTATGTAGATATACAGTATTGTTTACATCAAATTCATGCTTTAATAGCTTTAATAGTCACAGGTTTCATCAGTCCTGTTCGTTTAATTAATGGCTTGCAACTATAAATGTCTGCGTTTAGCATCAAAGGACATCTTCGACAATTGCATTCTGTAAAAATGAAGACCATCTTATTTTTACATTTCAATTCCGAAAGGCACAAAAATATTTTTTTCTCTTATTCCATGGATCTTGCCTCTTTTTCCTCCACTTGGTCTGCGCACAACTGCGCACAACTGCATTTACATAACTGTGACGTCTGCTCCCAAATGATCTATAGAACCACAGAACGATAAATAGATAGACAGACAGATATTCATGAGATAATAATAAATTAAGAGATTCAGTAAGCAATTCCTCTTTCTGTCATTTCATTTCAAATTTCAAATACTCTCCTGTGTGTCATGGCCAATTCAGTTGAAAGGGAGCCAATTCTTCAATTCTGAATTTTGCACAACCCTGGAATGTAGGTATTTGAACTTTATCAGTAAAATCTGAGGTTGTTTTATGCTGCATAAACACTCTCACACACTGCCAGCAAGACTACAGAAAGCTCATTCAAATATTTGCTGAAGTTCTTCTCAGCAGAACTCCAGGTGTGAGGCCCAAGAGCACAATAACAGCTCTAATTCTGAAGCCTCCCAAACCTTTTTAAACCCACAGATCTTCAGAAAGGAAACCTGCGTCCTTTTATGAGCACTGAAGATTGCACACGGTCTCATTGCGAATTCAAGCAAGCGTCATTGAGCCCTCGCAATCAAGGAACGCACCATAGGGGAAATGAAGTGGGCGACTGTAATATATAGGCTTCAGTGAAGGTACATGAGGCTGAGCTCCCAGCAGAGGCCTGTAAGAACTCACCAAAGCCACTGAAGTGCTCTACATCTGTGCTAAGTGGGCTATCGTGAATTATGCAGCGTATTTAGCAATCGCACTGATGATCAGCGTGTGAACCACCGCTACTATAATCTCACACACCTGAACCGCTTTATTCAGCAATGCTGTGGATGTCTTCATGAAGAGCACTGAAGAAACTGATGGAAAGTTTGAGTGTAATGACAGAAATAATCCACCTTGGCTAAAACGTCTGCCTTGGGTATATATAAAATGTATGATTCTGTCATGCACCATATACAGTAAGTCATAGTACATCAGATAAAATATTAAACACGATTCTTAAGAATGGAAAATGCAAGCTGACGTCCTTATTTAAGCTCGCTGTCAATCCCTCACAAACCTGTCTCACTCTCTGTCCTGTCTATCTCTGAATTACACTCCAGCTGTGGAGGATATTAAGCACAGGTCAACGCTGTTATTACAGATCCCTGGAATTTACTCTCACCTTGAGTTCAAACGTGATGAAACACACACATGGAGGAAAAAAGTTTGGAACGACATGAGGGCGAATAAATGACGACAGAATTTTCATTTTAGAGAAAATGTAACTTTTGTTTGTGAACATTTATGCTGCTCTTCATTTGATCTGCTATCTAATCTGAATGCTTCATGATAAATCATATTGGTTCATCTGGAAATAATGTGTTTCAAACAATCATGCCAGGCCACATTGAGCTGATTTCTTTTGTATCAGAAAGATAGAGAGAAAGATGTAGAATCAGTTTATGTCTCTTTCATCTTTTTGTGATCAGACGCCGCGGCTGACAGCCTCCTCCAGCAGTGTCGTCTGTGGGCCGAGGTGCGTGTGTGTGACACAGATATTTTAAGGAACGCTGTGAAGAGATTTTTCTATTTTCACAGAGAACAGACAGAGAGAATCTTCCTGGAATTCTCTCAGCTGGATGAACTCTTTTCATGAACTTCTTTGAGAAACAAAACATTCATTAAAACATCACTGGGAAAGGAAGCCTGCTATTATAAGAAAGGAAAATTATTTAAATCCAGTAGTAGTTTTTTAACAACAGCTTTGGAAAATAATGTTATGGTTAACTTTAACTCATCTAACTAGTAGACAAGCCAACTAGCCATCTACCTTAACTAGTACCAGCTTTGACCAGAACCCTTAAAACCACATTAAGATACTAGATATATAAAATACAAACCAATACAAATGCAAATATATATACACACCGATGACCCATTACATTATGACCACCTATCTAATAAGCTGTAGGACCTCTTTAGCCCACACGGTGAGGCATTGATTCGATGAGGTTGCGATAGGTCTTCTGGGGTATCTAGTACCAAAATCAACAGCAGGTCCTCCAGTTCCTGTGTGTAAATGTGTGTATGTGAAGGTCTAAACAACGTTAGGCCAAGACATTAACAGAAATTTGTATATAGGCCTACTCACTGGCCACTAACTGCTTGTTAATGCAAATATCTAACCAAGTCAATCACATGGCAGCAACTCAGTGCATTTAGGCATGTAGTCAAGACTATCTGCTGAAGTTCAAACTGAGCATCAGAATGGGGAAGAAAGTTGATTTAAGTGACTTTGAACGTGTCATGGTTGTTGTTGCCAAATAGGCTGGTCTGAGTATTTCAGAAACTGCTGATCTACTGGGATTTTCACACACAACCATCTCTAGGGTTTACAGAGAATGGTCTGAAAAGAGAAAATGCCTTGTTGAAGCCAGAGGTCACAGGTCAGAAGAGAATAGACTGGTTCGGCTGATAGAAAGGCAACAGTAACTCAAATAAGCACTAGTTACAACCGAGATCTGAGCATCTCTGAATACACAAAACATGTCGAACCTTGAAGCAGATGATCTACAGCAGCAGAAGACACAACGGTGCCACTCCTGTCAGCTGAGAACAGCAAACTGAGAATACAATTCACACAGACTCACCAAAACTGGACAATAGAAGATTGGAAAAACATTGCCTGCTGAGACATTCAGATGTTAGGGTCAGAATTTGGCGTAAACAACATGAAAGCATGGACCAATCCTGCCTTGTATCAGCGGTTCAGGCTGCTGTTTGTGTAATGGTGTTTTCTTGGCACACTTTGGGCCTCTTAGTACCAATTGAGCATCATTTAAACACCACAGTCTACCTGAGTATTGTTGCTGACCATGTCCATCCCTTTATGACCACAGTGAACCATCTTCTGATGGATACTCTCAGCAGGATATCACACCATGTCACAAAGCTCAAATCATCTCAAACTGGTTTCTTGAACATGACATTGAGTTCACTAGACTCAAATGTCCTCCACAGTCACCAGATCTCAATCAATAGAGCAGCTTTGGGATGTGGAGGAATGGGATATTCACATCATGGATGTGCAACCAGGAATGCTTCCAGAGCCTTGTTGAATCAATGCCAAGAAGAAATAAGGCAAAAGGGTACTCGGTACTAGCAAGGTGTACCTAATAAAGTGGCAGGTAAGTGTGTGTATATATATTCAGCACTGGACTGAATCATTCATAAGTATGAAAAAAAAAAAAAAAATTTACAAAAATATGATTAATTTTAAACTAAGAAAGTAAATGTGATCAGCTTTGATTTATTCATATTCATTCATACTGTGTAAACACACAAAAGGGCTATAGTTCATTAAAGATCACAAGTTTGATTACACAAAACCTTCATATAGTTCAAAGACTTGAATCATATTCATCTGTTTCTATAATCATCTGTGTCAGTAGATTATTAGTGTAACGACCGCTCAGTGCTGTCAAACACACTAAACTGACATGATAACATCACAAACCTACACACACACACACAGCCCATGTTACTGACTGCCTGGCATTAGCAGTCTCATTAACATAATTGGCACAATTGCTGTTGTTAATTAAGTCAGTGAAACTACCAGTTGACAGGCCTACACACACATACACACTGTATCTGTATCCCACAATGCAATGCACTCGATTTAACCCTCTGTTTCTAGTGTAATAGATAAACCAGAAAAAAATATCTCACGTTTTCTCATATCAAATTGAAATTGGATCAAATTTCTGATATGAAAACTTGATGCTGCTAACTGAATTAATGTAGCACATGACAGTTTGAAATGTATATTGTTACATTTTAAAAATAGTAGATATTTTGATGATTCTTATTGACCTCAAACTTTTGAACCATAGTGTATATTATCTGCATTATCTTTGACATTCACCGTAGACCTGTCTCACTCTCTGTCCTGTCTATCTCTCTATAGAGTAAATGCAGCTACAGCTCAACCCTGTAAACAGCAGAGTCCATCCTGCAGATGTCAATATCCAGACTGTATTTCAACAACTAATAACACTCCAGCTGCGGAGGATATGAAGCACAGGTCAACGCTGTTATTATGGATGCCTGTAGTAATGTCATGTGACAACAATGCAGCACATGACAGTTTGAAATGTATATCGTTATGTTTTAAAAATAAATATTTTACAGTGTATACTGCGCAGTATGCAAGTATTCCACTGAGAACACAGCCCTCAAATCTCTTTTTTTTTTGTGGCAAAGCTCCTTATGTTCTGATCCCTGTATGCCGTCTATGCTCAGGTCAGAGAGGTGTGTGGAGATCTGAGCGAGTTTCTGAAGAGCAAATGACTGCGTGAATATTTCAGCAGATAAAGTCGTTCAGTCTGTTTCTTTTGTGTTGGCATCAAAGTTCTGCCAGCGACTTAAATAAAGACGCAGGAGTGGAAAAATTTCTGTGTAGTTGGGCGGATGGGACATTTATCTTTCTCTCTCTCACACACACACACACACACACACACACACACAGATTCAGGGAGGGTTGGGGGCCATTGAACAGACAGAACTGGGCCATCGGAGCATGTCACTGAGGCCCAAAGCTATATATACCTTTCACACACACACACACACATGCTGGACACTGTATGTTGTCTCATGTGATAAGTGTATTATTAAACCAACTATTAATCACTTGTGTTCTTCGATATTATTTTGAGCTCCAGATATGAATGATTCCTCCAGTGTGTTGTTGAGAAGAGAAGTGATTAGACGCACGATTTTCACCTGCTGGATGATAAAACAGGTGAAAATTTTTTTTATTCAGCATGACCCTCACAGTGCATTATGGGTATTCTCTAGCTGTTGAGTGTACATCAGTTGTACACTCGTTATTACAGTGCATTATATCGATAACGTCCACTATGGTTTCGGACACTACTACAAATGGCTGTCCCCTTGAATAGTGCCCTATTTAAGAGTATAGGGGGCGACTTTGGACTTTGGCGTTATATGTAGAGACTACAATATCACAGAGATGTAAGGCTGGACTCAAACACTCAAAACACTGTAGAAATACAGTAACATCCATCCATCCATCCATCCATCAATCGGTTCCCAACCCTGGTCCTGGAGTATTCCCAGCACTGCACATTTTAGGGCCTTTTTACACCATGCTTACTTTGTGTTTTTACTAATCGGATAGCTATCTTAATTTTTAAAACAGTTCCATTTACACTTTGTGTCGCCGCAAAACAGATATAAATCTGATTATCAATTCCTGCATTATATGCAAATTTAATGGAGTTCACGTCAACGAAAGAAACAGATATTCGCTGTATAACATCAGCTAATTTTTAAGATCAGAGACCACAATAAGAGAAAGAGCACTGTAAGATCATTTAGTCTCATAAATTAACATGTCGTATAGCCTATAATACACCTTTATTTTTTAACATTTTGGCAGGAGTAAAATTTGCATATGTGGTTTCAACAACCAGATGCATCTGGAATGCGTCTCAGACAACCTCCTGAAGTGGTTTGAGTGATCGGATTTAAATCTGTCTTGAAAGCGTTTCGGAGGACATTGAAACCTGGGGTCTATTCTTAATACATCTGAGATGATTTGACAGATGCTAGATCTTCTAATCGTGATAACTGAACTCTGGCTAATTCGGTTCTTCAAACGAATTTGTGGATTGGATTAAAATATCTGGATTAAGTTGTCTAAGATTAATGCGCGTTCTCGTGTTTGCTGAAAAGGGTAGATGTATCGATACTCGAAACCACGATCAGCAATGCAGCGATTGGCTGGAGTCAAGACGGCAGCGTAATGACATCAGATATTTAAAAAAGACACCTGACGAAAAACTTGACAAATTTCTAGACATTTACAGGTGCTGGTCATATAATTAGAATATCATCAAAAAGTTGATTTATTTCACTAATTCCATTCAAAAAGTGAAACTTGTATATTATATTCATTCATTACACACAGACTGATATATTTCAAATGTTTATTTCTTTTAATTTTGATGATTATAACTGACAACTAAGGAAAATCCCAAATTCAGTATCTCAGAAAATTAGAATATTACTTAAGACCAATACAAAGAAAGGATTTTTAGAAATCTTGGCCAACTGAAAAGTATGAACATGAAAAGTATGAGCATGTACAGCACTCAATACTTAGTTGGGGCTCCTTTTGCTTGAATTACTGCAGCAATGCGGCATGGCATGGAGTCGATCAGTCTGTGGCACTGCTCAGGTGTTATAAGAGCCCAGGTTGCTCTGATAGTGGCCTTCAGCTCTTCTGCATTGTTGGGTCTGGCATATCGCATCTTCCTTCACAATACCCCATAGATTTTCTATGGGGTTAAGGTCAGGCGAGTTTGCTGGCCAATTAAGAACAGGGATACCATGGTCCTTAAACCAGGTACTGGTAGCTTTGGCACTGTGTGCAGGTGCCAAGTCCTGTTGGAAAATGAAATCTGCATCTCCATAAAGTTGGTCAGCAGCAGGAAGCATGAAGTGCTCTAAAACTTCCTGGTATACGGCTGCGTTGACCTTGGACCTCAGAAAACACAGTGGACCAACACCAGCAGATGACATGGCACCCCAAACCATCACTGACTGTGGAAACTTTACACTGGACCTCAAGCAACGTGGATTGTGTGCCTCTCCTCTCTTCCTCCAGACTCTGGGACCCTGATTTCCAAAGGAAATGCAAAATTTACTTTCATCAGAGAACATAACTTTGGACCACTCAGCAGCAGTCCAGTCCTTTTTGTCTTTAGCCCAGGCGAGATGCTTCTGACGCTGTCTGTTGTTCAAGAGTGGCTTGACACAAGGAATGCGACAGCTGAAACCCATGTCTTGCATACGTCTGTGCGTAGTGGTTCTTGAAGCACTGACTCCAGCTGCAGTCCACTCTTTGTGAATCTCCCCCACATTTTTGAATGGGTTTTGTTTCACAATTGTCTCCAGGGTGCGGTTATCCCTATTGCTTGTACACTTTTTTCTACCACATCTTTTCCTTCCTCTTCGCCTCTCTATTAATGTGCTTGGACACAGAGCTCTGTGAACAGCTAGCCTCTTTTGCAATGACCTTTTGTGTCTTGCCCTCCTTGTGCAAGGTGTCAGTGGTCGTCTTTTGGACAACTGTCAAGTCAGCAGTCTTCCCCATGATTGTGTAGCCTACAGAACTAGACTGAGAGACCATTTAAAGGCCTTTGCAGGTGTTTTTGAGTTCATTAGCTGATTAGAGTGTGGCACCAGGTGTCTTCAATATTGAACCTTTTCACAATATTCTAATTTTCTGAGATAATGAATTTGGGATTTTCATTAGTTGTCAGTTATAATCATAAAAATTAAAAGAAATAAACATTTGAAATATATCAGTCTGTGTGAAATTAATGAATAAAATATAAAAGTTTCACTTTTGAATGGAATTAGTGAAATAAATCAACTTTTTGATGATATTCTAATTATACGACCAGCACCTGTATAAGGAAACAGCCAAGCAAATAAAATGACACAAGAACGACATAAATGTTATAATAGATAAATGAAATGAGCACTGTTTTTTTTTTTTTACATGATTACCCAACTATTTAGGCTATATTCACGATTTCTAGTATTTGTACAGGCACTTTTTATTTCAATGTTGTAATTAGCAACTAATTTACCTTTGAAGCAGATTTGACAGTATTAATTATAGTTTCTTAAGGGTCAAGATCAAGTTATCTGCATCTCCTGCGCTTCATCAAGCCACTCCCATAATAGTTGTCCCGGGTCAAATTAATGCACGCAAGGCATAGACTGTACATCATGTGTGTAAGACTCCAATAAAATTATTAGGTATTCCCTCACGAATGAATCTCTCAATGAGTAAAACTGGCTGTGTCTATATTATGATATACTACACGACATTATAATATTATTTCCAAATTTATTTTTAAATCATTATTATTGTCCCTGGTTTACATTAGGGTACTCTTGTGGGAAAGTAGCAGTGGCTGGGACAAACTTTGAGCATTACCTCCGCTTAAAAAGATGCAATCTAATCCTGTTTACATGAAATAAGCCTGAAATTACGGACCTGTTGCTATGACAGCAAGTCCAGGATGAGCATCGAAGAACCGAACAATCCAAGATCATGCCAAATCGTCATCAATCAAATCCAGCTAACTGAGTTAGCAACGTACGAAGAACGGGCCCCTGGTCTTTTCAGGATTGGAAAGCTATCCAATCACAGAAAATGCATGAAGTGACCAGGTGTAAATAGGCCTTAGATGTCTCGCTAATCAAACACACTTGATTCAGCTCATCATCTCCTTAGTAAAGACTCCAAGACCTCAGATGGTTGTGTCAGATAAGAGACACATCCAAAATGTTGGGGGTCCTCCAGGACCAGGGTTGGGAACCACGTGAGATGATTGAAATGTAACTGAGAACTTCATTAGTCTATTTATAAGCAATGAAAGCTCATCTGCTTTTGAGCAGTAAAAGTTTCATGGGAAATCACAAATAATGTGTCTGTCATATCTCTATTATTTCTCAAACAGCAGTTTAAATAGAGGTTAAATTGAGCAAACAGTGTTATTTATTCCTATCTTTACTTCTCTAACGAATTTCACAAGAAATATCTGAGGCAAAGATGATACCTAAATTAAATATAACTAAAAACACCATTAGATCTCCACTGAGCTATGAAAGAGCAATTTTTGAGCAATAAGAGAGGAGAGAAAAACTAAGATGAGAAGAGAACAGAGGAGAAATGAGATGAGAGATGTATTGAGCTGTTATTGTGCTGTGTCTTGCTCTCTGAGGGGAGAGACGGTCATTAATCACAACACAGATGCACCGAGAACCTCCAGAGATCACAAACTCCACAGAGACACACACATACATACACACACATACTTGTATATGTGGTTTACGGGGACTCTCCATAGACGTAATGGTTTTTATACTGTACAAACTGTATATTCTATCCCCCTACACTACCCCTACCCATCACAGGAAACTGTCTGCATTTTTACACATTCAAAAAACATCATTTTGTATGATTTATTAGCTGTTTTGCTCATGGGGACCAAAAAATTTCCTCACTACATTTGGTCCTCACAACGTAGGGTTTACCAGGTACACACACACACACACACACAGCTCTGTGTGTATGTAACCCTTCATATCACCACTCTTATTTATTATATTAATTGTCTACAGGCACTCGCTTTAAGAAAGTGTCTGTTAAAGCAAATGACTGGAAATATACATGAATAAAGGAACTACATATTGTTTTGGAGGAAGAATCCCTTAAAAGGCCTCATATTATTTTTCCTTGATCTCTTGAAATGAAATAGTTTGTTCTATATGATCACATTCTTTCAGAACTCAAAATTCCAAAAAGAACACAATATTGAAGCTAAAATGATGTGGATTGTTTTATGAATCTGTCACAATATAATGGCTGTGCAAACTATATTGCAGCCTGTCATTCATTTCACATGCAAAGAAGCCGTCGACATATGAAACTCTTAAAGGTACAGTAGCACATTGTTTTTTAGGTGTCAGAGAAATCATGTTCATAAAAAATTGCAATATAATATAATTGCATATAATACTAATTGTGAAATGTACTCAAATAGACTGATCAAATGGTATGGTTGGGTTTATGAATGGATAGAGGGATGAAAAAACATAAAGGGAGAGTGAAAAAACGAGAGAGCAGGAGAATGAAAGCGTGCTGAGATAAATGACAGCTGCAGACAGCAGGGCCAGATTTGCGGTTACGGGTCATCATGGAGATCAGGTGTGTTTAGCGTGTGCGATTGGTCCCTTGAGTCCTGCATAATGAACACACACTTCCCCACGGCCACCACATGTTAAAGAACTTCAGCGCTCACACACACATAAATACTGAAACACTCAGGAAAACACTTCCTCCTGACCTCTGTCCTTGTTTGAGAGCTTAAACACACCTCCCTCTCTCTCACACACACACTCAGCTTTACTTTTGTAACTTTGCTCTTTAAAATAAAGCTTCTTTAATGGTACTTTGAGGCACTTTAGGTTCAGTAAAGAACCCAGTTTGTATAAAACAAAAAAACAAACCATTTTTGGCTCTGTCAAGATTGGTTATTGGTACAGTTAATGTTTTAGAGTTTATATTATTTCTTCCATATAAAATGTGTAAAGCTGTCTAAATCATTGGTTTATTGTTTAGGTGATAGTACCGCACTGCAACAAAAGATTTCTTGGTAAGTTTTAAATAATGAGAAGCAACACTGCATAAATCTACCAGTACATTACATATTAGGTAGTACAGCATGATCAGTGTTGGGGGTAACACATTACAAGTAACGTGAGTTACATAATCAGATTACTTTTTTGAAGTAACTAGTAAAAATATCACAATATCACATATTGATATCAAAATATCATAGTTACTTTTTCAAAGTTACTTTGTTTTCCCATTTATTTACACTCTTTTTTTATTGCTAAAGTAAAAGTTTTCTCCTGTATCCTACTCTTCTGCAATCCAGAATGGCAACACAGCTGAAAGGTTAGTTTGAGCTGCGCCCTCTACTGTACAGGTGTGAATTTGCATTTGCTTCAGCCTGAGGATTATTCATTTCACTTTTGGTGTGAAAGAGCCTTTACAGCAGAGACGGCCTTTGCAATTCGGAGGCCCATTTCAAAAAACAGTTGAAGGCAAAGAGACAACATTGTATGCAATGCGACTGTTATTATTTTATTATCTTTATGTTTTTTTACTTTATTATCTCTGTTATATTTAACAAAGTTATCACATATTTCACTCATAATAGTCTATTTTTTAAATAGGGCTGCAACAAACGATTATTTTGATAATCGATTAATCTACCGATTATTGGAACGATTAATCAACTAATTGTCGATTATTACACTGGTTAATCAGTACGCTTTGTTTGATTATTCCACAAGCAGTTAGTTAAAATACTGAGTTATACTTTAACTAATAATTAAAACAAGGAAATCACTTCAGCTTTTGAAAGTGTATTTTTAATGAATTTGTTAAAAATACTGTTAAAATGACGTACTGTGTTTTTATTATGTCTGGGAATTGTAAAAACTTTTTAATAAGAGTAAAAATATGAATATGTAATATTGTGCAAAAATTTCTGAAAAATGCTCCTCTCTTTCTTTTTACTAACTATCGAGTTTATGGTCACTGAATGGCTTTCCTGAGGTAAATGTAACATTTTGTGACATATTTGTTTGCAAGCTGTTTTATTGCGGTCTTTCTGCGGTTATTAATTAAGTGGTTACATTAGAGCTGGATTCATTTCAGTAAATTGTACTGTATCTTTCAACATACTTTTTAATATTCATTCATGTTTATTTCGTGCTGTAATAGCAGAAAAGAGGAAGAGGTTCACGTGCCGCTTGACCTGAGGCGCTACAGCGATCTGTAACTCCACATTAAAGAGTGCCAAAACCACATGTATTGTTTGAATCCCGTAGTAAATTTGACAGAATTTAAAAGTTAAGACTTTGTTTTATATCAAAAGTAACCTGATCTGTCTTATCTGTCGGCGCGTTGTCTGTGTCCTCTATGCTCTGCTATGTATCTTTCACTGCATGAGAAAATGGACGTGTGGCGAACAGTGAGTTTGAATGAGAGTTGGTGGCCCTGCATGACAGCGTTTTTTGTAGTTATGTTAAAACGTTATGTTTTATGCTATGTTAAACTCCCACATTTTACGGGTTCGACTTCGTTTGCACTATGCACTCCGAAGCACCGTGTCTTCTTCTATTGGATTCGATCCGAGAGGGCTGCATTACACTATTGAGCTACAGCGCCCCACTGGTCAAACCGTGTTATTGCAGGCCCTTTAAATAGATCATATGAGATCAAAAGACTATTCGACAACAAAAATATTTGTTGTCGACGTTGTCGATAATATCGACTAATCATTTCAGCCCTATTTTTAAATGCATTCTACGTATCAATAGGGGCTTTCGCACCAGAGGAACCTTTTCATAGTTCCTAGAACTATTGTCTGAACTACCCGCTTTTTGGCGTGTTCGCACCGCAGGAACTAGGAACGATTTTAGTTCTAGGAACTTCTTTTGGGGGAACTAAATTAGCTCCTACTCCAGAGTAGGGGCTCACCCAGCACAATAGGAACGACCAGTGACGCAAGTGTACGTTGACTGGCCAAACGCACACGAAACACAAGCATCTGGCATTTTTTAAAAAGCCGTGTAAACATACTTACTCCCTGAACATGGAAAACAGCAATAACAGCATTTACCTGTTGTCTGCAGGGTTGTATTTTTTTCTCCGTCTCGATGATATGTACTGAAAGTTGTCATAGCAGATTTCGTCTCTTAGCCCCACGTTTTGCTCTTTCAGTCGCGTAAATTATGCGTTTTCATTCCACCTCCATTATCACAAAACCCACAACACAACAAACATAGCTCCGATCACGGCATCCTCCATTCACCGGTTTTTAACGTTTGTAAATGCTGTGCTTAAAGACGCTGCTGTCGGCCGCTTCATAGTTCCTATTCCCGGTGCGAATGCAACCAGGAACATGGCCCGGGGGAGAAATTAATTCTCTGGGAAATATCCTAATGGCTAGTTCCTAGAACTGAGTTCTTAGAACTATTCGGTGCGAAAGCCCCTTATGGTACTTTTAAATATGAAACCAAAACCACCAGTAGGTGGCGGCAAATCATTGTCTTAACGATGTCATTGTCTTAGACTGATTCGATCAAAACGAGGGTTCATTCAGTAACAAAACATCACTGTGTTGCTCGGAGACTCACAATGGCTCTACTGTGTATTTGTTTGGAAGTATTTTTCGTTGGCAAAATAGAGCAAAAACAGACAATATTTTGATACTAAAATGTAAGTCACCTAATATTAACTTCTTGTTTATTGAACTGTTGTATAAATTGATATCACATTTACAGTCATGATGATATTCGGGAAAACAGCACTCTTGCTCATGTGGTATTGCTTAACTAGCTACATCCTTTATAAATATTAAGCACTCATATAGGGAAATTTTTTGCCCCATACCTTAAATTTGGGGGCATTTGTATTAATTTTGGTGGCATTTTTTCTCCAAGCCTCCTGGTATGTGTGGCATGATGTCGAGGGGCAGGGCTCTTTTTCTAGCGCAAATGGAGGCCCCTTCTGTTGTGAGGCCCGTTTCAAGTGAACTGCTTTTCAGTTGCCAAAAATAGACCTTTTTTTTTTTTTTTAACAAACAATCAAGTCCAGCCCAGGTGAGAAAAAGTAAGACAAAAGTAGTAAAAAAAATCTGCCCGTGCAGTACGACAAAATAGACTTGTGTTAAAGATACAGTGCATTCCCTGAAAACAAGTCTTCTTACACAGTTATCCAATGGTAGAACCTGTTTGGTAACTAATATTTCATACAAGTCATATTTATACATAAATTACAACAGGTTCAAGCCATATTCAAATGATACTGGTCAACAGACACAGATACAGATATAAATTTATGACTTTGACCTGGCGTGTGCGCGCATACAAGTCAAAATGTGTGTGTCAGCATGTGTACTGCATTAACTTGACTCGGACACAATAATTCACTCCATCTCTAGATGCATTTTCGAAATTTACACACGCGCTGACACATTACGAACATACAGAACATCGGCACATTTAATTAATGGCGTGCCATAAAAGTCTGTTACCGTAAACAATCTTCATCTTCATTAGCATAAAACACAGTAAAGTGCTTTTGCTCTGAGCTAATGAAGGAGATATTAATTCCTTTAACTGTGAGGCTGCAGAAGCATCAAACACGCTGCTGGAAGCTGTTTTGCAGCTTTTTGTTGAACATTTGTGTGGAACAGCGCTGAGGAGAAGCTAAAACAAGCAATGCTGCTAACTTAACTACATCTGTCAGTAGAGTGACAGCAGCTTAGCTGTTTTCAAATAGTGCAGCTTTTCTGCTAACAAGCTATTTTCCCCCATCAAGTAGCAGTGTAAAGCATGCAGTTACATTATATTCTCCCATCACAGATCCATAATAACAGAGTCCTAACCACCATAGACACTGGAAAAGTAATTACCAACCAAAAACCTAACCCTAAAACACTATATTATTTTAACCCCGACACAGTAAGTTAGGTAAGTGGAGACCGGGGCTAGTTGTCACATGGAGAAGTTGTTACCAGTCAACTGTCCAATTACACAAACATGTGTTACTTTAAAACATCAAAACAACCTTATTTTTATCTAAACAGTCTATAATTTATCTAAACAATCTATAATATGAATTATAATTAAATAATTACTTTTTGTGAATTTTGTAGTCCAAACTAATGTTGTCACAGTATAATTGGGGCAAGTTGTCACATGCGTTTTATATATTGTAATTACATGCAATTTATGTTTACAATTTATGTTAGCTAAAACAATGGTCTAATGTTTTAGTATGTTTTAATGTTTTATATAGTTTTGAATTTCATATTTTTTTGTGCTGAAATGCTTTAATGTTTTATATAGTTTTGAATTTCATATTTTTTATTGTGCTGAAACACTATTAGTCTGTTTAACAGCAGGTTTCCATTGTAAACAAACAAACAAACAAAAAACCTCCATACAGTGTGACAACATGCCCCGATATGGCATGCTATAAAGAAAGCTTGTGTTCAATGAGCTGTATCATTTTGTTCTGGGCAATAAAAGTGGAAATGACTTCAGGAAGAACACTGAAATTGACTTTCAAATATACATTTACCCTGAGAAATATTCACTTCAATAAAAAGTGTGAAAAACAAACTCCGGTTTCTGCAAGTAAGAAAATGCATAGAGCATTTTAGATGAAAAAGAAGGAAAAACAGCTTGAAATTTTAAATTAATTAAAAGCAAATGTATGTAAAATTAATTTTTAAATCTATATAACCTGTAGTGACATGCAAACTGCTTGATATTCATTTTAAAACTAATTTAGTAATTTAAACTGTATGCATATATTAAGTTATACCTATAGGCCTAACTCAAATAAGACTAAGTTTAGTATCTGTGATTTTCTGGTAATTACTGCTACTGCAGTTTAAATGACTTTATTATTACTTTAAATTATGAGCGTAGCTTAGAAAGCCACAGTTACACAGCAGCTTCAACAACATTAGTATGAAATACAGTTTGAGTCTCAATAGTGTGTGTGTGTGTTTTTATGTGTGTCTCTAGAGTGTTTCAAGTGTATCTGCATATGCGTTTCCCACTGCGTTCTGATGGTTTCTGCAGATTTTACGGATGTTATGAATAGCACACCATTCATCGTACAAATACAGCTCCCTCAGTATATAAACTCCAGCCACTGTATTACGCTTTACACGTGTGTGTGTGTGTGTGTGTGTGTGTGTCAGAGGGCAAGAATATAATTGTGACTGTATAAAGTGGAGGTCTTTGTCTGTAACTATGGCCTGCCGGTTTGTCCAGGTTAACTGGTATGTATATTTTCTATCGCCATGGAAACAGTGTGATTTTTAACGAGGGCTCTGTGATTGGCCGAGTCTCGCTTTCTGCTCAACCGCACTGTTATTTTAAACCGTTCTGGCTCCACAATGGCTGTGGCTCACGCTGTGGGTGTTCAGAAAGTACGCCCAGTCAACAGAGAGGTCAGCCACTTGCATTGTTCAGAAAAAGCAAATGATATCTACATGAAAATGTAGATGCTGACCGGGTCGTGGTATTCCCAGCACCCTCCGGGAACATCCAGGGACGTTGCGAGGGTTTTTTAGTCTAGACGGAGTCAGCGAGCGGAACAGAGAGATATTGCAGCACTCGGTGGAATTCACATGGCTCTTCTTCACATCTCAACTTACTCGGCCCGAATGTGTGTGTGTTTTCGCTGTATGTGTGCGTGCAAGTGTGTGTGAAGTGTCCTCTGGGAGCCGCAGCTGTCGTTTACGGGTCTTCTGGGAAACCTCGACCTCTGGGTCAAAGTCAGGAGCATAAAGATCTCTGACGGCTCCCAACACACATATGATGACAGACAAACTCAACATGCGCACAAATACACATAACTACAGCATACAGTAATGGACTCTACAGTTTGGATACACTTTAGAATAGAATAATAGGAAAGTCAAAACTATGAAATTGCACAGATGGACATATGAGAATGATGTCTATATATATATATATATATATATATATATATATATACATATACACACACACACACACACACACACACACAAGTAATTATGAAAGATAATTTTATTAATTTAACGCATGTTTTTGTGTACTATCTAGCTCAACCCATCCTTTTCAGTTTTTTTATATATATAATTATAATTATTTATATAATAAATTATAAAATTAATTATAAAAGTAATATAATTATAAAGGTTTTCTGTACTATCCAGTTCAAATAATTTGTTTTATATATTTTATTATTAAAATGATAAAAAAAAATCTTAAAATAATAAACATTTTTTAAAAAGAATTATATAAGTAATAATTTTATTAATTTTTTAAATGAAAAAATTAACATTAAAATTTAAACATTATAAATTAAATAAATAAAAATAATTATAACATTATTAAATAAAATTATAATATAAAAATTAAAATATATACATTAAAATAATTAAAAATTATACAATTAATTAAAATGATAAAGTTATATATTTATAGGCATTTATAATTAATGTTTATTATCAAAATTAAGAATTTAAGTGGGAGCCTTTATATCAAAAAGTTTTTAAAATTATGCAAAACACGTGTTTAAACTTTTAATCACTATTATATATTAATGCATAAACACATCACAGCATGTTAAGGCAGTAAATCGGTCAGTCATATAAGTGTGTTATTCTGTCCTCCATTTATTCACACTTCTACTCAATTTTTAGACAGTTCATGAGACCTTGCAGTTCAATGGAACATGGTCTACCTGTGCCCTTTCAGACACTTAAGTCACACAAAAATGTTACTGCAAAAAAATCTGCACTCAAATGCTGTTCACGCTTTTCTCAGAACTAACTTCACACTTTTTCAATGATATTTAACCAGCAAGGTGATTTTTCATGGATGTATGAAGTCAGTTCTCCTCAAGTTCACACAGGTGACTTATGAACATGCATCACAAAGTTTGACAACCACAAAGTATCCAAGATATTTTGTCTTCATTTTGAACAACACATTCACTGTTTCATATTTTGAAACCTAAAAAGCTTCACTTTGTAAAATGAAGAGAATAAAAATAGAGAATAACTCCCGCTGGAGGGGCTTTCTTCAGGCTCAAACAGCAACATTACACACTAAAGAAAGTAGAAAATTTAAAATGGCATAATAGGTCCTCTTTAGTATATTTTACATTTACATTTATGCATTTAGCTGACGCTTTTATCCAAAGCAACATACAAAAGAAGAACAAAAGCAATTTGTCAAAGAGCTAACGATATCCGTAATATACAATGCCAGGTTTATTAGACAGCTAGATTAGGAAGATTAGAAATTAATTAGTACATTTTAAATACTTTTATAATTTTTTTAATAATTTTATAATTAAATCATGTACTAATTAAATCAATACGTAACACTTTACAACAAGGATTCATTTCTTAACATTAGTTAATCACATTAGTTAACATTAACCAGCAATGAATCATACTTCCACAGCATTTATTAATCTTAATATTAATTTCAATATTTACTAATATATTAAAATCAAAAGTTGTATCTGTTAACATTAGTTATGCACTGTGAACTAACATGAACAAGCAATGAACAATTATATTTTTATTAACAGTAACAAAGATATATATTGCTCATTGTTAGTTAATGCATAAACTAATATTAACAAATAGGAACTTATTGTAAAGTGTTACCAATTTATGTACTAATTTTATAATTAAATATTTATATAATTTTGCATTATTTGATATTTAATTATAAAAAAAATGTTTGGCAGCTGGCGACACAGGATAGAGCTTGACATTTATCCCTATAGGCAAAGATGATCTGTACAGTATTGACACACGTGAAGTGTGTGTGTCTGTGTGTGTGTGTGTGTGTGTGTGTGAGCACGTACCTCAGCAGGCGGTATGCCCTCGGGTGGGCGGCACTGCAGCAGCACTTCCTGTTCGAGTGACACTTCCTTCCCCAAAGGCTCCTGTTCAAACGTCTTCCTCAAGACTGAGGAGAACGGAGACAGAGAGGAGACTTATTTACTCACATTTCATTAGTCACCTGACATTTTATTTTGTCTTTTTTTCTCTAAAACTTCCAGCTTATTTCCAGGTTTAAATAAAAAAAAAAAGACAAACAGATTTGCTAATAACAAACAAGTGCAGAATTTATTAACGCACTGAATTTCATCTCTGTCTGTGTAGTGTGTGATTGGTTTCATCACATAGGTGAAGAGTACAGCTCACAGGATGTGTGAATGACGCTGTCATCTGACATATTCTCAGGTCAGAGCATGACCTGTGCTACTCAGTCGCTGCATTCTCATAATGTTCACGTGCGGGTGTGAATATCTATTTTCCCCGTTGGTTTCTGTGTCTTTCCAGGCGTGTGTGAGTGAGTGGGTGTTTAACACTTAAGATCTCGCAGACAGAAGGCCAAACTCATCTAGTCCTCCTCGTATCCCTCTAACACCTCATGTGTGAACCTGTGAATTGTAAATGCAGAGATGTGTGAGAAACGTCTTTCTTTCTGTTGCTCTGTGATGTTACTGTGTATATGATGTATATAATAAAAATGATTGAGAACATGACCTTTTGTTACCTTGACCACTTTTAACTACATTTTATTGTACATTTTGCATAAAACATTCTGAATCTACTTCGCAACAATGTACCTGTAGTTGAAATTATGGTTCCTTTGAGCTATTTCACTGTCAAAACACTGTAAAAATATTGATATAAAGAAATATAATTTTAGCTATTTCACCCAGAGCTGCTGCTCACCCTGAACCTTCAATTGTCTCCACTGTGATTTCTCCATTCAACTGGACATAAAACACACACGGCCGCATAAGAAAAATATCTTCAGCCTGTCTAGCTTTTTACTACTGTGCTCATTCAGACACACACACACAAACTGTGCATGTCTGTTTTCCTTCACATTACTGATCGAGGTAATGGGCAAATAAATCACGTCTGAGAGGGCGTGTGTGTCCGTGCGAGTGTGTGCGGGTACGGTAATGCATTCAACTCATAGTTTTAGTGCTCTACATTGCTACAGCAACAAATCTTAAACAGCATTAATATCCTGAAAAGAGCTGAAGCCACACACACACACACACACACACCTGTATAACAGCACTCCTATTTCATTCATAATTATAATGTCTCGACTTCAGCAACAAACACAAGCTGCCACTGACCACAGTCCCTCAACTAATCACATATAATGTCCAGCGGAATCTAAAATCACTACAGTAATCAAATATTACATCTATCACTATACATTGTCCCTAAACTAACAATAAATAATATACTGTATTAAGTCACTGTTACATCCACGCCTTCCTGGACTCCGTTTCCCAGCATCCTCCTGTGCTCCACACCTGTCTGCACTTCCCTCATCAGTCTTCCCGCCATGTTCCCCAGATTCCCAGCACCTGTTGTTCCTCGTCAGCACTCCCTTTAAGTTGGACACTCTCCTTGCACTCCTTGTCGGTTCTTGTTGTTGATGTTGTTGTTTAATGTGTGTATGCTGTCTCCGTGTTCCTGGATTGCTTATTAAAGCCCATACCTTTGTGGATCTCCGTATTCGCCTCATCCCTGCAGCACCACACGTAACAGAAGAACCGACCAAAACCGCAGGAGATCCACAAAAGAAAATGGGATTGTTCCCGGTTCCTGTGCCTCCCATGCCTCCCAAACCAGCTACAGCGGTGGATCGTCTTTGTGGGTTCCGGCAGGACGGTCGCTCGCTGGAGAGGTATGTGGAGGAATTTGTCGAGCTCGCTTATTTGGTGAATTGGCCAGATGCCTGTTTGAACGTCTGTTTTCTGGCAGGGCTGGACGAGGACACGATCCGTTTTGAAGAACCTGCCTGCTATTTTTCCTTAGTCGAAGCAATTAATCTGATTTTGTTTCTAAATTGTTCTGATTTTGTCATTGAGGAGGTTCTTGATAAATCGTGTTATCCTCGTCCAGTCCCTGCAGAAACACAGGCGGCCTGGCCAGTTCACAAATCGCCGCTTTCCTCCGCCTACCCCTCCAGTGAGCATTCCCCTGGTGTCCTGCCGGACCCGCAACCCCGTATGGCCAATGAAAAATCCTCCGCTGGGCCCAGACGGCCCAAGAGGAAGAAAAGGGCCACTAAACCCCAGTTCCCTGAGTTTTCTGCCTCCGAGCAGCCCAAGTTCCCTGAGTTTTCTGCCTCCGAGCAGCCCAAGTTCCCTGAGTTTTCTGCCTCCGAGCAGCCCAAGTTCCCTGAGTTTTCTGCCTCCGAGCAGCCCAAGTTCCCTGAGTTTTCTGCCGCCGAGCAGCCCAAGTTCCCTGAGTTTTCTGCCGCCGAGCAGCCCAAGTTCCCTGAGTTTTCTGCCGACGAGCAGCCCAAGTTCCCTGAGTTTTCTGCCGACGAGCAGCCCAAGTTCCCTGAGTTTTCTGCCGACGAGCAGCCCAGGTTCCCTGAGTTTTCTGCCGACGAGCAGCCCAAGTTCCCTGAGTTTTCTGCCGACGAGCAGCCCAGGTTCCCTGAGTTTTCTGCCTCCGAGCAGCCCAAGTTCCCTGAGTTTTCTGCCTCCGAGCAGCCCAAGTTCCCTGAGTTTTCTGCCGCCGAGCAGCCCAAGTTCCCTGAGTTTTCTGCCGCCGAGCAGCCCAAGTTCCCTGAGTTTGCCGCCGCCGAGCCAGCCGCTCCAGCGCCAGCCGCTCCAGCGCCAGCCGCTCCAGCTCCAGCCGCCGCCGAGCCAGCCGCTCCAGCTCCAGCCGCCGCCGAGCCAGCCGCTCCAGCTCCAGCCGCCGCCGAGCCAGCCGCTCCAGCTCCAGCCGCCGCTCCAGCTCCAGCCGCCGCCGAGCCAGCCGCTCCAGCTCCAGCCGCCGCCGAGCCAGCCGCTCCAGCTCCAGCCGCCGCCGAGCCAGCCGCTCCAGCTCCAGCCGCCGCCGAGCCAGCCGCTCCAGCCGCCGCCGAGCCAGCCGCTCCAGCTCCAGCCGCCGCCGAGCCAGCCGCTCCAGCTCCAGCCGCCGCCGAGCCAGCCGCTCCAGCTCCAGCCGCCGCCGAGCCAGCCGCTCCAGCTCCAGCCGCCGCCGAGCCAGCCGCTCCAGCTCCAGCCGCCGCCGAGCCAGCCGCTCCAGCTCCAGCCGCCGCCGAGCCAGCCGCTCCAGCTCCAGCCGCCGCCGAGCCAGCCGCTCCAGCTCCAGCCGCCGCCGAGCCAGCCGCTCCAGCTCCAGCCGCCGCCGAGCCAGCCGCTCCAGCTCCAGCCGCCGCCGAGCCAGCCGCTCCAGCTCCAGCCGCCGCCGAGCCAGCCGCTCCAGCTCCAGCCGCCGCCGAGCCAGCCGCTCCAGCTCCAGCCGCCGCCGAGCCAGCCGCTCCAGCTCCAGCCGCCGCCGAGCCAGCCGCTCCAGCTCCAGCCGCCGCCGAGCCAGCCGCTCCAGCTCCAGCCGCCGCCGAGCCAGCCGCTCCAGCTCCAGCCGCCGCCGAGCCAGCCGCTCCAGCTCCAGCCGCCGCCGAGCCAGCCGCTCCAGCTCCAGCCGCCGCCGAGCCAGCCGCTCCAGCTCCAGCCGCCGCCGAGCCAGCCGCTCCAGCTCCAGCCGCCGCCGAGCCAGCCGCTCCAGCTCCAGCCGCCGCCGAGCCAGCCGCTCCAGCTCCAGCCGCCGCCGAGCCAGCCGCTCCAGCTCCAGCCGCCGCCGAGCCAGCCGCTCCAGCTCCAGCCGCCGCCGAGCCAGCCGCTCCAGCTCCAGCCGCCGCCGAGCCAGCCGCTCCAGCTCCAGCCGCCGCCGAGCCAGCCGCTCCAGCTCCAGCCGCCGCCGAGCCAGCCGCTCCAGCTCCAGCCGCCGCCGAGCCAGCCGCTCCAGCTCCAGCCGCCGCCGAGCCAGCCGCTCCAGCTCCAGCCGCCGCCGAGCCAGCCGCTCCAGCTCCAGCCGCCGCCGAGCCAGCCGCTCCAGCTCCAGCCGCCGCCGAGCCAGCCGCTCCAGCTCCAGCCGCCGCCGAGCCAGCCGCTCCAGCTCCAGCCGCCGCCGAGCCAGCCGCTCCAGCTCCAGCCGCCGCCGAGCCAGCCGCTCCAGCTCCAGCCGCCGCCGAGCCAGCCGCTCCAGCTCCAGCCGCCGCCGAGCCAGCCGCTCCAGCTCCAGCCGCCGCCGAGCCAGCCGCTCCAGCTCCAGCCGCCGCCGAGCCAGCCGCTCCAGCTCCAGCCGCCGCCGAGCCAGCCGCTCCAGCTCCAGCCGCCGCCGAGCCAGCCGCTCCAGCTCCAGCCGCCGCCGAGCCAGCCGCTCCAGCTCCAGCCGCCGCCGAGCCAGCCGCTCCAGCTCCAGCCGCCGCCGAGCCAGCCGCTCCAGCTCCAGCCGCCGCCGAGCCAGCCGCTCCAGCTCCAGCCGCCGCCGAGCCAGCCGCTCCAGCTCCAGCCGCCGCCGAGCCAGCCGCTCCAGCTCCAGCCGCCGCCGAGCCAGCCGCTCCAGCTCCAGCCGCCGCCGAGCCAGCCGCTCCAGCTCCAGCCGCCGCCGAGCCAGCCGCTCCAGCTCCAGCCGCCGCCGAGCCAGCCGCTCCAGCTCCAGCTCTAGCCTGCCACGAGCCCACTCCAGTAGCCCACGAGACCTTCAAGCCCCTGAGTCTCCCCAAGAATTTTTTGGGGGGGGGAAGGGTACCCGTGGGTGGGAAAGATGGGGGTGGGCTCGGAGACCCGCCATGGCCATCCCTAGCTCCTGACCCGCCATGGCCGTCCACAGCTCCTGACCCGCCATGGCTGCCCATAGCTCCTGACCCGCCGTGGCCTTCCTTAGCTCCTGACCCGCCGTGGCTGCCCACAGCTCCAGACCCGCCATGGCCACCCAAGGCTCCTGACCCTCCATGGCCGCCCACGGCTCCTGACCCGCCATGGTTACCCACGACTCCTGACCCGCCGTGACGGCCCGAGGTCCTGGGACCGCCCTGGGGACCTCTGCACCCGTCTGCACCCCCCGCACCTGCCTGTAGGTCTCCAGGGCGCCCACCCTCCCCTCCCCAGTTGTTACATCTGAGGCGTGAGGACACGCCTCCCGGGGAGGGGGAGGTAATGTTACATCCACGCCTTCCTGGACTCCGTTTCCCAGCATCCTCCTGTGCTCCACACCTGTCTGCACTTCCCTCATCAGTCTTCCCGCCATGTTCCCCAGATTCCCAGCACCTGTTGTTCCTCGTCAGCACTCCCTTTAAGTTGGACACTCTCCTTGCACTCCTTGTCGGTTCTTGTTGTTGATGTTGTTGTTTAATGTGTGTATGCTGTCTCCGTGTTCCTGGATTGCTTATTAAAGCCCATACCTTTGTGGATCTCCGTATTCGCCTCATCCCTGCAGCACCACACGTAACAGTCACTGAACTAACTAAATATATAACATTCATCACTAAACATAATCCTTAAACTAATAATACTGTATATAACATATGCAATATTTAAGGTCATTAACTAATCAAATATAACATCTATGACTATACACAGTTCCTAAACTAATAATATATAAAATACTTAACCCTCTGGTGGTGCTCGCGTGGCGGTCAAATATTACTTTTTTTTTTTTTTTTTTCCAGATCAATGAAATGAATAGTTTGATGATGTTTTTTATTTAATATTTTCTATTTTTAGGGGATTTTGTGGTACTAAATTATATTATTGCAGTAGATACATATAATCCATTTATTCACTTTTTGAGCATAGACCTGGAAATGAAATTTCCAGCTTAAACGGTTATAAATCTTGAATGCTTTGGAGCACAGACTTAAGTTTGGTTTCTTTTTAAAGACAACACTTGGTGGATTATTACTGAAGTGAAAAGAAAAACAAAAATACTATTTTTAATTTTTATATGAAATATATGTTTTCCAAAACATGGTTTACTGCAAAAGTTGTGTTCCAAATTTGAGGTTGATATCTCAAAAAATGAGCTTACAGTAAGATTTTGTTTGGGTGCAGTACCAAACGTTTCCACTAGATGAAATTCAATGGTCCTATTTTTTTCAGGAGCATTTAACCTTTTTGAATCATGTCCATCGCTGCGTCTGAAATCGCATACTGTCTGAGTAGGTACTACATTTTAATTTGAACTTCGAAAGAGTTAAAAAATTGTGGAATGTGGGTAGTATGAATGAAATTCGGTACATCCGCCATGTTACTTTCACGTGACCTACCAGAGTCAGTAGCGTCGAGAAGCGTCTCGCTGCAGCCTGCAGTGGACGTCCATCTCGGCCCACATCCAAGTGTGACGTCAGAAGCCACGCCCATGCCGCCCTGCAGCCGATTTTATTGGTCATGTCGATCACAGTATTATAGCCTATTCCCTACACCAAACACCGCTGCATTAGCTAGAAATTAGCTGGATTTCTGGTGAAGTGGTTTGGGGGGAAAATCACGCTTATCCTCATTAACTCTGAACATCGAGAAGACTTAACCCTCACCCAATTCTTTATCATTTACCTATTATAATTGTCTTTTTTGTCAGATCGCACTGAAAGCCACCTAAAACCTACCTTTAAACCTGAAACGCATCTAAAACCTACACTGAAAAAAAAAAAAGTGTGTTGAATTTACATGATTTAATAGTGTACATCGGTCCCACATGAATCAATTAAGTTATACAAATATAATTTGTTAATGTAACTTCAACATGATGAAATTAAGTAATTTTTAAGTGACCCAATTAAGTAGTCTCAAAGTGAATTTTGTAAGGTTCATTGATTGGTGATCCATTCTTTCAAAATATCCTTTCATCCAATATGTTCTTTCATTCACTTCTATTTCATATATGTGTTACATAATTGATTCATTAGACTGGATTAAATAGTCAACAGCCTACTAACTAACAATAGTACACACACTAACACATTAAATGTTAGCTTTCAGCACAAAGCTGAACTTAAATATGAAGCACCAGCCCACAGCCTAAGCAAATGCCCCACTCTTCTCTACAATGGTAACCCAGTGAAATTTAAAACATTCTAATAATTGCAATATAAGTGAACACTGAACACTATTAAACACTATCAAGCATCCCACGTTTTCATCATATTGCAAAACACATAAAATAACATCAAATTTTTAAATATTTTCTCTCTTTATCCAGCCATCTATCTAGCTTTATCCATGCATGATGGGAACTAACAAGCACCGCCCATTTTCAGTTAATGGAACAAAATTCATTCATGTACTCCCAACACAAACGGATTAAGTAAACTTCAATACTAGATCTATTTACGTGGATCAAACACGATGAAATTAAGTTAGGACAAAATGTGTAGGAATTGTGTTGCTTTAGCTCATTTTAAGTAAGTAATTTGAACAAGCAACATAAAACACTTTTTTCAGTGTACCCTTATGCCTGAAACGCACCTAAAACCTACCTGAAACACTCAAACCCTACCATTACGCTTGAAAACCCTTTCAATCGGAAACCTACATACAACAAATAGGGGTTCCCAGGGCGACACAGGGATGGGGAGTCTTCATAGATATATCATGTCACGGGATGAATGAACGACTCAGATCGGGAGGTGAGGTAGTCTTTGGGTAAACTAACAGACTGCAAAGCTGAACTGACAGACCTGACCCAGTAAAGCAATGAATTAATCATTTCTGTTTCTCATTATCTCATTGCAGTTTTTCTTTTCTAAATGTGATAAACGTCACGTAAGTTGATGTGTGGGGAATTTGGCTATTATCATGTAACATTTTAATTATATTCTGCTAAAATGAACGAAATGACTTGAAAAAAGATGTGTTTGTTTTGATGAACGAGATTCAAAGATCCGAGTCAGTAAAATGATCCGAACTTCCCATCATGGGCGTGGCTTCTGATGTCACACTTGGATGTGGGACGTCCACCGCAGGCTGCAGCGAGCCCTACTTGGTTGCGTCACTTCACTGCTATTCATGAATCCTCTCCCGTGGCCTCATGGGATAGTAGATCTATAGTAGCCCAGTGAATGCGCACTTCAGAATCTCACCAGAAGTAGTGGGTCATCCGCAGACTTTTCGCCGACTGTTTTTCGAATACTATGCATTCGGAGATAATACTCAGTTGACATACTGTTTTTCGCATACTATATAGTATGGAAGGTTTCGATTTCGGACCCAGTGCACACAAGTGTGTGTGTGTGTGTGTGTGTGTGTGTGTGTGTGCACGTAAAACGTAAAAAGAGCACCAGAGGGTTAAAGTCACTAAACTAATCAAATATAGCATCTATCACTACACACTGTATAAAATATGAAATATTTGAAGTCACTACATTAATCAAATATATCATTTATCACTACTCATTTATCCCTTAAATAACAATAAATAATATAATGTCACTGAAATAATTGTATATAACTTTTATCATTAAACATAACCTCTAAACTAATAATACATACTGTAACATATACAATATTCAAGGTCATTAACTAATCAAATACAACATTCACATTGACACTATATACAGTCCATAATCTAATAATATGTAAAATATTTAGTCACACTATTACTAAACCAAATATAACATCTATCACTACACACAGTCCCTAAACTAATAATATGTGAAATATACAATATTTAGCCAGTATAACATATATCACTATTGCCATGATTGTCTTATTTTCTTGTCTTGTTTAGTTTCGTTTTCCGTTGTCACTGTTTTACTTGAGTTCTAGTTCATCTATGAATACCAATTTGTTTCTCACCTGTTCCTAGTTTTGATAATGCTCTGTCTCTGTGTATATAAACCCTTAGTTTTCCAATGACTGTGAATGTGTCTTAAAATACTAAAATATGACATATGAATAACATTCTCTCTATAATGCAAAAATATCATGAACTTTCCAACGCAGACCACGCTCACAACGACCTGAAGATTCAAGCATCCATCACGATCTAAAAAAAAAACTGCAGAAAAGAGGTGTACTCGTGATCCATATGAACCCATCAACTCCACTGACACACACACACACACACACTGGACAGTGCTTGTGTGTCAGAAACTCACATGAATTTATTTGGGCACTAAATTTGTGGTCGGCGGTGAATCAGTGTGATAATCTATCATCTTGTTCAATCTTCCTGTCATGTTCCCTCTCTCTGTGATAGCGGCCGTATGTCTGTGGAGTGTGTTTTTGTATGAGTGTGTTTGTATCTTTGTGTGTGTTGGCGTGTGAAAAAGAGAAATTTCTGCCCTGCTCAATCACCCATAAAATAACCCAGCTGAGAGTTCCCACAATGCCCTTCTGCTCACACTATGATTGAATGAGTCAACACATAAACAAACACCTTCTATGTAAATATATCTATATATCTGGGGACTTTCTATTCACATCTACTGTTTTTAATATAAGCTATCAATAGCACTGATTCAAAATAAGCTCATTATAATCACTCTAGACTAACATCTATCTATCTATCTATCTATCTATCTATCTATCTATCTATCTATCTATCTATCTATCTATCTATCTATCTATCTATCTATCATCAGTCCGTCCGTCCATCCATCCTTCCTTCCTTCCACCATCTATCTATCTATCTATCTATCTATCTATCTATCTATCTATCTATCTATCTATCTATCATCAGTCCGTCCGTCCATCCATCCTTCCTTCCTTCCACCATCTATCTATCTATCTATCTATCTATCTATCTATCTATCTATCTATCTATCTATCTATCTATCTATCTATCATCAGTCCATCCATCCTTCCTTCCTTCCACCATCTATCTATCTATCTATCTATCTATCTATCTATCTATCTATCTATCATCAGTCCATCCGTCCATCCATCCTTCCTTCCTTCCACCATCTATCTATCTATCTATCTATCTATCTATCTATCTATCTATCTATCTATCTATCTATCATCAGTCCATCCATCCTTCCTTCCTTCCTTCCTTCCACCATCCATCCATCCATCCATCCATCCATCCATCTATCGTCTGTCCGTCCATTCATTCTTCTATCTACACGTCTATCTCTCTGTTCATCCATCCATCCATCCATCCATCGTCCATCCTTCAATCTATCCGTCTATCTGTCCATCTATCCATCTCTCCTTCCTTCCTTCTATCATCCATCCATCCATCGTCCATCCTTCTATCTATCTATCTGTCCATCTATCCATCTCTCCTTCCTTCCTTCTATCATCCATCCATCCATCCATCTGTCTGTCTATCCATCTCTCCTTCCTTCCTTCTATCATCCATCCATCCATCTATCTATCTGTCCATCCATCCTTCCCTCCTTCCTTCCTTCCATCCGTCTGTTTATCTGTCCGTCTGTCCATCTATTTATCTATCTGTCTGTCTGTCCATCCATCCATCCATCCTTCCTTCCTTCCATCATCCATCCATCCAAAGAGATTTTAATCTCAATGACACTTCCTGGTAAAATAAAAGTAAATAAACAAATAAATAAATCTATCTATCCATCGTCCATCCTTCTATCTATCGGCTATCTATCTGTCCGTCCATCCATCCATCTACTGTATCTATCTATCTATCGTCCGTCCGTCAGTCCATCCTTCTATCTGTCCGTCCATCCACCCATCTATATATCTGTCCGTCCGTCTATCTATCTATCTATCTATCTATCTATCTATCTATCTATCTATCTATCTATCTATCTATCTATCATCTGTCAGTCCGTCCTTCTATCTATCTATCTATCTATCTATCTATCTATCTATCTATCTATCTATCATCCGTCAGTCCGTCCTTCTATCTATCTATCTATCTATCTATCTATCTATCTATCTATCTATCTATCTATCTATCTATCTATCTATCCATCCTAAAGCAGCATTGATTTATCTAACTCTGATCCTGAAAGAATCCCCATGGGAGGAAGTTTCTTGTGTTGTACTGCCAGTCAGCTTCAGTCTCTGTGTCTCTGTCTCTCTCTCTCACACACACACTCAGCCCGAGACGACAGAGGGAGAGTGAAGTGCCCTTGGGCCGCACAGCTAACCTGCTCCCAACTCACACACACTCAAGATGAACTGCAGGAAATTAACAAGATTAATACGACCATAAAGAGATGTCCAGACAGTCCCCTGTGTGTGTGTGTGTTTGTGTGCTCCAGACTGTCTCCTGTCTGCAGTCTCTGATCTGCATAAATGCTCCATTACCTTCAGCCAGCTTACAGACTTTCTCACAGACTGTGTGTGTGTGTGTGTCAATAAACATGAAGCCAAAGTGTCTGTGAATCTCCTGCAGTCACAGAAGACAGAGCAAAGACTCTTCTCGTAAAAAAAACCCCTGTGTGTGAGTGTGTTTATACTCACATGCGATGCGGACGTGCACCTTGCGGCTCTTGGTGGTTCCTGCAGAGCTCCAGGCGACACACTGGCACCAGTAATCTTCCAAACCAAACAACTCCTCCACCTGCTGTCGGGAAATCTCAATCCGTGCTTCCCTCACCACCAAACCTGCACACACACACACAAACACACATCAGACTCACACCGACAGACGTTTGACTGTCTGTTCCACATTGATTGAGAACATGCACAGATTTTTGCCAAACTGAATAAAATCTGATTGCACATTTAAAATGAAATGTTTTCATGTAACCTAATCTAATGTAAATATCTGCATTAGATTGCAGTATTTGCAAAGAAAGTGTAGCTGCAAGTTTTGTAAAAGTCAGCTGATCAAAGAAGCCTCTGGAAGGCTGTTTGCTTTTATAACATATCTTTAAAAAATGCCAGGAACGCTTTCTTTTCATGTTGTTAACTAAAGAAGAGACAAGAATTTTGTGTAAACATTCCCATCACAAAGCGTTCCTGTAGCTCAAACAGCAGAGCGCCGCACTAGCAATCTCAAGGTCATGGGTTTGAACTGATGAACTGCATAGTTTGAATGCAATTTAAGTTACTTAGGATAAAAACGTCTGTCAAATGCATTAATGTAAAATGTATAAACATATCAGCTTCATGCCCAATCCTGCTCTGATAACTTAACATCTCTGGATGAGAGCACATCTTCAAAAGGTTATTAGGCTGCACGTAAACATACACTGTAAATAATATCCTGGTTAATTTACAGTTACAAAACCTTATTTTATTTCAGCTAGTTGCCTTCTTATTTTCGTTTAGTTAACTTGAAGTACTAAAAGAACTCAATATTAAAGGGGACCTAATGCCCCTTTTCACAAGATGTAATATAAGTCTCTGGTGTTCCCAGAATGTGTCTGTGAAGTTTCAGCTCAAAATACCCCACAGATCATTTATTATTGCTTGTCAAATTTGCCCCTATTTGGGTGTGAGCAAAAACACGCCGTTTTTGTGTGTCCCTTTAAATGCAAATGAGCTGCTGCTCCCGGCCCCTTTTCCAGAAGAGGGCGGAGCTTTAACAGCTCACGCTTCGGTTGCTCAACAACAACAAAGCTGGAGAATCTCACGCAGCTAAAATGAGGATTGTCAGTAACGGTGTTCAGCCTTACATTGTTCAAACCGGAGTTGACACTGATGGAGAGACTCAGGAAGAAGTTACAACTTTTAGAATGAAACTGGACGTTTCTGAATGGTTAGTGGATAAATTTATGTAGTTGCTGTGGAGTTGATTCAACTCATCGACTAGCATGTGCCGTCATGTTAATCTTTTGTGCAAATCCAGTGTTGAATTGATTCTCGTTTGTGAAGCAGTCCGGCGTAAAATGACGACATGACAACAACACTCTTCCTCTTCTCTAAAGCAGCCCAACATGGCCTCACCCCCTTTGTTGCGTGTTCTCGGGGGCAGGGTTAATGTAAATTTTGGGGTTTGTGATGTCACCAACCCGGGAAGAAGCTCGTTGTCCTTAAAAAGCGATTTCTGTAAAAGAAAATATCTTCCTTTGCATTGAACTTTGAGCGTCGTAACTTTGCAGATGTTGTTTATGCTCAAACAGCAACATTACACACTAACTAAAGTTAAAAAAGTGAAATCATAATCAAGGACCCCTTTAAAAAAAAACGAATTAGATATTAATAAAAATAAACAAATAAAAATTTTAACTAAAATTAAAGTGAAAAATGAAAATGCAAAAATAAAATCCAATTCAAAATATTAAAGGGGTGGTTGATAATGATTTCACTTTTTTAACTTTAGTTAGTGTGTAATGTTGCTGTTTGAGCATAAACAACATCTGCAAAGTTACGACGCTCAAAGTTCAATGCAAAGGGAGATATTTTCTTTTAAAGAATTCTCTGTTTAAGGACTACAACAAATGGCTGGTAGGGACTACAACGAGCTTCTTCCTGTGTTGGTGACATCACTAACCCTAAAATTTACATAAACCCCGCCCCCGAGAACACACAACAAAGGGGGTGAGGCCATGCTATTGCAATACAGTAAGCAACACAAATGCAGTAGCATGTCATAAAAGCAAGATGACAACATAAGTTATAACCATAATTAAACTAATCTATACCTGTTCTATCTTCATGCAGCATATATTCTCTACTCTGTAGGATCTTACAACAGTTTCCAGACGAGCGATTTATAGATTATCATGACAGAATATGCTAATCAATGACTTTAAGATCAACTCTACATCACCTACATAAATTCATCAACTAACCGTCCTGTTGCATTCTACATGTTGTCACTTCTTCTTGAGTCTCTCCATCATTGTCCGACTCCGGTTAGAACATACAAGGCTGAACAGTTTTTGACATTTTCAGTGAGTCTACATGAGGTAATCGGCGCTGCTAACATGAGCTCTTGAAACTCCGCCCTCTTCTTGTGAGCAGCAGCTCATTTGCATTTAAAAGGACACACACAAAAACAGAGCATTTTTGCTCACCCTCAAAAAGTGACAAATTTAATATGCTATAAAAAATGATCTGTGGGGTATTTTGAGTTAAACCTTCACATACACACTCTGTGGACATCAGAGACTTATTTTACATCTTGTAATAGTGGCATTATATGACCCCTTTAACAAAAAATATAATAGTATATCAATGTTACTAAAATAACTTCTCCCTCATGTCATCCAAATCTGTATGACCGTGGAACACAAAAGTTGTTGCAAAATGCTTTGCATACTGTTCACACAAAATTACGTACATCCAGATTGCAGGCCTGCCATTTTGACAAAGCCGCTGACACTTTTGTGCGATGGCACGCGAACAGATTCTGAGGCTACAAATCTCCTGCCAAGTCAGTGCCGATCACGATGTTGTCGTATGATGCAAACGAGATGTTTTTATATATATATTTTAGTGATCTGCTAGCAGACAGCACTGCACTTCTGTTGTACATGTATAAATAATGAACCCCTCAATGTCTCCATGAAATATTCCCTGATAGAAATCAATAGTTCACACTTACCCTCTGTGTTTATTTGTTTAGTGCTTTGGGTATTTGTGTGTTTATGGCACCATTTGGTGCAGAATGCTGGATGTGAACGGGAGAAACCTGTAGCCTTGAACAGAATGAGTGAAGTGAAAAGACATGAATGTTTAAAGAAACATCACTCATGGTCAAGCAACTATAAAAGAGAACAGAACAGGATTCACGCAGGATGAGGTGAAGAACGATGATCTAAACTGTGTTTTACAGTCAAGAACAGACGCATACACTGTGTGCAGTATCTTTGTGTTTTCTTCCTTTAAAAATATAACAAGATAAATTTATGTCAGAAGCAAAACTGCATAGTATTTATGACTTTATTTTAGAAAATATATCTTGAATCAAGCTTGTATTTTTCCTCCACTGGTAAACTTTTTTTTTTTTTTTTTTTCTTTTTCGTGTTATAAGCATTAATTGTACAATTAATTTATGGTTAAAACAAGAAATGTTCCACTCAGGTCGAGATCATTTAATAAGTTCCACAAATTAAGTTGCATGGCCTCTTAAGTTTTCTGTAATTTTTCTTCTCAAATGATTTCATTTAGTTCAGCTATTTTTTACTGGAAAACAAGACCGAAAAACTAATTAAGAAAATAATTTTTGCAGTGCCCACACACACAAACGTGAAAGAAAGTGAAGAATTTAAAGAGCAAACAATTGTTAAAACAGAAAACAAATAGGGAGCTTGATTTGCATTATTTAAAGGAAAGATCTGTGTTTGCAAGGCAGCAGAAGAATCATGTTAAAGTTTTAGACTTAAGTTCTATTATCATGACACTCACATCTCAAAACACTTGTTTTCTGTCGGCCATGCATGAGAAACAATGGTGTTTTTGCAGAGAAAAGGTGGCAACAGATAGTTAAACAGATGCAAGAAAAACCAATCACAAATCAGTATGCAAATAAATGTCAGCAGACCGACTGCAAAACAGCATGCAAATATTACAATGTCACTGTCAGTTACATTATGCTAAACATTCAACCATAGTCACTTAGAGATTCTGAGAAACTTTCATCTTAAAGGAACACTCCACTTTTTTTGAAAATAGGTTCATTTTCCAACTCCCCTAGAGTAAAACAGTTGAGTTTTACCGTTTTCGAATCCATTCAGCCGATCTCCGGGTCTGGCGGTACCACTTTTAGCATAGCTTAGCATAGTTCATTGAATCTGATTAGACCGTTAGCATCTTGCTCAAAAATGACCAAAGAGTTTCGATATTTTTCCGATTTAAAACTTGACTCTTCTGTAGTTACATCGTGTACTAAGACCGACGGAAAATGAAAAGTTGCGATCTTCTAGGCCGATATGGCTAGGAACTATACTCTCATTCTGGCGTAATAATCAAGGAACTTTGCTGCCGTACCATGGGTGCAGCAGGCGCAATGATATTACGCAGCACCTGTGACCCCCTGCTTGCACAGGGAGCGTGCCTTGCAACCATGGAAACATTTGTGAGAGACGCTGCGTAATATCATTGCGCCTGCTGCACCCATGGTACGGCAGCAAAGTTCCTTGATTATTACGCCAGAATGAGAGTATAGTTCCTAGCCATATCGGCCTAGAAAATCGCAACTTTTCATTTTCCGTCGGTCTTAGTACACGATGTAACTACAGAAGAGTCAAGTTTTAAATCGGAAAAATATCGAAACTCTTTGATCATTTTTGAGCGAGATGCTAACGGTCTAATCAGATTTAATGAACTATGCTAAGCTATGCTAAAAGTGGTACCGCCAGACCCGGAGATCGGCTGAATGGATTCGAAAACGGTAAAACTCAACTGTTTAATTCTAGGGGAGTTGGAAAATGAGCCTATTTTCAAAAAAAGTGGAGTGTTCCTTTAAAGTTACACTATGTAACTTTTTTTTTTGTTGTTCAAAATTAACAAAATTGAAATTCAATACATCATCAATCCTGTTATAAGTGTAATATTTTAGACCTGTCTGGATGGATTTCACGGGAAATTGCGTACATACGCTCTCAGAAAAAAGGTACAAAAGCTGTCACTGGGGCTGTACCTTTTCAAAAGGTACACCCTTGTACCTAAAGAGTGCATATTAGTGCATATTAATACCAAAACTGTACATATTAGTACCTAAATGGTACATATTAGAACCTTTTTAAAGGGTACCATCCCAGTGACAACTTTTGCACCATTTTTTCTGAGAGTGTACATCACTCGCCCGTGTGTCTCGTCATATCCGTAAATAGAGAAAAGTTGCTCCAGATACTTTGACGTGTGTGTGATGTGGGAGTGGCGTAGGTTTTCTCACTCACAACAACGAGTGAGAAAGTTGACATGGAGCAGCTAAATCTCCAACCTCCAGGGAATCACCCGTTTAAAATAAAAAGCTGAACAGAGTAGTGATAGGAAGTTCAGATCATTTTACTGACTTGGATCTTTGAATCTCTTTCAGCAAAAATGAACAAATCCTTTTGACAAAGTCATTTAGTTAATTTGGACAGAATATAATTAAAATGTTATATGTTAATAGCCAAGTTCTCCAACACATACTACTTACGAATAAGAAAAAAATATAATGCAGTCAAGGCCAAATTATGAGAAACAGAAATGATTAATTCATTGCTTAGCTGGGTCTTCAGGCTATGCAGTCTGTTAGTTCACCTCACCTCCTGATACGAGTCGTTCGTTCTTTTGTCAAATCACATATGCAGTCTGTACCAGAAACAGAAATGATTAGTTTACCTCCCGAGTCTTCGTGTCCGAGTTGTGACAGCCAACTTATTTATTACCACATTCAGTGCTATGGAAAAGAATCATCATTACAGAAATGCACAAATTTATAAATTGTAAGGAATTTAAGACCAGAAAGGCATCATGTTACTGTAACTATGCACTTGTTTTATAGGGAAGGTTGGGAATTATTAACTAATTTCTGTATCCAATACAGCTGTCACATTATGTGAAAAAAAAAAGAATAAACAACTCAGACCCAAAGATTCGGGAGGTGAACTAATCATTTCTGTTTTCGGTACAGAACCTATGGGATGTTGCATATGCATGGTAAACACAAAATTAACAGATCACTGTCTGATACAACTTTTTGTTCCCGAGTCATAAAACAGATTCATTCAAAATGAACGAATCGTTCCTGATCGACCCATCACTACAACAGAGAAGAATCTGCTGGCAAAAAGATAATGCGACAGAGCTTGTAATAAAACAAGAATCAACATTAGCTTGGCTTTTCAGAGAGGGCAAGAACTGAGAGATTTGAACTGTTGTAAAAGCGAAGCGGAGATGCCGTTTTTATTACTCAACAGGTCAGTAAGGTATTTTATTGAACAGATAAATTATATGTAGCTCTATAACAGAGCTCATTATAAAGCATTATCCACTGTGAAGGCTCATTTCATTATGGTTGTTGTAGCGCTGTGTTACCGTGTCTATAAATGTGTAAAGCTACAGTAACGTCTTCATCTAGTCAGCTTGAGATCCTTTCCATCTAAACTGGTTATATCTCTTAAGCCTAGTAGTGAATGTTTTATGAGCTTTAGGATAACCATATTCGCCCGCACAGTAACAGAGCTGAAGCACAACCAAAACAATGTTCTTCCGCAAAATGCATGCAGTTGTTTTTTAACCGCTAGAGCAAAAAGTTACATAGTGTACCTTTAAATTATGAAGTGTACAAAAAATAGCCAGCATACCTCAAGCAGAAATTATCTACAAAAAGTCTATATGTTAAGTGAGCTGAATAAATTGCAGAAATATGTGGAGGGAAAAAAATAAATATTAACATTTCTGAAGAAAATGCGAGTAGTGCAAAACTGACAGGTCGCTTATTGGTCAAATTCTCAAGCCTCTGTGATATTCTAGTCACGGGTCCATCCTTTAATGTATGTCTGTAGGATGTTTTCATCTGTTTAATTGTCCAGCATGTGAAAATCATGTGTCTAATCATTTAGTAACGTAACAGCACTCCTCTCCTCAACAACACACATGATTTGAGGAATCGTTCATATCTGGAGCTCAGCGCTGGAAGACGACGCACTGAACCGTAACATTAAGTTTTAGAGGTTTGTTCAAATCTCTATGAGCACTAGCAACAGTAATGCTGCCTTAAAAACGCCCTAACAATAGACTGTTGGATGAATATCAATACAGCACTGCCTTGCAAGCATAAAAAGACGCACAAAGCATGTAAAATCACATGCACGCACACACACACACACACATAAACACAGGCAGAAAATCAATGACAGCAATAATGGGATGGGGTGCATTCACAACAAGATCTGTAAGCACACACACTTTTGTTTTGGATTATTGTGAATATGAATTTAAAACAGACACCAAACTGAATTCCTGTTGTGGATTTCTCTTTGGGGCGTCTGTCAAGAACACAGATACGGCAGATGAATCTGGACCATTCACTCGCTGTCTCTCTCTTTACTGTTCTGTGTTATTCGCTTACTTGAACATATCGTGCATGTTAATAATTATCACAAACATACACTACAGTTCAGAAGTCTGGGGTCAGTAAGATTTTTTTTTTTTTTAAGAAATTAATTATTAAGCAACAAACGTTGCAGTAAAGACATAAAATAAATGCTGTTCTTTTGAACTTTCTATTCATCAAAGAATTCTGAAAAAAGTATCATGATTTTCCACAAAAATATGAAGCAACACAGCTGTTTTCAACATTGATGATAATCAGAAATGTTTCTTGAGCAGCAAATCAGCATATTAGAATGATTTCTGAAGGATCATGTGACACTGAAGACTGGAGTAATGATGCTGAAAATTCAGCTTTGATCACAGGAATTACATTTTAAATTACATTCAAATAGAAAACAGTTATTTTAAATGGAAATAATATTTCACAATATTACAGTTTTTACTGTATTTTTGTACTGTACTTCCAAACCCCAAACTTTTGAACAGTAGTGTATATCTTGGAGTATGAGAGCATTAAGAACAAGATATTTAAATACTTTTAAATATTTAAGTAAAAAAGGAAAAAAAAAAGCTAGTCAATTTCTAGGATTTGTTTTTATGGTCACTTAAAAATATTCATGGAAGTTCCTGTGCAGCATTTTTCATATATTTAATGATTAAATATCTAAAACTATATCATATATATAATTTTTTTTATTATAATTATTATACAAATTGGAAAATTATTATTTATAGAATATTGCAGTGTTTATTATAAATGATTTATCTGTGCACATTATTATTTTTTTAATTCTTGTGCCTCGTAACCTTTAATCAAAATAACTTCTCCTCCCTCTTGCAGCTACATCTCTTCTCTTCTCTGATGATGTGTTTACTGGCGTGAGGGCGGGGCAACCTGGCACTCACATGAGATCCACCAATAGCAAACCCCAAACATCCAATTAATTCCCCATTAACAAAATCAAGTCCCGCCTACATTTCTTTCTTGTTCGAGAAGCCATTTCACTCATCAAGATAGAGAAGAAAAGACTATTGCAACTTCAGTTTCATGCCAACTCTAAACGAGACCATTTGAGATAAAAACCACATCAGTAAATAGTCTCTGACTAAACCAGATAATGAGTCTGATTCTGAATCTTCTGCAAAATATTGACACAGACACACAAAACACACTATGAGTCGATTACACACCAGCATTTGATGACAAGGAACAGATTTAACCTTGTTTACTCACAATCGCCAAAACGAACAATGAAATTGATTCATAACGATATTACACCACTCCAAACAGAGACAGATAGCAATGCCAGAGGGAGCTCACAGCCGACGAACAAAGACAGACCTAAAGCAACCATGAGAGTGAAAATCTAATTAAAAGCATAAACTATACCTCTCTCGCTCTTTTTCGCTCTCTCTAAATCTCTTTCTCTCTCACACACACCATAATTTTTTATGATAAATGTTAACTGGGCCCCTCGATAAAGTTCCACGACAGTGTTTAGAGCAGCCGGTCCCATTTCGCTGGCCCATAATAACTACACGCTCTGACCCCGAGTAATATCCGAGGTGTGATTATGACAGTAAAGTTTCCACCACAGAGATATTAGAGCAGAATTACTGCGGCGGGTTGATATCAAAGATCCATTAGAGTCATTAGCTCAATAGGAGCTTGTTAACCTCTGCGTAATGAATTGAGCTCTTCGCTCGCCCACACCAAGAGCGGCTCGTGTCGGTTTCTCCTGCGGTGAGGTGATTGCGCTTCAGCCTCAGCCAATACATGCTATTTTCACTCTGAATTATCGAACATTAGTGGAGGGCTGCTAGCTTTCCCAGCCTCGAAATGCACGGCAGTGTTTCTTCAACAGTTAGGCCTCTACCTGAACGCAAATGCTTGGATTCATTTTAATTCTTACATACATGTTGCATTCTCAGTGCTATAGCAAACATTAATATCATTCGACAGCTAGTTAAAGTCAACAGGTTCATACACTACTATTCAAAAGTTTGGGGTCAGTAAATTAATTAATAGTTTTATTCAACAAGGATGCATTCAACTGATCAAAAGTGACATCGAAGACATTTATAATGTTACAAAAGATTTCTGTTTCAAATAAATGCTGTTCTTTTGAACTTTCTATTCATCAGGGAATCCTGAAAAAACATGAATCACAGAAATATGAAGCAGCACAACTGTTTTCAACATATAATAATAAATAATAATAATAAGAAGAAGAAGAAATGTTTCTTGAGCAGAATTGTCAAGTCAGAATTACGAGATATAAAATCAGAAATGCGTGATATAAACAATTCTGAGAAAAAAGTCAGAATTGCGAGTTTATATCTCACAATTCAGACTTTTTTCTCAGAATTGCGTGATAAAATGTCAGAATTGCGAGTTATAAAGTCAGAATTGCGTGATATATACAATTCTGAGAAAAAAGTCAGAATTGCAATTCTGACTTTATAAGATGCAATTGTGAGTTTATATCATGTAATTCTGACTTTATAACTCGCAACTGTAAATCTATAAAAAAAGTCAGAATTGTGAGTTTATATCACGCAGTTCTGACTTTATAACTCGCAATTGTAAATTTAAATGTGCAGTGTGTAAATTTTAGTGGCATCTAGCAGTGAGGTTGTGAATTGCAATATAGAGAAGCTACGGTGGCCAATACAGGACAAAGATGTCATCGTCTGAGAGAGCAGAGAGTAGCCAGTCAAGCAAACGCGCTCTGAGAGCAGTTTGTCCGTTTAGGGCTACTGTAGAAACATGCCAGCGCAAAATGGCGACTTAACATGTAAGGGGACCCTTTTACTGTATTTTTGATCAAATAAATGCAGCTTTGGTGAGCAGAAGTGACTTCTTTTCAAAAACATTAAATCATCTTAATGACCCTAACATTTTGAATAGAGAAGCTAGCTAATTATTCACTATACCTGGCCATAAAGAGATAGTAAATAATTCAAAATCTTCAATTCACTATCATTTAAAGGTAGAGTAGGGTAATTTTTTTATAAACACTTTCTGGTTGAAACTCTCTTCACATCCTGATAGCAATCAATAATAGAAGTAGTCTAAATATTAAAACATGTACATATATCTTCTGTGGAAGTCTCAGGACCAAAAAATTTCCGTCCAATCATTGCATTCAGTCCTGCCTATCAACATATGTATTTCCATACCTCCACGCACCTGCTTGCGCAGACATCACACATCATCAGAGTGTTCCATAAGGCTATTCAGAGTTGTAGACAGACGACAGTCACCGAGCACCACAAACAAACTGCAGCCGCTTTTTACAGTTTCTCCTGAACCAAAACAACGAGCTTATGCTGTGTTCACGCCGTGTCATAACCATAATTACGAGATGGCAACCCGTGAGCGGTTCACGTCCTCAGACATGAATTTATGTGTTTTTATGGCAACACTATCAACACCGAAATGAATCTGCAGCAGTCAGGTGGTACAAGTAAGAGCTCTGTAAGTTGTTTATGTTCATTATTATTGTAATGTAATGTGCTTTGAGACATGAGGTAATTTAACGCCGTCTTTCGTGACGCTTTGCAGACTCTGCTCTGGCTGTGCGCGACCTGCGCGTTCATGTGTTTTAAAGGCGTGGCTTTGCAGACGCTCTGAAGTGAGGGTGGGATCTACTGCTTTCAAAGCTAGCTTGCTATTTCTCGCAATAGCACTCTGAAATTGCCTACCCTACCTTTAAAGGATTAGTTCACTTTCAAATGAAAATTACCCTAAGCTTTACTCACCCTCAAGCCATCCTAGGTGTATATGACTTTCTTCTTTCTGATGAACACAATTGTAGAAATATTAATAAATATCCTGACGCATCCGAGCTTTATAATGGCAGTATGCGTTACCAAACGAGTATGAGAAAGTGCTTCCATCCGCCTTCCGTTTTCAAATTACGGAAAATAGGGAAGGCGCAGGACATACAGCGTAAGCTTTTTGAAGAATACGGAAGGCGGTCTGGCGGAAGCTAGATATTTGACTTCACAACTGGTTAAATATGGATTTTGTTTTTACACAAACGCATCATTTTGCTTCAGAAGGCCTTTATTAACCCTCCGGAGCCGTAAGGAATATGTTTATGATGGATGAATATGGATGAAGACAATTTCTTCAGCTCATACTCGTTTGGTAACGCATACTGCCATTATAAAACTCGGATGCGTCAGGATATTTATTAATATAACTCCGATTGTGTTATACATACACCATATACACTTACGATGGCTTGAGGGTGAGTAAAGCTTGGGGTAATTTTCATTTGAAAGTGAACTAATCCTTTAATCATCCTCCTCATTAAACCAATACTGCAACAAATAAATAAGGCAGCTCTGCAGCACTCATGCTGTTTATATGATCTTACTGCAAGTTAAAGATTTCTTAGAAGTGGGAAAAAAATTACTTTACTTGCACCTTTCAACTATGAATTATAGCATATTACCTTTTGACTATCAACAAAAGTGGACTTGGATCACACACTGTTCTTGGCTTTTACTTTTTATTCTTTTCTCACAGTGTGCAAAAACTCACTTGTGCATTTGGCAAATGCTTTTATCTAAAGTGACTTAAATTGCATTGAAGGTATATAATCAGTTTAACCTTCAAATAGAGTAAAAAAACTTTTGTGCAATGGTTCTTCAAGGTTCTTCATGGAAACATAATGCTAATAAAGCACCTTTATTTTTAAAAGTGACTATCTTTTACTTAGAATCTTGTTTCTTGTGTATCTTCTCTTTAAAAGACAATTAATATTCAGTACATTACTGCCACTATTGGAAGAGAATGAAATTTGAACTGAATTGCGCTGGATAATGTCAAGTCACCTTTATTTCTATAGCGCTTTAAACAATGCAGATTGTTTCAAAGCACCTTTACAGTGATAAACATGAAAATAATGATCAATGATGCAGAATAATAACTGTATAGCAAAAAAAAAAAAAAACTTTTTCAACATTTCTGAACTGTATTGAATCAACATTGAACTATACTGAGCTGAATAATAACACAATTGCCTTCTGTAGAGCCACTTTATACTGTAGATGAATTAAATTTGTTTCATAATTGATGAATTCTGCAACATTAACACTGTTATTGAACTGAACTGATCAACATTTAACTAAATTGAGCTGAATAATGACACTAGTGCCTTCTGTAGAGCTGCTTTACAGCTGAAACTGAATTTGTTTCATTGATTAATTTTGCAAGATTAACACTGCTGTTTTCCTGTTTATCACTGTGAAGCTGCATTAAAACAATCTTTATTGTATAAATCACTATAGCCCTGTTTCCACCTGGTATTAAAATGTGTTTTGGTCGATCGGATCACAAGGGAGACACATTCCCATTTACTCCTGGTGTTTTAATCCGTCTCTTTTCTGTCCTGATTTGTTTGAGGGGAGGGGCTATAGGCGGGTAAATGTATGGTTTTTTTTAAGATCTTTCGAGCTAATGGACAAAATAAGCTCACGCAATTTACATATGAACTCACCGAAGATGATGGAAAAACACATGGAGAGCATCAGCTTTCATTTCTGCTCTGACAGCCGCAAGACTGGCCGAATGTTGTGAGTGTGTGTTAGAAATCAGGATTGGTGAGAGAACATTGTGCTTGGTACATTTTTCATCTTTAAAATGAACTGGGGTCTTCAGCTGACAAAGTTTAAATCCCGTCTGGCTAGCGTGCTTCCCATAATGTTTACACTTTAGGTCAGTAGGTGGAGAGTAGGCGATCTTTAGCGGCTGTTCGAACGCATTCGACCACATGAGCGTTTACACTACGAAAGCAATCCGGTCGAATGTGTTTTCGACTACCTCTGAAAGTGGTCGAAAGTGGACAAGCTCAAACCATTTTACACCCCGTTTACACCTGTATTTAGTGTCATCCACTTGTGATCTGATCTACCAAAACGCATCTTAATACTAGGTATGAACAGGGCCTATATTATGTGATTTGACTTGTAAAGACAGCACATCAAGCGGTCAGTCGTGTCTCTGGCCATAGTTGTTGGTCACTAGACTTTCTCTCTGTGTCCATAGCAGTCATATAAAGAAGGATTCATAGAGAGGTTAAATAATACACAAACCCGTATGTGTCAGGGAGAGGGTTATCTATATCTCTAGCAGCACCTTTAGCAATGAAAACCATGAATAAACCAGAGCTATCACGTTTTTATTGCACCTCAGAAAAGGCCATAATGTTTCCGACCCATAAACGAGAGTGATGGTGAATGAAGTGTGTGTGTGACTGACCCGACGTCTCGTCCACCCGCTCCTCTATCGTGTGCTCTCTCTGATGGACCCACTCGCCGTTGCACTTGAAGTAGATCTGAGCGGCGGGCGTGGCCGTGCAGAAAAGATTGACAGCTTTGTTCTTGACGATGTAAGCGTCCTCCGGCTCCAGCAGGAAGTGCGGGAGGGGCTCAGGCGGGTCGCTAGGGAAGGTCTCTGGCAGCTCACCCAACCCCAACAGGAAGTCATCATCACCTGGGAAAAAACACAGACAACATGAACCTTAAAGTCTATATGAAATGGAAGTTGCGATAGTCTCTATAGATCTCAATAGATGTTTCTTGAGCAGCAAATCATCATATCAGAATGATTTCTGAAGGATCATGTGACACTGAAGACTGGAGTAATGATGCTGAAAATTCAGCTTTGATCACTGGAATAAATTACATTTTAAAATATATTCAAATAGAAAACAGGTATTTGAAATTGTAATAATATTTCAAAATATTACAGTTTTTACTGTATTTTTGACCGAATGAATGCAGCCGAGTAGAAGAGACTTCTTTCAAAAACATAAAAAGAAAATATTGTCCGACCGCAAACATTTGAACGCTAGAGTACATATAACTGAAACACTGAAATGAGTACAAATTAGTTTTAGAATAGATAATGCATCTCTCAATACCGCAGAATAAACTTTTGCAACAGAAGCTCCCATTACGCCAATTTATTCACAAATGTCAGTTTTCTCAGAGCCTCTTATAATTTCCGTCTGCTGAGCTTGTTTGGGGTCCGGAGAGGCTTCACACACAGAGACTGGTGCCGGCCTGTTTTTCGGGTCTCATTATGAAACAGGATCTTACGGTTGTCTCTAACTGATCCCTGCTTAATGGAGGAACTGCTAGTTATTTTTAGCTTCCAAGTAAACATGACGTTCTGGGACTCTCTCTTATACGCTCTCTATCATTCGTCCTCTTCGCTTTGAGCGAATGGACTATTAGATGAATTAACAGATGAATAAATAAATGACAAACAAACAAACAAACAAACAAACAGATAACTGAACAAACAAATGACTATGAACTAATGAACAAACGTGAATGGATGAATTATCAAATTGATGAACAAATGAGAGATTATGTAAACAAACAATTTAATTAACATACAAATTGACAAACTAATGAATGAACAAACAAACACATGATTCAAATAATGAAGAAACAAACGAACAGATCTATTCTGAATTAACAAAATAATGAATGAATTTATAAACATCTGAATGAACTAAGGTAAGAATGAATGAATGAATGGATGAATAAACAGATAAATTAACAAAACAAACAAGACTGGATGAATGAAAAAATGAATAAATAGGTGAATGAACAAAAATCAGTGAACATATAAATGAATGGATGAATCAATCTACAAAATAATGAATCATCAAATGAACATGACCGAATTAACAAAACAAACAAAAGAATATGTGAATGAACAACAATTAATGAACATCAATGAACAGATTAATCAATTAACAAACTAATGAATCAAAGAACACAGAAATAGGCAAATGAAAGAACACACAAATGAACAGACGAACTAATAAATTAACAAACTAATGAATGAATAAACAAAAGATATTTTAAACTAATACATGAATGAACAAAAAACAATGAACATGTAAATGAACAAATGAATCAATCAACAAACTAATGAATCAAAGAACACAGAAATAGGCAAATGAACAGAACAACAAATAAACTAATGAAAGAACAATCAAACAAATAAACATGACTGAATAAATAAATTAACAGGCAAAAGAACAAACATTGATAAATGAACAAATTAAGATATGATCAAATAAATGTACAAACAAAAACTAATGAATGAATAAAAATCAACAAACTAATGAATCAAAGAATGCAGAAATAGACAAATGAATAGAACAACAAATAAACTAATGAATGAACAAACAAGCAAAGCAAACATGATTGAATAAATAAATGGACAAAAGAACAAACAAATGAATTAAAGTAATGAATGAACAAATGAAGATATGATCAAATAAATGAACAAATGACTGATAAAAATGAACAAACTAATAAAGTAATGAACGAATGAAAAAAAACTCAGTAAACATATGAATGAAGGGATGAATCAATCAACAAACTAATGAATGAACTAGTGAACAGAACAACAAATAAAACGAATGAACAAATGAACATGACTCAACAACATGATCAATACCCATGAATGAACAGATCAATCAATTAACAAACTAATGAATGAAAGAACACACAAATGAACAGATGAATGAATAAATGAACAAACTAATGAAAGAATTAACAAAAATCAATGAACATAAATGAATGGATGAATCAATCTACAAACTAATGAATCAAAGAACACAGAAAAAGTGAACAGAACAACAAATAGGCCTAAACTAATGAATGAACAAACAAACATGACTGAATAAACTAATGAATGAATATATGAATTAAAGTAATGAATGAACAAATGAAAATATGATCAAATAAATGAAATAAACTAATGAACAACTGAACAAAAATCAACGAACACATAAATGAATGGATGAATCAACGCACTAATAAATCAAAGAACAAAGAAACAGATGAACAGATTGAGCCTGACTGAATTAATGAACAGACAAAGAATGAACATAAGCTCTAACAAAGTAATGAATGAATAAATGAACAAATGAACAAACAAACTGATGGACAGATTAGTTGTTTTGTAAAATATAAATTCACTTGTTCATGTCTGTAGCAAGATTTCACTTACAGCACGAATGCAGAGAGCTTCAACAGACACACACGGGCACATAATGGATGGATTGTAACCCAGGACGTATTGATCCCTGGAGTCATCAATACATATACCGGATACTAACATTACTCTAACACACACACAGTAAAAAGACAATCGCATGAGCATCGGATTATTATTGAATGGCTCCATTAGATGCCCGCTGACCCGTCCGATGGCACGCAGTCCAGCTCATAACTCTTATCTGACTGTCTCTCACACACACAGAGTTCGTTTCACCCCAAATTAACACTCTGTAGGGTACATTACCTTCCATTAACGGGTCATGGCACAGCCATGGTATCTAATGATGGGCCGAGGGGCCACGTCTGTTTTGTTTGGGTCTGTGGTGTGTTTGCAAATGCTATTATGAAACAAATGATGTGAGATGATTCATTTATTCAAATCCCTGATTAATCTTATACACACAAACAGGCTCTGTCCCCTTTTGTTATTTACTCTCTAAAAACACACAAACAAAACTGATACTCTTCAAACAAACACACTTAAATACACTCTAAAAAATGCTGGGTTAAAAATAACCCAAGTTGGGTTAAATATGGACATACCCAGCGGTTGGGTTAAATGTTTAAATGTTTTCAACCTGCTGGGTAGTTTTATTTAACTATTGATTAAAAATGACTGTATTGCTTGCTTAAAATGAAGCCAAAATAGGTTGGAAATTAACATTTATTTATGTGTTTAGTAAATGAACATCTATTACTAAGTTTAATAAATAATAATGAAATAATAAACATTTATTAAATTGCTTATTAATAAATGTTTGTTGCCTCTAGTAATTATGTGTCTGATTTTTTTATTTCCAAATTATTTTAGGTTCATTTTAAGCCAGCCACATAGTAATTTTTAAACAAACATTTAACCCAACTGCTGGGTCAAAAAGAACCCAATCGCTGGGTTTGTCCATATTTAACCCAACTATGTACACTCTAAAAAATGCTGGGTTAAAAACAACCCAAATTGGTTTGAACCCAGCTATTGGGTTATTATAACCCAGCGAATGGGTTAAATGTTTGCCCAACCTGCTGGGTAGTTTTATTTAACTCGCTGGGTTTGTCCATTTTCAACCCAACTTGGGTTGTTTTTAACCCAGCATTTTTTAGAGTGTAGGGGTGGGAATCTTTAGGCACGACACGATCCGATTCTGGGAATCATGATCCGATTCTAAAACTTTTTTTCTTTCTATTAATTAATAAGGTTTACTGACTTTGAATATCAAATTTATGGGATACATTTTATTAAATTACTTATATAATTATACATACTTTTTAAAATAATTATACATTATAAAGTAATATTTTTATAATATGTAATTATGAATTATTAAAAAAAATTGTATTATTTAACTAAATATAGCTTCAAAACATACAATCAAATACACTGAAAAAAATAGTGTAGGATTTTCAGTGAAATTATTTTCACTCAGAAATGGCTATTACATTTACAAACAAAGAAATTTCACATTACAAAGGAATGGCAAGTAACATGAAATTCTGCACCAGAAAGAATGAAATAATAAAACTTAATCCAATAATCTTTGTATTAATCAACGAATAATTTTATACTGTCATGATCCCAGCTTGTTTTCCCGTCTTGTTTAATTGACTCTTATTTTGAAGTTTAGTTCATTTGTTCCTGTGTTCTGTCTTCCTGTGTTTAGTTCCTGTTTCCTTTGTTCCTGTTTGCCTACCTTGTTAGTTTCTATAGTTACCCTCATTTGTTACCATAGTTACTAATATCCTTCACCTGTCCCTGGTTAGCCCTTGTGATCCCGTGTGAGTTTCGTGTATCAAATTTATACTTCCAAACAACATAAATCATGGCTTTTCAGAGCATTTTTATAAGAGAAAAAGCTGAAATACCAGCACATTGTCAAGCAAAACGCACGTTTCTCACAGCGCACATTCAGTGCAATGAAGTTTTCTGAATCAATTCAGAATTGTTGAAGACAGAATCGCGATACATCAGAGAATCAACTTTTTTCTCCAACCCCTAAAGTATGTAAAGGTCAAACGAATGAAAGAACACGCAAATACTGTACACAAATGAACAGATGAACAAATAAACTAATGAATGAACAAATGAACATGTCTGAACTAATGAATCAACAAACATGAAAGAATGAATAAATGAACAAACTAATGAAAGAATGAACAAATTACAGAATAAATGACTGATCTATTAAAATAATGAACAAATGAACAAAAATAAGTGAACATATGAATGAATGTATGATGAATCAATCAACAAACTAATGAATCAAAAAACACAAAAATAGACAAATGGATAGAAAAATGAGCAAACAAACATGACTGAATAAATGAACGGACAAAAGAACAAACAAATTAAAGTAATGAATGAAGATATGATCAAATAAATAAACAAACTAATGGAAGAATGAACAAAAATCATGGAACATATGAATCAATGGATGAATCAGTCAACAAACTGATGAATCAAAGAAACAGAAAAGTGAACAGAACGACAAATAAACTAATGAATGAACAAATGAACATGACTAAATAATCTAATGAACAGACAAAAGAACTAACTTATGAACTACCAAATAACGAATGAACAAATGTGAACAAACTAATGAAAGAATGAATAAATGAATGAACAAACAAATGACTGAATTGAGGGACAGATGAGTTGTTTTGTACAAGATCAATTCACTGTTGTTCATGTCAGTAGCACAATTTCACACACAGCTCAACTGCAGAGAGCATTTGATGTAAAGGTCAGAGACAGAGTGGAAAACTGTCATGGAAAACTGAATTATGGTAGAAGAAACCTTGTCTAACATTATAAGAGAAAAATAAAATGCCGCAAAAGTGTAGAATAAGTCCTTTGAACGCTTTTCTCTCTCTCTCTATTATCTCTCTGGCTGTTCTCCAGTCCTCTTCTACCGTCTCACCTCTCTCAGGTGCCAGAGGGTCCAGTGGTGGTTCAGATGATTAACTCTCTTAATAATGGGGCTTAAAGACCAAGCTGGGACCTTTCGAACACGATGAGTGAGAGCGAGAGAGGTCACGTTTATTAGCTTAACCTTCCGGCGCTTGTGAGTGTATTATTGATGAACGCTGAACGGTCCAGTACTGCAGGAATATTCCAGGTTAAATACAACTTAACCTCTATCGATGGCTTCTGTGACATGCCGTCAGTCACTACAGAAAATAATCCCTCAGTTTGTAAAAATGAACAGATATCGTGTTTACACTATGAATTCATTATGGAAGTCTATGGGCCAATGAAGCCGCTGCGTCAGTTTTAAACTCTCTATCGCATGTGGTTGCCTTCGCTTTTGTCCAATATTACCGACAAGCTGATTCTTCATTAATTGGACTGTAGAAATTATATGAATGCATATAAATAGAAAAAAAGAAACAAATTATTATAAATAATAAAATTAATAATTTAAATAAAATTAATAATATGAGTGTTAGATTAATAAATAAATAATAATTAAATAGAAACAATGAAGCATTGATGCAATAGCATGAGAAAAAAAATGAAAAATGGCTATTTATATATGAATATATAATATTGTTAATAATCAAATGAATTAATATTATTATAAGAATTATAATTACTGTATATTAATAATTTACAAATATTTAGTCTCTTTACCCTTACAAAAAGTATCATGAATATCAGATTATTAAATAAATGACTAAAATAAACACGGATCTCAAGTACTGATAAGGAAAAGAATGCAAAATTGATACTGGCATATAACTGTTAATAATCAAACTAATTAATATAAATTATATTATTTAATAATTCATAAATATTGTCTTGTTGCTCCTACAAAAAAGTATCGCAAGAATCAGTAAATAAATAAATAAAAACAAGGAAACATCTTGATGCAATATCATGAGAAAAAAATGCAAAATCATTAATAATCAAATTTATTACTTTTAATTATATTATTATAATAATAATTCACAAATATTGTGTCTTTAACCTTACAAAAAAGCACCATGAGCATCAGAATAAATAAATAAATAAAAAACAAGGGTCTAAGCATTGATGTAATATTGTGAAAAAGCAATGCAAAATCAATATATAATTCTATTATTAATAACCAGATGAATTCATATTCTTGTAACATACATCGACTCGATGCAACCTGGACACATCATCAGTGATGTTACCTGGGGTCACGGAGTGTTTCGGGTCTTTCAAGCATCATACACTCTCACCCAGGTAAATAAATAAATAGAAACAATCAAGGGGACATTTAAGTATTGATGCAATATCATGAGAAAAAAAAAAAGCAAAATCAATATAAATATACAGTGGTGGTCAGAATCATTGGCACCCTTGGTAAATATGATCAAAGATAATTGTAAAAATAAATCTGCATTGTTTATCCTTTGATCTTTAATTCATACAATTAGCAAAAATCTAACCTTTCATTGAAGGAAATGAATTGAAAGTGGGGGGAAAAAAAAAATAAAAAAAAAAATAAATAAAAAAAAAATCACATTATGAAATAAATGTTTTTCTCCAAAACACGTTGGCCACAATTATTGGCACCCTTTTATTCAATACTTTTTGCAACCTCCTTTTGCCAAGATAACAGCTCTGAGTCTTCTTCTATAATGCCTGATGAGTTTGGAGAACACCTGACAAGAGATCAGAGATCATTCCTTCATGCAGAATCTCTACAGATCCTTCAGATTCCCAGCTCCATGTTGGTGCTTCTTCTCTTCAGTTCACTTCACTCATTTTCTATAGGGTTCAGGTCAGGGGACTGGGACGGCCATGGCAGAAGCTTCATTTTGTGCTCAGTGACACATTTTTGTGTTGGTTTTGATGTTTGTTTTGGATCATTGTCCTGATGGAAGATCCAACCACGGCCCATTATTGGATTTCTAGCAGAAGCAGTCAGGTTTTGATTTTTTATCTGTTGGTATTTGATAGAATCCATGATAGCATGTATCTGAACAAGATGTCCAGGACCTCCAGCAGAAAAATAGGCCCACAACATTAAAGATCCAGCAGTATATTTAACCGTGGGCATGGGGTACTTTTTATCCATGTGTGCACCAAACCCATCTGGTGGGTTTGCTGCCAAAAAGCTCTTTTTTTAGTTTCATCTGACCACAGAAGCCAGTCCCATTTGAAGTTCCAGTCGTGTCTGAAGACTGAATATGCTGGAGATTGTTTCTGGATGAGAGCAGAGGATTTTTCTTGAAACCCTCCCGAACAACTTGTGGGGATGTAGATGCTGTTTGATCATTTTTTTCAGGCTTTCTGAGACTCAAGACTCAACTAATCTCTGTAATTCTCCAGCTGTGATCCTTGGAGAGTCTTTGGCCACTCAAACTCTCCTCCTCACCGCGCATTAGGACGATTTAGACACACGTCCTCTTCCAGGCAGATTTGTAACATCTTTAGTTGATTGGAACTTCTTAATTATTGCCCTGATAGTGGAAATGGGGATTTTCAATGCTTTAGCTATTTTCTTACAGCCATTTTCTATTTTGTGAAGCTCAACAATCTTTTGCTGCACATCAGAACTATATTCTTTGGTTTTACTCATTGTGATGAATGATTAAGGGAATTTGGCCTTTGTGTTTCCTCATGTTTATACTCCTGTGGAACAGGAAGTCATGGCTGCATAATATCATGTTCATGATCACCCTGGTGTGCTAAAAAAAAAATGTAAATATGAATGGGAATATACTTCAGAGATATTTTACTCATAAAAAATTCTAGGGGTGCCAATAATTGTGGCCAACGTGTTTTGGAGAAAAACATTATTTCACAATGTGATTTCCCCCCCACTTTCAATTCTTTTCCTTCAATGAAAGGTTAGATTTTTGCTAATTTTATGAATTAAAGATCAAAAGGATAAACAATGCAGATTTATTTTTACAGTCATCTTTGGTCATATTTACCAAGGGTGCCAATAATTCTGACCACCACTGTATAATAATATTATTATTAATTATCAATTATATTATTATTATTATTATTATTATTATAATTCACAAATATTGTCTTTAACCTTACAAAAAGCACCATGAGCATCAGAATAAAATAAATAAATAAATAAATAAATAAATAAATAATAGTGTCTAAGCATTGATGCAATATTGTGAAAAAATTCTGCAAAATCAATATATAATACTATTGTTAATAACCAGATGAATTCATATTAAGTATATTATTATATTAATAAATTACAAATATTGTTCCTTTACTCTTACAGAAAGTACCACAAGCAATAAATCAATCAATCAATAAATAAATAAATAGGGACTACGGATGTAAATTAGCAATGTTGCTATAATCTGGCTTGTTTACACTTTGCATTTTACACTAATGTTCATTAACATGCATTGTCTCTATCAAATAAATAACCAAATCAAAAATAATGACTGTAGTGCTCAAACAGCAGGCCACAGATGCTGTCGATAAACATTAAATCTAAAATAATCCAGAATATTCCTTTAATAAGAGCAGAGGTAATTAATTCGATCATAGATCAAACAGAAAAAAAACACACGGCACTCCAGCAATCCACTTCCTGTGTGTGTTTATGTGCGTCTGTGAGTGTATTACACACAAAGTCAAGGAGAGGCAAAGCAGCGTGGATGAGCTCTTATAATCAACAGTGTTTATCACTCGTCCCCAGAATCATCATTTACACACAGCACTATGATAAATATCACGTTTAATTACTGACCCAGCGTGAGGACACACACCGCCAAGAGCAGCCGGCACTTCAAAGCTATCTGGAGCAACCAGATCGAGCTGCATATATGTGTGTGTGACTGTGTATGTGTTTACAACATGCTCAATTTCAGCCCAACACATGCTCATTTAAATACAGACAATAGCTGTGTTTGTTCTAATGAACACTCATGTGAACACACATCCATCATACACATGACACATGAGTAAAGCTCAGCTGGACCCTGTCTGGACACACACACACACACACACACACACACACACACACACACACACACGTTTACTTCCCTTTGACTTCTATTGTTCTTAAATAAGCTAATTATAAATACTAGACTAACCAGAGCCTTAAAATACTTCTGAACATTTAATTATATATAAAATAAAAAAGAATATTAATTTTAAATAAAAATTTGAATTAATATTTTTATGAGTTAATTGATTAAATATGATATTAATTTACAAATATTTATTTGCTTAAAGTCCCCCTGTAGTCAATAATTTCATCACTTAAAACTCATCTTTGATCACCAAAATGACATATTTAAATATTTTTTCCTACGAAAATAAAGTTCTGCATGCCTTAAAATAGCTTGAATGTAACTCTACACTCTTGCTTCATTTAGTATACACGGATCTATGAATATGCTAATTAGCCCCGCCTCAAAATCACTCACACCAGCTTGGAGATCCACTCGGTCAACTTACTGAGGTAAACGCTGCACAATGGTATCACTTTTTACAACGTCGGACACATAACGGTAATTACTATGGTTAGCCTTTTGCTTGACTACGTTATCAAACAGCTAATGTTACACGACTCCCTTGCTAAAGCCTGCCGGTACATTGACGTGATTGGTTACAACTTACAAGGTAGTTTGTGACATCAGAAATACCAGCGATTTCAAACCGCGTTTTTGTCTTTAGATCACTGCAGTTCCCATTCAGTCGGTCACGTTCGACGTACGTCGGACAGACCGACGAATAGGAATAGGAATCTCGCTAGAGAGGCCAATCTACTTCGAGTGTAACTACAACGAGCCAATGCACATTGGCATGCAATCATATGCATCAGCTGCTCGCCTCGCAGCGCGGGTATAAATGAGCAGCAGGTGCGTTGCATCTTCAGCTTTTCGCTTCGGAGCCGAACCTTATGGTGTCTACGGAGTGGGTAATATTAGACGAGCCTTTTTGTAACTGTTCTTTGTTGGTGCCGGCGGACAGCACTGCAGCGGGGTCGATCTCTCTTTTTTTTTCTTTTTTTTGTTGCCTTTCATTGTGCAGCATTTCCAGTAGAGCCGTTCTCACGGCTGGTAAACGGTGCGCTGTTGAGCGCTGAAAGGCTGTTTTTACAGCTGGTAAGAGAGCGGCTTCAAAGAGAGAGTGCACATGACAGGCTGCACTTTCCCTGTCTGTGCTGCAGCGGCCATTCCCCTGCGTGCTTCAGCACTTAAAAGAGCAGTCCCTAAAAGAGCTTACACAAGTAGATTCGCGTCTTTTTAAAGATGTCGTTCTACTTGTGTGTTTCTGGATGCGGTCGTTATCTGTCACCGCGGGATGGTCACCAACGCTGTATCACGTGCCTGGGCTTAAAGCACGCTGAGGCAGCGTTTGTGGACGAGTCATGTACCCATTGTGGGAAGATGACCGTCTCGGAGTTGCGATCTAGACTCCAGTTCCTGCAAAGGGGCGGAGTCCCGGTGCCGCTGCCTCGTTCCAATCCTCCTCAGAGGGTTGCTTCGGGCAGCGGTGCTGGTGATCTGAGGATCACGGTGAGCGCGCTTCCTTCGGGGAACCAACCCCCTAGGAACCCTCATCCCTCCTGCACTCCGCAGCCAGTAGAGCTGCCGGGGGAACGTGGTGGACCACCCCAGAGGTGTGTACCATCCGTATCCTTCGGAGCTCCCCAAGATGATAGAATGTCGATCGCTGCATCGGAGGGTGAGCCTGATATTTCAGGGGATGACGATTCGGCGCAGCTGCCTCCTTCGGGGGTGACAACTGTGCCCGATTCGGACCCGGAAATGATGGCTATGCTTTCCCGGGCCGCCAACAGGGTTGGGCTCGTGTGGAATCCTCCACCGTGTCCCGAACCCTCGAGGTTGGATGATTGGTTTCTCGGGGTGGCCAGGGCTGGTTCTCAGCCCCCCACCCCAGTTCCTTTCTTCCCGGAGGTGCATGAAGAGCTCACTGGCACGTGGACGGCACCTTTTACTGCCCGAAACCGTGTCGGTGGGTCCTCCTCCCTCACCACCCTTGATGGCGGGGCGGCTAAGGGTTATACGCGCATACCCCCTGTGGAACGGGCCGTTGCTATGCAACTGTGCCCTAACTCCACCTGGCGGGGTGAGCCGTCTCTCCCTTCCCGGGCCTGTAAGTACTCGTCGGATCTTACCGGCAAGGCTTATCAGGCCTGTGGGGAAGCCGCCTCTGCCCTGCACGCTATGGCGTTGCTGCAGGTCCATCAGGCCAAGGCACTGAAGGACCTGCACGAGGGTGGTCATGATCCACAAGTTCTCCAGGAACTTCGTGCCGCGACGGACCTCGCGCTTTGTGCGACGAAGGTTACGGCGCGGTCAGTGGGTCGTGCGATGTCCACATTAGTGGTCCAGGAGCGCCATCTCTGGCTGTGTCTCACGGACATGAGGGATACCGACAAAGTCAGGTTTCTTAATTCCCCCGTGTCCCAGACCGGCCTCTTCGGCGACGCGGTCGAGAACTTCGCCCAGCAGTTCTCGGCTGTACAGAAGCAGTCTGAGGCCATCAGCCACATCCTGCCGAGGCGGTCGGCTGCTGCACCTCCACCGCCCGCAGCACCTCAGGCTGCTCGTCGCCGAGGGCGCCCTCCCGCGGCCGCCCCCGCTCCCGCGCCCCAGCAGCAGCCTTCATCTAAGCGGCGCCGTGGAGCCGGTCGCGGTCAGGGTGCCCAGCCCGTCCAGCCCGCCCCCAAGAGGAAGGGTGGCAAGGCCAAATCCAAGAGGCCCTAGGACGGGCGACCCGGAGATGGATGGGACTGCTCTTCGGGAGATGGTGACCGCACCACTCCTTCCCCCGGAGGAGGGCCGGGTGGAGAATCTTTTGTTCCCTTTTGTTTCTGTTCCGCCGCTGGCCCTACAGCCAGCGGTACCCAAATTCTCAACAAAAGAGCAGTTTCCTTCATCTCCGGGTCCGAAGAGGGCGCGGAGAGCAGTGGGAGGGCAAGAACCTCACCACTCTCATCCCCCTCTTCTGTCGCCAGCGGACAGCAGCGAGCAGCGGGCAACCAAAGCCTCGACTGCTCCCTCTGTCCATCCGTGGAACCAGGTAAGTGTTGCACACCACACTGTGACGCAGCTTCGGGCCGCCTCGCAAAGAGAGCCCCCCGGGCAGCGTCCCTGTGTTCCACCTCGCTGCCCCACTGCGGGTACGCCTGCGGTCCCTTTGGTCCCGCTTGTACGGTCTCTGGGAGCCTGGTTAGCGCTCCCCAGTCCGTCTCGCTGGCTCATTCGGACCGTCAGGCTCGGCTATGCGATTCAGTTCGCCCGGCGTCCCCCCAAGTTCAGGGGCGTCCACTTCACTGTAGTGAAAGCTGTCGATGCCCCTGTCTTGCGTGCGGAGATCGCGGTCCTACTGGCGAAGGACGCGATAGAGCCGGTCCCTCCAGCCGATATGAGGTCAGGGTTCTACAGTCCCTACTTCATTGTACCCAAAAAGAGCGGTGGGTTACGGCCTATCCTGGACCTGCGAGTTTTGAATCGGAGCCTTCACAAGCTACCGTTCAAAATGCTCACGCAGAAACGCATTTTCGAGTGCATCCGTCCCCAGGATTGGTTTGCAGCGATCGACCTGAAGGACGCGTACTTTCATGTCTCGATTCTTCCGCGACACAGGCCATTCCTGCGTTTTGCGTTCGAAGGTCGAGCATATCAGTACAGAGTCCTACCCTTCGGGCTGGCCCTGTCTCCCCGCGTCTTCACGAAAGTCGTGGAGGGAGCCCTTGTTCCCATGAGAGAACAGGGTGTTCGCATCCTCAACTATCTCGACGACTGGTTCATTCTAGCTCAGTCGCGGGATCAGTTGTGCGATCACAGGGATCTGGTGCTCAGTCACCTCAGCCAGTTGGGTCTTCAGGTCAACTGGGAAAAGAGCAAACTCTCCCCTGTGCAGAGGATCTCTTTTCTCGGTATGGAGTTGGATTCGGTCGAACAGATAGCACGCCTCACAGAGGAACGTGCTCAGTCGGTGTTGAACTGCCTGAATACGTTCAATGGCAGGACAGCGGTTCCACTGAAATTCTTTCAGAGGCTCCTGGGGCATATGGCGGCCGCAGCGGCAGTAACCCCGCTCGGTCTGCTTCATATGAGACTGCTTCAACACTGGCTTCACGGCCGAGTCCCGAGATGGGCGTGGCAACGCGGCACGTTCCGGGTGGCAATCACTCAGGAGTGCCGCCAAGCCTTCAGCCCGTGGTCGGACCCCTTGTTTCTTCGGGCAGGAGTGCCCCTGGAGCAGGTGTCCCGGCATGCTGTGGTATTCACAGATGCCTCTGCCACCGGCTGGGGTGCCACGTACAACGGGCATGCAGTGTCAGGGGTGTGGACGGGCCCCCATCTGCATTGGCACATCAACTGCCTCGAGTTGCTGGCAGTACGCCTTGCTCTGAGCCGCCTCAAAGGGCCGCTACGGGGCAAGCATGTACTGGTCCGTACGGACAACACTGCGACCGTTGCATACATCAACCGTCAAGGTGGTCTACGCTCCCGTCGCATGTCGCAACTCGCCCGCCATCTCCTCCTCTGGAGTCAGAAGCATCTGAGGTCGCTTCGTGCCATTCATGTCCCCGGTGTGCTCAACCGTGTGGCCGACGAGCTATCACGAGCTGCGCTGCCAGGAGAGTGGCGACTCCACCCCCAGGTGGTCCAGCTGATCTGGAGAGAGTTCGGAGAGGCTCAGGTAGACCTGTTTGCCTCACCAGAAACCTCCCACTGCCAGTTGTTTTACTCCCTGTCCGAGGGAACACTCGGGACAGATGCACTGGCACACAGCTGGCCCCGGGGCCTTCGCAAATATGCGTTTCCCCCAGTGAGCCTACTGGCACAGACCCTGTGCAAAGTCAGGGAGGACGAGGAGCAGGTCCTGCTAGTTGCGCCCTATTGGCCCAACCGGACCTGGTTCCCAGAACTCTCACTCCTCACGACAGCCCCTCCCTGGCCCATTCCTCTGAGGAAGGACCTTCTTTCTCAGAGACGGGGCGCTCTCTGGCACCCGCGTCCAGACCTCTGGAAACTCCATGTCTGGTCCCTGGACGGGACGCGGAGGTTCTAGGTGACTTACCCCCCGAGGTACTTAACACCATCACTTCGGCTCGTGCACCGTCTACGAGACGTGCTTACGCCTTGAAGTGGAACCTGTTCGTCGAGTGGTGCTCTTCTCGCCGAGAAGACCCCCGAAGATGCTCGATCGGAGTCGTGCTTTCCTTCTTGCAGCAAGGGTTGGAGCGTAGGCTGTCCCCCTCCACCCTCAAAGTCCATACTGCTGCTATCTCCGCATACCACGACCACATAGATGGCAAGTCTGTTGGTCAGCACGACCTGGTCGTCAGGTTCCTTAGGGGGGCGAGACGGTTAAATCCTCCTCGTCCTCCCTCCATACCCTCTTGGGACCTTGCTCTGGTGCTAAGAGCACTTCAGATTGCTCCCTTTGAGCCCTTGCAATCAGCAGACTTAAAGATTCTGTCTATGAAGACTTTGCTGCTGGTTGCATTGGCCTCCATCAAGAGGGTAGGGGACCTGCAGTCATTTTCGGTCGACGAATCGTGCCTAGAGTTCGGGCCGGGTGACGGCCACGTGGTACTGAGACCCCGGCCTGGCTATGTGCCCAAGGTTCCTACCACTCCCTTCAGGGACCAGGTAGTGAGCCTGCAAGCGCTGCCCTCGGAGGAGGCAGACCCAGCCCTGGCTTTGCTCTGTCCAGTTCGCGCCTTGCGACTGTACATAGACAGAACTCAAAGCTTCAGGACCTCAGACCAGCTCTTTGTCTGTTACGGAGGCCAGCAGAAAGGGAAGGCTGTCTCCAAGCAGAGGATGGCCCACTGGATAGTGGATGCCATCGCCCTGGCTTACCAAGCTCAGGGCGTGCCCTGCCCGCTCAGGTTGCATGCTCACTCCACGAGAGGTGTCGCATCCTCCTGGGCGCTGGCTCGTGGCGCCTCGCTGACAGACATTTGTAGAGCTGCGGGCTGGGCGACACCTAACACGTTCGCTAGATTCTATAGCCTTCGTGTCGAGCCGGTCTCCTCCCGTGTTCTCACCTCAGGTCAGAGGCACGGAGAGGCCCCGGCTTAGTGTCGGCTTGCTGCGCTACACGCGCTTTTTCTCCAGAGAGTCCCTACAAGGCAGACCCTGTTGAGTCCTCCGATCTCCCTTCGGCAGCTGACGTGGCGGAGCGTCTGGGGCCAGGCCTATACTCCGTTGCATCCTTGAGAACCGGATTTAGGCTGGGTTCCATATGTGTGACCCTACGGGGATCCCATATGGTTGGTTCCACGGTTGCTCCTAAACGAAGCCCGTGTCTTCCCTCTGGGAGAACCCACCTCTCATCGAGTTGGAGTCACCCCAGTACTTCCATATGTAGTACAGCCCTACGGGGTTAGTCCATATGTACTTCTCCACATAACTCCTTCGAAGGATGTGGCTTCCGCAGTGTTCCTTTCCCAACGGAAGGGTACGCTTTCCCAGCGTTATCCAATAGTCTCACTGAGTGGGTTTTGGGGAACAGCAGTGATCGACACTCTCTGTGTTAGCCCTGTCCCACCGTCCTTAGGCAAGGGGGTTCAGGTGGCTTACTACAGAGCGCTGGAAGGGGGCAGCTCCTGTGGCGCTTTGGTAGGGATTCCTATTCGTCGGTCTGTCCGACGTACGTCGAACGTGACCGACTGAATGGGAACGTCTCGGTTACAAAGGTAACCCTCGGTCCCTGAAGGAGGGAACGGAGACGTACGTCCCGTCGCCACAGTCCCTGTACCCCGCTGATGCTGCCGCCTATCTGGTTCGGCTCCTCAGCGAAAACCTGAAGATGCAACGCACCTGCTGCTCATTTATACCCGCGCTGCGAGGCGAGCAGCTGATGCATATGATTGCATGCCAATGTGCATTGGCTCGTTGTAGTTACACTCGAAGTAGATTGGCCTCTCTAGCGAGATTCCTATTCCTATTCGTCGGTCTGTCCGACGTACGTCTCCGTTCCCTCCTTCAGGGAACGAGGGTTACCTTTGTAACCGAGACGTTTTAAAGACAAGATACTCAGCAATGGTGTTGACTTATAAATTTGCACATGGTTTTTTCTTAAAGCCTATTAAAAACACCACATAGACATACAAACAACATTAAAAACTTGATTTTCACCACAGGGGGACTTTAACTCTAACAAAAAAGTACCAAATTCTTACCATATATATAAATATCTTTTTACATCGTAATGTTTCTCCTGAGAAAAAAGATCTCATGTGCCTCATCTGTAGTTTCAGTTCCCCACAATGTCTCAAACTGATTTGATTTGCTGTCTGCGATTAAAACTCAAAGATCTCAACATGAATTCAACAATTTCTCATCAAATTCTTGAAATGATCTGAGCTGCTTCACACTCATTTTATAACTCTACACTCTTCCTATATGACAACTACTGACTCATTTGTATTTCTCAAAATCAATTTTAGGAGAAACATCTGAGACAAAGTTAATACTCAAATGAAACATAATTGAGAACTCTTATTTGGTTTTTATAGCAATAAAAGAGCAACCTCTGAGCAAACACAAAAAAAAATTCTTTTCTGCACTTTGATCTTTGAAACTTTGGAGACATTTTACATTCACAAACAGCTATATTACACACTACATAAAAGGTAATATGTGACAAAGCTTAATAGGGGTGCTTTAATATGACAACTTACATCCAAATAGTTTTATGAATGTTTTACACAGAAATGTGTTATGCTTGTGTTTCATGGATGATATTACAGAGGCTGATAAACGCAAACAGTGACACTGAAGCTATTAAAAACCGCCTCTCTCTGTGTTTCCATGTACATTTAACATTTATATGTTTTGGAAAAGTCTGCGCAGTGTAATTTAGCAACTGCGGTTTTAAACTGGGACCAGATGCAGTGTGTACAAACACACACACACATACACATACACAGAGAAGATGCAGTGACAGAGGTCTGTTTTCCGTCCTCATTATCTGTGACAACAAAAACGGCTGTCACCACCAACTCACACGCTCTCAAAACATGAACATCATTACAAACAAAGATGAACTCCCTCATTCCATCAGACAGTGAACTCACGGCGCTTCAAAGGCTCAACGTTCCTCTGAAAAACCCATTTCAGACTGTGCATTATGAGCGAATGCTCAACAAAAGCAATAACAGATGCAGAGAATGGAAGTGAGTAGAAGAACTTCACAGTAAATGTGGCATGTCACGCTTCAGATTTTAACAAAAGCTTTCGGTGTTACCTAGATGACGAGAAACAGATGGCATTGTGGGTAAATTGTCAAATGTACACCTTTGCTGCAGAGTTTAAAAATTGAGCATGAAGAAATAAGATTTCAAGAATAAATATGCACTTCACACAGAACGCATTTTAATATTCCATTGTGATACTTTTCCATTGTTTTTATATGTGAACGTGCTATGCGGACGTGTATGACCGTTACGCTCGCGTCTCGCATCTTTTGCAGCGCCTCGCACATTTTTAAGACGCTGTGTCAAGTTAAAAGAATTTCAACTTTTACACACAGTGCCGCTCATCAATGTCGGTTCCAAAACAGTGGACCAATCAGAAGAACTCGGAGGCGGGGCAAGCGATGCGAGCTTCTGTTTACAGTAGCAAGTTGGCATGGCAACTGTTTTATTTGACGGCAACATGGCGGAGGAGGCCATAGCCAGTGCGATTATTTTCTTTTTTTCCATTCAAAAATAGTATCTATCTATTCTGCTGTTTGCCTATTATTTCCATTATTGCCGTTATTGCATCACATCTCAAAAGCGCGTCTCGAGACCCTCACGGTCTGCGCTGCGCTTTTTTAAAAACCATTTTTAGATGCAAAGACGCGTTCTGTGTGAACTTCTTAAATACTTCTTAAAGAGAAATTAAAATGTGTCATGTCGTTCCAAACCTATTTGACCTTACTTCTGCAGAACAAAAAGAAGATATTCTGTTGAATATTTCAACTGAATGTTGTTCAAAAAACACTGAACGCCATTGACTTTCATTGTATGGGCAAAAAGCAATGAGTTTTAGGTGAACTACCCCTTTAAGATCCACACAAAAACTAAAAAAAGAGTAATGCGCAGGGGAAAGCAATGCCAAAAAGTCTCCATTGAGCTCATTAATTCTATAAACCACCACACTTACTGTGTGACCTCTTAAAAATTTCATTTGTTATAGATTTTAAGGAACATTAACTGTAGTAACTATGGTATTTTGGCTGAAATAATGGTTACCATGGAAAATGTTGGCTCTATTCTTGTAACAATCTCTCAAAGGTCTTTCCAGAACATGATTTGTGTGTCTCCAAGACCCATAATATCACAACACTACATGAATACTCATTTTAAAACTCATTTAAACTTTAAAAAGCATTTAAGCTGCTGGTATCGTAACATCTGATCAACAAACCAACCAGGGAGTTGAATTTCCAAAACACACACAGAGTTTTGCATCACAAATTTGACTTTCATCTGTGTGTGATATTAAAAGATATTAAATATTCAAGAAACATACAGACAAGATTAGACTAGAACATCACAAATCCAGCCCGAAATAAACTCTCGCCATCCTACACTCCCAACAACAGCAACATGATCTCAGATGTTCAATAAATAGTTACATTTGAAGTCAAAAACTATGCTAATTGCTTTGATTTGATTCACTCATGTCAGCGGGAGTCAGATGACTATTCCTACATTGTTTTAATGTGTACATTATATATAAAAATTACCAGCCTAAGCACAATTGCTCATCGCTGAGGAAGAGGATGATGCGTTTGACACCTGTCAATCAGACTCTCTTTATGGAGGGATAAAGTTACAGTAGATGAATTTATGACAGTGTAACTGTCAACAGACATGTTTTTCATTAAAATGTATATTTTCATATTTCGTTTATAAATTCATACCAGTGTTAGCTCATTCAATGTTTAAAAATATGTGACAAATGTATAAATGTGATGATCAGAGGGTATTAGTACTCCCTTGAAATGTTTAACGGTAAGGGTTCTTTAAGAAGCGTAATGCGTCACATGACCATTGTTGAGTTGAGAGCGGATGCAGAGAAACTACAGGACATACAGCCCCAAGATAATTTCTTAATCTGCATGTGGTCTGGGAGGCGCACACGTTTTCACGGTGTCTACAGGAGAGAGAGAGAAAATAAATAACAAAATACATCTGTATGAAGCGTGGCCATTTTTTCGTCGGACCCGTGCAGCAATAGACAGCATGCAGAGATGTATATGTGTGTTACATAATATATTATATACACACTTCTATTATATAATATTTCATATATAATACATCTTTCCGCAAAAGCAAAAACTCTGACTCTTTCCTGTCGTTTTTCACTCTCTCTTCCTCTTACTGAAAGATTGAGTGTCGTATGCAAACCCCAGCTGAACTCAGACTCAAATGAATAAGTCCTACATTTTTCCATCAATATTACAGACTGAGAACATCCACTGATACTCCCGTCTGCTTCAGCAAACACAGACAGACGTTATTAAAGGGGTCATTTCTACATTTTTTAATCATGTTATTTTTATTCCCACTTATAAGTCCACTTGCAATGTTAGTCAAGGTTTCTTGCACATAATTTAGTTTTTCATGAATATTTTCCATCCTCCCTTTGATCCTTGTGGTTAAAAAGCCTGCTTTTGCTACTGTACCTTCTATAAAGTTTGCCATTTTTGCAGTTTAGTTTCTATAAAGGCTCTGTTTGGATGGTCAAGCTTTTCTAGAGAGTATATCAAACTGAAGCATAAGGAATTTTTTTTTTTTTTCATTATATGACCTTATTAAATATGGCAAGCTGTTCTACTTTACACTCTAAAAAATGCTGGGATAAAAACAACCCAAGTTGGGTGGAAAATGGACAAACTCAGCAGTTGGGTTAAATGTTTGCCCAACCTGCTGGGTAGTTTTATTTAACCCAACTATTGGTTAAAAATTACTATATGGCTGGATTAAAATGAACCCAAAATAAGTTGGAAATTAAAAATCAGACACATAATTACTAGAGGCAACAATTATAATCAAAAGGTGAACATTTATTAATAAGCAATTTAATAAATGTTTATTGTTTTATTATTATTTATTCAACTTATTAATAAATGTTCATTTATTAAACATAATAAATGTTAATTTCCAACATATTTTGGGTTCATTTTAAGCAAGCAATACAGTCATTTTTAAACAATAGTTGAGTTAAATAAAACAACCCAGTAGGTTGGGGAAACATTTAACCCAATGCTTTTGTGTGTTGGTATCCCCATGAAACTTTGATTTCACTACAAAACCTCTCTGCGTTCCCCCCAGAAAATTGATCAACGATGCAGAGTTCCAATTTGTGCAATTAACACATTTGCAATTGCTTTCGAATAGGTGATCCATTGGGTGTTTTTGTGCATTTAACGCATTTGTAAATCGCTTTAGAATGCATGTTCGTTTTCCACTTTCGCTTTCAAATTCAGCAGGGAGCGTGCCTTGGCGCCGGCCCTGGTAGCAGATGAATTCCACCAAGACCAAATACATGAATACATTGGGCAGTTGTGGCCTAATGGTTAGAGAGCCAGACTTGTAACCTGAAGGTTGCGGGTTTGAGTCTCAGTACTGGCAGGAAACAGTGCTCTCTTCCACCCTCATTACCCACAAATGAGTGGAAAGTTCATCAATTATGAAATAAGTTCAATTACCAACTAATATTTTATTGTATTAAGATGAGCCTTTAGTGTCTCCGTAGCATTGCAACAAGCTCAGTGCAAAAATAAATCCAAAATGATGGAGAATGCAGGAGAAATTATTATAAATACACTTATATTTCATTCAATACTGAAAATTATCTGTTTTATTTTACCAAACATTTGTGAGCTCATCTTAAACTGGTTTGCTGATCTTAGCTGGTGCCTCAGCCTGTTCAGACAGATTTTGGGCATATTTCAATTGGTTATACTGGGAAACCATCTTAGATCAGATAAGACCAGCAAACCATTCTAAACTGGTCTTGCACTGCTCTGCGATGCGCCACGCATTACGTAATCATGTTGGAAAGGTCACACGTGATATAGGTTGAAGTACCGAGCAAGTGTTTACAAAGCGAACGTGCAAAGACTAAATCAAACGGCCTTTACAAAAAAAGGTAAAACAATGATGTCGGATGATTTTGAAGTTGAAGGAGAAAATAAGAGTTTTTCGCCCTACCCCGGTACTTCCGCCTACGTCGCGCGTGACCTTTCCAACGTGATTACATTACGTGCGGTGCATCGCAGAGCTAGTGCAAGATGAGCATTTGTGGTTAAAAAGTATATAAATTTTTATTTCTTTTAGAAAATGACCGATCGTTTTGCTAGATAAGACCCTTATTCCTCGTCTGGGATCATGTAGAGCTCTTTGAAGCTGCACTTAAACTGCAATTTGGACCTTCAACCCGTTGAAGCCCAGTGAAGTCCACTATATGGAGAAAAATCCTGGAATGTTTTCCTAATTTCTAGTAGGCAGTAGGCAGCTCACTAGGTATTGGAACAAAGTCACAAGTCTCAGAATGCAGAGCGAAAAGATGATAAGACTGAATTAAAAACAGACAAACTATGTGACTCACTGCAAATAGAGTCTGAGGGCAGCGGTGTGTGTAAATGTGGTCCATGACAGAGATTCGATGATGATGATGAAGTATTTCCGCCATGACTTCCTCTCCTGTCAGTGTTGCATTTGTGTATGCGGTAACATGTCCTCAATCCAGAGCAGAAAGAGCTTCCCTCGAGTGGATGCTGGCAACTAAACATCACAAACATAGTTCCACACGGATGGACACACTGCGGTACGACACAATAACAAGCATGACTGGGATTCACTGAGAGAGAGAGACAGAGATGAGAACAGAACTCCAAGTTTTCCTGCGCCATCGCTGATCAAAGCCGTGAGCTCTGGAAAAGAAACCCCCTATTGAGTTACTGTCAATCACATTCTTGAACTTACACACTTGGAGAAACATACCACACTAATAAGGCCTGCAGCACCTCGATAAATCCATCACTGTGTCGACAAGACAACCACACACTCACTAGAGCTGAAATCAACCTTTAAAGGGATCATACTGTACACTTGTTTTAGAAAAGTATCCCTGATACTTTTTACGGTTTCTGGCACGAAAAACCACCATAATTTAGTCACAGAATCTGATTTCACCAAGTGCAACATGTTCCTGGATCGACATCTTTGTTGATCCTGGAACAACATTCTAATCAACCAATCAGATATAAGTGACAAGTTACAGTTTCTGTCAGGTTTAGGCTTAAAACCAGGGTTAGGTGCTTCTACATCAGTGCTATTCACCTGTCATTTCCCTCTGATTTTAGGGAAGCTTATGGGTAGAGTTAGGTTTAGGGGTAGGGATATGGTTAGGACAAAATTTTCAGACAGGAATGTTGTTTCAGGATCAACAAAATATGTTGACCCAGGAACACGTCTAACTCGCTATTTTTGCTACTGTACCTTTAAGACCTACATTAACAACCTTTTAGCATGTGAAATTAGTTAATGCTTTGATGCTAATCTGCACATAATTGTGATGTCACATCAGTGATATATTGCCCATCATTCTTGGTACTGTACATCACAATAATTTATCAAATAAATGCTATAATGTCATGCAGCACTATCGCACCAGTGATAATAGAGTGGTGATGGGGATGACGTCAAAACCCGGAAGACTAATCCGCCACTGGTTCCCTCAAAAATTTCTTATGAGGTTTTATAATGTTTTTTATGAGTGAAACATAACTTGATGGTACTTGAAAGTTTTGCTCCGCGTAAATTACACACTCCCATATTATTGGAAACGCAAATTTTGAAGCCGTTATTTTTATTTTTAAAACATATGTTTCGATTAAGTAACTAGATTAGAACATTTGCGGTGTGAGTGTGTGTAATTTACATTGTACAAAACGTCCAAGTATCATCAAGTTATGCTTACCACTGACCATATTTTACTCATAAACTGAAAACCCCATAAAAAAAACCAATAGGAAAATCTTGAGGGAACCAATTAGCCTTCCGGGTTTTGACGTCATCCCTGCACTGCTCTATTTGCTTTAATTTACACCAGAGTTTCCCAAACTGAGGTTTGTGAGAAAACTTCAGGAGGTTCATGGTTTGATGAAAACCTAATCATTAAAGGGGACCTATTATGCTGCTTTTACAAGATGTAATATACAGTAAGTCTCTGGTTTCCCCAGAATGTGTCTGTGAAGTTTCAGCTCAAAATACCCCACAGATCATTTATTATAGATGGTCAAATTTGCCCCAATTTGTGTGTGAGCAAAAACACGCCGTTTTTGTGTGTGTCCCTTTAAATGCAAATGAGCTGCTGCTCCCGGCCCCCTTTCCAGAAGAGGGCGGAGCTTTAACAGCTCACGCTTCGGTTGCTCAACAACAACAAAGCTGGAGAATCTCACGCAGCCAAAATGAGGATTGTCAGTAACGGTGTTCAGCCTTACATTGTTCAAACCGTAGTCGGACACTGATGGAGAGACTCAGGAAGAAGTTACAACTTTTAGAATGAAACTGGACGTTTCTGAATGGTTAGTGGATAAATTTATGTAGTTGCTGTGGAGTTGATTCAACTCATCGACTAGCATGTGCCGTCATGTTAATCTTTTGTACAAATCCAGTGTTGAATTGATCCTCGTTTGTGAAGCAGTCCAGCGTAAAATGACGGCATGGCATCAACACTCTACTACAACAACTCTTCCTCTTCTCTAAAGCAGCCCAACATGGCCTCACCTCCTTTGTTGCCTGTTCCCGGGGGGTTTATGTAAATTTTAGGGTTAGTGATGTCACTAACCCGGGAAGAAGCTCGTTGTAGTCCCTACCAGCCGTTTGTTGTAGTCCTTAGAAAGCGATTTCTGTAAAAGAAAATATCTTCCTTTGCATTGAACTTTGAGGGTCGTAACTTTGCAGATGTTGTTTATGCTCAAACAGCAACATTACACAATACCTAAAGTTAAAAAAGTGAAATCATAATCAAGGACCCCTTTAATTAAGAAGTATATTATATTAAGTAATATATAGTCTGTTTCACATACAATATTTTGACACAAGTGATAACTGGTCTTCATTACTGAACAAAATAATACTGTTTTCTAACATATCTGAACTTTTCTGCTTTTTTATTATACATTAGAATTCATTAGAATTCATTACACAAACAAATCTCTTTAGTCAAACTGCATCTTAAACCAGTTGTTCTCATCAGGTTTGGCCAAGTTTAACAGCTGATATTAAGATCTAGCTCTCTATGCTCCTTCATCTTTTGATTTCACACTAAAAATGAAACAAGTTGTGTATTGTTCACCAAACCTCAACCAACACGCCAAGCAGATGCTGTGTTTGTATTATTTTGCTGTACACAATCTAATCACATTCAATTCAGACAGCAAACTCGGATAAACAACTGAGGTTAGACATAATTTCTTTTCCCATGATGCTGCACCACTGGGAAACATGGCTATAGTACATCGAACTCTTATATTACTCTCAATAGAGCCAAGGAAATGTGGTTTCATGATATGACCCCTTTAAAACCTGGTCAAGTGTTTCGTTTTCACTCATACTATCAGATACACACGCACAGAGGTCAGCGGCACAAACGAACGCCACATCCCGATAAAAATCTCACAATTTTACGCTAAACTCTCACGCCGTTGGTCCATTCATCATCTCTGCAGGCTACTTCCCAATTCTGTCAGCCAAGGACCGGGTTCAAGACTCGGGTTATCGTCGTCATCATGAGCTTGCTATATACAGGATATGGGTCAGCCGAGAGTGAAGCACAAAATAAACCCAGCGAGCTTTGATGGAGAGACCGCCGAGGATTTTCAGAGCAATGTCGGTGATTCCGAATTGCGGTGCTCTGCGAAGGCTTAGAGGAGTCGGGCTCCAGTGGCCTTGTAGAATTGCAGCTTCTTTCTGCCAGAGAGAAATGGAGGTTACACATCAGAGACACCACAGTACTGCCTGAGGGATTTAAGGACAAGCTCGATAACCTCTGATAACTTGTAAAAGTCCCACTTCTGAGATCTGAGTTACCTTGAAGGAGAGAGGTTAAAAGTGCACACTATAAAGTGTGTGCAACTTTGTCTCTGGCTTTAATGGTGCGGCTGCAGCTGCACACGGCGGATAAAATCCCAGATCACTTGTGGAGAAAACTCTCCAAACAACTTGACTCCAAAACTTTCCTGATAAAAGCCTCTTTCCCTTTCCATTTGCCCTCGTACTTCAAGAGGCAAGACTTTCTTGGAGCAAAAAACCCCCAAAAAACAATACAGAAGGTCTCAGAGTCGACGTCCTCCAAGATCCTCTTCTGCTCAACCTTTCAAAAGCATCGGTTTCGCTCTGATACATGATCAGCATTACAAACAACTATAAATGATTAATTGCTAACCAACACATCTATAAATTATGGATGGCTTATTTAATTTTTCTTGAATGATTTATTGGCCCTGTAGATGTCTGCTAAGTCTGACTCGCACCTGTTTAGTCACGCTCTGAATAATTCACAAATGTCTATTTTTATTCGCTAATCTTATTTTATTTCATTTTATGCTAACTCATGTTACATGACAGATGTTTAGAGATAATTTTGAATTTCATACGCAATCAGGTTGACTACAAGTAGATGTTGTAGCATTCAGACGTTTTGAACAGAAAAACAGGACGAACAGAACACAGAGATATCAAGTTTTAATTTGATATTACCTTTTAAAATTAAAATGATAGTGAAAAAACAGAAAGATAAAACATTAAAAATGTCCAACTGGACAAATGTCCAACTAGACAAAACTGGGGTCAGTAAGATTTTTTTTTTTGGAAAGAAATTAATACTTTTAGTCAGCAAGGATGCCACCTGATGTCACCTGATGGAGTTTGGGTTCCTTGCCGCTGTCGCCTTTGGCTTGCTTAGTTGGGGACACTTGACATTTGACTTGACATTTGATATTCAACAGTGCTTTGATCTGCCTGCATTGACACTATTCTTTAAGAGCTGCTGTGCAGCCAAATAATGTACCAGTTATCAATGTAAAGCTGCTTTGACACAATCTACATTGTAAAAAGCGCTATATAAATAAAGGTGACTTGACTTGACTTGACTTAAATTGATCAAATGTGAGAGTAAAGACTTTTATAATCTTACAAAAGATTTCTGTTTCAAATAAATGCTGCCCTTTTGAACTTTATATTCATCAAAAAGTCCTGAAAAAAATGTATCATGGTTTCAACAAAAATATTAAGCTGCACAACTGCTCAACACTGATGATAAAAAATGTTTCTTGAGCAGCAAATCAGCATATTAGAATGATTTCTGAAGGGTCATGTGACACTAAAGACTGGAGTAATGATGCTGAAAATTCAGCTTTGAATACAGGAATAAATTATATTTTAAAAATATATTCAGATAGAAAACAGTTGATCAAATAAATGCAGCCTTGGTGAGCATGAGAGACTGCTTTTAAAAACATTAAAGGGGACCTATTACGCCCCCTTTCACAAGACATAATATAAGTCTCTGGTGTCCCCAGAATGTGTCTGTGAAATTTCAACTCAAAATACCCCACAGATCATTTATTAAACTATTTGAGTGTGAGCAAAAACACGCCGTTTTTGTGTGTCCCTTTAAATGCAAATGAGCTGCTGCTCTCCGCCCCCCTTCCAGAAGAGGGCGGAGCTTTAACAGCTCACGCTTCGGTTGCTCAACAACAACAAAGCTGGAGAATCTCACGCAGCCAAAATGAGGATTGTCAGTAACGGTGTTCATCCTTACATTTTTCGAACCGGAGAACTTTTAGAATGAATCTGGACGTTTCTGAATGGTTAGTGGATAAATTTATGTAGTTGCTGTGGAGTTGATTCAACTCATCGACTAGCATGTGCCGTCATGTTAATCTTTTGTGTGAATCCAGCATTGAATTGACCCTCGTTTGTGAAGCAGTCCGGCGTAAAATGACAACATGACAACAACACTTCCTCTTCTCTAAAGCAGCTCAACATGGCCTCACCCCCTTTGTTGTGTGTTCCCGGGGGCGGGGTTTATGTAAATTTTAGGGTTTGTGATGTCACCAACCCGGGAAGAAGCTCGTTGTAGTCCCTACCAGCTGTTTGTTGTAGTCCTTAAAAAGTGAATTCTTTAAAAGAAAATACCCTTTGCATTGAACTTTGAGCGTCATAACTTTGCAGATGTTGTTTATGCTCAAACAGCAACATTTCACACTAACTAAAGTTAAAAAAGTGAAATCACTCCTTTAAAGAATCTTACCTACCCCAAACTTATACAGTAGTGCACATAAACCAACAATTGCACCAGTGATTGACTGATAAAACCTACAGTATTTCACCAAATGTTCTGAGTTCAATAGAAGATAGCTGTTGATTCACAGAAAAGCAAAAACTAAACTAGTGAAGTAATGCACTTACTGCATAATGAGAGTCAACGGGGCAAGACACTGCACTGGAATCAGTGTTAAATACAAACTCTTTCAACAGTATCATCACAAGACTTTCAACTTTAAACATTTTACTATGAGACTGGTGTGGTAAAATCACTTACTAATGTGCAAAGTATCTGATATTTCAACTTGTCATGACAAAGCCAGAAAACCTAGCATTTTATTCTGGTAATCGACAGTGTCACAGATGCTGTTGTTACAGCTTAGCTTGTATTAAACCCAGAACATCCCTTTAAAGTGAGAGAAATGTGAAGAAACTCAAATAAACCTTTGAATCAGAGCATCTGAATCGCTGAGCTGTCAACAAACACTGGATGAAGATTCCTCACATCAACATCAGACACGGATGTGAAGCGTCTTTGCTCTTTTTGAGCAGCGTTAACATACAGAATGTCCTCTCTTAGTGTGAGGGCCAAGGGAAGCGAGAATCAAAAGAGCAATATTACGTGTGCATGGGACTGATAGATCTAGGTATAACGCATGTGATATCACATCAGCACAGACTAACAGACAGCAGACACACACTTAGGAATACACGCTTTCATGCGTTTAAATACATGCATATATCAATAACCTTCACTATAAAATGATTGATCCAAAGTGTTGTTTTAACTAGTGATGGTCTGATCTGTTTGCAAAGACTGCTTTCAAATATACTGCAATTATAATTGCCAAGAAAGAATTAGTCATGCACACTTACACACACTCACAAAAAAAATAACAAACTTTTCTTCTCTGCATTTCTCCTCTTTTATAGCTTACCTACAAATCTAGTTGTCTAATAAACCTGGCATTGTATATTACAGATATCGTTGGCTCTTTGACAAATTGCTTTTGTTCCTCTTTTGTAAGTCGCTTTGGATAAAAGCGTCAGCTAAATGCATAAATGTAAATGTATCCATAGAACGATAGTACTTTTGCTGCTATCGGAAAACAAAAGGAAAACAAGTATTATCAATCCCTATTTTATCTTGAAGTTAACATGAATGCTGTTTAAAGCCTATTTTACCTCCGTAAGCCGATGTATATCTGTGTAAAAACAAGAAAACAACAAGAAAAAATGTAGGGCGGGACTTGATTTTATGCATCAGATACTGATTGGATGGTGAAAAGCTAAAAAAAATAGGCCAGGGAAACATTTTTTTTATGAAGTAATTAAGTTTAAATTTGACTTTAAGGAGCTACTTCTCCTTGATCTGTGCCTTAGAAATCAAACTCATTGGTAAAACCAAATGCAGACTGCAGACATATTATATAACTTCTATAAAGTTGAATAAAACTAGTTCATATAAAAGTCTGAAGTGTCAGAGCTGAGAGCTACCGTCTGTATGGGTCTGCTCCTCACATAACGCTTTCATAAGACTCCTGAAGACATGGAATACAGTGCACAAGCTATATAGACTACTGATATTGTGATTTTTGGTCACTTTTGGAGCTTCGCAGTCTACTGCTACTAACCCAGACCTGCCAATAAAAGTACAAAACAGCTACTTTTCCCTTTTATAACACTCGTTTTGTCAGATTGAGCTCATTTCAGACAACATTTTTAAGCACATTTTTATCCCCAAACTACAACTAGTTGAGAAACACACACACACACACACATTGTCTCTGAGGGCCTGCATTGTGATGTGTGTGAAAGCTCAAGTGCTTCTTTATGTGTAACTCAGCAGCTGTGAAGCCGCCACTATGAGATCCCACAGCGAGAGAGACAGAGAGACAACAGACACACCCTCAACACCACGACAAATCACACAGCAGCAGCCCCCCCTCATCTTCCTCCTGAGCGTGATGAATGACTCGAACCCAGAGTCCAGCTGCCAACACACACACGTATGGTGATGAGGCTGGAGAAACGCAGACAGAAGCTGAGGCATTCTGTTAATGGGGCCAAACTCTCTGCCAAACACACTAAAAACACACAAATAATATCCTTAAACTAAAGCTATGGTTCATCCAAACATGAAATGACATCCTTTACTCAACCTTATGTTGTTTCAAATGCATTTATTTCATCAAATTTATTAAAAATTGTTATGTATAGCTCTTGCAATATAATGGAAGATCATGGTGATTAGAGGCAGATACAAAAGACAAGGACAAAAACAATAAAACATTTTAAAAGTCCATACAGCTATATTCGGTAAGTAAATAAAAAAAGAATTACATTTATTTTATGCTAAGTATACTATAAATACATTTACATATTTATGTACTTAATATACCCTGCAATTGTACTTTTGGTATACTAAACTGGTATACTTAAAGTATAAAATTTTGTACTTAATACACTTTAGTTATCCGGAAGTAGTGCTGAGATCCAACTAAACTTACACTGAAGTATATGTGATTGTGCTGAAGTGAAGTAGCCTATACTTCAGGTACACTTTAAATATCTTGCATTTAAAGACTGATATTAAACAAAGATCATACATTCCTTATTAATAGTGATATTAAAACACTTTTTAGGCATAATATTAAGAAATGTGCATTGTGCAATAAAGAAATAATCCAAATAAAATTTAATTATAATATATATATATCAGTAAGTCTCAAGTGATATGTCAGTAAATATATTAATGGATTTGTACTATACTTAGTATGAAATAAATGTATTTTAAATCCATTTTGGTATAGGCTTATTCCACTATGGTTTGTTTGATGTCAATGATGTAGATGCTACAATAAAATTAATATATAATATAATATAATATAATGTAATATAATCCTGCATTTATTTGATCAAAAATACAGTAAAAACATTAATATTGTGAAAGAACTGTTTTTAAAAAGCAATTTATTTTTTGGGAAACTGTGATACCTTTTTTTAAGGATTTCTTGATAAAAAGAAAGTTCAAAAGAACAGCATTTATTTGAAACAGAAATCTTTTGTAACATTATAAATGTCTTTACTGTCATTTTTGATCAATGTAATGTATCCTTGCTGAATAAAAGTATAAATTTCTCTTTCAAAAAAATCTTACCGACCTCAAACTTTTGAACAATAGTGTAATATTATATTATATTATATTATATTATATTATATTATATTCTATTATATTATATTACACACTGCTCAAAAAAATTAAAGGAACACTTTTTAATCAGAATAGCATCAAGTCAGTTAAACTCCTGGGATATTGATCTGGTCAGTTCAGTAGCAGAGGGGGTTGTTAATCAGTTTCAGCTGCTTTGGTGTTAATGAAATTAACAACAGGTGCACTAGATGGGCAACAATGAGACGACCCCCAAAACAGGAATGGTTTTACAGGTGGAGGCCACTGACATTTTTTCCCTACTCATCTTTTCTGGCTGTTTTTCACTAGTTTTGCATTTGGCTAGGGTCAGTGTCACTACTGGTAGCATGAGGCGATACCTGGACCCTACAGAGGTTGCACAGGCAGTCCAACTCCTCCAGGATGGCACATCAATACGTGCCATTGCCAGGTTTGCTGTGTCTCCCAGCACAGTCTCAAGAGCATGGAGGAGATTCCAGGAGACAGGCAGTTACTCTAGGAGAGCTGGACAGGGCCGTAGAAGGTCCTTAACCCATCAGCAGGACCGGTATCTGCTCCTTTGTGCAAGGAGGAATAGGATGAGCACTGCCAGAGCCCTACAAAATGACCTCCAGCAGGCCACTGGTGTGAATGTCTCTGACCAAACAATCAGAAACAGACTTCATGAGGGTGGCCTGAGGGCCCGACATCCTCTAGTGGGCCTGTGCTCACTGCCCGGCACCGTGGAGCTCGATTGGCATTTGCCATTGAACACCAGAATGGGCAGGTCCGCCACTGGCGCCCTGTGCTTTTCAGATGAGAGCAGGTTCACCCTGAGCACATGACAGACGTGAAAGGGTCTGGAGAAGCCGTGGAGAACGTTATGCTGCCTGTAACATCGTTTACCATGACCGGTTTGGTGGTGGGTCAGTGATGGTCTGCACAGACCTCTACAGGCTAGACAATGGCACCCTGACTGCCATTAGGTATCGGGATGAAATCCTTGGACCCATTGTCAGACCCTATGCTGGTGCAGTGGGTTTTGGGTTCCTCCTGGTGCACGACAATGTCCACCTCATGTGGCGTGAGCATGCAGGCAGTTCCTGGAGGATGAAGGAATTGATACCATTGAATGGCCCACACGCTCACCTGACTTAAATCCAATAGAACACCTCTGGGACATTATGTTTCAGTCCATCTGACGCCGCCAGGTTGCACCTCAGACTGTCCAGGAGCTCAGTGATGCCCTGGTCCAGATCTGTGAGGACATACCCCAGGACACCATCCGTCGTCTCATTAGGAGCTGCCCCGACGTTGTCAGGCATGCATACAAGCACGTGGGGGCCATACAAACTACTGAGTACCATTTTGAGTTGCTGCAATGAAATTTCAGCAAAATGGACTAGCCTGCTGCATCATTTTTTCACTTTGATTTTCGGGGTGTCTTTGAATTCAGTCCTCTGTAGGTTGATAATTTTCATTTCCATCAAACGATGTGGCATCCTTTAGTTCCTAACACATTACCCAGTCCATATCAGTCTAGATATCCAGCATATTTTTCCCCATTGAGATATGATGTGTTTTCAAAGTATTCCTTTTTTATTTTTTTTGAGCAGTGTATTATATTATATATTAATATCCACAAACTACCATATCCCTCACATTTTTAAGTTTAAATGAAGTATTATTTATATTAAGAACATTTACTGAGCTTTCAAAAGGTGTTGCAACATTTCTACAAAATCTGTCCATCACAATAACAACTAAACAAGTAGACTAGTGCAAAATTAGCAATAATTTGAGTCTGTCCGCATTTCTGAGTGTGTTTTAATGATGCTGTATCATGCTTTTATTCCTCCATGTCCTCTCTGTGGTGAATACAGCGTGATGCAGTTATCATCAGCAGTGCAACGGCATTAAGTTTGGTGCACATTACAGCTCTGGTCATGAACTGCTCGCTTAGACAACAAGGTGCTGTGCTCTCCGGCTGACATTTCAGTCAGCGCTTGTCATTTCTATGTGCAGTATACATCAGGAGGTCAGTAAACAGACTGTGGGCGGTCCGAGGTCATGCCGTCTGAGCCTGACGCTAATAATATCCGTGCTGTTATGCTGAAAATGTCGCTCTCATGTAGTTTAGAGCAATTATCATCTCCATAACACAAATGTATCTGCTTACTGTAACCGCCAGTGTAATACAGTACCCTACTTTTAGTGGTTGTAGTTAGAAAGAGTCATATTTCAAAACCTACAAGATCTCTTTATAGAAATTCCCAAATAAACGTGGGATTACAGTTTCCATGTGCGTAAACAGGAATCGAGAAGCAAGACAAATGGTAATGTTTATTTGAGAATTTCTTGAATAAGATCTAAATTTGGCATTGAAATATGACTATTTGACAAATAGAGGAACAAAACAACATCAACATCTCCTTCCAAGTGACAGTTTCATTCGAATGTCAATTCTAGTGATTGAGGATCAGCCCCAAAAACATCACAGTAGCAGTAGTTTATCAGTGCACCACTAAAATGTGGCCATGGTAACATTTTATCCTCGTTTCTGAGGATTTCGTAATTCTTGGGATGTTGTCGTGTTTATTATGGTCACACAGAATGAGGAAGATGCATTACAACCAGGGATATTATAGCATAACATTTTTTTAAAACATTTTGTAACTTGAAATAAAATAAACATTAACTGAAATAAAATGAAATATCGTTTAAAAATTATTTCAGCTACACTCTTAAAAATAAAGTTTCTTTATTGGCATCTATGGTTCCATGAAGAACCTTCAACATCAATGGAATCTTTCCATTCCACAAAAGTTCTTTATGGTGGAAAAAAGGTTGTTTAGAGTTCTTCACACTAATAAAAAATGGTTCTATTTAGAACTGTTCACTGAAAGGTTCTTTGGTGAACCAAACAATGGTTCTTCTATGGCATCACTGCAAAAACCTTGTTTTGGAAACTTTATTTTAAGAGTATAGTTGCCAAAGCAACATTTCTCATTTTCACTTTAGTTTTACTTGATATACTACAACTAAAACTAAAACTGAAATAAAAATGAATAAAAATGATATCGACATCAATAACTAGTAAAAATGACAAAAACACAACAAAATTACTAAAACTTTAACCAAGATTGAAAATGCAAAATACAAACTAAAAAATAATTTAAAATATTATATTTAAACACTATAATAGTATCTCAATGATACTAAACTAACACTGATTACAAGTTATTTGCCTTATTGAATAATCTTTCAATTTTTCACTAAGTGCAAATAGCGTCCCTTGTTGGCAAACGCTATTTACACTAGCTCCGCCCACCAATGTCTGGTTGGGCCAAAAAAAACGCAGCATTTAATGCCTTTGGTGGCGCAGCAGTAGCGAATAAGGCTCGCAGATGTGGCTTTTAACACGATCAACGTGGGTTCGAATCCGCCTTTTGCTGAGCTCGCATTTATTTTCAATAAAAATGAAAATAATGTCCTAAAAGTGGAAATAAACTGCGAACGAGTGTTTAATAATATTAAAAGTGTTTATTGGGTAGGGTTAGGGGAAGGTGTACGGAGGGTTTTTATTCTCCCAATAAGGCAACATCCATTTAATAATTTTAATAAATATAATCATTTACACTCTATGATATTATTGCATCCTGTTAATGTACAAAAATACTGAGGTGCAAATAGTATCTGCCAATATAAACTATAGATAGCATCTAATTACTATTTACTCTTATTGCAAAGAACTGATACTTTTACATGGTGTAAATTAGGGATGTTAACGATTAATCGGCGATCGATTAATTGTCGATAATACATTTAATCGATAAAACTTATAGATCGTCGATTAAGCAGGCTCATGCGCGTTCGTGCTGCTCAACCGCAAATCATGTAAAGCAGACATTATGTTATGTTATGTTTGGGACCATGCATTTTACAGTTACAGTTACACCTTCATCATGACTACAAGTTTGTGTGTGTATTTGTAGCCTTTTGCTTTGTGCAAATGTATGTTTATTTTGTGTAGGACTATCTAGATCTGATTTATCTCATATATGATGCATCTGGTTAAGAATTAACGCTGTAGTAGGCTAAAGCGTGTCGCTGATCATCTTCAGCTTCAGTGCATGCAGCTCAAACAGCAATGCACGAGTAATGATAACTATGATTGGGACTGTCATATTATATAACATTATAAAGAGAACAATATTGTAATAAAACATTGTGAATTATTTGGGTTTAGTTAGTTGTCGTGTTTCATCGCGTTGCTCCAGGAAGTGCGCGTGCTGCGCGTCCACAACACGAGTCACATTCTTAATAGCACGTAACTTACTTCAAGTTCAGTTGTACATTTGCGTCATTTTGTGCAGATAAAATCTGTAATATTATGTTTATTTTGTATATATCTGATTAAGCTCATATAGGATGCGTTTCTTTGAGTTAAATAACACGTTAGCAAAGTGCTCCAGTTTACCGGTGTTCATTCAGCACTTCAGCGCTCGCAGCTCAAGCAGCAATTCACGACTAATAATAACTACGATTGGGACGGTAATATTACATAACATTAATGAAAACAGTATTGTAATAAATTGTTGTGAATTCATTTAGTTTAGTTGCCGTTTTCAGCGTGTTGATCCAGGAAGAGCGCATCCACACATTCTGACAAGCACGTATCTGAGGCGGCGTCGGTGACACGTTGTATCAGACTCGTTATGTTTGATTATTAAATAAGTAATTTAATTAAATGATCAATCACATTGACTCATTTTACAATCCTATAGCCCTTTATTTAGATTAAAAACCCTTCTTATTCATTTGGTGAGGAACATGGCGTTTTAAGCAGCATTTGCACACCCTGTCATGCTGTTGAAATATGCCACTGCAGTAGATGCATATTGCAGTATTAAGGCTAACGATTAATTGATCATTAATTTAAACGACGATCGATCATGGGAATTTGTGTAAACTGACATCCCTAGTGTAAATAGAATCTATCGCTATTTTCACTTAGTGTAAATAGCATCTATCGCTAAGAAATTATGCTATTTACACTTCACTCAGCTAGTCCCAATGCAGTCTGAGACTGCCTTCTCTAAAGAGGATACATGTGTTGCTACCTTCAACTGTATAGGGAGCCTTAAAATGCTGTCTAATTAGGCTGCACACTAGTGTTGTAGTAATAATTTCCTGAAAGTGTCTAAAGAGAAACTTCCTCTAATACAACCCAGAGAACAGATAGTTCGGTCACAGCTCATCTGCTGTAAACAGCTCTTAAAGTGCCCCAGTATGCTATTTTAAAGGCTCCTAATTTTGTTTTGGAGGCCTTCTACATTAGGTTTACATGCATCCAAGGTCAAAAAAAAAAAACAGTTTAATTTTCTCATAATATACATTGCAGCATCAGCTCTTTTCTCACAGTGTCTGAAATGAAAACAATCCAACCGTCTCCATTGACTTTGTATTGCTTGAGGCTGCCTCCTTGTCATTTCTGACTTATAACAAAAAACAGAACAATGTCTAAGCAATGCTATGTGACAAGGTGTACAGCAAACAAGCTAAACAACCCAGAACTAAGTTTTTTATAAGCTACCGAACCGCCGAAGTCAGCCTTTAAGGAGAAAAAAAGTGGATACAGGCAATAAGACGTGAAGCATCAGGAAGAATGGGTAAATTTTGGGATCCTGACACTCAGTATACCTACATGTGCAGTAAACATTTTGTCACTGTTAAGTCAAATATCCAAATGTCAGTTTTATATATTATATTTCCTGTCACTGATTACGTTCCCCTCCAGTGGGCGTAGTTCTCAGTGTAATATAACATGTCGCGCTCTGTCTCAATTGCCTGTATTGCCTGTAAATTCTATTATATGGACACTTTTGTGTCCTTAAACGTTCGTTTTTTGGGTCGACAGCTTATAAATGTTTTTGGTTCTGGGTTTTTTAGCTTGTTTGCTGTACACCTTGTCACATAACAGCTTTTAGACATTGTTCTGTTTTTTGTTACAAGTCAGAAATGACCAGAAGGCAGCTTCACGCAATACAAAGTCAGTGGAGACGGTTGGATTGTTTTCCCCCCGGTGGGCGTGGTTTTCAGATTATAACGCGCGTCGCTCTGTCTCTATAAAGGATTCAGTCTCTTTAAACCCCTCCTTACTGAAAGCTTACTCTGCTCTGATTGGTCAGATGGCCCAGTCTGTTGTGATTGGTCAACTGCTTACAGCGTGTGTCAAACTCTTCCAATCGCAGCTACAACAACAGTGTTTGTGGGCGGGTCTAAGTCAAAGTTATTCATGGACAGCCAATGAAGACCATAGGTTGGCATTATGTAAATTTGTTCGTGCAGGAAGTAAGACTGGAATTACTGACGACTCGTTTCAGGCAGTTCAGAATCGATTATTTATTTTCAAAGTTCTTTCTTTATAGACGAATGACTCACATGCACTAAAATTACCAAACACCTGACACGCAAATATTCACGATCAATTATACTGACAGAGAGAAACACCAAACTACTGAAGAGAGAGAGAGAGAGCAAGCCTTAGGTTGTGCCACATCTATCTGTGTTTTTGTGAAAATAAATTGTGTCTTGATCTTCACAAACACAGAAGTGAACAGATTTCTTCACATTAAAACACATCCATCTTGCATATTTGACCACGTATGTATCATGTTAACATATGTTGTGCTGAAAGCCTCAAGCACAAAGAAACGAAACCCTTTACATGCACAATCAAAGAGAACACACACACTGTACAGCTCGGATAGGGATAAAAGTGTCTGCCAAATGCATAAATAGAAGGTTTTAAAACAATTAAAATTTGTGATTGAATTACAATATGCCAATTAATTAAACATAGTACACTGTATCATATATATCATAAAAGAAAATTATATTTTGAGTTAATTATTAATTAATTACAGAAATCTATAGCAAAGAGAAGAATAAAAAGACTTGGAAAACATCATAAATGCACAATAAATTTTAACATCCTCTGAGCTCTAGATACAGTCACGCCGGATGACCTTGAGGCGATGCCACATGCGACCCTTACCCAGCATGCTCAGCGACACAGAGAGAAAGAACTGTTTGCCCCTCACACACACACACAATCTCACAGAGGCTCTCACACACTCTCTCAAGGACTAAAGGTGCCATGAAACCCCTAGAGACTCTAGTGTGAGAGAACAGATTTATACCACTGAGACAGAGAGAAAAACAGAAAGAAAGAAAGAAAGAAAGAAAGAAAGAAAGATCTTTGAGAAACACTGACACTTTCACAGCTAAAATAACAACTAGTAACTGGAAAATAAAGACTCAAACACACACTCGTCTGTTCAGTGCAGTGGGATCAGAGCAGTTTTTGAGGTACTTGTGAGATAATTATCACTATACTCAACTTACAATAATAGCGGTATATTAGTCAATTTACATGTCAAATTTGCACTGCATTTTAACTTGTTCCACACAAACAAACAAACATAATTTAGCCTGTATTGAAAAATTTCAATTTTTTATCTGAAATGCTTTATGCAGAATTAGTTTTTGTCACTGCAATTTCTGTTCAACCCTGATATGCTGTGATATTTATTCCCTTCAAATATTATAGTTTGATGATTCTGACTTAACATTTAAGTCTTTATCAGTATGTCTTTATGGTTTCACTGAAGGTACGTTTACATAACAACGATGTACTGAAATCGGAAACATTTTTTTTCATCGCAAGACAATGTTGTCAAAATGATCCCCGTTCACACGGATCCGCGAAAGCGACTAAAAACGCTGTATTCTGCTGCCAGGCCAGTAGATGGCGATGTCACTTTGTAAAGAAACACTACACGCCTATAGACAGAACATGTAATACATCACGCATGCTTCACCGTTTTCACAAATTAGTGTTTTTGTAGTTTACACGGAGACGATAACGGTATCGTTTTCAAAAACGTGCACTTTGAAACCTGTTTTCAAAAGTTTGCATTTTCAGGTCCCCCAAAACACCGTTGTCGTGTAAATGAACAGCCAAAATGCATAAAAAAAGTTTTTAGTTTTTAGTTCAAAATGGTGTCATGTAAACAGCTCCTTAAATTGGCACCATCAAGCTCCCAACTCCAAAAAAGTTTATTCCATATTGCTCAAAAAAATATTTGCTTGTGTCTGGGTTTTTTTAATTAATACTTTTATATGGCAAGGATGAATTAAATTGATCAAAAGTGACAGTAAAGACATTTATAATGTTACAAAAGATTTCAAATTCAAATAAATGTTATTCTTTTGAACTTTCTATTCATCAAAGAATCCTGAAAAATATGTATCATGGTTTCCACAAAAATAAACAAAAAAGCAGCACAACTGTTTTTAACATTGATAATAATCAGAAATGTTTCTTGAGCAGCAAATCAGCAAATTAGAATGATTTCTGAAGGATCATGTGACACTAAAGATCGAAATAAATAGACATACAGTACAGGCAGATCAATAAATCAGTGGACAGATGGAAACAGTGATGCACAGGAACGCGAGTTTAGACGTGTGTTTGTCTTGTCTCTGGATCTGTACGGTTGTAGGAATTGTCTGGATTGATTGGTTGATGTGCTGCATCAGTCTTTTGCCTCCCCCTGAGCATCCATGCGTGTACGCACGCTATTTGTCAGCTTTCATTATTGCATTACAGCACAAACTCATTTGTTGAGATGCCAATCGTTTAGCAAAGGTTAGCGTGCTGACTGACAGCCGCTCGAAACAATGTAATTTAACTAATGCTGCTGTGTGTGTTGTGAGTGAATTAGGCTCTCTGTGAAAGTAATGCCGATCTATAGGTCTGATCTACAGCCCTCTCTCTCTCTCTCTCTCTCTCCATGACTCCAGCATCCTTTCCCACAGCTCAGATACTGATGCAATTAAGACATAGCGCTGCTTTAACACTCGCTGCACGACAAGAGATTTCACTCATGAAACACTTCAACTGATCTTCACGACATAAAGTCTGGTCCATATTGCCACTTATTCTAGTTAATAATCACCCAAATAGACAGGAAGAGATTGTAGGCTTTTTATGTGACATTTAGGAGTGGGTAAATGTGAAATAGAGCTGGGCAAAAAAATTAAATATTTATAAAAATTTTGTATCATTTTGTTTGCCGATATAAATATATTGCAATATTGCAAAATTTTTTATAAAACATTTGAAATATTGCTTAATATAAAATATGTGTAATATACCATTATTAGTATTAATAATATTAATATTAAATATATTAAAATAAGATTAATACCATTCTTTTTTATTAATTTCATGACAAACAGCACAATGGGTGCTTGGATAATAATATAAAATAAAATAAAAAATAAAAATAAATAAAGAAAAGAAAAGAACATACATAAAAATAAAATAAAATAATTTTATTTTTAGATTTTTTTTAGCTATATCATCTAGCCCTTCTTAGCAAGCAAAGTGTAATGTCAAATACTAACAAAATTCTGATTATCCTGCCAAGAACCAACAACCACAAACACAGTCAAATCCAGTAGTTCTTCCTCATGTTAGAAGCCTGGGAACTGAATCAAAGTCTGTAGTCATTACACATTTGTATTGACTTCTGCTGTACATGCCTATTACAACAACTAATCAATAATTCTTTTGTTTCATTCTCTCTGAGCTTCTTAATGTTTATCGAGTCTTGCAGCACATTTAAAGGTGAAGTGTGTAATTTATGCACCACTAGAATTGTAAAAATAATGGTTGTTCCTGCAGTCTCAGCCTCAGACGTCACACTCATGGACCGTTGGCTGAATGTCTGATGCGTATGGCACACTTATCTAGAAACACTTCAGGAGTTTCGAAGTCGTCATCTGGTTGGTCGAATAGACCTTTATCACACTTCCTATTTCTGGTAAGCGAAGCAGGTTATCACTATTTCAAGTCCCATCGCAACGCAATCAAAACTAATGGCTGAATCCTTTCGCTGGTGTTACTGCAACAATCCGGCGGCTGTAATTCTAAACGACACCCTTACCTCAGTTTTCACGATTTCCCGACACAACAAGAATAGAGGAAAGCATGGGTGAGACTGATAAGGCGGGATGAAGATCATTCTTTTAAATAATACACAGCACGTACGTTTGTGTGTAGAAGACCTATGCATTTCCAAACTGAGGATGTTTACATCTCATATCTTCAACCTGCTGAAATGTTCATATATTTCCCTTAAATGTGCATTCTGAATAATATTTAAATGTATTTCCCAACTAACCTGCCGCAGTCTTTTTATTAACAATGTTTTTCTCTTACTGATCGTATTTCATACCTGTTGAGTGTACATTTTTAAATGAATTTGACTGATGAGCTCTCTTACGAAAATTAACCATGGTTTTATTATTAAAAAAAAAAATGTAGTAACCATGTTTTTTGGGGGGGGGTTGATTACCACTTGTAATAACCACCGTTTTACTACAAATGCCATGGTTGATTTGTGGTTACCATGGTTTAACTATAACCATTGTTTTTTTGGTTTTACTTGTAGTAAAACCATGGTTAATTTTCATAAGAGCAGTATTTAAACAGATGAATGAATGCGCCTTAACTGGCTTAAAGAAATGTAATGATGTGTTAAGTAATCTTAATCGGAAATGCATTGACAGTGCGACTGCTTTGAATATTATGAATTTTGACAAATGTTGTGAATTGCATAGAGTGAAATGATTTTCAATGAAAAAAATGACAGAATAATGACTAAAATATTGAATTCAAATTAATAAATATGTTGATTCTGATCTCATTCATCCAGTCTCTCACACACTTCAGCGTTGCATTACTAGTTAAGATAAGCACTAACACTGTGTGGTGAAATAATCACGTATGTTTACGAGCCAAGGCTTTCTCAGATAAATTCTGTACACACAGCAATCATCATTTCTCTTCTCCTGTCTCTGAAAATGTCCGGATTTTGAAATTATCCCGCGGATGCTTATTTTAAGAGGCGTTTATTCAACTAGGTGTTAACATCACATTGAAAATATACATAACCGGAAGAATCGATGCACTGCTTCGACGAGCACTTCCGGTAATCAATTCTGCTGTGATAAAGGTCTATTCTACAGGATGTCCGGGAGACACGTGTGTCACGTTCTGTAATGGTCTGCCTGGAAACAAATGCCATGACGCCAAACCCCCTCGTAGAAGAACACCACCGTCGTGTTTACAACTGTGACAATGAGCGCTTACCAGGATCAACTAAACGCTGGATTTTCAAAAGTAGCCTATGTGAAGTTCGCGGCTCCATTGTTGCAGTAAACTTGCACAGCGTTCTTGAATGAATAATTTATTAGATGCATGCTGGTCTGTTATTGTAGGGACATCGACTTTACATTTTCACACACCTAAACATGACTCGGAACCAAATGAACTGTGATTGGTTGCAATACATGTCAGTCAAACGTCCTCTTGGGCGGTCCTTGGCCAATGAAAGCTGCGATAGAGTCCAGACCTTCTGCCGTCAGTCTGAAGGTCTGGCTACGCGAGACTTCCTATCCTGTAGCTCAAACAGTAAAAGCATGGCGCTAGCAACGCCAATGTCATGGGTTCGATTTTCAGGGAATGCATGAACTGATCAAATGTATACTATAGCCCTATTCGGACTGTAATTGTTTCTCAGGGGGACATAAGGTATTTTCGCCATATACAAACGGTAATCTGTGATGTTATTGCCGTCTGAATCCACAATGTCGGTGTTTTTCTCCGACCACCAGTGTAAAAATCCCCGGCTGAACTACCTACTGTTTTCTGACAAACACCAAGGTCGTGTGGTAATTTAATTGCCGTCCGAATCCACATCTCTGAGTTTACAACGAGATCAATACAAAATTCACTGTTTAAATCCTTTTTGGCCACTGCGGAGCACCATATGATAATTGTTGAGCTTCGCTGTAATTTGCATGCATTTTAAAGATACATTTATTGCGGAAATTTTGTATTTACAAGAACTATATTCCATCACCGCTCCACATCGGCGGGAAGAAAAAGGAGAAATAAAGCACAAATTGGCAGTTATTCTGACAGCAACATGTGCAATTCAATTTTAAAATATGTAAAGTTAGCCTATTAAAGTTGTATACAGTTACATTAAAAATATAAACCAAGCAGCTTCATGCTTACCTTAAGTAGCCTACTATAAATAAGAGTCTGCATTAACTCATTTCCACTAAATTCCCCATTTTTAAAATGACATCATTTGAGATAAAATGCAAGACAAAACCATTTCAACTATATAGCGCGTCAATCTTCCTATTTTTAAACAGGAGATTTAAATAATCAAATAATAAATAGGATATAATTATAAAATATGAATTTATGCTCATTAAAGCATGTGCTGTTTTATTCACATCAGACAATCATGCAACCAACCGCACAAAACATGCTCCTCCACCATGAATAAATCGCCATCCGAATGCACGAGTTTTATCACTGAGGTGCCATGCCAATATTATTTTTACAGACGTCCACATGAGAAACAATTACCGTCCAAATAGGGCTTATGAATGCAATATAAATCACTTTAGATGCATCTGCCAAAATGCATAAAAACAGTAAGTTGTATACCCTAATACAATTTTCAAACTGTAGTATGATACATTGTTGCCACATGACCTCATTTGTTCCATATGAGTGGCGTTCAGTTATCTTCTTGGAATTAAACACTATTATTTGGCCTTTTTTGCATTCAATTTTGCATAAAATGGCTTTACTTTTTAGCAGTTTTATTAAATAATAATAACAATAAAATTATAATGTAAAAATCACAGCAGATATTGCGCTTCCAGTACATGTATTACACAAGAAATGAAAGATCAAGTCGTGTTCATTATTCTGTGCAGTTTGAGTAGTAGGTCATCCTAATATTTGGTACAAATAAAACAGCAAACTGCACAGTACACAGACTACATACTGCAGGAACACTCCTAAAAAGATTTTTTTTTTTTTAGATTATTAAAGAAAAACATGGTTCTTTTAAAGCTGCAGTCCGTAGTTTTGCCTCTTTATCATCATCTCTGTTTGAAACCTGCAATTGACCCTTCGCAAAGACCCGCCCCCCTTAGTTACTGTTGCTTTGTCCGATAAGCCATGGCGCTGTCAAAGAGGACACTGACATGTCGATACACAAGACAGAGCAGGTTACTTATGATATTAAACAAAGTCCCAGCTTTCAAATTGTGTAATTTTTTAAGAAATTCGAACAATAAAAACCGCTTTGTGGCTCATACAGATTGCTGTAGTGCCTCAGCTCAAGCGGCTCGTGAACCGATCATCTCTTACTACTAGTTCATTTATAGCATCAAATAAACATGAATGAACATGAGAAGGAATGTTGTTTCAAACACGGAAAGACGTCAGTACACACCATTTTTCAAGTTTAAGTCCACCGAGGTTAATCTTGTAACTCCTGACTGCTTTGTCGGACAAAATGGCGGATTCGGCGTTATGATTGGTTAGATCACTTGTCAATCAAACTCCCGGCGAAGGGTCAATTGCAGTTGTTTGCGGAATTATCATCTTTACGTGGGTTGTGCCTCGGCGCCTCTTGTGCCTCTGAACAAGTAACATGTCTGCCACTTTTGTTCTGACTGAGGGAAAAAAAGCATTACGATAAATCGCGCTGCCAATGGTGATTGAAACCTAACAATTGCTTAGCTCGGATCACATCAAACCGTGCAAATTATTATTATTGTTATACTTTCTCAAATTGTTAATGTTAACAACATCAGCATTGTGTGACAAGTTTACATGCACCCAAATAATCCATTTGTAATCGGATTGACGGCTCAATCGGATTGAAAAACATTCATGTAAACACCTTAATTGATCCGATTGAGCTCGATCCAATGAAATTTCGATCGGATTGGAAGGGGTGGTTTATTCCTTTTCTAAACAGATCCAACAGCAAAAAATTACCATGTAAACGCTTGAATCCGACTACTTTCTCAATCGTATTCAGAAGTCTCTGGGGCACATGCGCAGTGCAGTGTTGACACGCATTACACAGTGCGCAAGTTCACGTTCACGTCTTTAGTTGTAAAGATGTATGCCAACAGGCAGTGGCGTAGCTGTATCCCTGACCCTTCATCATAATATTGGAAATCTTTCCATTTTAAAACAAGAGGGGGAGCCAGTGGATATCACACAAGAAGCAACGTGCAAACTTTGCGCAAGAGTTATGCCAGTGAAAAAGTCTCAACTTCGGTCAGTATTCACTACAGAAAGTGAAAGTAAAAAGTGACGGAGCTGTCTGACGCTGCATTAACAGAGTATATTCTCTCAGAGACGAATTTCAACATAATATGCTGATAACGGTATATAACTGTCTTAATTTATTCCATTATTTCTCTTGTGGCCGTACATATAATAGTATTTCGTGTTAAACAGGTTGTTGTTTTTTAAAGTCGGTGCTTGAAGTAAAGCTGCGCTTAATTTTCATTGATGACTGCAGTGTTAGGAAATATTATAGTCTACACTCTTAATAGGCCTATAATTCATTGTATAATAGACCTAAAAAAATGTTTAAAACATTTCCAAAGATAGCTAACAGCCTAATCTTTTATTATCCTCACAGCACGTCAGTTATGCGCTATGAAATTATTGCGGGGCAAATTTATTATAATATTAATTTAATAATAAAAGAAGCCTAACCTAATAGTAATAATAGAAGAATGTAACAGGCCTACATTAATTGGAAATACCAAATCCTCTTAATATTGCCAAGATTTGATGCTTTTGACAATATCTCTGTTTATCGTCGATACATGATCATCGTCTGTTGACGCAACCCGGGTTACCGCAAGTGTGATTGATATGACGTCACACACGCAGAGCGCGTGCGCAAAAGTTTTAATCGGAATGTATATAAAACACATATAAACGGATATTTGAATCAGATTATAATGTTTAGAGTACATGTAAACAGATCTGCAATCGGATTCAATTCATTCGGATTGAGGAAAATTGGTGCATGTAAACGTAGCCTATGTGTATTTAGTGTGTATTAGCATTACCTATAGATCTAATCTCTAACATTAATTTGTCATACCATACAATCTGCCATCAAAATGATTATTTTTTGCAGCTGCTGTGAGAAAAGGCTGTAAATAATCCGTCTCACATGCGATATAGCCTAGTAGCTGGGACTCATTTACAGACGTGACGCAATGACGCAGAGACAAACGGCGACATGCTCGAATTTCCCACGGAAACCCACCAGTACCACCCAAATTATAAAACATTATTACAAGCTTACCGTTGTGAATCAGGCTAAGGTAAGGAGATAGTTTTGAACACTGGCTGGTTATGTACTTGCTGAAAAATTGATTTTGGATCATTTTTAACCAAAAAAGAGTTAAGGACAGCAGCTTTAAGAACTGTTCACTTAAAGGTTTTTTGGGGAACCAAATATGGTTCTTCTATGGCATCACTGTGAAAACCCCCTTTTGGAACCTTTATTTTTAAGAGTGAATAGTACGAATAGTATGGTAGTATGCTATTCTGAACATAGCCAATAACTGACTCCAAACATGATTTCCAAACACTCGCCTCATCTGCCATTGGTTGAACAAACAAGTAGTCCTGGCCCCAAACACACAGCATTAGTTGAGACAGAAGTTGACATGTCAGACCACTTAAACAGAGTTGAAAGCAGCAGCACAGTGTTTACAGTATTCAAATAGTCAAGGTCTCACGTCTTAAAATGTCACACATACGTACACGTGCATACTTTCTCAGTCACTAACAGCCACACACATGCTGTACGTGGTGGAGTTCGTCTGCGGTTTTGACAACATGGCTGTATTTTAAATATTGCAGAATATGATATAAGGGTGTTGAGCCTCACCGATCCTTATGAATAAATCATGACATGGAGAAGTTCATCGTTCGCCGCTGACTGTCTCAGCTGCTGCGCGGGGTCTGTGTGTGTGTCGGCCTCTAAATCAGTGCGACTGTCAGACCGCCCATGTCTCACTGTCTCTGATGAAGAAAACGTCTCTTTCACAGCCACATCTGTCCACAAACCACTCAATAAAGTCCTTTCATAGTGTAAAAACATCTCTTGACCCACATTCTACACTTCTTTTTCCCCTCTAAAGTCCATTTATAATGTTAGTAGGACTAGGCAGTAAATTTAATATTTGGAATAATATTCTATTTTATTTTATCTTTTTGGCCCAGTGCTGTTATTATTTTTTAAAAATGAAACGTAAACTATTAAAATGGTTTTAGGTAACTGAAGTAAAGCTTAAAAAAAAACATAAATATTACATGAAAAACTTAAACTTAAAAAATGTTGCTTTTGCATCTAACTAAAATAAATTAAGTTGAAGTACAAATATTGCTAAAACTAAAACTGAAATAAAAATGAATTAAAGCTATAAAGAAATACTTTTAAAAAATGACAAAAGCACATAATATTAAATAAACTAAATTTAAAAATATAAAAATAAAAATATTAATGAAAATACTATAATAGTATATTAATCATACTAAAATAACACTGGTTTGGCCATCAATATTGCATTGATTTACAAAAACAAAAAAAAACAAAAAACAAAAAATCACACTGGATTATTACAATATTTGCAAAAAGAATGTTTGGAAACCTAAAATGGATATTTCTGACTAATACACTAAAGCAAAAGCTATTCATAACTATGTTTTTGTGAAATGTTTTTGTAAAAAAATAAAATAAAATCTATGTATAAATAATTAAAATAAAAATAAAATAAAAAACAAAAAACTTAAACTTAAAAAATGTTGCCTTTGCATCTAACTTAAATAAATTAAGTAGAAATACAAATATTGCTAAAACTGAAACTGAAATAAAAATTAATTAAAGCTATATAGAAATACATATAAAAAAATGACAAAAGCACATAACAAAATTAAATAAACTAAAATTAAAAATAAAAATATTAATAAAAATACTATAATAGTATATTAATAATACTAAAATAACACTGGTTTGGCCATCAATATTGCATTGATTTACAAAAAAAAAAAAATCGCACTGTATTATTACAATATTTGCAAAAGGAATGTTTGGAAACCTAAAATGGATATTTCTGACTAGTACACTAAAGCAAAAGCTATTAATAATTATGTTTTTGTGAAGCATTTAATATGCCTAAGATAAATATACATAAATATACAGAGTGAGATTTTGGGCCAATGAGATCTCAAGATGGGTGGTCCACAAAATAAATGTTGAATAGGTGATGACATGCAAATGTGGACCATCATGTTAATGAGCTCAGCTGTGCCTATTTCTGATTGGCCTAACTTAGTGTCTATAAATGGTCTGTGTGGACTGGCGAGGAGATCTGAGAACTGAATGTTAGCGTACAGTATGTCTAAATATACTACGTGAAATGGCCACTTTAAAGTAACTAAACACTCTGCATAATGTAAAATGCTTCTATATGATGTGTTTTGTAACATAGAAACGTTATTTTTGAGAAGAGTGTCTTTAATGGCAGAGATTTGCAATCCTCCACGGGTGTTTGACCATTTCTAAGTGGTGATCTAACTACTGTTTACAGTGTAATTCTATCACACACACACACACACACTTAACCTTGTCTACACTAACAGGAGTTTGTAGAGTTCAGTAATTGTTTTCAGCTGTTATCAGTAGCCTGTTCTGGTGTAAAGTGTGTAAAAGTCGGATGAAGGCCAGTAACGCGTTCCAGATGTCGTTTTTGAGTGTGTGTGTGTGTCTCTGCATGTCTTCATTATTCTTGGTGTGCTGACAGCAAGAGGGAAACTTCACTCGAGACACGCTAAACACGCCAGACACTAAAGCCCCTCTCTCAGACCGGGTATCTGCCATCTGATCTGTCCATCCTATCCCTCATCGCTCCATCAGCCACACATCCAGCCGTCCATCTCACGCACATGCTCAGAGTCTCACTGGTTCTCATGCTGTGTCCAGCTCCTAAAAAAAATCAAACTACAACACCAGAAACTCTCGACCTCTGCGACACCACCATCATAAAACACCACCGCCTCCAGAACAAAATGACCCCAAATACCCCAGAGCTTTCAAAAGAGCGTTTTATCTCCAGTTTTCTATTCTATTCTATTCGGTCTGTTCACTGAGAAAAAGAAAAAAAAAGGATTAGGAGTAGGATTTACTTGAAAAAGGCTAGGAAACCATTTCACTCAGTAATTGGTAGATTTCACAAATAATTACAAAGAAATGGCATATCTTTAAATTCAACGTGACATTTTGAAGTAGAAAGTTTCTTGTAAAACATACTTTAATAATCATTTTTTTATTTACAACTTTGAAAATGTTTTTGTTCTTATATTATCTCTTTTGTTCATATTTATTTTACTTTGCTATATTTGACTATTTTTATTGTATTTTATTATATTCGTTTAACTTGTTCTGTTGTTTTACCTCCTGCTTTATTCTATACTTTACTATTTCATTCTAATCTACTTCCTGTTTTCTTCTATTTTATTATATAATACATTTTGTTCTACTCTGTTTTTCATCTCTTCTATTATATTATACTTTTTATATACTCATTATATTTTCTATTTTTATTCAGTTTGATTCTATTCTACTTAATAAATACACTACCGTTCAAAAGTTTGAGGTCTGTACGTTTTTTTATGTTTTTGAAAGAATTTTCTTTTGCTCCCCAAGGCTGTATTTATTTGATCAAAAATACAACAAAAACAGTAATATTTGTGTGTGTGTGTGTGTGTGTGTGTGTGTGTGTGTGTGTGTGTGTGTGTGAAACCGTGTTCCAATTTTAATCAGAATTTTTTGTTGAATATAAAAGAATCAAAAGAACAGCATTTATTTGAAATAGAAATCTTTGTAACCATATTTATGTTACTTACTGTCACTTTTCTAGATCAAGTTAATGCATTAATGCTTGCTTGCTGAATAAAAGTAATTAAAAATGTACTGACTCCAAATGGTTGTGTATTACTGTACAACTTTTCGTTCTATTCTATTCTATTTGTTCAACTCTGTTTTAAATGTTTAGTTCACCCAAAAATGTAAATTCTGTCATTAATTACTCACCCTCATGTCGTTTCACACCCGTAAGACCTTCGTTCATCTTCGTAACACAAATTAAGATATTTTTGATGAAATCCGATGGCTCAGTGAGGGCCTGCATTGACAGCAAGACAATTAACACTTTCAACGCCCAGAAAGCTACTAAAAACATATTTAAAACAGTCCATGTGACTACAGTGGTTCAACCTTAATGTTATGAAGAGACGAGAATACTTTTTGTGTGCAAAAAAACAAATAATGACTTTATTCCACAATATCTAGTGATGGTCGATTTCAAAACACTGCTTCATGAAGCTTCGGAGCTTTACGAATCTTTTGTTTCGAACCAGTGGTTCGGAGCGTGTATCAAACCGCCAAAGTCACGTGAACCATTGAAATTTCGAAACACTTATGACGTAACGAAGCCTCGTTTACTGAAATCACGTGACTTTGGCGCTCCAAAAAAAAAAAGATTCGTAAAGCTTCGAAGCTTCATGAAGCAGTGTTTTGAAATCGGCCATCACTAGATATATATTATAACATTAAGGTTGAACCACTGTAGTCACATGAACTGTTTTAAATATGTCTTTAGTAGCTTTTTGGGCATCTGAAAGTGTTAATTATCTTGGTGTCAATGGACGCCTCACCGAGCCATCGGATTTTATCAAAAATATCTTAATTTGTGTTCTGAAGATGAACGAAGGTCTTACGGATGTGGAACGACATGAGGGTGAGTAATTAATGATAGAAATTTCATTTTTGGGTGAACTAATCCTTTAGCTCTTTTTCTATTCTATTTTACTTTTGGTGTTTTATTTTATTACATACTGATTTCTTTCTACCTTTTTTGTTCTATTGTGTTCTAACAGAAATTCCTATCAGATCTGAATCAAGGTTGATCTCATCTGTCTGTCAGTGCATGTGTGTGTATGTGGTGTATTTGTGTGTCAGAGTAATAGGTTCAATCTCTAAAGATAGACTGGACTGCATACCTCTCTCTCTCTCTCTCTCTCTCTCTCTCTCTCTCTCTCTCTCTCTCTCTCTCTCTCTGTGTGTGTGTGTGTGTGTGTGTGTGTGTGTGTGTGTGTGTGTGTGACTCCAGTAAACATTCCTGCTGTCCTCCCCAGTCAGCCAAAGAGATGACTTCATCAACGCATATGCACACACACACACACACTTAAGTGCCTCTTGCTTTTGTATGTCTTAATAACCGAAAAAACACAGCTTTGAAACAGAACGGGTACTTAGCTGATTATTTTAATTGCTATGAAAGCTGTTTGTAATTCAAGTGTTTCCTCAGAAAGAAATTATCATAGTTTAAATTTCACAGTATAATCCACTTACCCGGGTCAGTAAGTGAGAGAGAGAGATCGTCTTACACGCTCATGTCCACTCTTTCCACACGCTCGGTTCTGTCGCTCAAACACACCACAACAAAAACTCAGATGAGGCTTTGAGTCAAATACATTAACACTCGCTGGTGCCAAAATGAAAGAAAAGCACCACTGGCTACGGCTGGCAACAAGTTCATTCTCAATACAGACCCATAGAAAAATATCGGACTTCTAATTGATATGTCTTAATGTCTTTACATCTAATTTATATGTGGTAGAGTGACGTGAAGCTTGTTTTTTGTCCGTCATAATCTATTATTTTAACAAAAACACTAAAAATGCATATCATAAAAACCAATATTAACACACACCAAGAACAAATAATAGGAAAAGCTGACTTTGGAGAGTAAATAAAACAGAGAAAAAGGAAAAACTGCTAAATAATCCCAATCACAGAGGGATAACAGTTTTTTTTTTTTTTTTTTAAATAAAAATAATGCATAATACAATCTAACGGCCAATAAGAAATATTGCTGGCCTTGAAATTGAATTGAAAATTCACCCACCATTGGCTGCAGTGTGGCAACAACTATAGATCAATATAAATCAACAGAAAAATAGCTGACTTCTGTCTAATTCATACTTGGGCTAAAAGATCAAGACTTTATTTTGCCAACGCGTTTCGGCACACAGGCCTTCGTCAGGGCCGGAACGTGTCGGCAAAATAAAGTCTTTGATCTTTTAGCTCCAGTTTTTTGTTCATTTCTGATCCCTCCACACCACAAGTGTTGCTGGTTTTGTTCAAAAATAACTCTGCTTTTCTACCTTGTTAGATGTGTGAAGTTGCACCAGACTAATTATATTACACTAATTCATACTTGGTACAGTGATGTGAAGCTTGTTATTTGTGTGTCAGGACCTATTCATTTACAAAAACATTAAAAATGCATGTTACAGAAATAAACACTCACCAAGAGCCCAAATGAGAGGAAAAACTGACTATGATGAGTGAATATATCTGTGTTACTTTGGAGTCGGCTAGAAACTGTGCAACATTACATGGTTTACATTACATTCAAATCAATTCTTCCATCTTCTAAAAACGTTACCATTAGAGGGTTTTTTCCCCCCTCAGTAACTCCATGTGGTGACACATATGTAGAATATTCCTTACATAAAGCCACCAAAGCCGAAACATTAGGAAGAAAATCAGACAGTGTCTTCGTCACATTTTTGTGACGGGTTTTACAAAGAAACAGACTGACTCATCCCATCGAAATGATGATGCTGCGAGTGACTCAGTGACCTGTCTGTCACAAAGATCCAAGAAAAAACAGCTAAATAATCTCACTGCCATACAGGGGCTATTTAGTTTGTTCAAAATGCTATGAACATAACATAAATGCAAATTTTAAATTTTGAAGGACTTGGCACATGGGTCATTGACGAATAAGGTTTTTAAAAGTGTAAAAAAAAACATAATGGAGATATAATTAATTATTTGAAGTTTTATTAAGTGTTAACAATGAGATTATGTGGTTTTTATAATAAATTAACACTGCTTTTGTCATTTTTTACAAGATGGACAAAATTTGTCACCAAAAAAGTCATTCGTTTTAACCAAAATTTCGGTTTTATCGAATGACACTTTTTGTTACACCGAATGACGATATTTTCAAACAATGCTAACAGGCTAATATCTAGCTAGCTGGCAAAAGGACAATCAAACATTTTATATTTAGTACAAGTTTTTAAAATATTACAACATTTTCCATGTTTTATAGCGGTTGTACCGAATGACCTGATGTTTCGGGACATGCGTATGAGCGAGTGAAAACATGAATTTTTCAAATAGTTAAGAGAGAGTTAGTTACTTTGCTTCACGACCATGTGGTCCTTTGCAGGTGTCTGAATGATGTCACATCCTGTCACATGATATTGACCGCATGACTTGATCCAAAATGGTCCCTTTATATTGGTTACTCCGAATGACATCAATGAAATTCATTTTTCTGGACATTCTTTCTCATAACAAAGCAACAACTTCTACACATAATTTTAATACCATTTTGCACTATGTTGATATATGATGTTATAAAATCATGCCAGAATAAAAAATATATGCATTTATTACATTTTAAGATATTTTAATCACAAATTAAATGGCTGTGTTGGCCTTTGGACGGTTAAACCGATTGACCTTTTGACAATTCAAAATCTTTAAAATACCTTTATATGTAGCAAAATAAAATCAATAAAAGAGATCTAGATGCATTAAATTGATCAAAAGTGACAGTAAAGATATTTATAATGTTACAAAAGATTTCTTTTTAAAATAAATCCTGTCCTTTTGAACTTTCTTTTTATCAAAGAATCAATAATATATCACAGTTTCCACAAAAATATTAAGCAGCACAACTGTTTTCAACATTTCAAAATAAGAAATGTTTCTTGAGCAGCAAATCAGCATGATTTCTGAAGCATCATGTGACACTGAAGACTGGAGTAATGATGCTGAAAATTCAGCTTTGAATCACAGGAATAAATATTTAAGTTATTTAAGTTATTTAAAACTGTAAAAATATTTCACAATATTGCTGTTTTTACTGTATTTTTGTTCAAATAAATGCAGCCTTGGGGAGCAGAAGAGACTTCTTTCAAAAACATTTAAAATTGTACTAACCCCTAACTTTTGAACGATACTGTAGATGTTCAAAAATCTCAAAAAGCACAATCTTGATCCAGCCTTACAGTAAAGTTTCACATTTCTTTCCCTCTCACCTCCCATCAGCCTCAGGAAAACAGATTCACTTGTCTTCACTGAGCTGTGGCTATTCACCCGTGAATCAATTAATGAAACTACAGGGAACTAATTACCACATATTAAGATGTATAGTGTGTTACACTGAGTTCTGCTTCCCGCTGATACCAGCAATACAGTTTAAAGTTCAAAGTGCTATTTTTGTTTCCCGTGAGATCTGTTTCAAGCAGCCCGCACAAATGAGATCTCTTTAAAAAGAGCTCAATGAAGTCTCAAACTGTGCTGCAATCGAAAGCCAGAGATCTCAGTATGAACTCAGACATTCATCAAATGCTCCCAAGACCAAATCATCTGAGCGGCTCCACACTCATTTTACAGCTCTACACTCTTACCTTATGACAACTATTGACTTGCATTTTATATGAAATACTATAATAAAACATAACTCCATTAAGTCTCTGACATCTAGTAACATCTGAGCAATAAAATGTTCCTCTTGGACTCTGCACAGTAAGTGATACTAAACAATATCTGCAGATAAAATGATTCATTACGCTCGAGCCAGATCTCTGTACTTGAGAAGTGTGCTGAAAAGCGTGTGCGTTAACCCAAGTTACGTGCCAAATTCTCCATTAGCCCTTTTCAAAAGTAGTCGATGACAATCTCTCATCTCTTAATTAGCATAAATCTCACTTCCCTAATTTCCCGCTGATGTCATTGGCTGCATAATTAAAGTGGTACTGCACATTTGTGGTTGAAGAAACAGACGATGTTTCAGACTTTGAAGAGGTCAGAAAAACATCAGGCAACTGTGTTAATTAGGCATGCAGTGAAATTTGGACAGATACTGATAGCTGATCATTATCATGGCCAGTAACTGAACGACTATGAAGTAGTTCCAGTTATTGACCGCATTATGTCACTTGGCCAAAATTATGTCCATTTATTTTCATCATTTCTTCGGACAAAAGTCTTACAAAAGTTAGCATTAGTCTTACAAAAGGGTTCATCGTCAGATACTCCTTACATGTTTTTTTAGTTGTAATAAAATCAAACATCAAAATATTTAATGTCCAATAAACAGACTGTAAACAGTTTACTGTTTGAAATGTAGAAAATAAACACTGATAAATGTCTGCTTCCAAACAGGGTTCCCACAATGAATTTCCAGGACTTTTCAATGATTTTTTAAATCATTTGTGATGACTGGATAAGGATTTCTACCAAATCATTTTATGAAAAAAAATTCACATGCAAAGAGCATTTTCTAGCTTATACCTTTTTAAGAACTTATTTAAGATATTTCCAGGAACTCCCTGACTTTGTGAGTCATCATGTTACAATATTGGGTCATCCCGTGTCAACTCAACTAGAGGTTCCTGCCTAAAAATTTTGAGCATTTCTTTTCTGGTGAAAGACATACATAAATGAAGAAGAAAGCCAAAATATTAAATGTCACATATGAATATTTACTAAGTAATCCAATATTTTGTAGAGGGGGGTGAAAATAACATTTTTCACCTGAGATTTGAAGCCAAATTTGAGTGTTGTAAAATGACTTTAGAAAGATGGCAGCATCATTATTTTATTTTTACACAGAGATTGGTAGGTCTGTTAGTAAAATCTGTTGACTTTCGCAATCTTTGTTCCATTATATGCCAACGGTGACAGTTCAAAAAATGGGAAAAAGCACTTCTTGTGTTTTTTCACCAAAGTTTACATGCCTGCAACTCAAGAAGTATTATAGATCTCTTAATATCCTTTTATATTTTGTTTTTTAATAAACTTTTTTTTTGGAATTTTAATTTTAAAGGCCCTATATTGTTTGATGCCAGAGAAATGGGGATCCCAACATGACTTTATGTTGAAATGGTTGAATTTTACCCATTTTCAATGGTTGAAAATCAAATGTGGGTCACTTTGTATACAGCTAATACTTATTGTATTTAAAGAAGAATCTCTGAAGAACAAATAATATTGAAAGTAGAAAAATATCTTGTTTCCATCGACCAAAACGAATGCATAGAACATATCTGTCCAAGTGCCAAAAATGTTCTTTATCCGAAGTGCATGCCTGTAACTCAAGAAGTATTAAAGATATCATTTTAAGGTGATGATACACGGTGCCACTTTTTGAGCAATGTTGCTGTCAATGGGCAACCTGGTGAGACACAGGGCAACGGACAGTTGGCAGCAACTAATCAGAGAGGAGCAAATCTATTGCCAACCCAATAAATACTTTATTATAAACACTTGTTAGGCACTTTATTTCAACTTTTCTAATATTTTCTTTGTTTTTATTAAATATAAATGCCTTTCCAATCTGATTTGTGATAGGAAAAGGGAGAAGAGCGAGTTTGGCAAAAGGCGGATTCGAACCCATGTCGATCGCATTAAAAACTACTTTCACGTGCCATACGCCCTGCAGCCTATGCCACTACAATCGTTAAACAGAACGCCTCTTTTTAGTACTTAACTGAAAACATTTGATGGCTAAATTACAGCCTACACACTTGGTATTTTAAGCATTAAAGGAGGCAAATTCCCTGTTTTGGGTTGACACATGACTTGCCAGCGTAAAAAGATATAAGTTTACGCTCCTTTTCTTCGCTCCACTGCCGCTGAGAGGCCGCCATCTTGTTTGAATTTTTTCTGAAATCTCAAAGCCGGTCACGTGATCAGCTGCTTGCATTCTGATTGGAGGATCTCAAAAAATTGCCCACGACCGATCTAAAGTATCCAGATAGAAATTTGTTGCCCATTCTCAATGGGAAAGTGCCCAAGCAACGTTGCCCAGCAAAATTGCTCAAAAAGTTGCCCCGTGTATCATCACCTTTAGATCCTGGTTCCTAAGAAATGTTTCTTTTGGAATCTTCATTTTTAAGGCCCTATACAAAGATACTGGGATCTCAGTGCAGCTCCATGTCCAAATTGTTGAATTTTACCCATTTTCAATGGGTGAAAAACCAAATGTGATTTTGCGTTTATCCAGTAATGACTGTTGACGCCACATATATGCAAATAAGAACAATAACCCAGATTTTAGGAATGTATAGTGAGATTACGAATAGCCAGGATTAATTGTTAACTCCGGTTAAAGTATGAGCAGTGTGAAACATAAAATAAGATAACCCAGGATCCCATTTATCTGGGGTTTAGAATTACCCATTCAAGTGTGAGAGCCCTTAAATGTTTCAAAGTTTGAGGTATTGTCAGTGATTCCACCAAATATGCGGTGAATACAATGTATGGAGAGAGCAAGCACACTTTCCTAGGAGGCAAGAAACTTGTTTCAAACATGTAGTTATGATACTGCCTATTTGAACTCTTGCTGGCTTCAGAAGCTGTTAAAATGAACAAAATCCCTTCTTCCAAATATCTCTGAAACTGATTCAAATATAGGATATTATGAACAGTTAATGTGCCTCAACGTGACCATTTCAGTGTATTTCTGGCACTCAGACGTACCAGTTGTGTGCAAAGTAACCCACATTTGGTTTTTGACCAACATTTACCAATTTATTCTTGAAGCCATATTGAGATCTCAATATCTCTGGAATTAAACCAAATAGGTCCTTCAAAATGAAGATACCAAAAGAAACGTTTGTTAAGAACCCAAATCTAAAAGAATATTTAGATATCTTTAATACTTCTTGTTGTGATCTTCTGACCCCTCGTCTACAGACAGACAATTTCATAATAACAGACTGGAGAGTTTTTTCTAGATATCCAATGGATTTGAGTTGAAGCTCAGATCTCCATGTGTAAATAAAGTCTCCACACCATTCAAGAATAATCACCACAAGTGAGAAAGAATATACTGTATATAATACAACAAAAATGCATGTGCATTTAAATGATCTGTTCATAAAAAACAAAACGCTTCAATGCACTCAAAGACGCAGGGGCTTAATTTAGTCTATGCTAATTTAATTAGGAGATTGCATAAACATCACAATTAGTCCATGACAACATGCATTTACAAATATATACACATCTATCTATCTATCTATGGTTCTATCCATCTGTCTTTCTATTAATGGAAATCCTGTCACATATCACAGAACTCTGTAACAGGGTCAAAGATTGATTTTTGTTCAAAAAAAAAAAAAGAAAAGAAAAGAAAAGAAAGTGAAAGAAAAAAACAACAGGGATCTACAGATTTCTTTGGCTGTTTTCTGTCTCTTTTAAAAAAGCTCCTTGTGTGTAGATGACATTTTAAAAAGACAAAGACATCAGAAAGAGTCAGGATGCTTTTGAGAAGTTCAAAGTCCAAACAACTCCTTTTTTTCCTCACTTTCTCTATCTTCAGCGCCGCCACCAAACACACCCCTAGAGAGACAGACCAAGAGAAAGAGAGAGACAATGTGTGCAGATCACATAAAGACAATCTCTGTTTCCCGCTGAGAATTTCTGAAACCTCAAACAAGTCTCTACTCGAGCACCTGCTGCTGTTAATGAGACAACTAACGCACTGCATCTCTCCTTTAACTATTCCCATCATATCGGTCGCGCTCGGCCAATAAGAAACACCCGCTTGAAGGTCAGAACCAATCACACAATCGATAGGAAATACAACAGATATCATTCACAACCTCATCAAATATCAGGTTAAATCAAGTTCTGACATGCACACAACATGCAAGAAGTGTGCAAATCATGCGAGGGTTTTCTCTGTGCAACATCTGTGGAGTTTGATAGTTCAGCAGGGATGAATTTTCATTCAGTCAAAATGATACGATCATCTAAACCTGAATGTGAAATGTGAAGCAGAACTAGGAACGGACAGGAAAAAGACAGCAGATAAGCTTGACCAAAGAGCTCCAACCAGGCTAATAATGGACTGTGTTACTGTATGTTTGCATCTGCTTCAGTTCCTCAAAAACACAGAGCTGTGCAAATACAGACCTGGAGGATTGGATCACAATCCGGATGCTTTTACAGGCCCCATGAAATCAAAATTGGAGTTTTGTGGCTTTTAGTCCATGTCTATCAATATGCTAGCATACTCTTAAAAGTTGACACCTTTTAGCAGATATATGCATTAAAAATTTACAGTCTTTCTCTTCTGGGAAATGGGTTACAGTATGTTCAGAATGGAATACTAGCATAGTACTTACTGAATACTGCGCAGTACACACTATACACTGGCTATGATTGTCATGTAGGGCTCGCGTTTTGTCGCGTTTTTAATAAAAATTGGATTCAAAATGCGCTAAGAAAATTCCAGGTTTGCTGTGCTTGTTTGTAGGGCTGCACAATTTGCCCAAAATTTTGGGATTGTATATCGATATGGCTATAAAATAATAATAGCTTATAATAATACTCCTCTGTATCTGACAGTATGGCAGAAATAGTAAGTGTAGCATGCTAGTATGTTAGTATGAATTCAGCTTATCTATACAGAAAAATCACATACTGTACACAGTATAAGCTACTGTTCAAAAGTTTGGGGTCAGTAAGATTTTCAGTGTTTTTGAATGAAGTCTCTTCTGCTCACCAAGGCTGCATTTATTTGATCATAAATACAGTAAAAACAGTAATATTGTTAAATATTATAATAACTGTTTTCTATTTGAATATATTTAAAAATGTAATTTATGAATGATGCTGAATTTTCAGCATCATTACTCCAGTCTTCAGTGTCACATGATCCTTCAGAAATCATTCTAATATGCTGATTTACTGCTCAAGAAACATTTCTGATTTTTATAATAATAATAATATAATTTTATATTAAAACACACATCCAGAGCAACATAAACTGTCTCTAAATTATTCTCCATTTAAAGAACTGTCGCTAAAATATTAAAGTTAAAACAAACACTGAAAAATCTAGATAAATTAATCAGTGTTATTTTAGTATTATTTATATTTTTATATTTTAATTATTAGTCATTTTGTTATATGATTTATCACTTTTTTGTTTTTTTTTAAATTTCACTTTTATTTTAATTTTTAGTAATTATAGTAATTTTACTTTTCATTTAATTTTTTTCATCTAATATTTATATTTTATTTCAACTTTATATCAATTAACAAAAATAATTTTTAATTGTTTTAGTTCATGACTAACTTTATGACTAACTAAAACTAATGAATCCCAAGAGTCAATAATAATAATTACACAAATTTTAGATACAGTGATAGTGAAGTCTTCAGCCACTTGCTTAAAGGGTTGACAGGGTAAAGAAGAAATTGTTGAATAAAGTCGTTATTTTTGTTTTGTTTTTGTGCACAAAAAGTATTCTCGTCGCTTCATAAAATTAAGGTTGAACCACTGCAGTCATGTCAACTATTTTAGGGTGTGTGCACACTTGTCATGTTTGGTTAGATTAAAACGAACCCTGGTGCGATTGCTCTGTTAGTGCGGTTCATTTGAACATGTGTGAACGCTGCCACCCAAACCCTGGTGCGGACCAAACAAGCGGACCGAGACCGCTGAAAAGATAGGTCTCGGTCTGCTTCCAAACGAACTCTGGTGCGGTTTGAATGATATATGAACGCAACACGGACTAAAGACATGTAAACAAACCAAAAACTGGAAGATGAGACCCTAAAAAAGACAGAATCCTCACACATATCAGTTTTTCTCGTCATAGTCGCAACTTTGCCTATCACAGGCATCAGACGCGCGTCTCCACGCAGCAGATCGTTTGTGTGTGACGGAGGGATTCCCGCCGCTGTTTCGACTCCTTTTACACATTTTATAAGCTCTTCACGAGTTCCCAGCTGGCCAAAATACCATCATATGTAGGCTATGCACACACAACAAGCGCATTTACCTCAGCACACAGCGTTGTTTAGGATGTTTGGTAAGTTCCATCTCAAAATAGGCAATACGTCATAAAATCCGACCAATCAGGTTGTGAACGTATCCCTATACCTTTAGGTTCGGTATCTTTTGGTTCGGTGATAAAATTGCCAATCTGAACGCTAATCGGACTAAATGTTTGTTTGTTTTTTGGTCCGGACCAAACGAACCGAACTACAACACACCCTTAACCATGTCTTTACTACTTCTCTGGACCTTGAATGTGGTAATTTCGTTGCTTTCTATGGGAGATAAAAAACTTCCCAGATTTCATCAAAAATATCTTAATTTGTGTTCCGTAGATGAACGAAGGTCTTGCGGGTTTGGAACGACATGAAGGTGAGTAATTAATGACAAAAATTTAATTTTTGGGTGAACTGACCCTTTGATATATAGTGTATCAATGTTCATATATAAGATGCTAATGCCCTCAAAACTTCTTGAGTAATTAGGCCACAATGACACACACTTAAAACACAAGCTAAAAGCAGGTACAGGGACACTGTTCCCGCCTCTATTCAGCTGAGGCTGCTGTGATTGGCTGATGAAGCTGTCAGTCTCTTGAAGAGCTCAGGTAATATACAGCACCGGTCGCAGATGTTAGTCCTTTAGCTGAAGGGCGTCATTTTTTATACACTATAATTATTCGTGCACAGAAAAACGTGACACGAACAGAGTGCAGCTTCTGCCGAGGAGCATTTTTACATTTATCATCCATGCTAAGAATAGCATCCCCAACACAGCAGAATCACAACACTAATGCTGACTACTGCAACGTCCATGATCAAAGGCCTGGGAAACATGCACATCATGTAAATATGCATCTCCGTTGGCCCCGTTTTTCCCTGCAGAACTTAGTCTCGTCCGTACAGAAGTTGTGTTTCGCAAGGCCGTCTCTCAATCTAACTGTGAAGCACACAATGCTGTTATTGTGCAAGTGAACCCGCTGTGTGTTGCTGTGTGTGACGGACCGTCTGTGCTGAGCTATTTGTGTGTGTGAATGCGAGAGCTCAGAGGTGATATATAACCATCATAATCGCAGTCATTACAGTCTCTGATGAGAACACTGCCTGAAGAGAACTGAAAGAGAGATAGAGAGACAGTTTAAATGCATTCAACATGATACCCACACAGACTAGGGCTGCACGCTAATGGTTGAACAGATATTCACAAATATCTTGCTCAGAAAATTATAAACACGATTATTAATCATGATTATGTTCATTTTATATTTCATCAGAATTATTGCATTTTCACTTTTCCTATGTAAATTTGCATGGTTTATTTTACTTCATCTAGTTCCTAATGTATTATATTATCATATAAATTAACACACTCTCTACATTATGAAAACTGGTGCAAAAAAGAAACTTCTAAACCAGTGAAATTCCTAATATTAAAGTGCCCCTAATATGCTATTTTTAGAGGTCTCCTACAATAGGTTTACATGCATCCAAGGTCAAAAAACACTTTAAATTTCTCATAATATACATTGCAGCATCACCTCTTTTTTTTTTCAGTGTCTGAAACGGTTTGTTAGAAGATTCTGCCTCTCTAAAAAAGCCTACTCTGCTCTGATTGGTCAGATGACCCAGTCTGCTGTGATTGGTCAACTGCTTACAGCACGTGTCGGAAACCAAACGCTCATTATCATATCTGAATTTCAACTCCGGAGGATTCTTCAGCACTTGATGCACAGTGATACGAACAGTAATGCTGGAATCGGTTTTACCGTATCAATTCCAGCATGAGTCCTCATCCTTTGGAAGTTTTTTGGATTTACTTTGGCGGCACAGAAAACAGCGTCTTCTCGACATGTTGACAACACAAACCAAACTCTTCTAGGCCTCAGCTACAACAACAGTGTTTGAGGGCGGGGCAAATTAGATGTTGTTTACAGGCAGCCAATGAAGGGCTGTGAATGACCATAGGCTGGCATAATGCAAATTTTGGATTTATTACAGTTGATCACTGATGTTTGCTCGCAGATTTAGTCACAGCAAACGTCTGCGTGACAAATTGTGGCCAGCAGGGTGGGGCCGAGAGCCGTGGGAATGGAGCGAGGCCGGTGGCGCGAGTGTTAATGAGCATCCCATGGCTTTCGGCCCCGCCCTGCTTGCCACACCGGTATTTTCAGATCATCAGCGCTTTTTTTTTTTTCAGAGCAGAGGAAGCATGTGTGCATGGTTGCCTGTTTGGGAAGATTAAGTAATACACTGGGCAGAAAATGTATCCATTTAAGGGAAAAGCTCTGATTGGGGGATTTAAACTCTTGACATCTGGCAACCGCAAGCATGAAAGCTTGTGGAGGGAGGCTTGTTACCAATGCAATACAACACATGTTAAATGAAAATGAAACAGGATAAATAACCAGTGGGCAAATATCACAGTCAATTATGTTCAGTTAATCGAGAGAAGCAAGAATCATGATCACGATTAAAAATTATTTATCGTGCAGCCCTAACATGGACTCTAGTTACTTTCTCAATACACGTTCCTGGCCCTATTGGCCATGTACACACTAGAGATGTGTCACAGTGGTTGACTAGTCTTCTCTTAACATTCATCCCCTACAGCCACTAGTACACGTTCACACAAACATATTTGGATATCACATTACTTCTCACACTGTTTTTTGAGTTTCCCACACCGCAAGCTTTGCATTTTTAAGAGTGTGTGCCAAACCATAATTTGTTTAAATAGCACAACTTGAGAGTGTTAGCACACTAAGATAAAGATGTTTTAATAGAGTCTTTAAAGCTGCAGTCCGTAACTTTTTTTGGTTAAAAATTAATTTTTGAGCAAGTACATAACCAGCCAGTGTTCAAAACTATCTCCTTACCTTAGCCTGATTCACAACTGTAAGCTTGTAATAATGTTTTATAATAAAATCCGTACTGGTGGATTTCTGCGGGAAATTCGAGCATACAGCCATTCGTCTTTTCGTCATTACGTCATGTCTGTTTACATAGAGAAGGAGTCCCAGCTAGTTGGTTATAAGTGAGGATGCTGCTGGTAGCGGATCATTTATAGCCTTTTCTCACAGCAGCTGCAATAATTAAACTTATCATTTTGATGGCGGATTGTAATCCAGAAAGGTCATCAGTGACAACAGGAGATTCACCCGTAGTCAAAAGCAAAAGACTTCGGACTGCGGAGTGGCTACAGAAATTGAAATCTACAGGTAACGCTAATACACACTAAATACACATAGTCATGCAATGCTGATGTTTTTAACATTAACAATTTGAGAACAAAGTATAACAATAATAATTATTTGCACGGTTTGGTGTGATCCGAGCTAAGCAGCGCTATTTATGCTTTTTTCTCAGTTGGTCAGAACAAAAGTGGCAGATTTACATTTTCCGGGGAAAATTCTTATTTTGGTCATACTTCCAAGTAGTAGAATCTGTGATTCTGAAATACAGTATCCACCGGTGCAGTGACTGACAGCAAACATTAGATTCATCCGTGCTGAGGAGCCGTGCCGATCCACAACCCACGTAAAGATGATATTTCCGCAAATAACTGCAATTGCAGGTTTCAAACAGAGATGGCGACAAAGAGGCAGCTGCTTTAAGATAAACTTCAATAGCAATAAAAAGTTATTGTTTATAAGTTTGATAAATTTAAGGGAATCAGTTCAGACTGTCTATTCTAATATATTAAATATCAAATTCATCACTCAAAAATGTCCTTGCATTATTCATATATTAAAATGTTTTATCAAAAACATACACAGATAAATATTGCTGTTTATCGTTATATTTGGTGCATATCAATTTTTATACATATTTCTTCATGTAAATTTAGTAAAAAAACTTGTTTAAAACAGTGTGAACTAAATTTTACTGCATTTTTACTTCTCACATTAAACATTTTGACTCTTAATTTTGTAGCTTAATTAGCTACAGTACAGTATTGTTGGTGTTAAATTTCATTTCAGTTAGTTGCCAAGGCAACATTTCTATAAAGTTGACTTGACATACTAACACTAAAACTATTCAAAATATTATTAAAGAATGCAATAGTATAAAAATAATAGTAAAAATAATATTCTACAGCTGTTCGGTTGAAGAATTACACTATTTTAAGTGGTTGCAGAGGAAATACACAAATATCAAGATTATTATGAATATTGTCAAAATACTGTCAAATATTTATTGTGAAAAATATCAAGAAATATCTGTTTTAGCAACAATTCCCAGCACTATACTAGCAACCTAGTGAAATCGCCCTCCTTTGACACAATGTGCAACTCTTTTTATGTGGAGGTCAAAGCGGCAGATGATGCTTGTGTTGAGAGGCACGTTAAAGCCCTGATGCGAGTCATGTGAAAAGGCCTTTAGATGTTCACAAACACACACACACACACACATTATCTCTGACAGTCTTTGTGTGCATGACGAAACAGTTGCGTTACATTCATCCAATTAAAAGAAACAAAGAAGACAAAGAACAGCATAAAACAAAAGACCTTGCGTGCCGCTCACGCACTCTTCTGCATTCAGCACGACTCTTCAAACAGATCACGCTCGCATTAAAAACATGCATTTCTTCAACAGTGAGTGCACGGATACACTCGTGCCCTGAGGTCAGCAGGTTAATGTCAGCAACGTTGATCTCCTATTGGCTGCAAGCCCTCGCTGCAAAGGATCATGGGACTTTTTCCCCTGAAGCAATGGCACTCTCTTTATATTTCTCTTCTTCTTAATCTCCTAACAAATTACGAATGACGATACCCAGCTGGCATTAGTGTAAACTGTCTGTAAGTATGAATATCACCAGTCAAATTTTACCACAAATGTTAAAATCTCAACTCAACTAGATTTAACTGCAAAATGAGTGGTGATCGCCCATGCAAAACTTGCCACCACGATGCAAGGGTGTTATGGGTTGTTGCCAGTACAAATTACACGCCAAAGTTTAATACTTCGAGTCAGGGGTTTGTTTTGCCTTAGCAAACACCACCAATGAATGTCCACTTAAATCACAGTAAACAGCCCATCTACAGTCTCTACAGACACGTGTGGGCAGCTGTGCTTGGAGAAAACATTAAACCGATTCTACAGAACAGAAGTCACTATTCACGACAGACAGCGAGGTTAAGAACTGCGCGTGAACTCTCGGCCTGTCTCGAAGATCTTCTCTTACACGTTTTTGTCACTCCTAACACAAAAACACACACATTCACGGGTCGATGTGTGAAAAGTGTGAGCGCTGTGTGAAAAATGAGGCTGACCTGCTGAACTGTACTAGACAAATCCAGCATCATTCCAGGGATCACAGCTAAACTGGGTTATTTCACTGTTTGTGTACGTGCTGGAGACAATGTGAATGTTTCTCACTAAAGTTAACACAGTTTACAACACAGTTTGCAACCCATTATATATTAGTGCTGTCAAAATTAACATGTTGGTGCATGCAATTAATTTTTAGACACACGACTTGTGCGCACAGAAAGCCGCTTCAGACAGCACACCGGTGATTTAACAAATAATGCTACTATACCTATTAGATTGTGCTACCAACACTATATTTGCATCGTTTTAAGGGTAAGTTTAGGGTAGGGGTAGGTAAGGATGTTAAAGCCTCAAACCACATAAATATGATGCTGGTAGTATTTACCGCTGTTGAATTTGTGCTACCTAACACCGGCCGCATTGAGTTCTCTTTCGCGCTTGAACGGACAAAAACAAACAAAATTATGCCAAAATGCCCGGGGAATCCTCGTAAGTACAGTCTTAAATGAGTTAAAGTTTCAAATGAACACAAAGAGTTGCACACTGATCCACATCATGTGCGGCAGGTCTTAAAGTGACAGCAGCCTAATAAACCAGCTGCAGTTTGCCATTAATGATAATCAAAGAAAATCACTCACTGCTCTTAATTAAATAACTTTTGTAGCTTTAATAAAAATTAATCTATATTTTAATCTAAATTATGCAGTGAAGACTGTATTGTTTGATTCTGGATATTTCCCACCTGTTAGATCAAATATTTAAAATATACTGTCTGTTACTATGTAAATATACTATGTTGTTTCTAAATTAATTTGGAGATTAAATGTGAAATTATTACAATATAAAAATATATTAAAAACTTTAATGTTACGTGCGATTAGTCGCGATTAATTACAGAAAAATGTGTGATTAATTAGTTAATTTTTAATCGATTGACAGCACTAATATATATATATGGGTCAAAGATATTTAGATGTCCGCATCAATAGAAATTTACAAAAGTGATTTTATATACATAGAAAGCACATTAAATGCAAGTAAAACGTCTACTTTTAAGGTTTCAAATAAGTTTTGGGAGAATAAAATGTCAAAATGTGGGTGAAATAATGTTTCATTGTCATTCAGTGTAACACTTATATCTATGTAAAAACTGAAACAACATACTTATTCTGACCTGTACGTATTAAAATATATTAAAGAATAAGTGAGCATACTAAATTTTATTGCATTTGAAATGAGTAAAAAATTCTTGCTGACAAATGGGCAAAACCTAGGATAGTGGCAAAGTTTAAAAATGTAAAATTACAGATTTTTGATGTAAATATCCCTGATAAGATTGTTACACTGAATAACATTTTAGTGGGTGTTTTCTGTAAATCATGGTAAAAATGTATGATATTTAATTTTCGCTCAGAAAAAAACCCCAAACAACTTAAACAGGACCCATTCTGATGTATTGAAAAACAACAATTCAAAGCTGTATTACACTTATTGTTTTGATGCTTGAAAACCCTTTTTCATCTTTTACCTATATATATATATATATATATATATATATATATATATATATGTGTGTGTGTGTGTGTGTGTGTGTGTGTGTATGAATCAGCAACTGTTTTCAGCATTGATAATAATAAGAAATGTTTCTTGAGCAGCAAATCAGCATATTAGAATGATTTCTGAAGGATCATGTGACACTGAAGACTGGAGTAATGATGCTGAAAATTCAGCTTTGCTCACAGGAATAAACTACATTTTTTAAATATATTCAATATATACTTTTACAAGGTAATAATATCTCACAATATTACTGTTTTTACTGTATTTTTGATCAAATAAATGCAGCCTTAGTGAACAGAAGAGACTTCATTTAAAAAACAAACAAACAAAAATAATGTACCTACCCCAAACTTTTGAACAGTATAAGTATAAATTTGAGGACGGAACTTCATTTTATATATCATGAACCGACTGGATCGTGAAAACAGGTGCTACACAGGAGCTGAACAGGAGGAGTTGAAAAATAAGAGGGTTTGATGTTGTCAGCAGAAGTGGGAAGTTGTTTTACACGGCAATTTATTTATTTAATGTAATTTAACCAATGAATCGCTCGCAACAACACATATATTAAGAAAATAAATAATAGTCCATTTTGATTTTATGCTGACTTAAAGAGTGTACCACCAGACATCTGATTTTCTTTCTTAAATCACACTTTCCCGTCTCTCTCTCTCTCTGCCCTGCTGTTTGTTTGACACACAACACAAACTCGGCGGCAAGAGAGACGGCTTTAGCTAATGGCTTTTTAATGGGCTGCTGGGTTTCTTGTGTCTCCGAGCTGATGGCCACCACTTACCCTAAGCACACAAACACACTCACACGCGGCATACAAACGGAGTCATTCCCACTTTGTCTTGTCTCCTTAAAGTGACTTAGAAACCTCACTCCACTAACGACGTCCTGCTCTTCAGCAGACTGGAGTCACATATGAACTCTGATTCCATTACGGACTCATAAAACACTCTGCAAAGAACGAGACACAAGACAGATGCTCTCTAATTTCATAACTCGACATTACAGCACGCATTCACACAGATGGAAATGGGAAAATGCTTTGCATTGTTATAATAGAGTGATGAATACCAAATTTAGGACAGAACTTCCTGTAAATCCTGGAGCAAGAGCAAAATTGCATTATCTCATACATGAAACTATAAAAAGAAAGATCAAACGCTGAGAAAAAATACATTTTAGAGGAAATTTTGCCAAGAAATGACAATCATGTCATTAGAGAAACATACAACATACAAAGTCTACTTTGCTCTTTCCCATACAATGGAAGTGTATAGTGATTTATGCTGTCAAACTCTAAAAAAAAGCTCCATAAAAGTAGTTCATATGACTCATGCACTATATTCCAAGTCATATGATAGATTTGTGTGGTAAACATACCAAAATTTAAGTTGTTGTTCAAAGAAATCTCATCCTCCACCGCAGCTCTCAAATTTCATTTGTGCTTGTTTGTGCCTATTCAAACTTGGCATTTGTCAAAGATGGCACTTGGCAGAGGCATTGTGTGAAAGTCATAAGGGTTTGGAATGACATGAGGGTGAGTAAATGATGACAGAATATTCATTTTTGAGTGCAGTAAACAATTTTGACTGCCAATAAATATATAAAAAATGCTAGGCTATTAGCAAAGAGGTCAAATCAGCACAACATAATACTTTCAACAAACATGTAAATTATTGTAATAACCTACTACTATATATTTAAAAATATTATCTGGCTATATATAGCCTATTAAATGGAAAACTAAGTCTGGCTGTGAATCCCTGAGATATACTGGAGTGTTTCAGTGGAATCTCCCGATGGAATACGCAATAACAAAATTCCATTCATGCTTCATAAATAACTTATCCAGCGAGAGAGACAGTGAAATAATGTATTTACCGAACAAGCTTTGCAGAGACAACATTTTAGTTACTACAAAAGTCACATTACGAGTTAAAGTAAATGTTCGCGAAATCGCTGTCACGAGGAAGTCACGATAGCAACAGTTCGCTGTTCTAGCGCTTTCCATCGGACAATAGCTAGGCCTATATCGTGAAAAACTTAAGTAGCCTGCTGTCAATAACTATATATAGATATTTTAGAGATCACAAATATTTCACAAATCCTTTTTTATAAATGTATTTCAAATTAAGTCTGTCTGTGCTAGAGACTGCGCCCCGACACCTGACAGAAAATGTCAACAAATAGGCTAAAAGTACATGAAAAATTCGCGCACTGCATAAAATTAAATTATTTAATAATAATCTATCCAAAACTCTTTTTTTGACAGCATAAACCCTAATAAACCCAGAAAATATTAGATTATGTAGCCTATTAAGTGATCAGTAGCCTATTGGCTACTTTACACTCTTAAAAAATAAAGGTTCTAAAAGGGTGTTTTCGCAGTGATGCCATTTAGAACCATTTTGAGTTCCATAAAGAACCTTTCAGTGATCATTTCTTAAAAGAACCATTTTTTCTTGTGAAAAACATTTTAATAGTAATCTTAAGAACCCTTATCCACTCAAATGAACCTTTAGTGCAATGCAAAGGTCTTATGGATGTCAAAGGCTCTTCATGGAACCATTAATGGCAATTAAATAAACTTTATTTTTAAGAGTCTTTTAGGCTACTCCTAAGGCATAGCCTAGCTGTGGCTTTGCGGTCTCAAATTCCAAACCAGATCTCAATTTCAAAGAACTGAAATGACTGTTTTGCATAAAAAACATGCACAAAAAATGGCGACAAAAAAATTGAGAAATAAAATAATAAAAGAGAAATAACGTTCCGATGATATGAATACAATAAATATTGCAATAATGTAAAAAAAAAAAAAAAAAAGAAAAAGAAAAAAAAAAGCAAGACATGAAAATGTGAAAAACATGAATTGGTTATCTTACCTTGCGCGTCAACTATATGGAGCAGGACCCACAGAAAGAGAAGCACTAATCCCAATCCAAATCTCTGTCGTCCGTTTTTCCCCATGACTTTGGAGTTTGGAAAACTCCTCAGCGCGGAATATTCGTTCCCTCGTCGGTTTGGTTCAGCCTTGACAATGGAGCTGCTGTGGTGGTAGCTAAACGGAGGACCGACGCAGTTACGCGTCTCAAGTTCAGCGTGTGTTCCTCACGGAGAGATCAGGAGAAGGTCCCGGGACTGGAGGATTGGAGCGGTAACGGAGGTGAGGAGCGATGCGCCGCCGCCCTCTAGCTCTCATCTACGCGCGCTCTCCACAGACGCGCTCACACTCCTCTGCATGAGTTGGTCATTAGTTCAGACCGCGCACTCATTCACTGTATGATAATGTGTTTGTGTTGCTTCTCTCTCTGGATGTGTTCAGAGGAGCTAGAGATCGGGGTTTCGGGTTCCAGCATCCAGCTGCATGCATGTGCGCTCGGCGCTCGCCGAATATGAGCAGCGTGAGTCCCGTTTCTCGGTTTAACCCGCATCCAGCTGCCCGCCTCTGCCCTCCACCGGCTACTGCGAACACTAGGACCGGATTCACCGACGGATCTTCTGCTGAAATACACCTGATCTGACACTAAACATGATTTTCCTTTGCTACAGCTTAATGTTGTGAGGTTTAGTTAGTCATGTTAAATAATATTTTTTCTCAATAATAAAACAAGTTCATTTAGATGTTACCACATGGAGTAGATTTTAGACAGTATATTCAATTTGAGTTTTTAAGTACACTCTTAAAAATAAAAGTTCTTTTTTGGCATCTATGGTTCCATGACATCCATGGAACACTTCCATTGCACAGTAGGTTCCTTATAATGGAAAAAAAGGTTCTTTAGATTATTAAAATGTTCTTTACAATAAGAAAAAAAATGGTTCTGTTCACTGAAAGGCTCTTTGGGGAACTGGAAATGGTTCTTCTATGTCATTGCTGCAAAAACCTTTTAGAACCGTTATGTTAAGAGTTTACATTACTAAAGAATTTTAATTTAAGCCTTTCAGCATCGTTCAAACCATAATCAAAAGTTAGTTTACAAGTCAAGGGCCGTTTACTACATGCAGCAAGCAGACATCATTTTCATTGAGAGCTTTCCGGTGATTAGACAAGCAACAGCGATAAAAACCTGTAATACATTCAGTCATTTAGCAGATGTTTTTATCCAGAGCAACTTGCAAATGAAGAACTTAAGCAACTTATTATAAAACAGCTATAAATACTTGCAGTAGTCCAAAGGCCGGGTTTCAAGATTAAGCTAGTACAGAAATGAATTTATTTATAGAAAGTGTGCGGTTTAAGTGCTCACGTCTGTGTCTTAAGCTGTTTCTTGAAGTGATGTGATGGTCTCAGCAAATCGGGTGGAGATTGGAGGCTCGTTCTACCAATGGGAAACAGAGAGAGTGAAGGTTTTGGAAACTGATGTTGTATGTCATTATGATGGAAGCACTCTCTCACTGATCGCAGAAGACGAGAAGGATCAAACACTTGTAGGAGTCTGTTGAGGTAGAAGGTTGTTGTTCCTAAACTTCATTTTCAAAGCCTTGAATTTGATGCAAACAGCTGTATGGTATAGTAGAAGAAAAAATTGAAGTTTTTTTTTTTTTTACAATTTATACCCTTATTTACATGGTTTTAAATTATTTTTTAAAGAAATTTAAGAAATATGCTCAGACCTCAAACAAGGTACATGAAACATGACTAAGACTAACAATCAACTCACTGATCATTTTAAAGGATTAGTTCACTTCAGAATTCAAATTTCTTGATAATTTACTCACCCCCATGTCATCCAAGATGTTCGTGTCTTTCTTTCTTCAGTCGAAAAGAAATTAAGGTTTTTGAGGAAAACATTCCAGGATTTTTCTCCATATAGTGGACTTCACTGGGGATCAACGGGTTGAAGGTCCAAATGTCAGTTTCAGTGCAGCTTCAAAGGGCTCTACACGATCCCAGACGAGGAATAAGGGTCTTATCTAGAGAAACAATCCGTCATTTTCTAAAAAAAAATAAAAATTATATACTTTTTAACCACAAATGCTCATCTTGCACTGCTCTGCGATGTGCCACGCATTACGTAATCACATTAAAAAGGTCATGCGTGACGTAGGCGGAAGTACCGATCCAGTGTTTACAAAGCTAACATGCAAAGACTAAATCAAACGGCCTTTACAAAAAAAGGTAAAATAACAATGTCAGAAGATTTTAAAGTTGGAGGAGAAAATGTTTTTCGCCCTACATATGTAAAACGTGACCTTTCCAAGGTGATTACGTAATGCGTGACGCATCACAGAGCTAGTGCAACACGAGCATTTGTGGTTAAAAAGTATATAATTTATTTATTTATTTATTTTATTTTTTTTTTTTAGAAAATGACCGATCGTTTCACTAGATAAGACCCTTATTTTTCGTCTGGGATCGTGTAGAGCCCTTTGAAGCTGCACTGAAACTGACATTTGGACCTTCAATCCGTTGAACCCCAGTGAAGTCCACTATATGGAGAAAAATCCTGGAATGTTTTCCTCAAAAACCTTAATTTCTTTTCAACTGAAGAAAGAAAGATATAAACATCTTGGATGACATGGGGGTGAGTAAATTATCAGGAAATTTTAATTCTGAAGTGAACTATTCCTTTAACTATTCCTTTAAAAAACTATATGTCAACAAAATCGACCCAAAAGTGTAAATAAAACTGGCAAATGTTCAAATTCAACTATATTAAATGATTCATGCCCTAGTGCATGCTGGGAACAGGGGAACAGGGCGAATATGATGGAATCACAAAACTATTTTTTCTTCGGTCTAGGCCTATTTGAACTAAGAAATGCATAAATTCAACTTACCTGCTGTGGTTGTTGGTTTGACTTTATTTAAACAGAGTATACTGCAGCAGAAAGAACTGCATTAAGATGCATTACTTGTGTTCATGAATGTTGGAAAAAGTCAATCTTGAGCTTTAGAAGGATGCTATACAAAATCAATCAATTGATCAATAAACAAACAAACATTTGTTGTTGTAGTAATTCTTATATTCAGTATATATATATATATATAGAGAGAGAGAGAGAGCTTCCGAAAAAATGTTATAAAATAAGTAAATAATAATTAGTCATTTGTATTAATCTTACATTCACTGTGTATTATTGTTGCAGTAATTATTATTATTATTCTTGTTTTTCTATTACAGAACATAACCCATAGAAACAAATAAACCACACAGAGGATAGAGTACACAACACAATGATGTTCTCTTGCTCATGTTAAATTTGCAGATTGTCGATAAACGGAAAGATGTGCATCGGATTCCAGGGAAGGAATCAATTCACCAGCCAGTGAAACACACAATCACTTGTGGCATCACACCTAAAAAAATCCAATAGCGATGAATGATATGCAGGCAAACACACACACGCACGCATATAGACTTGGACAAACACAATCTTCAGATAGCCCACTGTGCCAGCGTTATCTGTTGTTCATTCTATTCAACATGGCCATAACTGAGTCAGTGCCGCTATTGTGAAGATAATTCAGTTATGGCAGTGATATGATCGCACTATACGTTTCTCCGGGGTAAGAAGTCTATCCCAGCATCCATTCCCCAAAAACATTCTCTATACGCCCTCACGGGTTACAGAAGCAAGTATGCATCACAGTATTTGTATAGCAGTAGATTGGGCCGCTCCTACAGTTTGTCGGATTCACTCTGCGGCAAAACTCCTCGCTTGACAGGCACTCAGCGTTTGGTGATTGGCATCCCGTCTGCTGTATCTGTGTGTTGCAGCGCTGCACTGTGTGTGTGTGTGTGTGTGCTGAGTTTGAGATTTCTTTTACAGTGACATCAGTACATTTAGCTTCAATATATAAAGGCCGAATTGAGTCACCTTGAAGAAAATTACCTCCATAAAATGAGTTTGTGATTGGATTCAGCCCAACGAGAGATCAAGAAATAGAGCGAGCTGGTTCTGAACTGGGCTTTCACTCACCCGAGGGTCACGTCAGCCCTTATTCGCCGGTGAACTTCATCAGCATGACAGAACTGTCATTTTAATGAAGCCGTGAGTCGAGTCGGGACCAGGGTCACCGGCACACGCTCGGATGATAATCAGATGTGTACGAGTTCACATGCTCACATCTTCACAGTTAAAGTGCCAATATGTTTGTTCGTGACCCGCCACTGATGGTACAGCGGCTTTGGCTTGAGTCTTAAAATACAGTGTGTACTTGGTACACTATCTACAACAGGTTCTTTTGTTGGCATTTAATTTAGAACCTTTAACATTAATGGAATCTTTCCAATGCACAAAGGATTCTTTATAGTGCAGGGAAAAAACTATAGCACTTCCTTAGGTTATTAAAATGTTCTTTATACTAAGAAAAAAAATGTTTTTTTTAAGAACTGTTTACTGAAAGGTTCTTTGGGGAACAAAAATGGTTCTTTTATGGGATCACTGCGAAAACTTCCTTTTGGAACCTTTATTTTTAAGAGTGTACAGTCTTAGAAGAAAAGGTTCTATATAGAACCTTAAAGGGTTCTGTCAGGTGTTTCATATATAGAAGGGGTTCCCATCATGGGATCATTTTATGGATTTTGTTGTAATTAATTAATTTTGTTTTAATTCATTATTTTATTTTGATTAAATTTTATTAATTAAATAGCTCATAAACATACTTTATCACTAGAAAAAGTTATAATATTTCCTGTTAAACATAAAGTATTATGCAATCATTTAAAGGGATAGTTCACCGCAAAATTAAAATTCACTCATTAAAACCTATATGAGTTTCTTTCTTCTGTTGAACACAAAAGAAGTCATTTTAAAGGGGACCTATAATGCCCCTTTCACAAGATGTAACAAGTTTCTGGTGTCCCCAGAATGTGTCTGTGAAGTTTCAGCTCAAAATACCCCACAAATCATTTATTATAGCTTGTCAAATTTCCCCGTATTTGGGTGTGAGCAATAACACACAGTTTTTAAATGCAAATGAGCTGCTGCTCCCGGCCTCCTTTCCAGAAGAGGGCGGAGCTTTAACAGCTCGCGCTTCGGTTGCTCAACAACAACAAAGCTGGAGAATCTCACGCAGCCAAAATGAGGATTGTCAGTAACGGTGTTCAGCCTTACATTGTTCAAACCGGAGTCGGACACTGATGGAGAGACTCAGGAAGAAGTTACAACTTTTAGAATGAAACTGGACGTTTCTGAATGGTTAGTGGATAAATTTATGTAGCTGCTGTGGAGTTGATTCAACTCATCGACTAGCATGTGCCGTCATGTTAATCTTTTGTGCAAATCCAGCGTTGAATTGACCCTCGTTTGTGAAGCAGTCCGGTGTACAATGACGACATGTCAACAACACTCTACTACAACAACTCTTCCTCTTCTCTAAAGCAGCCCAACATGGCCTCACCCCCTTTGTTGTGTGTTCTCGGGGGCGGGGTTTATGTAAATTTTAGGGTTAGTGATGTCACTAACATGGGAAGAAGCTCGTTGTAGTCCCTACCAGCCGTTTGTTGTAGTCCTTAAACAGAGAATTCTTTAAAAGAAAATATCTCCCTTTGCATTGAACTTTGAGCGTCGTAACTTTTTATGCTCAAACAGCAACATTACACACTAACTAAAGTTTAAAAAAGGGAAATCATAATCAACCACCCCTTTAAAGAATGTTGGTAGGATTAGGGTTGACGGTAGCCATTGACGTCCATAGTATTTTTTTCATTAATTGTTTGATTAAAAACATTCTTTAAAATATCTTCAACAGAACAAAGAAACTCATACAGGTTTGGAACATGAGGGTGAGTAAATGATGACAGAATTTTCCTTTTTGGGTGAACTATCCCTTTAAGACATTTCTCCCATTTGGCATAAAGGGTTCTTTAAAATTGAGCCGAGAACCCCAATGAACCTTTTTTCTAAGAGTGTAGAGCATCATTTTCTTTTAAGCTTGAAAACTTTTTCAGTTCATTTCTAGTGTACATTATCTCATTAGCTAACCTGTTTGCCCAAACATGGATTTTTAACATATTATGCACAACATAAATCACACAAGAGAGTGATGATAAAATATTTAAAACACATTTGTAAGATGCTGTTTTTACTACAGAAGATTCTGTAGTCTCATCCGCCATCTTGATAATTTTTATCAGGCCAGCATTATTACATCTTTCTGCTACATAGGGAAAGATGTGACCATTGAGTGCATAAAGTGAATACAAACCAAAAATACAGTAAAACAGTAATATTGTGAAATATTATAACAATTTAAAATAACTGTTTTCTATTTGAATATATTTTATAATGTAATTTATTCCTGTGATCATTTTCATCATCATTACTCCAGTCTTCAGTGTCACATGATCCTTCAGAAATTATTCTGATATGATGATTTGCTGCTCAAGAAACATTTCTGATTATTATCAATGTTGAAAACATTCCTTAATGTTTCTGTGGAAACAGAAACAGTTTTATTTCTTTTTAGGATTCTTTGATGGATAGAAAGTTCAAAAGAACAGCATTTATTTGAAATAGAAATCCCCTGTAACACTATTACTGTCACTTTTGATCAATTTAATGCATCCTTGTTGAATAAAAGTATTAATTTCTTTTACATAAACAAAATCTTATTGATGCTAAACGTTTTAACAGTAGTGCATTTCATCAGAACACATGACTAATTTTAAATGGCTGTCATTAGAGAAAGATGCTGAAACTGTGTGGTTAACCAATCACAACAGAGGTCATTCTTAAAGCTACAGTAGCAAAATCAGCTTGATTAACTGGGTCAGAGAGAGTGTGAAAAATGATCATGACAAACTAAATTATGATTGTTTTTTTTGTTTTGTTTTTTTTGCGAAGGAAACTTTCGCTTACAGTACATTATAAGTGGACTTGCAGAAAAAACATAGCGCTACAAACATGTAGAATACGTCCTCTTTAAAGCAGAAATGAGTACAATAACTGTGCCAGCAGTGGCATCAGATACGCTCAAAAATTGGTTGTTTGTGTCAGAGTTGCTGGATTTAATGAGATGTCGGTCTCTGAGAGAACTGCACGAACACACACATACGCCAACGCGCGCACACACACACACACACACACACATTTGCCTGAAACATCAGAGTGATCAAAAGAAAACCTTGTTCCTTATGCTCATTTATTTTCTCATTTGCTTGTATTGCTCTATCTCTCCTATGCTCTCCACCGTTCTTTCCATGTGCATGTGTAAGTGTTTCTGCGCTCACTCCACATGTTGTTCTATCAATAATGAGCTGGTTTTCATATCGACAATAACCGGGTCTTTAAATGTCAAAACGGCTGCTACATAACAGTTTAATGCTTTACCAATATTGTGAACAAACACCATTACATGGATCAATCACAGATTGATTGAAACTGAATTGGGATTTAGAGCAGAAGACAAATAAAAAGAACAAAATCATAATTTTACTTAGCAAGGATGCATTAAATTGACCAAAAGTGACAGTAAAGACATATTACAAAAAATATGTATATTTTCCAAATAAATGCTGTTCTTTTAAACTTTCTGTTCATCAAAGAATCCTGAAATAAAACGTATCAGAGTTTCCACAAAAATATGAAGCAGCACAACTGTTTTTAACATTGATAATAATAAGAAATGTAAAATCAGCATATTAGAATGATTTCTGAAGGATCATGTGACACTGAAGACTGGAGTAATGATGCTGAAAATTGCTGAAAATAAATTATATTTTAAAATATATTACTATATAAAAAAGTTATTTTTTTTATTTTTTATTTTTATATAGTAATTTTTTAAAATTGTAATAATATTTCACAATATTACTGCTTTTACTATAGTTTTGATCAAATAAATGCAGCGTCTGTGAGCAGAAGAGACATTAAAAAAATCTTACAGACCCCAAATCTTTTAATGGTAGTAGAAATGTTCACATAAATACACAAATGTCCATGAATCAAGAAATAAAACTGACAAATGTAAGAATAAAAATAAGAGAATGAATATAAATAAAAAATAGGAAATAAATATGAGAGCAGAGTACTAAATTGCTTGAGAAAAATGCAATTTTCAGTCATTTTAGGTACAACCAGCAAGTTGACGTTTTCTAGCACGAAGATATTAAATAAAATGAATAAGTAGTTTCACGTTTGTCTTTACACATTTTTTCAGTAGAAAGTTTCTTATTAACTTAAAAATGAATGAATAACCACCTCGAGGTGTGCAGTAAAGGAGGTTTGATGAATGTTCATGCAATGAATGTTCAAGTATTTTTATTTACTTTTACGTTGAATCATGTAGCAGATGATGTTATACAAATGAGGAAAAACAAACTATTTATCATTACTTAAAAAAGCCAAGAAGGTAACACTTTATTTTGATGGTCCACTTTAGTCATTCTACTTCTACTAACTATAAGTTACTTTGCAACAACATGTCAACTAACTCTCACTGGAGTATTAGTAGACTGTTAGGTTAGGGTTTGGGTTAGTAGAATAAGTTGACATGTAGATGCAAAGTTACTTATAGTCAGTAGAATGTCTATGGAAGCTTGTTTCTGACACTGAATAAAAAAAAAAAAAAGGTAATTGCGACTTTTAATCTCACAATTCTGACTTTTTTCTTGCATTTGCGAGTTTACATTCTTTTTTTTCTCAGAATTGCGTGAAATAAACTTGTAAATGCGATAAAGTAACAAAAGTTACAAAGTTGTGAGAAAAGTCAGAATTGTGAGATATAAACTCACAACTGTAAGAAAAAAAGTCACAATTGCGCGATAAAAAGTCGTAATTGTGAGTTTTAAATCACAATTATCTTAAATTGTTTTATTCCGTGGCGAAAAGTTCACATCTCGCAATTCAGACTTTTTTTCTCAGAATTGCATGAAATAAACTTGCAATTGCGAGTTATTTCTGACAATTGTGAGAAAAAAAGTCAGAATTGCAAGATATAAACTCGCAATTGTGAGAAAAAAGTCAGAATTGTGAGATATAAACTCACAATTGTGAGAAAAAAGTCAGAATTGCGAGATATAAACTCGCAATTGTGAGAAAAAAAGTCAGAATTGCGAGATATAAACTCGCAATTGTGAGAAAAAGTCAGAATTGCGAGATATAAACTCGCAATTGTGAGAAAAAAGTCAGAATTGCGAGATATAAACTCGCAATTGTGAGAAAAAAGTCAGAATTGTGAGATATAAACTCGCAATTGTGAGAAAAAAAAAGTCAGAATTGTGAGATATAAAATCACAATTGCGAGTTTCAAGTCAGAATTGCGAGTTTCATGTCACAATTATCTTTTAAATGGTTTTATTCCGTGGCGGAAAGTTTATATCTCGTCATTCTGACATTATCCCCCGGTTTCACAGACAAGGCTTAAGCTAGTCCTAGACTAAAATGCATGTTTGAGCCGTTTTAACTGAAAGAAACTTGTACTGACATATCTTAAAATATGTCAGTGCCATTGTTTTATCTTAAGATGAACACCAGTAATGTTCTTTTCAAGTGTACATTTATAAAAGTTACTTAAATATCCTAATTGAACTAAGGCCTAATCCTGGCTTAGCCTAAGCCCTGTCTGTGAAACCGGGCCTATAACTCGCAATTGCAAGTTTATATCTCGCAATTCTGACATTATAACTCACAATTGCAAGTTTATATCTCGCAGTTCTGATAAAAAAAGTCAACTCTCAAATAAAAAGTCGCAATTGCAAGTTTCAAGTCAGAATTGAGAGATAAAAAGTCACAATTATCTTTTAAATTGTTTTATTCTGTGGCAGAAAGTTTATATCTCGCAATTCTGACTTTTTTTCTCATAATTGCGAGTTTATATCTTGCGATTCTGATAGTCTAACTTACAATTACAAGTTTATATCTCGCAATTGCGAAAAAAAATAGGCAGAATTGTGAGATAAAAAGTTGTAATTATCTTTTAAAGTGCCCCTATTATGGATTTTTGAAAATTACCTTTCATGCAGTGTGTAACATAGCTCTAAGTGAATGAAAACATCCTGCAAAGTTTTAAATCTGAAAGTGCACCGTATATAAATTTATTGTCTCTCAAAAGTAAGAGTCGACTCAGAGTCAATTAAAGTCAAACTAATCCCAAGCCGTTTCGTTGTGACATCACAACGTAACATTAGCATATTGCCCGCCCACTTCATGCGTGCGCAGACGCCAGGGAAAACTTAAAACCCCTCAAACACTGCCAATACGTGAAGAATCAGTGGTTAAAGTTCATCTGTACAGCGATACCACAGCAGTATAGCCCGAACCTTGTGCTGTGTTCCCATCATTTTACTGACGACTGCTTCTTCAACCTAAATGCGTTCAACGAGGGATTCGCAAGCCGGTTGTTATTGAAGGATGGGTCAGTACCCAGTTTATTTGGACCAGCTTCTTCTACCTCTGAATCACAGCCTGTAAGTATGATTAATAATTGTTGCTGTTATGTTCTCTGTAGCATGCACAATACATATTTAGTTGTGTGTGTTGTGTACACTCTGCGCAGCTTGTAGGTCTCCGGCTAACCAGCTAACAGCAATATGTGTTCGCTCGCAATTGTCTAGAAATGTGTCACATGTTTTTCGTTGTTATTACTTGGAGTTATGATAAAGAATAGAGCAATATGTTGGTGTACAACTGCAGTGCTTTATCAATACGTTTCTGCGTTGGGCTAATGCATGTACCATGACTGTTTGTGTGTTTACCACCGAGCTGTGGGCTAGGTTCGCTAACATAAGCACAAAACAACTTAATTCTTTATTTTAAGTCTTTATTTTTAGAACAGAGCGGAGCACCATCATTATTATAATACAATGTAAGTGATGCAAGCACTGTATACTGTACTCCGTGTTAACCAGCAGAAGTCATCTGACCAATTACCGCAGATTAGCGTCATGCAAATGAGGGGTTCGGCAAAAGGAGCGAATCGTTGAGCAAATAAGGTAAAAAAATAAATGCATATTATAAGACAATGAAAGTGTTTTTTAAACCTGTTGTTGGGGACTCCCAAAACAAAAATAGGAACCTTTCAAATGCCATAATAGGGGCATTTTAAATTGTTTTATTCCATGGTGGAAACAAGCTTCCATAAATGGTCTGTTGGCGGAGCATCAAAATAAAGTGTTTGCAGATTTTAAGCAGACAGTCTACTAATACTCGAATAACTGCTAGCTGACATGTAGTTGCAAAGTTATTTATAGTTAGTAGAATGTCTAAAGTGGACTATTGAAATAAAGTGTTACTGCCAACAATACTACTACCACAGTACTAAGAGTAAACCAAAGCTAGAGCGGAAGTGTAACTGCAGAAGGAGTTTAAAATGCTGATTGAAAGTGGCTTTATTTATGGTTATGGATTAGTTTTAAGGGCCGGAAGAGAGGGAAGAGGAGGAGGAGGTGTGTCTTCAGCTGTTTTTGAAGGTTGTGATGGTCTCAGCAGATCGTGTGGAGGCTAGAAGTGAATGGGACATTATTCAATGCAACTCTTCCGTTCTGTGTCACAGCATTAGATAATCACATATTTAGCCATCTGCATGTCTGAAATGCTGCAGGATCTTTTGTTTTCTTAAACATGTTTTGCTCAATGTGTTTTAATCAGCAGGTGTTTGGGTGATTTTCAGTGGGTGTATGAAGTCAGATTTCCTCAAGTTCACACAGGTGTACATCAATTGTTTTAGTATTTCTGTGAAAAGTTTTGCTTGTGCGATCTTTGTTTACAATAAATTAGTTTTATGTTTTATATTGAGACATTTTTAAGTGTCCAAATAATTTCACCACATTCCAATCATCTATAAAACTGTAAAATGTTCTGCAAGGCCAGATCATTAACAAAAACTGAAACTATGCAGTATTAGTATGTCTGTTTTGTCCCGAATTATAAATAAATTTGCCCCGGGGGGTCACGGTCAGGGTCACAAGTCACGGACAGAATAGACAATAAAATCACCATGGAAACTAGATTCTCTAACCTTGCATTAACTTCAAAACCAATCAGAATGAAGGTGTACTTTTTTCAAATGTAGGTTATTTACATTTACATCTGAAGCAGCCAAAGGTTACGTTTTAAACACCCACGTTTAGTGGATGAAATTTGAAAGTTAAAGACAATTTTTTAAGAACTTTTTCCACTTTAAAATAATTCCACCAGTAATGAACCCAAACCACATGACAGATTATTATATTACTTGCATAAACTGTGTGCCGCTCTGAATGTGACGTCACTGGGCTTTGAGGTTGAGGGTATCAACACAGCATGACACTTCTCGTATCTTCAACTCCAGAATTCAAACATATAGAGACATATACAGTACATAAAAATACCAGAAGATAACAGGAGAACTGGAATGATGGTTTAACATGTTCCCGGACCATCAGCCTCAGGAGGAGACGACGTGTGAACACACAGACAGTGTTGTTGATTGGAAGCACATCTGATTGTGACCTTTGTGACTTACCTTACATCTGAAGAGAGAAAACTCACAGTGACCCGCAGCCTCTATCTGTCACATTCAATTACTTCACACACACACACAAACACACACACACACACAGACACAAAAGAAAGAAAAATCACAAATGAGATCTCTCTTCAATATCTCAGCTGTTTCTCCTAGATTGCAATGAGATTAAATGGTGACCTTTGCTCCAGTCTCCTGCATCTCAGATGTTTCTACTGTGGAAAAGACCCCAGTAATCTGACATTTGTCTCCTCCAGTATTTCAAAAGCAACCTCATCAATGTCTCAAACTGTGCTCAGATTTGCCAAGATACTAAATTCTTCAATCAAAAGTCAGAGATCTTAAACATGTTTTCATCAAATCCTTCCAAGACCAGCTGCACATGAATAACTGTGTGACAACTATTGACTTTTGATACACTAAAAATTGCTGGGTTAAAAATAACCCAAGTTGAGTTCAAAATGGACAAACTCATCAATTGGGTTGTTTTGACCCAGTGGTTGGGTTAAATGTTTGCACAACCTGCTGGGTAGTTTTATTTAACTCAACTATTGTTTAAAGATTACTGTATTGCTTGCTTAAAATGAACCCAAAATAGGTTGGAAATTAACATTTATTAATATGTTTAATAAATGAACATTTACTAATAAGTTGAATAAATAATAAATAATAAACATTTATTAAATTGCTTATTAATAAATGTTCACATTTTGATTATTACTTTTGCCTCTAGTAATTATGGGAAATTTTTAATTTCCAACCTATTTTGGGTTCATTTTAAGCCAGCCATACAGTAATTTTTAAACAATATGGGTTAAATAAAACTACCCAGCAGGTTGGTCAAACATTTGTTTTTAACCCAGCATTTTTTTAGAGTGTAGATTTAGCCATGAACAAATCTATAAATATAAATGAGTTCACGAGAAAAATCCGAGACAATGCTGACACATAAATTAAACAAACTGCAAACTCAATTAAGTCTCCTGAGCTATGAAAGAGTAATTGTTAACTAAAACTAAGACAATTAAAATTTGTTTTTTGTTAATTAAAATAAAGCTAAAATAAAATAAAGTAAAAATTAAATTATCATTAAATAGTTTATTAATTATTATATTATTATAAACAGGGTTGGGGAGTAACGGAATACATGTAACGGCATTACGTAATCAGGATACAAAAATCCAGTAACTGTAATTCGTTACAGTTACGTCAAAAAACGTAGTAATCAGATTAGAGTTATATTTTGAAAAAAGGGGGGATACTATCAGGATTACAATCGTTTCATTTAAAACTAAATAAATCATTATTTTGCCATAATAACACATATTAAGCGCTGCTTGATTATACTGTATTTCCTGATTCTGTTGCCAGTGATGACTCACGTGAGCCACCCGCTGGTGCATGCGCAAATAACACCCGTCTACAATCGAAAACGCTTTCAATTCATGGAAATTTCGCTGTTATTTTGTTTTCAAAGAAGAAAATTCAAACAACATGGTTGTACAGTGCAAACTCTGCCTTCCAGCTACGAAAACACTTTCTTTATTAAAGGACTAATTCAGGGCTGTGTATTCCCAAGTTTTGGAAATAAGACATGATTGATTAGTTTTAATAGGTTTTAAAAGTAACCAAAATGCTAAACATTAAAATTAAAGCAGAACAAACATGTACAGAAATCTGAGCTTGTTCAGTTTGTTTATGGTCTGATGTGACTTTTATATTTTTAAGCTCTAAACAACAACAACGATAATAATAATAATATTGCAATAGATAATTTATCAGATTTGTAAAATATTTTTATTCAAACGTATGGAACGTGTAACAGACGTTCTACCCCACACATCATTTTTTATAGCATGTTAAATTTGTCACTTTTGAGGGTGAGCAAAAACGCTCGTTTTTTTGTGTGTGTCCCTTTAAATGCAAATGAGCTGCTGCTCCCAAGAAGAGGGCGGAGTTTCAAGAGCTCATGTTAGCAGCTCCAATTACCTCACGCAGACTCACTGGAAATATCAGAAACTGTTCAGTCTTTTATGTTCAAACCGGAGTCGGACAAAGATGGAGAGACTCAAGAAGAAGTGACAACATGTAGAATGCAACAGGACGTTTCTGAATGGTTTCTGATGTGGAGTTAACTATCTTAAAGTCATTGATTAGCATATTCTGTCATGATAATCTAAGAATTGCTCATGTGGGAACTGTTGTAAAATGCCTACAGAGCCAGAGAATATATGCTGCATGAAGATAGAACAGGTATAGTTTAGTTTAATTACGGTTATAACTTAAGTTGTCATCTTGCTTTTATGACATGCTATTGCATTTGTGTTACATACTGTATTGCAATAACATGGCCTCACCCCCTTTGTTGTGTGTTCTCGGGGGCGGGGTTTATGTAAATTTTAGGGTTAGTGATGTCACCAACCCAGGAAGAAGCTCGTTGTAGTCCCTACCATAGATATACATAATAAAGGCTAGATGTCTTACGGCGGAGTCTCTAACGTCATCACCGGCGGCCATCTTGTCACAGGCAAGCTTTCTGTCGGCCTCTGTGGTACCTGATGTAAGGTGAGCGATCTGCACGAACACAAATACTCTTATCTCGCTGAAATCTTGACGGATTTACAAATGGATTGGTTTCTTACAAACGTTATTAACGTGGCTATAATTCTGGATGCTTGAACATGTTGAAATTGCAGCTTTTCTTTTCGAAAAACGACTTAATCGTGCAGCATAGTTGTGTATCACGGCTACTTGCGCAAGTTATCAAGGCTGAGACCACAATCGAGCTGTTCAATTATACAGGCTTTACTGACACCAATAACGATTTCATGACAACTAATCTTTTGTCTAAATTACAATCTTTGTGTAATTTAGTGAGACCTAGTAGTTACAGTTTAGCTGCTACCCAGCAATTTTACATCAGTGGGAGAGGAAGAATTGCTCTTTCTTTTCAATATAACTTAAGTTGCACATGCTTTCCAATCGGTTTGGTTTGTTAAAAACATCTTACATTATGATACAGGAAATTGCTGGCTTTATAGGAGAAGATGCCATACTTTTGCGCAGCCTAGTAAATGGCCCAACCCTGAAGAAGTTAAAATAAACATGTAATAATTCAAATTATTTTATTATAATAGTAATATTCATATTATAAAAGTGTGTGTATATATATATATATATATATATATATATATATATATCATGTTGCCATTCTGTACACTGAGTTTTAGTAGCCTATATATTGATTTAACATAAATACCTTGTGCGTGTGTATATTCATTGCACCTATCTGTTCTGTTCAATGTTATTTTCATATGGAATTCCATGGTTATAATTATTCAAAAGTATGCAGTGTCATAAGTACATCTCTGACGTTTATAACAAACCAAACAGTTTGAAAATCGGTAGAAAATTGAGCAAGTTATGATTATTTAAAAAGTACATGCACCATTAAAACACAATGTTACGAGTGAGCGAGCTGACTGTGAGAAGATGGCCGCCAGGTGCGGACGTCGACCTCCATTGGCCAGCAGCGCGGACGAGACATCTAGCCTTTATTATGTATATCTATAGTCCCTACCAGCCATTTGTTGTAGTCCTTAAACAGAGAATTCTTTAAAAGAAAATATCTCCCTTTGCATTGAACTTTGAGCGTCATAACTTTGCATATGTTGTATATGCTCAAACAGCAACATTACACACTAACTAAAGTTAAAAAAGTGAAATCATAATCAACCACCCCTTTAATATTTAATTTAGAAATGTTTAATTTTGCATGCGACTATTATAAGGGAGTGTCATTAAACTAATCTTTAACATTAGAGAGGTGTGGCGTTCATTGAGATCCACAGTGCTCTGTAATATTATGTTATACTTGCATATTATTTTTAGTTTCATCTTGTTTCCAAGTTGAATAGTTTCCATGTCTGGTCTCCATGGTGATGGAATATTAAATGTGTTTTTCTTTTTTCTTTTTTTTTTTGTCAGAAACTCAGAACAATGTGAAACTTTGAACTTTCCTTTCAGGCTTTATTTAGATATCACGCAGCCAAAGAGCAAATGAAACACGCATATGAAAAGCACAGACCAAACGTCACAACAAACATGATATTAGATTACAGCAAACATCACGTCTGTCCTGTGCGACTTTGACATGAATACAAAGAACAAAACACAAAAAAAGGCTGCAAAATTTCAGCTTTACAAGCGGAAAGAGCTCTCAAAGCAACACTCAGAGGAGATGCACTCATGCTAATAATTCAAAGTGCTGGACAAATTGGATTACAGCATCTCACATCTTTCCTGTCCTCTAATCTGTCTGTTGTGAAAGGTAAACAGAAAAAGTACTTGTGTAAATATATAAATAAATGTATGAATGAATGCATTAATCTTGTAGTAGCTTTGACTGTGCAGAGTTCAGGCTTACATCATTGTGGCGAGGCTACACAAGGTCCAGGGTGGCACTGACTGACGGATGGTCCACCCACGCAATCAAATGAGACACAAAAGTAATTTCTTTGTGGGAAAGGAGGAAAAATCATGCATAGATGACAATAATAATTACTCAAATACATAAATTTAGTGGATGTCACTCCTGGAACTTTGCAGTGTGTACGTGGCCGCTGGTCAAGCATGAAAAACAAAAGATTTTATATTGATTTTATATCGCCTAAAAAGCATGCAAAGAGAGGTCCCTAAAGCTGTCAATCATCTTAGTTCATTGTGATGACGCGATCTCACGAGGTTCCGTTATAATCAGTAACGAAGCTGTCTACACTGCATAATGAATTTATTACTTGCATAATGTCTACACTTTGTTATAATGAGAGGATTTGCGAGCGTGCAGAACTCGGTTTTGAGCGGTGAGTGGATTCTATCTTAAAGGGTTAGTTCACCCAAAAATTAAAATTCAGTCATTAATTACTCACCCTCATGTTGTTCCACAACTGTAAGACCTTTGTTCATCTTCAGAACACAAATGTAAGATATTTTTGATGAATCCAAGAGGTTTTTTTTGTTAATCTCTTTTTGTGCACAAAAACAAAACAAAAATACTGACTTTATTCAACAATATCTTTATTTTAATTTAGTTTACGTCCAGCACTTCCAGGTTCTACATCAGAACGCCGACTCAGTGTTTCAGAAGATGTGTCATAGCGCCCCCTATCGTATAACAGTGAAAACACAGAAACCCGGAAAAGTTCGTGTTTGGCGGGAAAACGTTTTCTCACAACTAACGGAAAATTCCGTGTTTGGCAGGGAAAGAGTTAATGTTTTTACTCACATTTGTGCAGTGTTGAGGGGCATTTTTTTTTTTTTTTTTTAAATTTATATAAATAAATTGGTGACACTTTATTTTACAGTGCCGTAATTACATTGTAATTACTCAAATAAGTACTGAGTACTATTAATTACCTACATGTACTTATTATAGAGTTACAGTTAAGGTTAGGGTTTGGTTTAGGGTTAGTTACTTGTAATTATGCATAATTTACTGTTATTACTATAGTAAGTACATGTAGTAACGTGTAACTACGGCACTGTAAAATAAAGTGTTACCAATAAATTAAAAAATATTTTTTTAAAATAAGTTTTTATTAAACCATGGCACACTGTCCATGTTATCTCCATGAATGAAAATGAGAAATGTGAATCTTTTTTAAAGTGAATTTTACATAAGTTTTTTTTTTTTTTTTTTAAATGGAAGATTGCTGCCATCTACTGGAGAACAAACACTTTTAAAATAAAAATAACATTTTAGATGGCTTCAAAGCATTACTCAATGGCTCATCTGCCATTTACATTGGTATACATCTTTTCACAAGTTTTTTATTTAGATTTATGTTTAGACATTATAAAATAATTATAACAATAAAAAATGACTCTTTTTCAAAGTTTAACTTTTTTTTTTTTTTTTTGCGATTATGACATTATTACAGTCAAACCTGAACATAGTGTTATCATTTATGTGTTTTGTGTGTATTTTTGCATTTGTTCTCCATCATGGATGTGTTGTGGTGTCACTCCATCATTTCTGTGTGTGTTGTGCATTGTAGCTGATATACTTTTAACAAATTATGTAACAGAGAGCAACAACGGCAGCCCATTTTTTCATTTCTTATGAGTGATTTTGTGGGTTTAGGGGGTGTTGTGTGTTTACTCCATCAGGGATGTGTTGTGGTATTGCCCCTTCATTTTTTGTGTTTTTTTGCATTGGGTTGACAAAATTTTGATAAAAATTTGTGCATGTGCTGTAGGGTTGCCACTTCACTTCTGTGTATTTATGTTCTGTGTTGTGGCTGATTTAGTTTATTTATTTTACAAATATAAAAAAAGTAACGATTTTTCATTTCCCCATTCATTTCAATGTGGAGTCTCGGGAGAACACGAACATCCTGAGAGGATGCTGCATGCTAACACACAACCAGATATCATATAGATTTTTTGTTTGTAGAGCTAGCAAGTGTCAACCACGACATTAAGTCTCATGCCATTTAGATAAAGGGAACCTTTTTTTTTTTTTAATTATTTCAGTAAATGTCATTTGGGGTCAAAAAGATCTGAAAAGCTTAGAAGGGTACCTCTGATTGGCCATTGTGCACATTGCTCAACGCTGCAAAAACACCTTTAAAATAGAAACCTTTGATGCTCTCCAGAGCGCAAACACAGATATGCCCTGATTGGATCGTTTGCCAAATCGCCAATATGCTATTATTACAGAGAGAACTGATCCAAGACCAGCAGTTATGAGCAGCTTTTCCCTCTAAAAGCAATCAGAAACAGCAGCAGCAGGCAGTGGTTTGAGTGAGAAACTCAAACAATCTCAAGATTGTGGCAGGGGAAGGCTACACACGCTCCGTCTATGATCATTTACCTTCGTTTATTGTTCTTATTCTGATCGTTGGTTATTTTATTATTTATAAATGGATTTTGTTGTTTTCATGAAACTGTTGACTGACAATAAATCACATTTAACTGATCTTATTTGTCAAAATTAAGAGACTTCTTTCAAAAACAAAAACAAAAAAATCTTACCATTACTTTTGAATGTTGGTGTATGTGAAACATTATACGAGCCTTCAAATAGTAGTGTGCTACATTGTTGTCACATGACCTCATTACAATACATGTTTAATTCTGCAAGTGGGAATAAAAGTTGTTACTTTGGATAAAAATGTTTCAACCCATGGCAGTTTAATAAAATAATTAGTCAATATTCAGTATTGCATACTGTTATATTACTGCATTAGGATGTATACTGTGCACAGTATGCATACAAAAAGATTCTTTTGGATGGATGGATGGATGGAAAGTAATAATGGCTGTCACTTTGAATCAGTCTCTATTTTAATTCATTATTTGATTGGACTCCTAACAGTTTTTACACAAAGTTGAATAAAAATGAAAAATAACTGTTTTTAGTTTCAAGATAATAAAAGGATGCAACCACAAGTAATACTATCATTAAAAATAGTAAGCAGTATACAGCATTCAAGCTAGTATTCCATTCAAAGTATAGCCAAGATGTTAAAAATTCATGGATGATATTACTTCCAATTCATTCATCATACTTGAAATTAAAGTTCAGGTCAAGTTCATTGCATTGTGGGATCACACAAAGCGCTTATTTGCACAGTGCACATTTTCACATACTGTATGCAGCAGGTCATCCATGTAGTCTATGCAAACAGTACATTCACATACTGCACAAAGTATACAAACCGCAGAAGTGATACGAGTAGCATCTCCTTATCTTCCCTTCTTTCTCTACTTCAGTCCACTGCACAGATCTGCGCACACACACAGGCTTTCGTAAAACCACTTTACCACTCACACACACACCAACCTTCACCTTATCTCCTCTCCTTCTGGTACTTTATTGCTGTGTTTGATGGATAGAGTGACCTGGTTTCCAAAAAAGAAAAGATGCTCAGGTGAACACTCACTGCGACCTCACAGCGCTCTCAAGTTTTCCATTTTCACTTCTAATCTAGTTCCGTCTGAAGGTTTAGTTAGTTTGTTTTCTGTGGATCTCAGACCTCTGTCATGTCGGTCCGTGTTTGATTGCTCTCAATAGTGATAAGACGCTATTCTTCAGCTAAGCGAACACTTTTTACTAGCGCGTTTTCCATCTTTGAAACTAATAAACATTACCAGAAATTTGTGTAGGCTACTACTATATATTCCTGTAAATGAGAATTTCATTCCCCCCCCACCAGAAGTACACTTATATTGTTAGTCAAGGTCTCTTGCACCAGTGCGGTTTAGTTTTCATGAACATTTAATTCCTACTAAAGACTTCTCCCTGTAAATGAACTCTATTTCTGTTTTGTTGCTGAACACTGATGTAATGCATGACCCTAGAATCTAATAATAAAGTCCAAAAGCCCAAATAACAAGTGACATATTTGCCAAAATGGTCATCTTACATAAATAATGCCAGACAAAGCACAAGAGGACGTAGAAAAGGTAAGAAGAAGACAAGAAAGCAAAAATTTCAAAATAAAAGACATAAGAGTTAACATAAATTACTGTCAAAGTAAAACGTTTGAGGTCGGTAAGATTGTGTTCACCAAAGCTGCATTTATTTGATTAAAAATATTATGATTTAAAATAAATGTTTTCTATTTGAATATATTTTCTAAAATGCAATTCATTCCTGTGATCAAAGCTGAATTTTTAGCATCATTGCTCCAGTCTTCAGTGTCACATGATCCTTCAGAAATCACTCTAATATGCTGATTTGTTGCTCAAGAAACATTTTTTATTATTATCAATGTTGAAAACAGTTGTGCTGCTTCACATTTTTGTGGAAACTGTGATACTTTTTTTTTTTTTCAGGATTCTTTGATGAACAGTCAGAAGTTCTAAAGAACGGAATTTTAAAAAAATCTTTTACATTAAAAGATAACATTTTACTGTCACTTTTGATCAATTTAATGCATCCTTGCCGAATAATTTCATACTGACCCCAAACTTTTGAATGGAAGTGTACATATTAGGGGTGTGACGAGATCGTTTTGCTTTTTATAGAAATAAAAACCTTAATTCAGTTGGATAACGGTCGCTTCAATCCCATCCAGCTAATCCGACAGGAGCTGCAGAGTCATACGTAGTGCAGCAGGAATCAGAGCTCACTAATCACGTGACGAGAGTAAGTGACGAGATGACTGACAAGACTATGGCGGAGGATTTGTTGCACAACAGAGCCTAAAAGCGTCTGATAAATGGCTTATCTTGTAGAATGCTTGCTCAGCACCACTATTCCCTATTTACAGAGTACGCATGATTGCGAAATCGAAAGCGAAAATAAAACGCGAGCGCACATTCAAATGCGATTTCAATACCCGCATTTTGAAAGCGGCTCCCTCATGCATGTAAATATTTCCCATTATGAAAGCATCTTAGGCTGGGCTGTGTAGTTGTAACCATCTCTTAGCTCTGTATCATGCTTGAAGAAAAATTTGGTCTATTTGCACTTTGAATATTGAGAGAGTACTTTGATTGTGGTTACACTTATCGTTCTCGTGAACCTAATCTCGTTTCTCCTTTTGTCTCCTGAGCTAACGGTCTCGTCACACCCCTAGTACATATGTTAGTAATTTTTAAACAGTTTAGCTTTTACACTATTAAGCTATTACTTCCAATAAGCACCAGTACAACATGACAGAAATGCTACATCACTTATTTTTGCACAGCCTTACACCCGAACGAATGGATGCAATAATCAAAACAAGCTTTCTTTTAAATAGCTTTGGGAAGTAAAATCAGCTGCACGGTTTGTTTAAGCAAATCAGTTCCCTCAAATTGCTCATTTTAATAGTTCAGCACCATAAATCAAAGTCCCTGTATGTGACCGTGCTTGTGCATTTAGTGAACTAAATATTTAGTTAAATAAACAATGTTTTTAGTTTTATTAGTAGTATATTTATGGGGCTATGCTGTCATCCTAATTGTTATTGTGCCTCTTCTATTTTTTTAATGATATAATCTAGTAATTTTCTAAAAGATATTGTCTCCTGTCAGTTTCAATGTATTAAGCAACTAATTTTTAACTCCAGCAAGCGTGTGAAATCTTTCCCAACACGTCTAAATCTCATCGCATGCCATTTAACTACATGGCATGAATTATAGAACGGCGCGCAGGGGTCTGGCAGTATGTAAATGTGCCATTCAATAATAAGGCTCAGCTGCATTATGCGAGTTTACAAATGTTGAACACGAGCAGACTGAATCAGAAAAGCCCTCAGCAAATGACTCAGCACATAAGGAACACTTCTCAAACTGTTTGTGTTGATGAAGATACGTGCGCATCTCAAAATCCTGTGGAAGACACTAATGAAGACGCGAAGAGGAGGTAAATGACAGTCTCGAGTTCCTTCCCCATCTGGAGAAGTTTTTAATGGAGGAACAAACACCATAAGCTACCCTTCCATATCAGTCTCGCGCTCTCGAACGGGTAATGACATGGGCGCTGACGTGTTCCTTCCCTCGCAGGTAAACTCTCAGCGAGAAACAGACACGTATGAGCGCGCCAAGGGCTGAAGCTCCCGTCGATCTTTAAACAGATGGAGAAACATCGGGAGTTCAGGCGTGGTTCCCTGTAGACGGCCACATTTATGCTGAAGAACATGAAACAGGGACTTTGTGAGACATTCATCAGATCTCATGCATTATAGAAGGAGCGGAAAAGGAGACAGATGTGAGATGGTACAAGAAACTCGGTGCTAGCTCGCTTTAACAGATCACACGTGAACACGACAGGCTCTCTGCATCAAAGTGTACCATCTGTTTAAATATACATCTACCTGCTATATATGTTGTGGATATATAAGCAAAAGGACATCCAAGTCCTTGTCAATTATATACATGGCTGTTGTAAAAGTAAAAAAGGCCATATTATGCCCTTTTGCAAAGCCTTGATTTTGTTTTTGGGCTCTAGAACAGGTTTTCATGCTTAAATGCTCAAATAACACATTATTTTCCATGTTTGACATTGTTGCAGTTCCTCTCTTCCCAGCAGGGTTGCCAGGTTTTCACAACAAAACTCGCCCAATTGCTACTCAAAACTTGCCCAAAACTAGCCCAATCGCGCTTCAGGAGGGGTCCCCCGGTAAAAATCTTGTTCCGGGGGGTAAAATCCATGATTTGGTGCAAACAACCCACGGCAACAGTGTTAATGTAGCCCGATTCTGCAGGAAAACCGCGGACTTAGCAACACATCTTCCCAGTCTGTCAGTAACGCTCTGTTTAGTTCCTGTGAAGCCCCACCTTCCAAAAAGCACAATTTGCTCTGATTGGTTTAGCTGGACCAGTGTGTTGTGATTGGACCACTTTCAGAAAATGTCCCACCCATTACCATAACTGCGAGTTTCAAAATGCTACTAACGCAACTCAACCAGCCCCACCCATTTATTTTGCATATGCCTTAGGCGGGAATTATTTAAATGAGGAATATTGTGATTTGTTCGTTCACGGAAGAAAACTCAAGACTACAATGGAGGCATTTCAGAGAGTTCGGAAACAGTACGCCAGGTTTGCCAAGTTTTCACAACAAAACCCGCCCAATTGCTACTCAAAACTAGCCCAAAACTAGCCCAATTGCGTTTTGGGGGGTCCTCCGGTAAAAATCTCGTTCCGGGGGGTTTAAATCCGCGTTTTTGGCGGGGTTCCCCTGGTAAAATTTGCATTCCAGGGGCTAAATATAATGTTATTTGGGGTCGCTTCAACCCGCGCAATGGTGTTAAAGTAGCCCGATTCAGCCCGACTTAGCAACACTTATTCCCAGTCTGTTAGTATCCAGTCCAGTCTGTTTATTTTGCATATGCCTTGGGCGGGAATTATTTAAATGAGGAATATTGTGATGTGTTCGTTCACGGAAGAAAACTCAAGACTACAATGGAGGCATTTCAGAGAGTTCGGAAACAGTACGCCAGGTTTGCCAAGTTTTCACAACAAAACCCACCCAATTGCTACTCAAAACTAGCCCAAAACTAGCCCAATTGTGTTTTGGGGGGTCCTCCGGTAAAAATCTCGTTCCGGGGGGTAAAATCCGCGTTTTTGGCGGGGTTCCCCTGGTAAAATTTGCATTCCAGGGGCTAAATATAATGTTATTTGGGGTCGCTTCAACCCGCGCAATGGTGTTAAAGTAGCCCGATTCAGCCCGACTTAGCAACACTTATTCCCAGTCTGTTAGTATCCAGTCCAGTCTGTTTATTTTGCATATGCCTTGGGCGTTAATTATTTAAATGAGGAATATTATGATGTGTTCGTTCATGGAAGAAAACTCAAGACTACAATGGAGGCATTTCAAGGAGTTCAGAAACAGTATGCCAGGGTTGCCAGGTTTTCGCAACAAAACCCGCCCAACTGCTATTCAAATCTAGCCAAAATCTAGCCCAAAACTAGCCCAATTGCGTTTTGGGGTAAATATCAAGTTATTTGGGGTCGCTTCAACCCACGGACATGAAAAACAACCCTCGGCAACAGTGTTAAAGTAGCCCAATTCTGCGGGAAAACCGTGGACTTGGCAACACTGCAGTATGCACTGATATAGAGAACATTTGGCAGAAGCTTTTATCCAAAGCAGCTTAAATTGCATTCAAGCTACACATTTTATAAAGCTAACATAAACTTACAATGAGCAATAGATTTTTAATGCATTTATTAATCTTTGTTAATGTTAATTAATAAAAATACAATTGCTCATTGTATGTTCTCGTTAGTTCACAGTGCATTAATGTTAACAGATACGTTTGATTTTAAAATGTAGTAAATGTTGAAATTCGTTGTTAGTTCATGTTAACTAATGTAGTGAACTAATGCTAAAAAAAAATTAAAACTTATTGTAAAGTGTTGAAAATAGTATTACAAATAATACAGCATATTTGTGTAGCTTATAATTGCTAAAATAGAAAAAATGGGGTAAAAAAATAGTATTAAAAAATAGTAAAAATTGTCTCCCTATCAGATCAAGTCATTGAAAGTTCATTTATTTTTGTACTGTCAATTATGGACTCTCAGACTTCCATCTGCAGTCTCGAATTAAACCTGAGAAACTTCTGACCCAAACCAAGAGTGTCTGATGACACTGAACTTTCATAATGAACGATCGCCCGAGGTCTGTTCCACGCCAACACCAATCACAGTAGAAACCACAGTCGGGAAATTTGATTAACTCCCATTATGCCCGGCAAAAGACCATCTCATAACTCACAACTTCTTTATTACACTGCAGATTTGGCATGCTGCATTTTTTGCATGAATTTTGAGTGTAGGAGAAGCCAATTTGACACTCTGCTTATAGTTCATTTAAATGTTTTGTATTCCAAACGCGTTTGCAATGCACACTTTTTAAAATGAGTAGCCTATATTTTAACATACTGCACTCCTGGGAAAAAAGGTTCAACGGGATTCTGTATAGAACCCTAGGATTCTTGACTCAATTTTAAAGAACTCTTTATGCCAAAAAGGTTCTATATGAGGAGAAATGTCTTAAATGATGGCATAATACTTTCATGAGTAATGGGTTACTTCAATTTCTTCTAGTGGTAAAGTATGTTTTCGAGCTGTTTAATTCATAAAATTTAATCCAAATTACAATAAAATGTATTAATTAAAACTAAAAATGATCCCATCAAAAAACTAAAAGGTTGAGTTCCTCTGTGAAATGCTGTCTTCAACAATGTCCATGCTGCTCTATTATTCACTATCTCTGTGTACTACAAGACATGCTGCGATCGCCAATGCCATTTGTTGTCAGCAACATTACACACATTTTTTTCAATGTACACACTTTTTAAAACCTTTTAAAAAGGGACTCCCATGAATTTGAGACATGAAACTAGCACAGGTACAATGGCCCCAAAAGTTTTTCTACACTTAAAGGGTTAGCCTAAATCACCGCTGGCAAAATGGGCTTTCAATAAAACTTGCCTTCCTATACAGTGGAAAGGCGAATGAAAACATTTAGAGAAAAAGGCTGTTGTCTTCCCTTTCGCTAAATAGGTATGAAAACTTCAACACCCATAATGCACTGGGCATGTTGCTGTCTAAAGTCACTCCCACCAGTCTGCTATGGATACGCTTACCAGAGTCAAATACAATCTTGCTTTAGTAGGAAATACTTCTTAGCAAACTTTTAATCATAATGGTGTCATCTTGTATTGTTCCCGGTTGCAAGAATTCAAAGAGTAAACGTTTAGCGGGACTTTTGGTTTGCAGTGAAGGATCCAGTGCGTTGTAGGCAGGAGCTAAAGGCTGCAAAGAAATACAGACAGAACGCTGCAATGGGAAATCTGAAAAACGTGATGAACACGAACACAGTGAAAGAAACTGCTGTTCTGTCAGTTCCACTAAAAGCAAAACGCCGTTGTGTACAGGTAAGAAAGCTGTTGCCATATTGTTACATTTTTACCATTATGCTGTTTAAAGAGTAGACGTAGTACAATAAAATTTTCAGTGATAAACCTAATCTTACAATAACTGTTCTGGTAATAACCCTCTGTCGATCCGACTGTCCGTGGGCGGGGATACAGAAATGCGGAAGTATAATCTGTAGTTTTCACAAATGCCCTGGAGCTGTCAAAAGTCTTTTGCTGAAAAATAAAGGTGAATTTCTCTGTAACACGGAGAACAAGTAAACATTGTTCATTTATGCATACTCTCGACATTGTAACAATACAAAGCGGGTTGAAAATCGGCAAAGTTACACTTTAAGCCAATTGAAATGTATGCATGTCTTTGAAATGCATTATTTGCATGAAAACAAGTGGCATTTATTTGAAAGAAAGCTCACTTTACAATGAAAACACAAAATGAAATTTGATAGGTTTTACAATATGAAGCAATAAATCTATTGTTCAAAATTATATATAAACATGTTTATAGTTAAAATGATGGTCTACACCTATGACATAAGCTAATAATTGAAAAAAGTTGTTAGAAAAGCTCATCTTTTGTTTGCAGATACCATTTTTTATATCATTTTGTATTATATTTTTATATAAGTGACAAACAAATACTTTCTAGGGCCACTGTATATAGGAAATCAGTTGGAGCAATGGTCAGTTATATAGTTTAACATTATTATATTTGACCACAGAATGTATTGAGAACCATGTGATAAACATTAATTTTCTCTTTTTATTTAAATTACGGAATAAACTCCACACTAAGACGTGAAACAGAGCCCGCAAGCGTCCTTTAACTAGGTATCGGTTGGAGCTTTTGATAAATGTGGATCTGAAATGTCATTACAGTTCACAAACACACCCACACACATTTCCTTTGACATGTGTGTGTCCCGTGTGTGGCCTTAGGGTTTCACGTGTCTGATCGCGGTGTGTTTATCCCCAAGATGTTTGGTTTTGCTCTGAAGGTGTGAACACAATCACAGTGATGAGCATTATCACCCTCAGCCAGCCACAGCACTGGATGGATGTGATAGTAAACACAGGAAAGAATTAATAAATTCAGCAGACTGCTCTTTAATTACTATGTCAGTGTTTTAATGATACTTTAAAGACAATTTGAAATGCAATCTGCAATGCATTTAACTTCCTGTATGTGACATACTTTTACAACTGACTATTCAATGGGAAATCATGTAATGCAGGGCTTGATTTTATGCATTATGCTTTGACATTTTAGACTACAACAACATTTGTGTTCGGGTCAGAGGATTTTCTTTTTCCCGAAAATGTTAGTTAATGGTATTGCATTGGACTATAACTTACTGACTTTGTTCACACAGGGTGGAACTACTTCTCAAAATGTTTTGGATAATATTTGTACTTTTTCAGGATTTTTTCCCCACCTTGTTACACATGTGGTGTTCCCGGTCAAAAATGGCCGGCCTACAAAAAACAGCTTATAAATCACATTGCACATCAAATTTAGCATCACAACATGGTTGACATGGTCAAACAGGGATGATATTTTAGCCATTTAAATTTCAGTCTAGTTCTTCTGTATGGCTCCAGAAAACATGATATACATTATTAAGTAATTAATATTTTTATTCAGCAAGGATGCATTAAATTGATCAAAAGTGGCAATAAGATTGGAGTAATGGTGCTGAAAATTCAGCTTTGTCATCACAGGAATAAATTACATTTTTAAATTTATTAAAATAGAAAACAATTATTTTAAATTGTAATAATATTTCACAATAGTGCTGTTTTTACTGTATTTTTGATTAAATAAATGCAGTCTTGGTGATGATAACACATTTCTTTTAAATGCATTAAAAAATTTTTACAGATACCAATTTTTTAACCATATCTCATTTATTCACCTTCATGTTGTTATAAAAAAACCTACAATATATGATTTAAAAGAAGTTTAGAAGAATGTCCCAGGTGCTCGAAAAGTATTTAAGAGGTGAAGAAAGGTCTTTCATTTTAATGACAGATTATGAAAACATTGTGTTGAATGTTCCCCAATGAATCATGCTCAATAATACCAGGAACATTATTAATAAAGTGTAGGTCTTGTGTGTTTGCCCGAGGTGGGTTTTTGTTCCATCCACTTCTTTTACTCTGTGCTGAAGTTTCAGGTAAGTGTTCAGGAAAGCGTTTCGAGTGCTTGAGCTCATTTGTCATGCAGCAGGAAGCTTTCTGTGAGTTCGTAGCAGGGACAGAGCAGTAATAGGGTTCTGATCTTCAGGGCATGGACAATAGAAACATTTAACAGCTCCACTGTTTCTCTCTCGCTCGCTCTCTCTCTCTCTCTCTGCTGGTGAGTAATTGGAAATGAGAATTACTGTCCAATCGCTCCTGTGTGAAGAGAGTGAGCATGTCTCCTGCTTTCTAATGAGAGCGTGGTGGATCTCACCGACAGACAGCGCTGCCTCTATTAGTTTATTTAGTCTCTTTTTGCTTTTTTCTCACTGCTACTTTCTTTTCTCAACAGATGAAGTAATAATTTACACGTGCACACACACACACACACACTAAATAATGGATGTACACTAAAAAATGATCATAATTTTAATGTTAAGACTATAAAAATGCTACAGTAAAAACCTGTTAATTGTTTAATGGTAAGTTCCCCTACTATATAGGCTAATAAATCTAAACGCGCATGTAATTTTGCAGTTAAATACTGTTAAATTTACCATTTTACCAAATTTTTACCAAATGGTTACCAAAAAGAATAAGTTATTTTATAATTTACAGTGAAAAAAATTGGCATTCTGAGAATTCCCTGTGTGACACTTCTCATGGTTTTTCATTGAAATAACTGTTGTTTTTTCTTATCAGTTATGTACATTAGGGTTTTATGTTACATATTATGTTGTTAAATAAATGTTTATTGCATTATTTTAGTGTCATGTGTGCAGAGGTGTAAAGAATATCTGAAATCCATACTAAAGTAAAAATACAGATATCTTAGAGCGAAAATGACTTCATTACAAGCCACCAATTCCAATACAACTTGTGTAAAAGTCTTAGAGTATCTGATTTTAAAGGGGACCTATTATGCAAAATTCACTTATACATGCTGTTTGAACATAAATGTGTGTTGGCAGTGTGTGTACACAACCACCCTATAATGATAAAAATCCACCCACTCCTCCTTTTTAATCCCTATAAATAATAAGCAGTGTCTCAGATCAAGCCATTTGCAGATTCTAGCAATGTGACGTCACATTGCACAGGCCCCGCCCACAACTGCTGATGAACTCTGCCCTATTAGCATAGACATTAGCATGAGTGAGCTGTACACAGTCCGCCATGTTTATCTTTTCGCAAGAGCGTTTAAAAGCAGCATTCAAGTAAGAAATGTATTCTTATTAAAGCTACTAAAGTTATTCAGTCAAGAGCAGTGAGTGATTTTCTGTTTTTCTTTTGTTGTTTGATTCATATTAACAGCACATATAGCAGTAGGTACTGTGTATTACGCTGCTGTCACTTTAATACAGATCTAACATACACATGCAATTTCTTTCCCTGCTGTTTACGTTCACAGACATAACTGACTGTGTTTATGTGAACTTTGTGTTTTTTTTTTTTGTTTTTTTTTACATAACCTTGTATTTGACAGTTTAAGCGCAATAAGACATGAAAGAGAACTTAGTTTAATATTCACAGGACGCGCCGTCTGACATTCAGCTTTCTGTGCGCGTGCTTTAGATGTATGCGCTCAGAAAACCATTTATCAGAAATTTAGACTGATATCTAAATTTCGTGATCGCGATAGAGATGATAATCAAAACAAAAAACAGATGTTTTCGTTTTTGGCAGAGTATCCGAGGCACGAGCTGTAAAGGCTCCACCCTTTTCTGGAAAGTGGGGTGGGGAGCAGCAGCTCATTTGCATTTAAAGATACATGCACGAAAACATCATGTTTTTCCTTCCACTCAAAAATGGGCATTTACAACATGTATAATAAATGATCTGTGGGGTATTTTGAGCTGAAACTTCACAGACACATTCTGGGGACACCTGAGACTTATATTACATCTTGTAAAAAGGGGCATAATAGGTCCCCTTCAACAGTACTTACAGTTGTGGTCAGAATTATTGGCACCATTGGTAAATATGATCAAAGATGACTATAAAAATAAATCTGCATTGTTTATCCTTTTGATCTTTAATTCATAAAATTAGCAAAAATCTAACCTTTCATTGAAGGAAAATAATTGAAAGTGGGGGGAAAATCACATTATGAAATAAATGTTTTTCTCCAAAACACGTTGGCCACAATTATTGGCATCCCTAGAATTTTTTATGAGTAAAATATCTCTGAAGTATATTCCCATTCATATTTACATTTTTTAGCACACCAGGGTGACCATGAACATGAAATTGTCCAGCCATGACTTCCTGTTCCACAGGAGTATAAACATGAGGAAACACAAAGGCCAAATTCCCGTAATCATTCATCACAATGAGTAAAACCAAAGAATATAGTTTTTGAATATAGCAAAAGATTGTTGAGCTTCACAAAATAGAAAGTGGCTGTAAGAAAAAAGCTAAAGCATTGAAAATCCCCATTTCCACTATCAGGGCAATAATTAAGAAGTTCCAATCAACTAAAGATGTTACAAATCTGCCTGGAAGAGGACGTGTGTCTAAATCGTCCTAATGCACGGTGAGGAGGACAGTTTGAGTGGCCAAAGACTCTCCAAGGATCACAGCTGGAGAATTGCAGAGATTAGTTGAGTCTTGAGTCTCAGAAAGCCTAAAAAAAAAAAGATCAAACAGCACCTACATCCCCTCATGTTGTTCGGGAGGGTTTCAAGAAAAATCCTCTGCTCTCATCCAGAAACAATCTCCAGCATATTCAGTTATCAGACAAGACTGGAACTTCAAACGGGACCAGCTTCTATGGTCAGATGAATCTAAAAAAAGAGCTTTTTGGCAGCAAACTCACCAGATGGGTTAGGTGCACACATGGATAAAAAGTACCCCATGCCCACGGTTAAATATACTGCTGGATCTTTAATGATGTGGGCCTATTTTTCTGCTGGAGGTCCTGGACATCTTGTTCAGATACATGGTATCATGGATTCTATCAAATACCAACAGATAAAAAATCAAAACCTGACCGCTTCTGCTAGAAATCCAATAATGGGCCGTGGTTGGATCTTCCATCAGGACAATGATCCAAAACAAACATCAAAACCAACACAAAAATGTGTCACTGAGCACAAAATGAAGCTTTTGCCATGGCCATCCCAGTCCCCTGACCTGAACCCTAAAGAAAATGAGTGGAGTGAACTGAAGAGAAGAAGCACCAACATGGAGCTGGGAATCTGAAGGATCTGTAGAGATTCTGCAAGAAGGAATGGTCTCTGATCTCTTGTCAGGTGTTCTCCAAACTCATCAGGCATTATAGGAGAAGACTCAGAGCTGTTATCTTGGCAAAAGGAGGTTGCAAAAAGTATTGAATAAAAGGGTGCCAATAATTGTGGCCAACGTTTTTTGGAGAAAAACATTTATTTTATAATGTGATTTCCCCCCCACTTTCAATTCTTTTCCTTCATTGAAAGGTTAGATTTTTGCTAATTTTAGGAATTCAAGATCAAAAGGATAAACAATGCAGATTTATTTTTACAGTCATCTTTGATAATATTTATCAAGGGTGCCAATAATTCTGACCACAACTGTAAGTATTTTACTTGTACTGAATGTAGGCTCAAAGATGCACTTGTCCTCAACACCTAAGAGACATGCCAGTGGAAAACAAGAAACAGTTGATTTGTGAGGAGAGCGATCATGTGTTTACTTTCTAAAATCGAAATAAATTCAACACAACAGCCTCTTAAAGGCTCAAGTCTCAGTTAAGCTCAAGTGCTCAAAAAGGGCATAAGTAAACCAATATCCTTCAAAAAGCTCTCTTCAATATAATGGATAAATAAAATAATGTTAAGTAAAATTAAATAGTCAAGGCCTACTTGCACTGGATGTGCTTGTTTCGGCCTTATCACCTGCTACTGCCAACATCCTCATCTCATATATGAAACACCTGCCATTCAGCAACTACCTGCTAATATACTAGCAGAATTAGTCTTCTGGGTTGTGACGTCATCCCTGCACCGCTCTATTTCGTAAATACCTTAAGGGCCCTATCATACATGGCACGACGCAAGTGTTTTATGCTAGTTTCAGCCTGATGCAGTTATCATTTTCACATCCACCGCTCATGTTGTTTAAATAGCAAATGCACTCGCGCCCATCTCTTCACCCATGGACGTGCTGGTCTGAAAACAAATCCAGCGTTAGCGTCAATTCTGGCAGGTCACGTCATTCAAGCTCGCATCAGCTGACTCCCAGGTGACTCGCGTCAACCTATAGGAATACGACGCCTATCACAGCATCCATAAGCTCCTCAGTATTATCAGCAGCTATCGCATTTCTCAGGAGCTAATTACCCTCCTCCATCCCCAGCTCCTCCTCTCGTCAGTCAGGATTTGGCCTTATGATTCCCCTGAATCAGACTAATTCTTAAAAATATGTGTGCGTTAAATTGACATTAATGATATCTGCATATGTTGGTTCTGTTCTGTTACCCTAGGGGGGTTATTGCTGCTCTCCCGGCTCTTATCCATGCTAGGCTGCATGGATGCACAGGGAGTTCTTGCCCAGAACAGAACCATACCGCCAATACAAACTCTATGCATTATCAATCATATTTGACGATAGTGGTCCTGACAGAAGGTGCATTGTTGGCGTGTTGCTATTTTGAGGCAACTGAAAACGACTGTACCATTGACCAACAAAAACCTGGTCTAAAGTCAATGGCGCAGTATTTTTTTGTTATTTAAAGGGCGTAATGCGTGCCTATAGGCGGGTGCACAACACGCGTACACACATGCCAAATATTACAAATAAAAGGATTACAATGTAAAAGATTATTATTGTGTACATAAAGATAAAAATGCCTACATGTCATAATGGATAGTCATAGCATGTATCATAATTAAGTCAAGTCAAGTCACCTTTATTTATATAGCGCTTTTTACAATGTAGATTGTGTCAAAGCAGCTTTACATTGATAACTGGTACATTATTTAGCTGCACAGCAGCTCTTAAAGAATAGTGTCAATGCAGGCAGATCAAAGCACTGTTGAATATCAAATGTCAAGTCAAATGTTAAGTGTCCCCAACTAAGCAAGCCAAAGGCGACAGCGGCAAGGAACCCAAACTCCATCAGGTGACATCAGGTGGCAGACAAGTGGCAAATAGGTGTTTAAATGGAGAAAAAAACCTTGGGAGAAACCAGGCTTAGTTGGGGGGCCAGTTCTCCTCTGGCCAACAGTGCTTTGTTACGATTCAGGTTGCCATCTTAAGTCCAATAGGATCGCAACATTCAAAGTATTTATTCCAGTTCCATCCAATTGAGGATCGTATTCATCACGCCGGTATGGACGGTTGTTGAGGAACTGTGTCGTGGCTGTCGTGTCGAGGAGGCCCTCACAGTGGATGATCTAGTTGACTCAATCTCTGCTGATACTTCAGGGCTGCGTTGTGGTCGTGTCAAGGCGCAGGTCCTTGGTCTCACCTGGATACGGCCCGGATCCGGTTGACTACGGTGAACCAATTACCTATTTGCAGTAACGATCAATGAAATTGGCTAATTATTTGACCAATCATGGCAATACACTGTATTTAAACTGACTCGTCAGGTTGAGGGTGTCTATATTCAGCCATGTAAATAGCGAATCCGCCATGGCGCGAGCGCAACTGGCTTTTAAAGGGAATGGGAGATGACGCTCTGATTGGTTTATTGCACGTTATGCCCAAAACACACCCATGAGTCATTAAGTGACCAGGTACAACCCTTTTGGACCATGCGCCTGAGGCGCCGACCATTTTTTCCGTCGTTAAACTAGCAAAAGTGGATTCGGACACACCCAAACTGCACCTGCGCCATGCGCTTAGATCGTTAAAATAGGGCCCAAAATGTTTCTACTATATTTTTTTTATGGTAAAGTTCTTGAAACCGCAAGCTGATGTTTTTTTTACAGTAAATTCCACTGTTGTGTTTGAATATACAGGTGCTGGTCATATAATTAGAATATCATCAAAAAGTTGATTTATTTCACTAATTCCATTCAAAAAGTGAAACTTGTATATTATATCCATTCATTACACACAGACTGATATATTTCAAATATTTCTTTTAATTTTGATGATTATAACTGATAACTAAGGAAAATCCCAAATTCAGTATCTCAGAAAATTAGAATATTGTGAAAAGGTTGAATATTGAAGACACCTGGTGCCACACTCTAATCAGCTGATGAACTCAAAACACCTGCAAAGGCCTTTAAATGGTCTCTCAGTCTAGTTCTGTAGGCTACACAATCATGGGGAAGACTGCTGACTTGACAGTTGTCCAAAAGACGACCACTGACACCTTGCACAAGGAGGGCAAGACACAAAAGGTCATTGCAAAAGAGGCTGGCTGTTCACAGAGCTCTGTGTCCAAGCACATTAATAGAGAGGCGAAGGGAAGGAAAAGATGTGGTAGAAAAAAGTGTACAAGCAATAGGGATAACCGCACCCTGGAGAGGATTGTGAAACAAAACCCATTCAAAAATGTGGGGGAGATTCACAAAGAGTGGACTGCAGCTGGAGTCAGTGCTTCAAGAACCACTACGCACAGACGTATGCAAGACATGGGTTTCAGCTGTCGCATTCCTTGTGTCAAGCCACTCTTGAACAACAGACAGCGTCAGAAGCGTCTCGCCTGGGCTAAAGACAAAAAGGACTGGACTGCTGCTGAGTGGTCCAAAGTTATGTTCTCTGATGAAAGTAAATTTTGCATTTCCTTTGGAAATCAGGGTCCCAGAGTCTGGAGGAAGAGAGGAGAGGCACACAATCCACGTTGCTTGAGGTCCAGTGTAAAGTTTCCACAGTCAGTGATGGTTTGGGGTGCCATGTCATCTGCTGGTGTTGGTCCACTGTGTTTTCTGAGGTCCAAGGTCAACGCAGCCGTATACCAGGAAGTTTTAGAGCACTTCATGCTTCCTGCTGCTGACCAACTTTATGGAGATGCAGATTTCATTTTCCAACAGGACTTGGCACCTGCACACAGTGCCAAAGCTACCAGTACCTGGTTTAAGGACCATGGTATCCCTGTTCTTAATTGGCCAGCAAACTCACCTGACCTTAACCCCATAGAAAATCTATGGGGTATTGTGAAGAGGAAGATGCGATATGCCAGACCCAACAATGCAGAAGAACTGAAGGCCACTATCAGAGCAACCTGGGCTCTTATAACACCTGAGCAGTGCCACAGACTGATCGACTCCCTGCCACGCCGCATTGCTGCAGTAATTCAGGCAAAAGGAGCCCCAACTAAGTATTGAGTGCTGTACATGCTCATACTTTTCATGTTCATACTTTTCAGTTGGCCAAGATTTCTAAAAATCCTTTCTTTGTATTGGTCTGAAGTAATATTCTAATTTTCTGAGATACTGAATTTGGGATTTTCCTTAGTTGTCAGTTATAATCATCAAAATTAAAAGAAATAAACATTTGAAATATATCAGTCTGTGTGTAATGAATGAATATAATATACAAGTTTCACTTTTTGAATGGAATTAGTGAAATAAATCAACTTTTTGATGATATTCTAATTATATGACCAGCACCTGTATATGTCGTTCTTGTCTTTTATAATCAAAGATGGAGCCGTATACCTCCGTTATACATTTATTCTGTGGTCATATACTGATATATTCCCTCAGCCAATGCATTGGGAATGTTTTAGCTCATAACGAGGAAGGAAGAGCGATCACAGAAGTGTCACTGCACCCAACTTCTGGAGTTAAGTGCCTTGCCGAAGGGCACAGTAGCGGTGGACACAGAAAGCGTGAGAACTCTGGAACAAACAGCTAAATCAAGCGCCTCCGGGTTCCCAACTGGGATTTGAAGAAGCAATCCTCCTACTACCAGAGATCTCTGCTGCCCCGGCCACTGGCGACAAAAACGCTACAGAGAGATTACAAATTTTAGCCTGCACTCAGCAGCAAATTTTATGTCCTGTTTTTTATTCTCCGCTTGCTTTGACCTCCAAAGTAAGCTGGCTGTTTTTATAGAAGTGGAGGAGGTGAAAGAGTTGCTGTTGTTTTTGTTTATTACTGTTGCTTTCTTGCAGTAAAAAGCTTTTGCAATAAAACTTTTTCTGTCCGACAACCTTCCAGCTAACCTTCTGGCTTCCAAATCTGATTGGCCCACACAACATGGACTCAACTCTAATTGGCCGATTGTCCTTTGGAATCTGAGCTCTGATTATCCAAATTTGTTTTATTCACATTGTTTTATTCACATGTTGTTTAATCCAGAAGATGGTTAAGAGGCGGAGTCAGCTGAGGATCCTGGAAAAATCCTGGAAAACAGAGACGGAAGCATTTGAATCTATTTCAATTGTGTTTCATGTTTGTCCTAATCCAGGCTTTTGGATAAACTAATTAACCTAATCTATTAGAAACTGAATTAATATTAATATCAACTAAAATCTAAAGTTACTGCAAAAAAAAAAAAAAAAAAAAAAAATATTTAAAAAAAGGTTTTCCTTTTTCTTTTATAATAATATATTTTATTTAATAATTTATTTTAGAATTATAATAATTACATAATTTATATTACATTATTACATTTAATGAGGTATAATATAAATTCTAAATATAATATAAAAAAGATTTAATGGTTTTATATTTAAGATATATACAGCATATGCAACATTTACATTAAATCTTTTTAAAAAAATAAATAATTAATAATTTACTTGCACATAAAAAATATGCTGTACACAATAATATGATGTTTTTGCAATAATCCTATCAGGTATAAATAATATTTAAAAACATTCAAATAATAAGAAATAAAAATTAAATAACAATATTTTTATATTAATAATTATTTTATAACCAAGTATTATATTATTTATATTAAAGTATTAAAATATATATATATATTTAAAGTAATATTAAAGTAATATATATTTAATCTTTAACAACTAAGCTATTATTCAGTTGTAAAATGTTTTTATAGTATATTTATAATTGATATTATAAGTATATTAAGTTTAATACTTTAATATAAATAAATACAAAAATTGTGTACAGCATTTTCTTTACATGCAAGTAAGTTGTTAAATTATAGATCATATTACATTATTTAACTTAATGAATATAATTTCAATTCTAAATTTATATAATTATAAATTAAGTTGCATATGTTTATTATATTACATATTATACTTAGAAATTTGTTTGTGTGTGTGTATACACACACTCGCATCCGCTCCACTCTTACGCTGTCATTATCAGTACAATGAGTAACATGACTATTATGAGAATGTGTGTGCGCGGTGCGAGCAGTTGCTTTAGTCATCATGCACTTAATCAGAAACTACTTCAGACGTTGAGAGCAAGACGAGGAAACAAGAAAGGACAAATAAAATCAATTGTGCTGCCCTCCCTCTGTGGCTCCGTCTCTCAACACTGCAGCATTTATTAGCACAAATTACTGCTCATTAATGTGTTCAGACATATATGTATGTGTGTGTTTGCAATACTGTCAAGAAGTTCAATACCCCAGGCAAAATTGGTAGGAATTATGGGTGTGAATATGCATTATTTAGTTTATTTGGTCATTTGTCTGTTATATCGATGTGTGTGTTTTTAAAAGCTATACAATCAGACAGCGGGAGTGCAACATGTTTGCATTTTCCAGATGTTTCATTAACTCTCCTATTAGTGCTAAATCACCACAGCTGTTCAATTACTCTCAGATAAACAGTGAACGGTAAGAGATATTATCTGCTGTCCTCCGTGTTATTCTGCATATGCTTTTAGATTCAATTCCATTTCCCAAAACTTTTCATGAAGGAAACTTTGCACTGGAATGACCTTTGCCAAACATCATACATCACACATGGCACTTAAATGGGAAAATTAATTATTTACTCTACAGATTGAAACACCTTGAGGAATAATCATGCAAACAGCACTTTATTATGAACATTGCCATTAAAGCTAGCAGCATGTTCCATTAATGGAGAATTCTTCATATTCCTTCATGGTTGTTGGTGTCAGACAGGCTGCTCTGAGGGTTTTTAGAAACTGATGATTTTCACACTCAACCATCTCTAGGGTTTACAGAGAATGGACCAAAAATGAGGAAATATCCAGTGAGTGGCAGTTCTGTGGGTGAAAATGCCTTGTTGATGTCAGAGGTCAGAGGAGAATAGACTGGTTCAGCTGATAGAAAGGAAACAGTAACTCAAATAAGCACTAGTTTCAACCGAGATCTGCAGAAGAGCATCTCTGAACACATAACACGTCCAAACTTGAAGCAGATGATCTACAGCAGCAGAAGACACACCGGTGACACTCCTGACTAATATTAGCGTAGATGCCATTCTTCTTCGTTACATCAGAAGAAGAATGGCATCTACGCTAATATTAGTCTTTCTGGTTATCCCGAGGTTCACTGTAGTCAACCGGATCCGGGCCGTATCCAGGTGAGACCAAGGACCTGCGCCTTGACACGACCACAACGCAGCCCTGAAGTATCAGCAGAGATTGAGTCAACTAGATCATCCACTGTGAGGGCCTCATCGACACGACAGCCACGACACAGTTCCTCAACAACCGTCCATACCGGCGTGATGAATACGATCCTCAATTGGATGGAACTGGAATAAATACTTTGAATGTTGCGATCCTATTGGACTTACGATGGCAACCTGAATCGTAACAAAGCACTGTTGGCCAGAGGAGAACTGGCCCCCCGACTAAGCCTGGTTTCTCCCAAGGTTTTTTTCTCCATTTAAACACCTATTTGCCACTTGTCTGCCACCTGATGTCACCTGATGGAGTTTGGGTTCCTTGCCGCTGTCGCCTTTGGCTTGCTTAGTTGGGGACACTTGACATTTGACTTGACATTTGATATTCAACAGTGCTTTGATCTACCTGCATTGACACTATTCTTTAAGAGCTGCTGTGCAGCCAAATAATGTACCAGTTATCAATGTAAAGCTGCTTTGACACAATCTACATTGTAAAAAGCGCTATATAAATAAAGGTGACTTGACTTGACTTGACTCCTGTCAGCTGAGAACAGCAAACTGAGGATAAAATTCACACAGACTCACCAAAACTGGACAATAGAAGATTGGAAAAACATTGCCTGGTCTGATGAGTCTTGATTTCTGCTGCGACATTCAGATGTTAGGGTCAGAATTTGGTGTAAACAACATGAAAGCATGGATCCATCCTGTCTTGTATCAGCAGTTCAGGCTGCTGCTGGTGTAATGGTGTGAGGGAGATTTTCATGCCACACTTTGGGCCTCTTAGTACCAATCAACAGTCTACCTGAGTATTGTTGCTGACCACGTCCATCCCTTTATGACCACAGTGAACCATCTTCTGATGGATACTTCCAGCAGGATAACACGCCATGTCACAAAGCTCAAATCATCTCAAACTGGTTTCTTGAACATTATAGTGAGTTCACTAGAGTCAAATGTCCTCCACAGTCACCAGATCTCAATCCAATAGAGCAGCTTTGGGATGTGGAGGAACGGGAGATTCACATCATGGATGTGCAGCAGACAAATCTGCAGCAACTGTGTGATGCTGTCATGACAATATGGACCAAAATCTCTGAGGAATGTTTCCAGCACCTTGTTGAATCTGTGACATGAGGAATTAAGGCAGTTTTGAAGGCAAAAGGGGTCCAACCCGGTACTAGCATGGTGTACCTAATAAAGTGGCAGGTGAGTGTATATGAGGAGGCATAAGCAACAATGACTGTTGGTGATGTGATGTGGGCGTGTGCACCAGTGCGACACAGGTGAGAAAAGTTTTACCTTATGCAAATGAGCAACTCGCAATTGGAGTGAAGACACTGAAGATCATGTGACCCGTCTCCTGTGAGATGCTGTAGTGGAGTGAGGAGACGAGAGTTCGATGTTACTGTGGGCGATTTCACTATTTTAAGTGACAAAGAAATAAGAATGCATGGAAAAACTAAATGAAGTGATTCAGAAACAAAATTCATTATACTGATATATTATCATATCACCAGAAAGCAGATCCCGTGCATCTCAAGGTCATCTCTTCATTCAGCTCACTTTCACTTTTTTCCAAGAGATGTGCTGGTGTGTGAAATGAACATCTTCCACCTGTGTGATGCCAGACGACTCCAACTGAGAAACAACAGCATCATCTGATTAATGAACAAAAGTGCAGCTGCTTTCTCAAAAATATCATTTGTAAATCAAAAGACAAATTGACAGACTTTGAACATGTGACCTCTTTGTATTTTACATTCAAATCTTTCTTGTTTTTCGATGTTATTGTTGAAGTTTCTTGTTCACATCTTGTTGTTGTTCTCGAATCCACCGTGAGTGTGTCCATCTGTGTCTTGTTTGTTAATTAGTTAGTGTGCTTGTTTACCCACCATTCTTACACCTTATCTGGTGTCAATTTTTACCTTGATCTCGTCGGCATGGAAACGGAATCAGAACTCTTACATTTATTAGACGTTTCCATAACAGTCAGACAAAATCAGGGTAGAAATTAATACCACCAAGATAACCGTAAGAATGATGCATATATGCAGACTAACTAACAAATCAAGTTGGGTTAGGAAACAAAGAGATGTGATTTCAGATTTAAACATTCAGAACTGAAGAACTGGCTGCCTTTCAATTCATAAGTGTGAATCTGAATTGAACCGACACACAGGAAGTGAAACTGAATTGAAATGACAGGAAGAAGAATTTAAATAAATTGCAATTAAAAATAACAGCACAGGTAATGCATTTTGGGAAATCCCCCAAAAAAAATTTACAAAAAAAAAATTAAAAATTGAATTAATAAAATATAATATATTATTAATATGTATATAATATGTAATATTAAACATTCTATACATAATAAAATATTGATAAATATAATATTAATTAGTATTCATATAAACAATATATAAACATTTAATAATTTATATTAATAATAATTAAAAAATAAAATAAAAATTAAAAAGTGTATATATATATATTTATATAATATGAATATTAATAAATATAATGGTAATTGGTAAATTTACATTATATATATATATATTTAAAAAAGTAAATTTACATTATATATATATTTATTTATATATTTATATTATATATATTTCATATACTGTATATATATATATATATGAACATTTAATAATTTATATAATAAAAATAAAATAAAAAATGTATATATATAATTTATATAATATAAATAATGATAAATATAATTTTAATTAGTATTCATGATATATAAACATTTAATAATCTATATAAATTATTATATAAATGATATATAATATAAATTTATATTATATACATTTGCATAATTTTATTCAAATCATTTTCATTCTACTTCACATTTGAACTGCAACTTTGCATCCTGTTTGTTACCTCAATTCAAATTCGTTTGAACTTCAAGAATTGCAATTTAAAAGGCACTTTAAAATTAATAGCGATCAACCCTTTGTTAAAAAACTGACAATAATCACAGAACCCTAAACAACTGTGGAAATTAAAATCATCCAGACAGAAGTGAGCTCTTCTCTCTCCCCACTGTGGTGCGGACTTTCAAAGATGAACTAAATAAAGAAAGACAAAACCGCAGCATTAGGAAAGCCAAGGCTCATAAGTGCCATTAAACAAAGACGAGAGCGTAATCTATTATTCATCCATAACGCTGAGGGTGAATTACATATTCCGATGCTAGAGGTCTTAATGTACACTAGATTAATCTAAAGTACGTTAGTCATGTTTTCTATTAGTCAGTGTCGAAGCCTCATTAATAAAGGAGAGATTATCTCTCTCTTCCTCTTCTGCTCCTTCAATAATTAAAAGAATATCCTTCACTCTTCATTCGCATCAACGACACCACGTCTGTGTGGTGACAGATATTAATTAAGAAAAACTGGGCATTAGTGCATAATTAATCTCTCTCTCCCACACACACACACACACACACACACACACACACACACACACACACACACAATTGTATGCTCGTAATTCTTTAAAATAAAGCTTCTTTAATGGTTTTTGCAGAACTTTAGGCTCAGTAAAGAAACCTCATCTGATCCAGAAGCATTTATTATGGCTGTACAAGGTTAAGTGTGTGTGTGTTTCTCATTGTGTTCTTCTCTGAACTCAGCTTTGATCACAGTACATGTATTCAAATCCATTCGCATATGTCCAGCGGGTAACTAGAGTCTCATAAATACACACAGTTATGAAATATTATGGTTGGGCTGTTTGGAGTGAGTGAATCTTAATTAGAAACAAAGGCTTTACAGTACGTTTTTTGTGAATACAGTCAAAGCTGCTAGTCATGACGTGCAGTAATGCATATTCAAATTCACATTCAAAAAACAAGCATATGATTTCAGACGACTTGTAAATAGTGCATGATCGTATGTCAGACTACTACTATGGTGCTTTTTGGTCATTTTTGCAGCAGATCCCATTTACTTTCATTGTATAGAAAAAAGCAGCAGAAAGGTGAGGGTGAATAAATGATGGCGCAATTTTCTTTTTTGGGTGAAGTAACATTTTTAATTGCCATCAAAGGATCATGAACAGGTGTTTGGCATCATAGATGTTACTATAACATGTATTTAGCATAATTGTTCATTTTATAAGTGTAAATTAAATTCACACACATAAGCATAGTGCACTAAATGTTAAACCGGATCCGGGCCGTATCCAGGTGAGACCGAGGACCTGCGCCTTGACACGACCACAACGCAGCCCTGAAGTATCAGCAGAGATTGAGTCAACTAGATCATCCACTGTGAGGGCCTCATCGACACGACAGCCACGACACAGTTCCTCAACAACCGTCCATACCGGCGTGATGAATACGATCCTCAATTGGATGGAACTGGAATAAATACTTTGAATGCTGCGATCCTATTGGACTTACGATGGCAACCTGAATCGTAACAAAGCACTGTTGGCCAGAGGAGAACTGGCCCCCCGACTAAGCCTGGTTTCTCCCAAGGTTTTTTTCTCCATTTAAACACCTATTTGCCACTTGTCTGCCACCTGATGTCACCTGATGGAGTTTGGGTTCCTTGCCGCTGTCGCCTTTTGGCTTGCTTAGTTGGGGACACTTGACATTTGACTTGACATTTGATATTCAACAGTGCTTTGATCTACCTGCATTGACACTATTCTTTAAGAGCTGCTGTGCAGCCAAATAATGTACCAGTTATCAATGTAAAGCTGCTTTGACACAATCTACATTGTAAAAAGCGCTATATAAATAAAGGTGACTTGACTTGACTTGACTAAATCTCTCTCCCTCTCTCTGTGTGTGTGTGTGTGTGTGTGTGTGTGTGTGTGTGTTAGCAAACACACTTCTCTCTTATACTCCACCATTCAAAAGTTTGTGGTAAGATTTTTCTTTTCTCAAAAGAAATGAATAGTTTTATTAAGTATTATTAAATTGATCAAAAGAGACTGTAAAGACATTTATAATGTTACAAAAGAATTCTGTTTCAAATAAATGCTGTGCTTTTCATCAAAGAATCCTGAAAAAAATGTATCAGTATCCACAAAAATATTATGCAGCACAACTGTTTCCAATATTAATAATAATAAGAAACGATTCTAGAGCAGCAAATCATCATATTAGAATGATTTCTGAAGGATCATGTGACACTAAAGACTGGAGTAATGATGCTGGAAATTCAGCTTTGATCACAGGAATAAATTACAATTTTAAATTTTATTATATTTTTTAATTTATTACTGCTTTGACTGTATTTTGTAATCAAAAGCCTTGGTGAGCAGAATAGACTTTTCAAAAACAAATCTTACCGACCCCAAACTTTCGAACAGACGTGTGTCACATAAAAATCATATTTACTTCACATATTCCCCATAAACAGATTTATTCATCACTGGTGATTTATTGATAAATTGTGCGTTTCATGTCTCTCATCAGCTGCCAGTCTTGGAGTGGATGCAGTTTCATACTGCTGGATCTGAGCGATGCTAACAGACATCAGAACGTGTACCGCAGCAGCAGTGAGGCTGACAGCACAGTGTGCTACTGCAGATTAAAGCTGTCATCTATTTCTAATACACCATTACACGACATGATGCTTCGACGGTCGTGAGTGAAAACTACTGCAAACTCGCTCTTGTTTAAGGCAGTTTCTTAATGATATGAGACATGGGGTTGTATATCATAACAGTTAAAGGTGACGATTTACTGTTAATTTCTCTTAGATTAATGTTTTGAAATCATCACTGATCCACACTGTTTAGGAAAACAAAAATGGCTGACTTACACTGACTTTAAACATTGAATTAAAATAGGAGAAATGATACCTTATTCAAAAAAAAAAAAAAAAAAAAAAAAAAAATGCAAATTCAGTCATCATCTACTCACCCTTATGTAATTCAAAACCTATGACTTTGCTTTAATGGTACTTTTTCATGCTTTTTGGAGCTCGACAGCCTGAGGTTGTTACTGTCGTTGCTTGGAAAGTTGCTCCTGTTAAGAGGAAAGAAAATCATACAGGTTTGGAACAACAGTGTAGATATCATATAAAGCAGGACGTTTCTTGCTTTTTTGAAATAAGTGATTTTGACGTACTATGTAGACATTCACAACACAAAACTTAGAAATCATCATCATTAGTAGATCATTGTAGCCAATCACAAACATATCCGATGAGTGCGTCAACACAATGGCCAATCAGAGGTGTTTACGGATCCGCTCAACAGCACTCAAAGCGTCACTTTTTTTAAATTTCAGTGTCAACTAGGTACCGAAGTTGGTACTCCAACAGTGTGACGTCATGGACTACCATCTGCCAATGATTATTGGTGTTTGTTTACACGTGCCTCGTCCCCGGTACACATTGTAAAATTTTGTACAATTTTGATTTCTGTGGTCTTGGCTCCTAAACGGTGGTTCTACGTCGTAAAGAGAAAGAGGTTAAAAGATGGCTGCTGTCACAGTCTTGCGACCAAAGATAGCCTGCGATAATTTTCTGACAGTGTAATGTGTAGGCTCAACAACAACAACAACAACAAAAAATAACGCAACAGTTTGAGCAACTTTGAGTGAATTTACATTCAACCAACACACTATACTGAGTTAGAGGAACTTCATCATTTGTAGCATAAACACAAATTTTTAAGTTGATTACGCAAAAAAATTAAATCGCTCCAACTACCAGAGTTGTATCCCTGGGATCAATTAATCTTATCTATTTCAGTTCAGATCAACAGCTATCATAGCACATGGTAACATAACTTATTTAACATGTATATTTAAAGAACACATAAGATATTACTTGTCACTGGTATTAGCGCAGTCATTGCTTATAGAGTCAATAGTGTTTACCTTCATGTTTCTGCTCTTCAGCACAAAGGTAACCACCACAAACCTTCAACATTACAGAAACTCTTTTAAATGTCAAACATAACAGCATTAAACACTAACAGGTCTTTCCCTTCACTAAAAACACATAAAATAACACTTAATTTCAACATTTATTCTCCTTATCCAGTCCTATGCAAAGCATGCAGGGAACTAGAAATCCACTGCCTAATTTCCGAAGTTATCCAGACAATTTCATTAAGTTATTACAACTTAATTTTTTAAAAAAGCCAATTAAATTTGAGTTTAAATTACAGATGATATTAAGTTGATGTAATCAATATTATTATGTCAACAGAACTCTACAAAATAATGTTTGCAACAATAAATCAGAATTTTTAACTTGCATTTATTTAAGTTGTGGTAACAGGTCCCCTGAATTGCCAAAGTGTGATTCAACTTGCTCTATTTGTTTAAAACTAGCTCATGCTGATGACGTTTTATTCTTCCATACTAACTTGCGTCGTAGCCTACAATTCAATAGGTGTCATTATCGTACAGTCTACATACATGTCGTACCCAAGTTTATTAGATCCATGTCATACAGTGTGAGGATTGCCGAAATCACAGTCTGTAGCAGGCATCAGACACCATGGCGTTCCCCAAAGCGTCAATACCAAGTGTGCCGCACAAGTTCTGAAAAGTGAAGCCAAAACGTTTCGATCGCCCCCAGGTGGCTGGATGCAGTATAGCTCATAAACCCCGCCCTCTCCATACAATGTAAGTGGATGTGAGACGAACTAAACAATCAAATTACACTTCAATTTTTTTTTTCCAAAGATGGTTTCTGTCATTTTAGGTAGTTTTTATCACGCTTATGTAAATTCAAGTGTAAGTTTTTTAAATAAGTTTGGTTTTAGTTAGTTATTTGATGCTATAAAAATGGGGGTGTGACGTCATGACTGACAGCTGTGATTGACAGATTCTCTGAGCGAAGTAGTCTATGAAGCACCAACTGACTTTTTTGGGATTTTCGGGAGGAGATTGGAGCTTTAACTTTAATTTCTACATTTACATAACTGTTTATTTCATAATGAGTTGTTCAGTAAACTGTACTAACCGATTCTGCGGGAGTGTGGGCGGGGCCTTGATACCGTGGCTCCACTTCATAGAGACAGAGCGCATTTAGGCCACGCCCACCGGGGGGGACAATCCAACCGTCTCCATTGACTTTGTATTGTGTGAGGCTGCCTCCTTGTCATTTCTGACTTATAACAAAAAAACAGAACAATGCCTTAAGCTGCTGTGTGACAAGGTGTACAGCAAACAAGCTAAAAAAACCCAGAACTAAGTTTTTATAAGCTACCGAACCGTAAAAGCCAGCCTTTAAGGAGACAAAAGTGGATACAGGCAATAAGACGTGAAGCATCAGCAGGAAGAATGGGTACATTTTGCGATCCTGACACTCAGTATGCCTCAGTAAGCATATGTGTGCAGTAAACATTTTGTCACTGTTAAGTCAAATATCCAAATGTCAGCTTTATATATTTCCTGTCGCTGATTATGTTACCCTCCAGTGGGCGTAGTTCTCATAGTAATATGACATGTCACGCTCTGTCTCAATCGCCTGTATCCACTTTTTAGTCTTTAAACGCTCGTTTTTTGGGTCGACAGCTTATAAAAACTTCTGGGTTTTTGGTTCTGGGTTTTTTTTTAGCTTGTTTTCTGTACACCTTGTCACATAGCAGCTTTTAGACATTGTTCTGTTTTTTGTTATAAGTCAGAAATGACAAGGAGGCAGCCTCACGCAATACAAAGTCAATGGAGACGGTTGGATTGTTTCCCCCCCCGGTGGGCGTGGTTTTCAGATTATGACGCGTGTCGCTCTGTCTCTATGCTCACTACTGCGCAGACTCGGGCTCCAAGAAGTCAGCGCCATATTTGGACATTGGCGGCTTCACTTCTCTACAATGGAAGAGAGTGAAGGTGCGTCATCCATATTTTTTACAGTCTATGGTCAATACCAAGACGCAGCATCGAAGTTCCACTTTGAAAGGGAACTGGAAATATAAAAATAAAAGCTATTTTAGCTAATATTAATTATTACTATAATAGTATAGAAATACTAAAATAACACTGGTAAAACAGCCTGTCATGAAAAGCTAAATTTTAGACCAAGAAACCTTGATAAACCTTTATAAGTGGACCTTTCAGAAGAAGAAAGAGAGAGAGAGAGAGAAAAAAAAGGATTCAAAAGCTTAAAATATACTGTTTTTAATTAATCCAGAGCAGGTTTAAGAAAAAACTGGAGTGGCATACGGGTTTGTAGTTACGCTTAATGTGGCAAGACTGATCATAGATCATTTGACATCTGGTTTATTAGATTAACAAACTGTTCCAGCTGTCACACATTACAGCCCGTTTCAGTGCGCAATCACAATCATTACAGACACAACAGAATGTGCATGTAATGCAGTGCAGTACAGCACAAACCACATAACACAACACAACAGAGAATCTCCAAAAAGCCAGCACAAAAGTATCTCAGCACCCCACAGAGTAACCCTGAAGCCAGAGCCCAGGAGGACACCTGAGGCTCATCAGCATCACAGCACCTGCAGCCATTCACAATCTACTGAATATAAAGGAGTGGGTGAGTTTCTCAAGTTTTCAAGCACTTTATTTCTGGCCTTACTGTTCTATTAAATGGAGTTGAACTTCTCTTGTTAGTAGTCAATTAGGTGTATACCTGAAGAGAGCTGTCTGTTAGTATTCTTATTCATCTCTACACTGTAAAAAGTAATACGCTATATCTACTGCACAAAATTTTGGCAACAGATTACAAGCAATATTATTAATTAAATTCAACAAATAGAATTGAGTTAGAATTAATCAAATTAATTCCTTAAATGTCAACCATTTAAAATGAGTAAAATTTAAGTAAAATTTAAACAAAAATATCTGAATAACAGACAGTGTCAAAGATGAATTAAGAACTCTTTATTTTTTTTTTATTGCCAACATTGAAGGCACCTGATGATAACAAGCAGAATCACTGAAGAAAAGAGAAACACAAGAATTAACAGAGGTTTAGATGTTGATGTTTATTTTATTGAAAATGTTTGGTCACCATTATGATGATCAGTGTTTCATTTAGTTGGGCAGTTTGACTTTTTGCTTTTTATGTCAGTTTGTGGTTTTTGTAATGGTGTTTGCTAATTTTACACATTTTAAATAGTTGACTTTTAAGGAATTAATTTGATTAATTCTAACTAAATTTTTATATGTTGAAATTAATTAATAATATTGCTTGTAATCTGTTGCCACAATTTTATTGAGTAGATAGAGCATATTACTTTTTACAGTGATATGGTAGATGCTTTGTTGAAATGTTTGTTGTTACATCATACTGCATAGACTGTTCAAAAGTTTGGGGTTGGTAAGATTTTTTAATGTTTAAAGTCTCATATAAATAGTAAGAATATTGCACCATTATTCAGTATACTAGCACCATTTTTAGAAGTGCTATAAGTTTAATCCAAATTTGCATACTTCTACACAAAGTACATACTCTTTGCCAATAATAAAATGTCTTGCATAGCAATTCATGAACTTAAAATGTGTTATTTAACATTTAGCCTCACATTTCTCGACAGCAATGGGATGATTCATTAAGTAATTCATTAATTACTTTAAAACTAAAAATACTACACTAAGCTGGCGTATTGTGATTTAGGACTCACTAATCCTAATCTCAAATATACATTATAAGATGGAGAGTGATCAACTGAGCTGCGTTGTTTAATTAGTTCATGTTTATACTTTAATAAATAGCTGCAATAGCTGCAAACTCTTGCCTACAGTAACATCTGCAGTTATAAAACTGAACAGCATCAAACATTAAAAAAAGAAATAAAAAGTTAATAATATGCACCATAAATCTCCTGTTTAGAAAACCTTCTCCCTTCATTAGGTTTTAGTGTTTAGAGTTTGTGTCATCTGTCAGCAATTAACATGACAAACCCTAGAAAATAGCGTTCACTCCTCACCCAGATACTCTACAATGAGAACAGTATAAAATAAAGAGACGTTTTCATATAAAACCAGTAAAACAACCATTAAAGGGATGGTTCACCCAAAAATGTACATCATCATTTAGGGCCTGTTCACACCAAGGCTATTGACTTGTGGAAATAAATATATTTGGATTCAGCTCCTGTAGTTAAAGGGGTCATGAATTGAGAAATCAACTTTTCCTTGAGCTTTTGATATATAAGAGGTCATCGTACTATTAGAATATCCTGTAAATTTCAGAACTGAAAACTTCCTTGTTAGTCCAATAAAAGCTTTTGTTGACACCAGGCCCAGCGAACGACTCGTGCCTATCTATGACATAGACAGGTGAAACACCGCCTCCGCAGAAGAAATCAACGCCTACTTCGTCATTGCAACGTTAGCCCCGCCCACTGGTGTGTTAGTGAGATGACGAGGAGAGAAGAGCGATACAGGACTAAAAACAGTGATTAAATTATATATAGAAAGCGATCAAAGAACGCTCCCTTTACAATCGCTGGAGCTGTCAATCAAACAGAGGGAGTTTATCAGTGACTGAGTTCTGGACTCGCGCCAAATCTCTTGGTTACATTGCGTTTGCACTGTTAGTTATGATTAAAGCATTCGTTAGTGTGCAGAAATTGAGTTGCAATGACGAGATCACTGCTTTCATGCGCTCAACAACATGTCTGTGATCGGCTACAATCTTCATCACTGCAACCTTTCATGCCACGATATAAATATAATGCCATAGATCTAAATGTAATGCTATAATCAACACTTTTCACGATTAGTTAACCTTGAGAGCTGTAATAGTAAAAACATGCTAAAAGTTTTCGAGAGAGTAATACTTAGCTATTTCATATGCAAAGATGTCAGCCAATCACAGCAGTGGGCGTTTACACTAAAGTCTCACAGCAGACACGCCCCTTAAAACAGAGCGTTTAAATCAGAGGGATAAAATCAGGGTAGGAAAAATGCCTTTTATTTCTAAATTATGACAATTTTGATACAAAAAACATTATAAGTGCACCCCAGGAAACATTATAAAATAATAAAACAACGCAGTTCATGACCCCTTTAAAATAAGCATAAACCTGCTGTGAGGGGTTACAGAGGAACATGAAGACACACAGTCAGGAAGAACGACAAAAACATTGTGCACAAATATCAGGAGTCAGAGAGTGAAGGTGGCTGTGGCCTGCTGGAATAAACAAGTCAAGTGTTTCTGTTTGTCAACTAAATTGCATTACTTAGTGATCATTTTTTAAAGGGGACATATTATGCAAAACTGGATTTCCCCTGCTCTTTGAAAAAGAAACCCGATATAAACATTCACAAGCGCTTACCCAATTCAACCAGACCTTTTACTGAAACTAAACTGCAAAAAGGGTCAATAAGACATCACATCACTGTTATGATATCATAACCATGAGGACATGAGCATTTTTGAGCATGTGGATCACGTAACACATAAAGTCAATTGCATATGGTTAGAGAGAGAGAGAGTAGCAATGAAATGCAATGAAAAACTAAATTATGAAAGATTTTTTGTTTTTGATGCAGGAAACACTGACTAACATTATGAATTGAATTCAAAGGGGAAAGGCTACAAAAGTGAAGAATAACCCTCTTAAAGGTGCAATTTCTTATTGCTTAAACACCACAAACAAACATCAGTTGGTGCATTATCACACAATATTTTTCATATAAGAGATAAATGCTAAATAACCACCCATGATATCTTACATATGGATTTATGTATGGCAATAAGCCAGAACACAAATAAATAACCAGAGACATTAAGACAAGCAGAAACTGCAGCATCATGCATAAACATTCAGACAAACACAAGCAATAAATCGCATGGCTAATAATGAAGTGCAGTTATGTTGGATCACAGATTGTGAACTTGTATTAAACATCATTCATATTGACCTCATAAATCCTCCATAACATGTTGTCGTACAGACATCAGAGGCTCCGTTGAGTGTCTGTGTTTGCTCTGTTTGTCCATGTAATTTTCCAGTTTCTAATTGTGAATAATCTCTGATTGTTCCGCAAGGTCTCTGTTTGAATTGAGTGAATCAAGTACCTGTATTTCAGATCCACAATCCCAGAGTGTCATTTACAAGTAATTTAGCCGGTATTATTTATGCAGTGGTCATTTCAGAAAGCAATCATCTGAGCGCAGAAACGATTAAAGACAGAAACAGAGGACGGTGGGGGAAGGAGGGTTTGTGTTTGCTGTTATTAGAGCTTATATTAAAACTCACTTATGTTCATTATTCAGTTCAGCAGATTTAAATATTGCAAAATGAATCTAATATGCAATTACATCACAAATGGGTTCAGTGAGGGCAGCACACACACAAGATACACACACAACCTTTGTTACACTAAGGCTCTGTCCCAAAACCTTGTGAGCGGCATGGAATTGTTATATTTGACTCAAAATGACTTTCAACAGAGATACCATGCTGCTAAACAGGGTTATTATAGTAAACTAAAACTAAATAATAATAAAAAACATAATAAAAACTTTTGTTACTTGAAATAAAATTAACTTTAAAAAAAAAAAAAACATTTTATTTCAGTTTATTTTATTTAAACATCTCATTTCCATTTTGTTTAATTTGATGTACTAAAATAACTAAAACAAAAATTGAAATAAAATTAATAAAAAAAACTATATAGATATTTAAAAAACTAAAACTATTAAAAATAATGAAAACATACAACAAAATTACTAAAACTTTAAAATTAAAATGAAAACAGAAAATATATATATAAAAAAACCTAATCCAAAATATTAATAAAAACTATAACAGTATCTCAATGATACTAAAATAACACTGCTAAATGTATAAAGTGATATTACATTAACCAAAAATACATAAGTGCACACAAAAAAACTTTGGAAAATGTTGCATTTACAATTAGCTTGAAGTATGTTTTATGGTACTTTTCAATAATGAATTAACCATATTTATAATTCTCCCATTTTATCATCACAATAAATTATCGGATGCTTTCTTGAAGGAATTCAGTTTGTTAAAACTAAAATGATTAAAAAAACATTTTTTAATTAGAACAAAAAATAAAATATAATATATATATATATATATGTGTGTGTGTGTGTGTGTGTGTGTGTGTTATTATTTAAATATTTATACATATTAAAATAATACCATTTAATATTAATTAAAAAACTTAAACTAAATGAAAACAGAAATGTTGCCATACTAAAGTTGGAGCACTAATTCAATTAAATTACTAACTTATATAAAATGAAATCTAAAATTGAAATATTGCCTTGGCATAGAAATAAATTTAATTTGAATTATTAAAATTACCAAGAAAAATGAAACTAAATCTGAAACTGTAATGATAATTATTTAAAAATATTTAAAACAAATTATCCACCTTATTCCTGACTAGCCTACTGCGTTTCGAATTATGGGTTCCACTTCCGGTTTGGGGAACGTCCATTTAAAAAGACTGAAACGAATCGTTTCAAATCATAAGGTTGCCCTACAAATAAAGCTTATCCGTCAATTTTTCTTTCATGTTTTATTTTCAGACATCATGAGAATAACGTAACGCTTGGTATTTTAACGTAACATGTTATAACAAGAAGAATATCTATGGCAAGAGCTCTCTTCAATCGCTGCTTTCTATCCTCGTGATTATTTTCTTTTGTCCCTTTGCATACCGCTGTAATAGTATAAAAAAGGACAACATATTACCTACTGCACATTTGTGGTCTGTTCTCCCGATATAATTTACGATATATCCCATTAATAATTCACTGGAATGCAAGAATCTCTCGTTTTTCTCCTCAAAGCCTCACGTCTCTTTCCAGGTTTGTTTTCACAGGTAAATACAATTTATTATCTGCAAAAATGATGAAAATCACTTTGAAATACGCAGTGCTGAAGTTCATGAACATTTTTTATTAAGGCAACGTATAATACATAATACAGATATCACTATAGTTATATTGAACCCGTCCGTTTTTGCTGTGGAAAGAATGGCGCTTTTTCATGGCCTATTGAAAGTACCTTGTTGATGCTTTTACACTTTTAAATGTCCTTTTAATGTTCGTTGGTTGAAGGGTGAGTAGAATAATGTCATCTCATTGTACCCAGTTTAAAAATAAAAGGTATTATTGCATAGAGCGAGCCTTTCACTGACTGTTTACCGCTTAACGGAAGTTACACCCATAATTCGCGCAAAGCGTCATGGGGCGTAGGAATAAGGTGGATACAAAATTTTTTAAAAAAAAATAATTAAAAAAAAAAAGTCACATAAAAATACTAAAATTAAACTAAAATTAAAATAATAACTGAAAGAATAAAAATAAAAGGGTAAAACGTTTCATTTGTTAACAGGAGTTAACATTAGTTATGAACTAACAGTAAAAAATACTTCTAAGGCATTTATTAATCTTAGTTAATATTAATTTCCTGTCTGTTAATATTATTTAATGGACATGAGATAACATGAACTGACAATGAACAGCTGTGTTTTTATTAACTATATTAACAAAGATAAATACATATTGTAACAAATGTATTGCTATTTTTAGGTAATGTTAACTAAAGGACCCTATTGTAAAGTGTTGCCACTAAAAGCTAACTCAAAAAATTAATAAACCATAATAGTATATAAATGAAAAATAACACAAAAAGAAAAGGACCAGAATCGGTTCACAAGCAGGTATCTTAGAATGACGCTGCCTACCTTTAGGAACATCAGGAGCATGTGGGCGCTCACTAGGTTTTGGAAGGGAGCCTATAAGTGAGAAACAGGCATTAGGTTTAGGGCGCCTACACAAACAAAAGGAGAACACAAAACCTCCTGTTGTGCTCCACGCATGAAAGGAAACCATAGAGGTTTGGAACGATACGAGGGTGAGAATGGCATTTTTTAATGCGGGGTATAGATCTCTGCAGTCTGAGGCGAGCGGAGTCATGGTTTATCCTCATGTTGGGTTTCCATTGAAAGCCCATTCAAACACCCACAACACATTACGGGATATTCGCACCGTATAATGGACTCCTGTAATTTAGCTGCGTGTCGTCAACAGTTCTTGCAGCCCATAAGCACAGAGAGAGAGAGATCTGTGTGTAATTAACTCAAGACATCCCACAATGCACCGGGCTGAGAGGCAGCTTACTTTCACACTGTGTTTTCTCTGGGTTCATCTAACATCTCCACCTACACACACAACGAACGCTCGCACTCACTCAGATGCATCCTAAAGTGAATTATTACAGTGTTTGCAAGGCAACATATCACACTACAATGAAAAACTGAAGTTTTTAGATGACGTCATTGTAACATTTGCATACATTTACTGAATTACGAATGGTCTTCTGTCTTACATATATTTGCATGCATGCTTTATATGCATTATCTTTATAATGCATATTTATATGCATTATCTTTATAATGCATATATATATATGACACTCAAATAAATGCTCAAATTAAGTGTTACATAATGTTTTTTGAGCAAGATTAATGTTAAGTGGGGGATTTAGTAATGCTTTGCTATGCTAATTTACAAGAGTTTCTGTTATGTGGGGTTTTTTGGGGGGTTTCCATTATGGTGACGAGTGGAGCATTAGCTTGGTTTGAGACAAGGTATACGTTAAATGTTATATATTGCCGTACTCTTTCAGTAATTACTATGCTATGCTAATGTTATCAAAGCATTGTGTTACCAATTAGCATTTGCTGAATTAGCTAGGTTTATAGTTATATATCTTGCAGAAAAAAAACATTATATAACACTTAATTTTAGCATTAATTTTAGCATTTACTCTCCCTTTCGAGTGTCATGAGCAAAGCATGCTGGGAAATAAAAAAGTCTCAGCCCAGTTTCAGTTAAACTTTTAAACTTCGTTTGTCTAAATTAAACGAAATGAGTTCATACAACTCAAAACAATGAAACAGTTCAGTTTACTTGAAATATGTCAGTGCTGTGAACTCAAAAGAAAAAGAAAGTTCTAAATACTCATAACAGTTAATTTAACTGAACTAATTTGTTTAATTTAAGTTTGTCCTACTCAAACCAATTAAGTATTTTGAGTGTTAGGGTTTACAGTGTAGCTAAATTACCACAACTAAAAACATTTAAGTTGAGATTACATGATCATTTTAAGTTAAATGTATGAATTAACTTACTCAAAAAATTCAAGTTGAGAGTAATTAAAATGTATGAGTACAAAATTAAAATCTGCCAGTTCTGCTTACTTAAATTTGGAATTTTTTAACTTAAAAAAATTGATGTAACTGATTACCTCAATGTTTTTGAGCTTTGCCAACTTATTTGGGTTTACAGTGGTGTAGTAAAACCTAAAACAGTAAAAATGTAATATAATCAAGGCATGTTTTCCACACTGTTAAAATAAATTAAATAAAATAGTGTTGTCAAAAGTACCGACCGCGATACCAAGTCGGTACTGAAATTTTGAAAATGTGACTCGTTGAGCAGATTCATAAACACCTCTGATTGGCCATTGTGTTCACGCGCTCATCGGATATGTCTGTGATTGTGTAATGAAGCGTCAACAGGAAGTGGATCCATTTGCAGCTTTTATTCACAATAGCAGAGATACAGACAAGGGCAGAGCAATACCGTAAACAGGGACAGGCAGGGGTCGAGGCTGGCAGCAAGAATCAAAGTCGGGTCACAGGCAAGGATCAAGACAGGCGGCAAACAATCACAGTCCAAAGTACAGGCAAGGTTCGGGGCAGGCGGCAGAGGTTCACAGATAATAAACAGTCCAGGTAACAACGAGATATCAGTCCACAGAAATAACGCTCAGAGATGATCACCGTAGCAAATCAAGACTTCGCAAAGATGTGGTGTGTGCGTGTGTCTTAAATAGTGTGTGTGTGATGTGGTGCAGGTGAGAGTGCAATCAGTCCCAGGAATGAGGGCCTATGGGAAATGGAGTCCAAATGGCAAAGAGTCAATATTCAGGTGATGGCTCCCTCCGGTGGTCCGGAGGTTGCACAGTGGGAGCCATATTCGTGACAGATTGGCTACAATGATCAACGCTGTTTGAATTTGAAAGCGGGAGTGTTTGAAAGCAGGCGTCTATCAGCTGACTGGTCCATGATAGACGCCTGCTTTCACTTCCGTGTGTATCTGTGTAAGCACTTTGTGAAGAGCATCACTGATGTCTATTTACAACATCCAATCACAATCACAGACATATCCGATGACCGCGTGAACACAAATAAAAACAATAACCAGGTTTATATATTTATTATCAATAAAAACAATTGTTTCATTCTCACATTTTTGACATATAACTAATTGAATCTTGCTTGTTTACTGATAACTGTATTTAAACCATGTTCATACTTTAACTGATTAAATGTTATTTTTCCCCCAATTAACAGATTTATTTATGATTCTAAGCAATTTGAATAAATGCATTTTGAAAATATTTTTCTGTTTAAATAAAATCAAATAATTAATAGTAAATTAAAAGTGAATGCACCACTACAAATTTTAGGTCAAATATATTTAAAAATATTTTTTTAATTGAGTAATAATTTGCTATATTTATGTACATTTTTTTTTAATTTACTTTATAAAATTTATGAAAAATGCAGGGACTTATGAGAACATCTGAATGACAAAACAAATAATTGGATCAGACTTTGGAGTCAATTCATTGAAAATAGACAGTTTGAACTGATTCATGGAAAAGAATCAGACTTACCAGCTCTAAATGCTGTTTTTGTTTTAAGTTTAAATCAGAGATGCTATAAAACAACTTCGTCATAACACACTCATACCCACGAGCCTCAAGTGTAGATTAAAAAATTAGTCCAATTACACTTTAGACAACTTAATGGCCAAATAAAACATGCACAAAATCATCATGGTGTTGCTTCATTTTTATCTCAGGAAAATCACTGTGAATATGTTCAATATATAAATAAAATAATATTCAACATCTCACCCAGCCTTATAGTGTTGAGGTGACATACAAAACTGAAGCCTAAAACCCAAAATGTACCCAAAACTCAAACATGATTCATTTGCTGCCTTGCAAACTCTGCTGTTTCCTTCAGCAAATGCACATCTAGTTTTGTAGTTTTACACTTCTGATCTTAGGTAAGTCATACGGCAGGCAGGTGACGATTCACACTGAGCATGCTCGCTGCGCACCGCTGTGTCCGACAGATTGTGTCACTTCCTCTCTCAGCAGGAAGTGGAAGTGGGTGAGTAAACAGTAATAAGGAGGTAAGGGAACAGATCAGGGAGGTTTAATCAGGCACACTGGAGCAGGTTTCAGACGGCTCATCCATCTGTCCACTCAACAAACTTTTCACCTTCACTGAGCTTGTGTTTATCTGGGTGATGTAGGACGTGATCTTGGATCAACATCCTTATCTAAACACACTTGACTCACAACAGCACTAAATCATGGAGTTTACAAAACACTGGCTTGACAAAATAAGCTCATTTGAGGAAGAACTAGTCATTAGATTATCAAGTTAGAGGCACCAAACCTTTGAATGAAATCTAGTGTTTAGTTTGAGCTACTTACAGTAGTAGAAAATCACCTAGATATCCATGGACAGAACTGTAAATATTGTAAGATAATTGTCGCTTCTGATTACAATATCTCTTTACACATATTTCCTCCAATTTCTCCTGTTTACAACAAAGTCCCTTCAAGACAAGGCATTTCATCTCGGCCATGTAAGTGCTCCTCTCTCTTTGATTGGAGAAACACCAAATTCTCCAAAGCTGTTCACCAAGCTTTTGATTAAATTTCATATTTGTAATCACCAATGAAATCTGACAACAAATATCTCATGAATTTTGTTTATAAACTAATCATGACATAAAAAACTGCATTTTCCAGGCTGGATCCAGCTAATGCACATGCGCAGTCCTAAATAGGAAGCACGCGTCTAACTGTTTCTATAGCAATGTGATGACTTTACCAATCTCTTATTTAGAAGGCGGGACTTATTCCGCCATATAGAGTACCTCAGAGATGACGTGTTTTTGTAGGCCAACCCGGAAGTTAGCGGCTCACGGGTTCCCTCAATCGAAAGCCTATGCATTTTTCCCGTAGACGTTTGGAAAATTGCAAAAAATAAGCTCTGTGTTTAACAAAGTTTATGACACTTACACGTTTTGTCTATCAAGATAATCTTTACAAGTTAACACAACATTTATACATTTTGAAGCCTAAATAAAGTCGTCAGATATAAAAAGCTAACAGTAGGCTATAAACGGACTACAGCACACCATGGTCGCGGATCAACGTCACCACCACCAAGCTTCCTCAAACTTTATTTAAAAAACAACTTTATTTAAAAACATGCTCGCTGATTATGATCTGTGCTGTGTATGAATACTTATCCACTTTTTCATGAGAAATGCTGTCCAAATGTCCTGTTTGTCATGATGACGTCTAAAGTCCCCGCCAAAGGAAGTAGTTCCCTTTTAGCAACTTGTTAGCAACCGCCGTTTTTAAGACAGAATAAAGGTTTAAAAAAATCACAAGGGGGTTATAACTGGTGTGTTTTATGTCATAGATCAAAACATGAAAATATTTAGAGGCTTTGTTAACCACAGACCTTATTTCAGGCGATTTAGCAAAAACCCATTCAAAAAACCCATAGACTTCAGGGCGATGGAACCGGAAGTCCTAAAATGCTAACTCGCTTCCGGGTTTTGCATACAAAAACATGTCATTTCTGAGGTACTCTATTGTGCGTTGCACTTTCTCCCATTCAAAATACGAGTGCACCGTCTTTCTATATATAAAGTCTTTGGTTTACAAAGCATGTTGAATCAGAACATATCCTCCTCCTGTAATTCATGACAGCTGTTTTTATCACAAAAAGCTTATGCATTTTGACAAGTCTACATCTGAAACATGAAAACACGCATCTGTAATATCCTGGAAAAAAATCTAACACACAATTTAACACCACCATCACGACAGATATAAAAAAGTAGGAACAAATAGACTTTCAAAACACTCACATAACAGGAACCAAATAGCTTCTCCATAACGTTTTTCATGTACGGGTGACACATAATTAGGTTGAGACTGTTTTGGGTGAACTGCCAGGTTAGTCACTTCTCATGCGGTGTCGTCGCTGTTCTCCAGGGTTGTCGACCACAGGCCAGAAGAGACGAGCCAGCTGGCTGACACATGGACCTTGGCCTTGTGCTGTGTTAGAGGGGTAGATCTGGCAATGTGTCCCTCCCATGTCAGGGTCATTATCACTGCTTAAGTCCCATTCACACCAAGAACGATAACTGTAGGCCTAAAAGCATCCACATCAACGCACGATAACGTACTGTTTATTATTAAAAGTGCGCACTCTTTAAAGCAGGATGGATTCTGATTGGCTGTCAATGTTTTTATCGTTCAATCGTTCTGAAAGTGATTTCAACAATATCGCTCCTCTGTTTCATTTAGGGTTGCCAACCGTTCCGTATAATACGGAATCGTCCCGTATTTAAAGGAACACTCCACTTTTTTTGAAAATAGGCTCATTTTCCAACTCCCCTAGAGTTAAACAGTTGAGTTTTACCGTTTTCGAATCCATTCAGCCGATCTCCGGGTCTGGCGGTACCACTTTTAGCATAGCTTAGCATAGTTCATTGAATCTGATTAGACCGTTAGCATCTCACTCAAAAATGACCAAAGAGTTTCGATATTTTCCCTATTTAAAGCTTGACTCTTCTGTAATTACATCGTGTACTAAGACCGACGGAAAATGAAAAGTTGAGATTTTATAGGCCGATATGGCTAGGAACTATACTCTCATTCCGGCGTAATAATCAAGGAACTTTGCTGCCGTACCATTGTAGGCGCAATGATATTACGCAGCGCCTGTGACCCCCTGCTTGCACAGGGAGCGTGCCTTGCAACCATGGAGACATTTGTGAGAGACGCTGCGTAATATCATTGCGCCTGCAATGGTACGGCAGCAAAGTTCCTTGATTATTACGCTGGAATGAGAGTATAGTTCCTAGCCATATCGCAACTTTTCATTTTCCGTCGGTCTTAGTACACGATGTAACTACAGAAGAGTCAAGTTTTAAATAGGAAAAATATCGAAACTCTTTGGCCATTTTTAAACGAGATGCTAACGGTCTAATCAGATTCAATGAACTATGCTAAGCTATGCTAAAAGTGGTACCGCCAGACCTGGAGATCGGCTGAATGGATTCGAAAACGGTAAAACGCAACTGTTTAACTCTAGGGGAGTTGGAAAATAAGCCTATTTTCAAAAAAAGTGGAGTGTTCCTTTAAGGCATCAATGAAGCGTTCCGTATGAAAGGCATACGGAACGCAGTTTGTCCCGTATTCTCAGGCATAGGCTACACTCTAAATTGAGGATTAATCATTCCTTTGACTTTGAGACAAATTTGCGAACATAGCCCTTCGCGGAAGGCTTTAAGACCAATCAGACTCATCTGCCGGTCGCTGCGTTCCACTCCAAATTATTATGAACTTCACTCGCAAACTTAAGTAAAAGAAGTTCACAGCTAGTGGGTCTCGCACTAACGGCAAATCGCTTTCACTGTTCGCGTTTTAATTTCAGCAACGTTCAGCCACGCAAGAAAACATGCAATCTCCCTGAGGGAAGACGTGATCAAAAAGGGAAGTCGTCTACTATTGCTAATGTTGTTAAATAGAGAAAAAACATGTTACGCTCTAGCTTGTAGCGTAGGCTATTCTTGGACCTCATTATTGAAACACAAAATAATAAAGTCTCAAGCACCAAAAGCAGCCCATACTAGGCTAATTCTCTAAGTTCTCTACTTCTCTTTAATTAAAAAAATATGCATTTTTTAATTTATTCATACATGGTTGCAACAACATTTAGTTCAAACTTTTAAGTGCCATTGTTTAAAAAAATGCTTTATTGGCTGAAATTTCAAAGATGTTCAGTTATTATTCTTTAAAATCTATGTAGGCCTTCCTGACAATTGTTTTTGAATAGATGGTTTTGAATAGAGGTTAAAGTTTAATATCCGTTGGTGTAGCTAGGCTATATATATAGAAAATGGGTCAAATTCAACAATTTGAACATGGAGCCACATTATATCTATGGGATTGAACCATATTATAGGGCCTTTAAAATTAAGATTACAAAAGAAAAGTTTTTTAAGACTGAGAATATAGACAGATATTGAGATATCTTTAATACTTTTAGAATTACAGGCACACAAACTTTGGAAAAATACTATTTATGGCACTCAGACAGGAATGTTCAGTTGTGTTGATAGAAAAAAACGAGATACATTTCTAATTTCAATTATTTGTTCTTCAGAAAAATGTGCGACCATTGAAAATGTGTACCAATTTACTCATGGAGGCGCACTGAAATCCCTATCTCTGGAAATTAACCATATTGGACCTTAAAAATTAAGAAAAGAAAAGTTTGTTAAGAATTAGAATCTAAAAGGATATTAAGATATCTGTAATATGAGTTACAGAAATGCAAACTTTGGGTGAAAAACACAAGAAGTGGTTTTTGCCATTTTTGATCTGTTGGCATATAATGCAACAAAGATTGCTAACATCAACAGATTTAACTAACAGGCCTACCAATCTCTGTGTAAAAATAAAATAGTCATAAACGTCATTTTACCCCCCTGTAATCTGACTCCAAATCTCAGGTGCAAATTGTAATTCTGTCCCCCCTCTACAAAATATTGGATTACTCAGTAAATATACATCCACTGCATTTAATATTTTGGCTTTCTTCTTCTTTATTTATGTTTGTCTTTCTTCATAAAATAAAAAAAAAAAAAGAAAATCAAGAACTGTCTAAGAACCTTTTATACATCTTTTATACACATTCTTAACTGCAGATACTGAAATGACATACACTGTGTGGTACAGTACAAATATTTTGAGTGTCCCTTATTCTGTCCCTTAATTTCCTATAAAGAAACACGATTGTCCCTTATTTTCCTTTCCAGAAGTTGGCAACCCTAGTTGTGGTGTGGACTTCCCTATTCTCATGAAATTAGAACGATTATTAAAAAGCTATAGTTATAGTCCTTTGTGTGAATGTCAAGTCAGACACAGAATCTCGTCTCTTAAAAAGGACAGTCAGAGGTTTGTATGTCAGTATGATAAAGTTGATTTGTCTAACACACTATTCATAACTCAAATAGATACCTGGATATTTTTAAACTGTGTAACACAAAATTCAGTATAATGACAATGCAGTTTTTTTTACACAGAAAGTCGACGAACAACAAACATTGTATTTGGGTTGTATTCCAGTCAGCACTTCTAAACAACCCATTTCATGGTTGAAATACATATCTCATTCACCGAATAAGCATTTTGTGAATGAAATGCATTGCATTGCGTTTTATTTTTGCACAAAATCAATTTTAGGTTTATAATTTTGTGGACAAAAATGAATTGCTGACTTTACATTTCTATTGAAAACATACACCAAGCTTTGTTTTGCCATGAAACACTGCATTTTTTGTCACATAATTACTAGTCAGGTTACATTTGGCACCCTATCCAAAATATGCACGGAATACATTATATCTACCAAAATGTGAAGTATATAATCAGAACACTCTGTGCTGAGTACCGTATCCCATCATGCAATGCACCCAATTCCCATTTCAAGTGTGACAAATGAACCAAAGTAACACTGCCTGCTTAGCTATCATTATAACACTCATTATTTGATCTGCCAAAAGTATACAGTGCTACAGGAAAGAGTCCTAAAACCCAGAAATGAGTTCACATCTTTGTACTTCCAGAAGTTCCAGTTTCATCGTCTTGAAGTCCATGGACTTTTTGAATAAGTTTTTGATTAAATGCCTGAAATAATTTCACATTAAACATTAAACATGATCACTCAGGAAAACTCATCTACTCACTAGTTGCTTTCACAGTCTCATTGTGTTTATACTAGTACTCTTGCAAACTATTGTAACTTTCAAATTTTAAATAAAGATTTAAAAAGCTGTCAGAAGTTTAGTGGTGGTGATGTTGAAGTCATGTGACCATGTTTATAGACTAACTTTAGCTTCTGGTGATTGCTTTTAGGCTTCAAAATTCATAAAAGTTGTGTTCATTTGTAAAAAATTATCTTGATGAACAAAACGTGTAAGACTCATTAATGTTTGTTGGTCACAGAGCTTATTTTCCAAAAAAAATGGATCCAAAAGCCAATTGAAAAGTCCAATCCACTTGTTGATCAGATGCCAAAAGCAAACAGCAAATGCTACCAAAAAATCATGATCTAACCTTTATCTCAATAACAAAATCCCAGATGGCCAGACAGTGATTCATCTTTTATAAATTGTTAAAATATTGGTGTTCGGGAACAGTGTTGGGGTAACGCATTACAAGTAACACAAGTTATGTAATCAGATTACTTTTTTCAAGTAACTAGTAAAGTAATGCATTACTTTTACATTTTAAACAAAATATCTGAGATACTTTTTAAAATAAGTAACGTAAGTTACTTAATTTTCCCATTTATTGACTGACGGCTCTCTGACCACATGTTGAGAGAAATCGTGAGAAATGTGTAGAGGTTTTGTGTGCGTTGTATGTAAACATGATGGTTATTGTACTTCTAGACTAAATGTGAACAGACATTTACTCATCTTACTTGCACAAAAACAGATTCAGTATTCCTCAAAATTAATAAAAACAGCGAAATGCAAACTCAGAATATTACACAAACCTGCAATAATAAAATATAATGCATTCAGTATACTTTATGTATTTAATCTCTTTATTAACCGTACAGACGTGAATTTGTACTTCCTTCAGCCTGACATTTATTAATTTCAGTTTTGGTATGAAAGGGCCTTTACATTTGCCAAAAATAGAACTTTTGCTCTTTTTTTGTTATTAAAAAACAAACAAGTGAGCCCAGCCCAGGTGAGAAAAAGTAACACAAAAGTAATGTAACATTACTTTCCATAAAAAGTAACTAAGTAATGCAATTAGTTACTTTTTTAGAGAGTAACGCAATATCGTATACTTTCCTGTTTGGGATGCCGTGAGCACAGAGACTGTAGTGTACACAGTGACCTTAGCTTAAATGTGTAATATGAATAAATAGTGATCATAAACGGCTGTTGAGACAGTATTCTCAAGAGAAACAAGTAGAGGCTTGGAAACAGTATTCCTTACGTCACGATATAACAAGCAGATTGGCTTTTTGTCAAGGAAACCAGGTTGATGTTAACTTCCGGGTTGTCCTACAAAAATACGGCACTTTATTTTTACACAAAGTTTAAGGGCCAGATTAACTAACAGCTTACGCCAGCACAAACCCTATTTTGGCATTAAAAATTACTGTCAGGATTTACTAAAGACACGCAGTGAAAAATTAGCGCTGAAAAGGTGTGGACAGTTATTTTTGCGGCTGATCTTATTGCATATGCATTTGTAGGAGTTTCCCTTTCAGACGCAAAATTTATGGGAGGAGAGTATTTAAATGAATCATGCAAGGTGATTTTACTAAGGTTTGCGCTAGTCAATTTACTGTTATTTGCGCCATTATTTACCGGCCAAAAAAAGCATGTCTTAAACCAGACGCTAATTTGCGCTGCTCTTGGTAGATTGCGTTGGTCATTATTGTTACGCCCCGTTCTAATAAGAAAAGGGGCTGACGTGAGTTTGGTGGTAAACGGGGAAACCGACTCCAGCCGACAGATCACCACAGACATCAAAATAAGATCCACAAATGATTTATTAAGGTGGAATAAAAAAAATTAAATAAAGGAGCCATAGCTTCAGGGTGCCCCAAGGCCAAAACAACAAACAAAATAACTTACAAATAAAACATAAATAAATGTCCTAACAAAAGAAACAAAAAATACAGTCAACTTCCCTAACTCCCTAAAATAAAGAAATCACAAACAAGGTCAAAATAAATAGCAGGACACCCCTACGGTCCTAAAGCATAAGCAGAAACTTAGTTAAATCACTTCACAACAAGAACAGTTTATGAAAACAAGTGGTTCGAGATCTGCCGACGGGTGAAGGAATCTGGGGCTCCTCACGCCAGAAGGCCAATGCCAGAATGAGCTCGCCATCTTCCAAGAGCGCCGCCCTTTTAAAACGGAGCAACCGCAGGCTCAGCCAATGACGTTTTCTCTGCAGCAACCAATCCCTGCACAGACATTTAAAAAAAAAAACACTCCACACAGAAAACACAGATGCCAAATATCGTAACATTATGGAAATTATCCGTCTGCGTCTGTGTTCTTTAATTTGCGAGTCGTCGGTAGATCACGAGCAGAACTTTCCATTCCATCGCCGCTTTTCTGGTGCTCTCACGCTAATTTGCCCTGTTTAGTAAAGCATGCAAAATAGCCAAAATGATTTCCAAATTAACATGCAATGCAGTGCTGTTTACTTGTTGCATACTGTTTCTCATTGCTATTTTACTAAACAGTAGGCAAGACGTAGTATATTCCCTTCCAAACACAGCCAGTGTCTTATTGCATGTTTTTCGTTCTTTCATTTAAAGACAACGAACAGAACAGCACATTATTTAGAAACTGCAAGAGAAGCATAGAAAAATGCAAAAAGAGCTTGAGCAGAAATGAGTGTGACATTCGGAGTACTTTGAGCTTTCTTCATCGTATGAACTCTCGTTCTGCAGCCTATTTCCATATAAAGCAGCCTCCTGCCTCGAGAAAGAGAGAGAGGAAAAAAACATCTCCCTCTGAGACACAGACAGAGAGAGAAAGAGAGAGCAATACTGCAGCCCGACTCCGATAACAACATTCAACTCAATTAAACTTCAGATTGGGGCCGTTCTCTCACAGAAACGATGAGCGTGCCGATAAAAGTCTAATCACAGGACCGCTGACCCTACAGGTCTCTCTCTCTGTCTGTTCTATACCTGCTCTCTATGATGATAGCAGAGGGTGTATTTAAGCATGCTTACTGGAGTCTCATGATTATACGTGCATGAGGATCATTATACCCCCTGCTGGAGTAGGAGGGAGTGTGAGGGACTGATAACACAAGCCCCATCCCCTTAAACACCCCACGGCCCACCCTTCCATGTTACCACAGAGGTGCTCGCTTACGAGTCTTTGAGTGTGGATTTAATGCTGTTTGCTAGAAATATTTCTCAGAGCTAGTGATTTGTATGGAAGCTTGTTTCCGCCACATTATATAAAAAAAGCAATTGCGACTTTTAATCTCACAATTAAGACCTTTTTCTCACCGAGTTATTTTCTCAAAATTGCAAGAAAAAAGTCTAAATTGTGAGATATAATCTCATATTCATTTTATAGATCTACATTAACGTTCAAAGGTTTGGGGTCGGTATGATTTTAAAGAAGTCTCTTCTGCTCACCAAGGCTGCATTTATTTGATCAAAAATACAGTAAAAATGGTAATATTGTGAAATATTATTAGAATTTAAAATAACCGTTTTCTATTTTAGCATTCTCCCCTAATAGTGATCGGGCAGACCAAACTGTAAGTCGTAGAGACTTGAAACATTGGGGGCTGGTAGTACTCACACCGTCTACAACGTCACCAAGGCTCACCCCGATCGGCCTGACGGGGGCGCTACAGTGGTCAAAAGTACGAAATGGCTCATAACTCTTGAACCGTTAGGTCTAGGCTCAAGTGTCTTTTTTATATCGTTGGAATCCTTGACTCAGGGCGGCATGCATTGTCGCCCTGGCTAAATTTTCGGTTATTTTGAATTTTTTGAAAAACCTACTTTTGTGAACTAGTCCTAGGTTTTTGACCCAATCAGAATCAAATCAGTGCAGCGAGATTCTCTGGAGTCTGTTTGTCAATAATTATCAAATAAAAGTTGAAATTCTGATTCACGGTTCCTAAGGGCCGCCAAAACGTTTGAAGTGGGTGGAGCCACTTTTACTAAAATGGCTAAAACTCGTGAACGGAATGAGATATTTTCACCAAACTCAGCACACCTAGGCTATGTAAGAGCTCATTCTGTGGTCGTGTGAAAAAGGACGTGGCGACTGGCCACCTGGTGGTGCTATAACAGTAAAAAAAAAAAAAACATGAAAATGGCTATAAATACTTCACCGTAAGTCTGATCGAATTGAAAATTGGTGTGCAGTGTCTTCATCCGAGGGCCACGACTGTCTATGTTGACGCATCTAGAAAAACATGTCCGCAATTGGCCACTGAGTTTTGACCAGCTATCAGACAAGGTTAATGAAGGCCGATCAGAACGAAACTCACTGGGCCTGTTTGACTCATGGCCCTAGAAGCATGTGAGAAATTCGAAAGAAATCGGCCACAGGGGGGGCACCTTCACGTTTTTCATGTGTGTAAAGGATCGTGTATCGAGGGATTTTTTGCGCACATCCACAACATTCATGCCACATGGTGGAACTTCTCATTCTGAGCAACTTGTCCATTGGATCATTCATTAAATATTGGAGATTTTTTTTCAAAAAGCAACTTTGGTGAACTAGTCCTAGGTTTTTAGCTCAACCTCGATAATTGTTAAAAAGCTTTAAAAACTACATATTTCCTGTGGAAAATTGCCTGTATTTGCTGTAAATGGTCTTTTCCATCTATGATTGAAATGGTTACAGGCTTGCTAATTAAAACATTATACCTTTTTACGCATGTGCTTAAAGGCTTTGAAACGCTTGAACCGCTCGCAGCTATATTTATTATTAATGTTGAAAACCACTACCACTCCAAAGTTTGGGGTATGTAATATATTTTTTAAAATCTTACTTTTATTCAGCAAGGATGCATTAAATTGATCGAAAGTGACAGTAAGACATTTATAAAGTTACAAAAGATTTGTTTTATATATATATATATATATATATATATAATACTTATACATAATAATGTTTTATATATATATATATATATATATATAAATAATAAATTTATATAAGAATTATCTAAGATATATATAAGAATTATTATATTATCAATTATAATAATTGATAATAATTGAGCAGCAAATCATCATATTAGAATGATTTCTGAAGGATCATGTGACACTGAAGACTGGAGTAATGATGCTGGAAATTCAGCTTTGATCACAGAAATAAATTATATTTTACAATATATTCAAATAAAAAAGTTATTTTAAATTCTAATAATATTTTACAATACTAATTTTTTTTACTGTATTTTTGATCAAATAAATGCAGCGTCTGTGAGCAGAAGAGACTTCTTTCAAAAATCATCTACTAACACCAAACTTTTGAACGGTGTATATTTTTACTTTGTCAACAATTGACTCATTCATTGTTGATATTGTTAATTAAAACTATTAAAAATCATTTTCAGTAATTGAAATAAAATGAAGTATAAATATTAGATGGAAAAACCTAAAATTAAAAAAAACAAAGTAAAAAAAAAAATGAAAATGACTAAAAACACAGAACAAAATTACTCAAGCAAAAATGAAAATATAAAAATAAAAGCTATACTTCAAAATATTAATAAATACTAATAATATATAATACTAAAACAGCAGGTCTCTCTTTTTTGTCTCTTAATACATATTAGTTAAGTCAAATTGGTCCTTAAATGAGATCTCGCTGCATCTCGCTCCTTAAACATTTTGAAATATTTACTATAAAATGGCATCACTTTACAGCAATTAAATGAAATGTGTGTGTAATGCAACATAATTATATACGTATGCTAGTATCAACAATTTAATTAATACTTTTAGAATTATTATATAAAAGAAAGACATCTGAGCCATCAAATGTTCCTCAGGGTGTGTTTGAGAGAGATGGAAGTTCTTCAACATTAAGACAATAATGGAGAAGCAGAAGTTCTCGTCCACCGTGGGAGAGTCGTGGGCACGGGGCCAACCAGACCTCAGCAGGAGGAACAGCTTGGCTTAATGACTAATTAAGACATCTTAACGACAATTAACTCCCCAATTAACACATCTCGCAATATGGTGTTTACCTTTCAAAGTCTTCAGCTCCGTTTCTAAGTCCACCGAGAACAAACTATCACACATTCTCCCACTCATAATCATTAACATATGCTTACAGAGAGCTGGAATTGAGTTCACTGCAGTAAAAGTCCTGTCGCACATTCAACCAAACTGACTATTTTTGGGTTGCCATGGTTAAACATCAGGGTTCGGGGGGTTATTGTAAAATATATAGTTAAGGTGGGTGTTTCAGGTAATTGTGGGAGATCTATCTTAATTATCCACTATTTTTAGATTATAAAATGACTGTGTTAAAGGGCTGCATCGCCTACAACCACAGTAAAACAACAGCTAAATAGCTATATTTATCGATACAGTGCAACAGTGCCCTCCCACTTTTTTCTGTGGCGTTGGTACTTTTCCATTCATTTTCCCCATAGGGATTTAAAACAACAAACAAACCAAACCAACCAGCTACGTGAATCACAACATTATAAACTTTGAATTGAAGCAAAAAATATTTGAAAATCAGACAAAGAAAGGTACAAGACTGTGTACTTAAAGGCTTTAATGAGAGAAAAAAAAATTGAATTAAAAACTATAGATAAATATAAAACTATTGATTTAACCCTCTGGCGCTCTTCAGTCATTTTTCATCAGAATGTTACAAAACTTGGTAAAGGTTTTGGCACTTGCAACTATGTGAACACACACACACACACAAATCATGGACATGATTCGAAAAGGTTAAATGATCCTGGGAAAAAAAAAAAAAAAACACACTTGTACTCCTCTGGAAATCCATTGGAAATGAATTGGAGACAAATTTTCATCTAGTGGAAATTTTTGGTACTGCGCCCAAACAAAATCTTACTGAAAGCTCATTTTTTGAGATATTAACATCAAATTTGGAACACAACTTTTTTCAATTTATGGCATTGATTTTCTTGCAGATTTAGAGTAAAACATGTTTTGGAAAATATATATTTTATATAATGAATATAGTATTATTGTGCATTTTCCATAACAATAAACGTAAAATTATTTTATAATAAAATAACTTTTTATCACGTTCACTTATTTAACTTTTTTTCAGCAATAGTCTGCCAAGTGTCTTCTTTAAAAAAGACCAAACTTAAGTCTGTGATCCAAAGCATTCAAGATTTATGACAGTTTAAGATGGAAATTTCATTTTCAGGTCTCAAAAAGTGAATAAATGCTCAAAAGGTGAATAAATGGATTATAACTACTGCATAAATATAAATTAGTTCTATTAAATCCCCTAAAAATACAAAATATTAAATAAAAAACATTATAAAAACTAAAATATAGTACATTCATTTCATTGATATAATAATAATAAAAAATGGTCATTTTTGTCTGCCACGTGAGCAGCACCAGAGGGTTAAAGATGTTGATTATACAGAAACAATATAGTTTATGTTTATTGCAAAATATGCATATACAAATATTTAAGTATTATGAGACTGTAGGGAAACTAACTCTGTCATTCGCAGCGCTTCATCAGAGTGGGCGGAGCTAAAGAGTTCTTCTGGTGCAGTTTACTCATTTCGATTCTCTGGAGATTTCTTTGCAGAATCATGGGTAATGTAGTTTTTTACCAGTTAAACAGTTATTAATGTGAATGGATGGCTCCAACTAAAGCATTGCTGTACCATAGATTAATGACCTCTTAAGTTATCATTAAAATCAATTCCCCTATTGAGAAAATGAATGGGATTTTTACTTCTGGAACCTGACTGCTGGTTAACACTATCCAATAGCCTGCACATCCTAGGTGCTGTTAACCTAAAAGTTTTTTGATTAAAGATTACACCAAAATGTAATTCTCTGGAGTAACCTGCACAGATGAATCGTTCACAATAAGACCAGGAATGTGCATTAAGAAAGTAAATGGGTTCAATTTTGATTTCACATCGACTTTAAAACACTCTAACATCCGTAAACTCCACGAGACAAAAACACACGCGCGGCGAGAGAGCCGCCACAGTGATTTATCTGATTCAATTAGCTTGCAAATGTAAAACAAGTCAGTTCAATAAAGAGCTAAAACCTCTCTTTCTTCCGTTCGTTCTCTTCTTTGACGTCTCTCGCCCTTCCTCCCTCGACCTCCCCCTCTCTGCTGAATAATGAGAGTGTGTAAATGCTTAATTAGATTAAAAGGGTGTGTATAACGATATCAAGATGTTGTGTGTGTGTGTGTACGTCAGATCTCTCTACATTAGCGCTGTGTTATTGTGGGCAGGGCTGAGAATTTATGATGCACAAAAACCCTGAAACATCAAACCCATTAAAGAATCCTGATTTATTCTCTGTGAGCACTGGGGAAATATATCACCCATAAAGAGGTGTGTTTGTGTGTGTGTGTGACAGGAACTCCTGGGAAGCATGTGTTTAATAGGAGAGGCTTAGCCGAGGTCTTTTTGAAAGTGTGTGACCTGAAAAACAAATTAGAATACAGAAGGAAACCGTAAGACATGATATAGAAGAAAAATATTAAAATTGCATGCAAGGAAGACTGATCCAAATTTCCTAAAAATATTTAACAACCTGTCACTAAAAATGGTCATAAATTTCACATTAGAATATTTTTAGTATTCTTGTTTTAGTTTACCATTACTGATATTTCACATTTTCCTAATTAATATTACTTTGTTATACTTTTAATTTATTTTACTGTGTACAATGAGACACTTTGCCACTAGATTTAGAGATTATTTATATAATACAGTCTTTAATTTAAGAATTACAAGACTTCTTTAATTTTTAATTGGTTCAAATCATACATTGCTACTTTTATTTTTATGTTAATTAAATAATTTATTTTGTGCTAAAATGTAATAACTTCATTATGACTTTGAAACAATTTTCACTCAGAAATTGCTAGTAAAGTAATTGCAAAGAAATGGCAAGTAACACATTTTAATTAAATATGACATTCAGAAAGACTGAAATAGTATTTTCTTGTAAAACACAAAAACACAAATGGGATTTCTTTAATATCTCTATACAGATCAAATGGAGAGCAAAAGGAGAATTTTGCCCAAATAAGCTGATATGTTTTAATTGCTAGACCTTCTCAACAACATCTCAAATTATGCCTGTGATATCAAAGTCTGCAATCAACATTTGTCATAAAATTCTCCCAAAAGCAAATGATTTGGGCTTCCAACCACTTGCCGTTTATGGAGTGTCTATTTACACTAATTGCAAATAGCGTCCCTTATTGGCAAACACTATTTACACTAGCTCCGCCCACCAATGTCTGGTTGGGCCACTCAAGTTTTAAAAAAGATGCGCAGAATTCAACGCCTTTGGTGGCGCAGCAGTAGTGAGTAAGGCTTGCAGACGTGGCTTTTAACACGATCGACACGGGTTCAAATCCGCCTTTTGCCGAGCTCGCGTTTATTTTCCATAAAAATGAAAATAATGTTCCAAACGTGAAAAAAAACTGCAAACGAGTGTTTAATAATATTAAAAGTGTTAATTGGGTAGGGTTAGGGGAAGGTGTAGGGAGGGTTTTTATTCTCCCAATAAGGCAGCATCCATTTAATAATTTTAAGAAATATAATCATTTACACTATGATATTATTGCATCCTGTTAATGTACAAAAATACTGAGATGCAAATAGTATCTGCCAATATAAAGTATAGATAGCATCTAATTACTATTTACTTTTATTGCAAAGAACTGATACTTTTACATGGTGTAAATAGAATCTATCACTATTTTCACCTAGTGTAAATAGCATCTAAGTGCAAATGGCCGCTGCATTTAGTTTATGGCTTTACTCGTACACTGTATGTCAATGATCTCCTCCTGAACAACAAATGAACAATCTTTGAGCAACGGACATATTTTCAGGTGAACTAATGCTTATACATTACAAAAAAGTACAATTTATGTAGAAATGAAAATGTGTCACCAATAAAGCATGCTAAATTAAAAGCCAGCTTTCCTGTTACTCATCATGCAGTGAGCAGACTCACGTGCCATTAATGAGTCATCTAATTAGTGTTTGTAAATCAGAAAATACATTGAATGTTTTATTTGGTTTTAGGAGATGAATCAGCCATTCAGAGGGAATATAATATCAGAGCTCATGCTGCTCCTATGGAATATCTGTGTGTGTGTATCAGAGCGATTAGTTTTAATAAGACAGACTGGAGAGAGCCGTCTTTTCTCTTTACTGAGTGGAGCAGACCTCTGAAAACCTCAAGAAAGCCTCTATTACTGAAACTAAACCTCCATAATAAGTGTCAAATATAATGTGAGGGGTCACTGACCTTTGACCTGAGTTAGGCACTGCTGTGGGCAGGGGGTTTTCTCAAAGACTTGCGTGAAGATAAAGATCTCGTGCTGGACATCAAAGGATCGTGGAGCGTCACATTGAAGGTGCCTTTCAGAACGGTGTCCATGATGACCGGACTCAACTACAACACACACACACACACACACACACACAGAACATGGAAACATTCCTCAGAGATTTTGGTCCATCTTGTTATGACAGCATCACACAGTTGCTGCAGATTTGTCTGCTGCACATCCATGATGTGAATCTCTCGTTCCTCCACATCCCAAAGCTGCTCTATTGGATTGAGATCTGGTGACTGTGGAGGACATTTGAGTCTAGTGAACTCACTGTCATGTTCAAGAAACCAGTTTGAGATGATTTGAGCTTTGTGACATGGTGTGATATCCTGCTGGAAGTATCCATCAGAAGATGGTTCACTATGGTCATGAAGGGATGGACATGGTCAGCAACAATACTCAGGTAGACTGTGGTGTTTAATCGATGCTCAATTGGTACTAAAGGGCCCAAAGTGTGGCAAGAAAATCTCCCTCACACCATTACACCAGCAGCAGCCTGAACCGCTGATACAAGGAAGGATGGATCCATGCTTTCATGTTGTTTACATCAAATTCTGACCCTAACATCTGAATGTAGCATCAGAAATCGAGACTCATTAGACAAGACAACACTTTTCCAATCTTCTATTGTCCAGTTTTGGTGAGCCCGTGTGAATTGTATCCTCAGTTTGCTGTTCTCAGCTTACAGGAGTGGCACCGGTGTGTCTTCTGCTGCTGTAGATCATCTGCTTCAAGGTTGGACGTGTTGTGTGCTCAGAGATGCTCTTCTGCAGATCTCGGTTGTAACAAGTTTATTTGAGTTACTGTTGCCTTTCTATCAGCTTGAACCAGTCTGGTTAGTCATTTTCACCCACAGAACTGCCGCTCACTGGATATTTTCTTTTTTTCAGACCATTCTCTATAAACCCTAGAGATGGTTGAGTGTGAAAATCCCAGTAGATCAGCAGTTTGTGAAATACTCAGACCAGCCCGTCTGGCACCAACAACCATGCAACATGACACAAAGTCACTTAAATCACCTTTCTTCCCCATTCTGATGCTCAGTTTGAACTTCAGCAGATCATCTTGACTGTGTCTACATGCTTACATGCATTGAGTTGCTGTCATGTGATTGGCTGGTTAGATATTTGATTAACAAGCAGTGGAACAGGTATACCTAATAAAGGGGCCGATATATATAAATAATAATAGTAATAGAAATGTTTAACATATATATTTCTTAAATTATTTTTTAAATATATTTGTAACAATTAAATAAGTAAAAATGTTTAATACAACCACACATATACACGTTTTATAAATTAATGAGGTATATACCTCGTATGCTGTGGGTCCAGGGGTCGTGTCTTTAGGGCTTTTGAAGCGATCTTCCTTTGAGACAATCAGTGCAAGTTTAGAGCCAGACTTAACATCTGGACTATAATGAGTCGGACCTGCAAAACCACAAATAAGAAACAACTAGTTTAGCTGGAATACTTGAACATAACTCCCTAAAAACACTGTTTTCATGGAGCAAATTCCACCATTATGTTGGTAAAGCAAGTTCCTAAACCTACAATATTAGTCCCAACTTAAGGATGATTTAAACAGCTTTTAAAGCAATGCTAAATTATAGTACAACAACAAATATACAAGCTTCGCATTTCTGCTTTTAAACAAATTAAAAAGTCTCTAAAAAGTCAAGATATATATATATATATATATATATATATATATATATATATATATATATATATATAGTATGCATTATGCATTACTGACATTTCATTTTATATTTTTTATATATATATACACACACATACATACACATACATATGAAAGACCAAATTAGATCTACAGAGTTTATTAATGTAATACTTCATATTAATTATTAATTAAGAGAGTAAGAAATTACTAATGTTGCTTCCTACTTTTGAATGTTTAGCCCCATAGACTTCCAATGTAAATTGTCTTGTTTATTTTTACAAACTGGACAGATAATCGACAGCAGGCCGCAAATGCCGCCCATAGAGATCAAATAAGTGTGAGTCACCTGGGATTTCAGGGTCGCAGTGGAGGAAGGCGGGGTCTCTGGGGGCGGCAGACAGGAAGCAGCTCTGTCGCTTGCGGGCTTTCTCGTTTTGTGGCTCGCTGTAGCGATGGAGACCGTGTGTCTTCTCAAAAGATTCGCTCACATTATATGAGCCTGGCGGAGGAGTATCCTGCCAAGAGCAATCTAATATCTAACCACAGCATCATAAACATCATCTGCACAATGGATTTACAGCAGGTACAAATGAGCTAGGGGGTCGTATATGTGTGTGAGCTGTAGGAGTGTTATTGCAAACACAATTTTTGCTTGTTTTCACAAAATGAATGATGATTTAAAATTATTTTAGTTGTGTTAACCGCCAGGATGCTACAGATGCTGTACATTGAAATTAAACGGTATAGAATCAATCTAATTTTTTAGACGTATTTATATATGTAACACTTGCATTTTGCAATACTAACCAGCTATATGTGTAATTGTATTTGTAAATAGACATCAGAAAGAGAGACAGAAACATCTAGATGAAATCTCACCAAACCTATCAGGAACAAGACTATTTTTAGGAAGATGTTTTGTATTGTGACATTATTGTCATGACAATTAAACACAAAATTCCAAATTCCCATTACTCCCTAGTGACCAAAATGGATTTAAAATACATTTATTTCATACTATGTATAGTACAAATCTATTAATATATTTACTGGCATATCGCTTGAGACTTACTGGAATAAATATTGTAAGTAAACTTTATTTGGTATACTTCTTTATTGCACAATGCACATTTCTTAATATTATACCTAAAAAGTGTTTTAATATCACTATTAGTAAGGATTGTATGATCAGATAATATCAGTCTTTAAATACAAGATATTTAAAGTGTACCTGAAGTATACTTGCAATAGCTCCACTTTAGCACAATTAAATATACTTCAGTATATGTTTAGTTGGACCTCAGCTCTACTTCCTATATCTAAAGTGAATTTTTAGTAGTACAAAATTAGTTGTTTCAATTTAGCAGACTAAGTATATCAATTTACTATACCAAAAGTACAATTGCAGGGTATTTATATTAAGTACATAAACATGTAAATGTATTTGTAGTACACTTGGCATAAAATAAAAGTATTTCAAACATATGTTGGTATATTTATTTTTTACTAGGGCTGTCATGTACATTATTTACATTCTACAATATTTATACATCTTTATTGGTTAAATTTAATTTAAAAAATAACAATAAATTGAAATGTATTAATAATTAAAAAATAATACATTTTATTTGTATAGATTCTTTCATACATAGAGTAAAATGTAGCCCAAAGTTCTTCACATGTAATAATAATTCAATACAGTGAAAAAACAGTCCATTACCCTGTTGCAAATCCTTTCAGTTTACTTTTTAAAGTCCTTCCTTCTACTATTATAAAACAAATTATTATATATAAAATTAAACAATGTTAAAATCATCAGTAATAATGACAATTGCAAAAAAACAAAAAACAGATGCATCATAGTAATTTAGTGAAAATGTCATGAAAATAACGTCACAATGCAAAACATCATAATGGTGCTAAAATTAAGCTTTATTTTCGACATGTGACATAAAATGTTTTCTTTATTTCTTTTGATTTTGGGTTGAAATGTGATTTGGTGAGATTCCCGCAGACGGCTGTGTGTATTGTGTGTTATTTGTGAAGGAGCAGACGTGTCTAATAAAGAAGTGGAGCAGACGTGAGGCGAGGTGCTGAGCTCATAATAAACTATTTGCAGCATCTGCATCAGAGCGTCGGACTCAAACACTCTCTATGATACACGCTCTCAACATACGGACACTTCTGAATTCTCATATCTTGCAAAGTATAATTACTGATTTTAGATATGGACAGGATTTAATCTAAACTCTCCATGGAGTGAAACAAATATCAGGGCTTTCCCAGTGAATTCAAGCTTATACAAATACACACTAAAAACCTGAATTTCTAGAACAGGCTTTGTTTGACTCTGAATACTGAGCTGATAATTCTTGTCATTACACATCATGGAGCTGAAAATGCCCTGAGACTGAGCTGAGACTCCTCAGACTTTGCTCTTTCACAGCTCAAAACAAGTTTAATTTTTAAGGACTACAACAAACGGCTGGTAGGGACTACAACGAGCTTCTTCCTGGGTTGGTGACATCACTAACACTAAAATTTACATAAACCCCGCCCCCGAGAACACGCAACAAAGGAGGTGAGGCCATGTTGGGCTGCTTTAGAGAAGAGGAAGAGTTGTTGTAGTAGAGTGTTTTTGCCATGACGTCATTTTACGCCGGACTGCTTCACAAACGAGGGTCAATTCAACACTGGATTTGCACAAAAGATTAACATGACGGCACATGCTAGTCGATGAGTTGAATCAACTCCACAGCAACTACATAAATTTATCCACTAACCATTCAGAAACGTCCAGATTCATTCTAAAAGTTGTAACTTCTTCCTGAGTCTCTCCATCAGTGTCGACTCCGGTTTGAACAATGTAAGGCTGAACACCGTTACTGACAATCCTCATTTTGGCTGCGTGAGATTCTCCAGCTTTGTTGTTGTTGAGCAACCAAAGCGCGAGCTGTTAGAGCTCCGCCCTCTTCTGGAAAGGGGGCCGGGAGCAGCAGCTCATTTGCATTTAAATGGACACACACAAAAACAGCGTGTTTTTGCTCACACCCAAATAGGGGCAAATTTGACAAGCTATAATAAATGATCTGTGGGGTATTTTGAGCTGAAACTTCACAGACACATTCTGGGGACACCAGAGACTTATATTATATCTTGTAAAAGGGGCATTATATTTTATTATCTAGGCAAATCCGAGCACAGTGTGAGACGATGAGATTCTTCTCTTCTGATATGTTAGAGGAGACACGTGGAAAAACACTTGAGATATTAAAGAGATCTCAGTTGTGATTTTTCTTCCCAGTGACAGTCTAAAGATGAAATTTGAGTGTTGCGTGTCTTACTTTGGCGAACAGTGAACCCACAAGTCTGTCAGAGGCAGATTTAAAAGCAGCTGTACTCTGTTTCTTATATGACGCTTCATTTGTCTTCTCCACCTGCAGCAAACACAAAAGAAAGACAAGATACAATATTAATATTAAAGCTGCAAGCAGCGATGAAAGGGCCCTCGCACCCGGGCTCACCGCCACCCGGCGGCCTTAGGAAAACAGTGAACAGTGGGCAACATGCATGTAAGCGAGTAAATACAGGAGAATTATGGCCAAGTCATTTCAAAGTGCCAGCCTTCCTGCTGCCAACAGGTGGCGCTTTGACTGTTACTGAATATTGCCATGTAGATGACTTCAGGCCAGGACTATTATCAAACGTGAAGTTTGCAGCAGATCGGAATTTGTATGCCTGAGTTACAACAACTTCCTGTTTCGTGGCGTTAATCGCATACATTAGCACTTAGCCAAGTGTTGCATGATTTAACATGTTTCTAGTGTGTTTGGTACTTTGTGGCATATTGAAATGTGTTTTCTGGGAGTGAATTACAGTGTAAAGCATGCCTTTTCCTGTTGCCAGCAGGTGGCTCTATGACTAACTGAATATTGGCATATAGATGTCTTTAGGCCAGGACTCTTATCACACATGTGAAGTTTGGGGCAGATCGGACATTGTATGCCTGAGTTACAACAGCTTTCTCTTTCATGGCGAAACATCAGATTTGTCAGGCCGCCACGGACACACCCTTTAGTGAAAACTCAAGACCTTCGCAATTTAACATCACTAAGGCCTTAAGATTAGATTGACCAAATATGATGTTGTTCTGGTTAAATCTGTATGAGGAGTTAATCACAGTGTAAAACATGTCATTTCCTGTTGCCCGCAGGTGGCACTATGACCGTAACTGAATATTGCCATGTAGATGTCTTCAGGCCAGGACTCTTATCACACATGTGAAGTTTGGGGCAGATCCGACTTTGTATACCCGAGTTACATAAACTTCCTTTTTCATGGCGAAACATCGAAATTTGTCAGGCAGCCACGGACACGCCCTCCAGCAAAAACTCTAGATCTTCGCAATTTAACATCGCAAAGGCCTTTAGATTAGACTGACCAAATATGATGTTGATCTGATTAAATCTCTAGGAGGAGTTCGTTAAAGTACAATGTCTGGAAATGGCAAAAAGTGCACAAATTTTGCAGAGAAAATTCAAAATATCTGACTTCCTGTTGGTTTTCAGACTTTGCACCAGGAGACTTTTTTGTAGGGATTGGGCTGTTACATGTGTCTACTGAATTCCATACCTGTATGTGAAACGTGGTGCAAGGGGCACTTCGTTGAAATATTGTAGGTGGCGCTATCGAGCCATTTTGCCACGCATAATTCTGAGACCCATAACAGACGTAAATTTTCACCACTTCTGACGCGTGTGCAAAGTTTCATGAGTTTTCGAGCATGTTTGGGCCCTCAAAAATGCGATTCATTTGGGAGAAGAAGAAGAAGCAGCGGAAGAATAATAATAAACGGAGCAATTCCAATAGGGTCCTCACACCATCGGTGCTCGGGCCCTAATTACCTCTTTGGAATACTTTATTCTGACTGGTCAATCACAGCATTCTGCAGTCAAATACTGATGTGTAATGACTGATTCATGATATTCAAATAATTACTTAAATTTGGGCCTATTCTTCTCATAATTAGAATATAGTACACAAGAACACACTAGCTGCATGAAAGCCACTGATCACCTTCTACTTTCATTGTATGAAAAAAAGCAGGTTAGAAATTCTACAAAACAACTCTTCACAGAAGAAAATGAATTATATAAGTTTAAAACAACATGAAGGTGAATAAATGATTTTCGTGTGAACTATTTCTTTTAATTATGTGCTGGTGTAGTTTTAGCAGCTCAGAGGAGCCTGTGTGGTCTCTGTTGACAGAAAAAAAAAAAAAAAAAACTCCCTCTGGTTCTACTTATAATGAAAAATCATAATCTCCGCTATCGTGAAGCTAGAGATAAGATGCTCCAGGTCCTCATCTCAGACTGCAGGTTATGTTCAGAATGAAATACTAGCCTTTTACACAATATATACTGTATACAGCTTACTATTTTTTATAAAACTTCACTAAATGAAAATGAAACTGAAGTGGGTATTTTGCCGGTGTAGTCCAATGTTGTGTAAAAATGGCATTTGACATCATATACAATAAATCAAGAAGGAAATTTGTGGTTGCTATTACATTTGTCAATTGTAATCAAGTGCATTGCATTGTTTGCATAGTGCACATTTTGGCAAATGCAGTAGGTCATCTGTATGCGCATATTGCACTTAATGCACACTATTGTTCAGTAAGATATTTTTAAAGAAATTAATACTTATTAATATTATTCAGCATGGATGCATTCAGTTGATCAAAAGTGACAGTAAAGACATTTATAATGTTACAAAAGATTTCTATTTCAAATAAATGCTGTTCTTTTGAACTTTCTATTCATTAAAGTATCAAAAGAAAACGCATCACTGTTTTTCACAAAAATATGAAGCAGCACAACTGTTTTCAACATAGATAATAATCAGAAATGTTTCTTGAGCAGCAAATCTGCATATTAGAATGATTTCTGAAGGATCATGTGACACTGAAGACTGGAGTAATGATGCTGAAAATTCAGCTTTGATCACAAGAATAAATTACATTTTACAATATATTCACATAGAAAACAGTTACTTTGAATTGTAATAATATTTCACAATATTACTGTTTTAACTGTATTTTTGATCAAATAAATGCAGCCTTAGTGAGAGACTTCTTTCAAAAAACATTAAAAAGTGAGCAGCGAAAGTCTCAGTGAATCTCGAGGTCCAGTAGGACACATTCACTGCTCATATCTATGCAGGCAGGGACCATGTACAAGGAACAGAAGGAGAGGAGCATCCATAAAAGATCTCCACTGTGGACAGTTTGGCTCAGGAAGCAGGCCAACTGGACACTCACACTGGAAATAATGGACGTTTTCAATACAAAAAACAGCAGATCCCAATGTCCCAAGTTTTCTGTGAAATACTTCACAGGGAGGGAGGGATTTGCCAGCTACATACTGTTATAAATTTGAATCTGTTATTCTGACAAATATGTACCATGGTAATCACAGTTTGCCAAAAGACCAGTGTATGTAAGTGTGTATGCTTTTGCCTGTTTTAACATCCACCAGGCAAATGTCTGATCACTTAAAAGCACACTTCTCCTCAACAAGCAATTCAAGGTTGCATTTACATCTATAGCATGAATGATTGATACTTCATTCAAATACCTCATCCTGAGTATGAGTAACAGTAATTAATGGTGTTTGCCATGAAATGCGGAAACTGCAGCATTTTGGCTAAAACTATGCTTTCCATGGTAAATTTTGAAAAAATAGGTTCTAGGTTGTAGACTCCAGGCAAAACTGACATTTAGTGAATGCTGAGAAATATTTAGTTCAAGGGGATTTATGGAAGATTTATTCGATTCATTGGATGAAGCCCTCTGAAAAGTCTGAATAAGCTCCCAAGGGCGCTGGCAGATTAGTGTACAATAGACAATAGACAATGAGGGCACACTTTCTGGGTTGAAGAACTGCTCACCTTGTACTGAGCCGGCCCCGGGGTGCTCATTTCCTCTTTGCTGGGGAGAAAAAGCCAGCGTGGTGCAACAGAGCCGAAGGCGCCCTTCCTTGCGCCCTTCCTTCCTTTCTGAGAGGCTTTCTTCAAACTCTCCTGAGCCAGGCCATAGTCAAACACGTTATAGGCACCAGGACCTAGCAAATACAGCACATCCTGATTTTGCCGAGTTCCTGGATCAACAGGATTTTGTTGATCCTGGAACAACATTCCTGTCCAAAAATGTAATGCTAACCATATATCCCCACCCCTAAACCTAACCCTACCCATAAGTTATCCCTAAAATCAGAGTGAAATGACAGGTGAATAGCACTGATGTAGAAGCACCTAATCCTGGTTTTAAGCCTAAACTTGACAGAAACTGTAAACTTGTCCCTCAGATCTGATTGGTTGATTGGAATGTTGTTCCAGGATCAACAAAGATGTTGATCCAGGAATATGTTGCACTTGGTGAAATCAGGTTCTGCAGCAAATACATGCATGAGTAAGACATTTAGTTACTATTGTTGTACTACTAACTAGGTCCGTTTGATATTGATAATTGTGGCTTTGCCTAATTTACATACACTACCATTCAAAAGTTTGGGATCGGTAAAATGTTTTTTGAAAGAAGTCTCTTCTGCTCACCAAGGCTGCATTTATTTGATCAGAAATACAGTAAAAAACTGTAATATTGTGAAATATTATTGCAATTTAAAATAACGGTTTTCTATTTGAATAAATATTAAAATATAATTTATTTCTATGATGTCAAAGCTGAATTTTCAGCATCATTACTCCAGTCTTCAGTGTCACATGATCCTTCAGAAATCATTCTAATATGCTGATTTGTTGCTTAAGAAACATTTCTTATTATAAAACAGTGCAGATTTTTTAGAGGAAACGTAAACATTTTTTAAAATTCTATCATGAATAGAAAGTTCAAAAGAAAATAATTTATTTGAAATAGAAATCTTTTGTTACATTATAAATGTCTACACTTTTGATCAATTTAATGCATATTAATAAAAATATTAATTTCTTTAAAAAAAATCTTACTGATTTAATGGTAGTATACTTATGCAGTCCATGTGGTTTGCTACAGTAATAACAGAAGTATGCCAGGAGTGGGAAGTACTACACTGAAATATTTATTTTTTATATATAATATTTATATGTTAGTATCAATATACTAAAATATTTCAACCTGCTAAAATTTAAGTTTAATTGCTGCCTTAAAAATAGTTCATTGCACTTCGACCACTTTGCATGTTAAGACTGATAAAGAAAACTGATTTGACACTCTGAAGACACATCGAATTGATAACAAAAAAATGAAAATGTAAATTAACTGGTTTTAGTCAAGTCAAATATTATTTAATATTGCAGTTTACCACTTTTTACAGTGTAGTTCATTGCACTTCTGTCTCTTATTTGATAAAGTTTGCATCATAATTCTGTACTTTCCTGTTTATTATTCGAAGCAGCTTTGAAACAATTTCTTTTGTATAAAGCACTATAAAAATAAATGTGACTTGACATTGACTTTAATTACTGCTAAAGAAAATTGAAACTGTTCAATGGAAGGCAAAATAGTGTTTTGAGACCTCCTTGACGTAAAATAGTACACCATCCGGGCACTTTTGGCATACTATTTTCAACGTGCTATGATTCGGCATGCACTAATTATACTCTTGCACACTATTTAGGACAGACAGTATGCAAATTAAAATGCATCTTGAGAGTCTTAAAGTGGCATAGAATCTGATTGGTTGGTTGTTTTGAGAGTGGTTTGAAATCTGATTGGCTGCTGTTGTAAAGCATTTGTGTAGTAGTATGAAATCTATCTTTGCCAACCTCATGTTTGTCCCTCTAGCAAGCACAGTCCAAATCTGACCTCAGACTGCACTTCACAGATACAAGACATTTTGCATTCAGAATGTGGCCCAGATTCACATTCACACAGAAAAACACACCTGGCGTAGCTTTCGATTTGTTTTCTGGCAGGAAGCGTACAGCTGTCAAGCCAAATGGATTCTTTTTCACCCCTCTGCCTTTCTTCAGGATCTCCAGAGCACAGCGCGGGTCATCGTATGCACCTACAGGGGGCGTTTCATCCTTGACTGGACAGAACCGCTGCAAGAACCAGCACAATACTGAGATCAGACATCATTCACAACCTGTTTTACTTCTTTGACTCAATTACATTTTACTAAAAGATTATAAAGACTATAATGTGCCCTGATGAATTGTACACAAGACCAGAAACCTGTATTAGGCAAGTAAATAAAGTCCATTTTGATTTCATGTGACTATTCCAGAGCAGCTGTTATTAGCACTTATTACACGGCTCTCTGAAATGCTCGATTCTGATTGGTTAGAAACAACATTCCGAGGTCAGTTATTCCCGCGGACATGCTGGTGGCATCTTGTGCCGCAGTTATCAACTGTATTTACTGGAAAAGAAGGAGGACTTCAGTATTAATAGTAGGTCTATGGTAATATTGTTGAAGTGTTTGTTTTGTTGCTAGAGTTAGTTTATAAGATAATAAACAAGTACGATTTTAAAACGGTTTCTTCTCAAATCAATTTTTCATGTCCCCGTCATTATTTATTTGGTGAAAAGCTGTGAGACACGGTACATTTTCCCTTAAATGTCCATCTTGTTTGAACTTGTTCATTCAACTAGACTAGGAACTGTTTTTCTTTGTGGAAGCTTTGCGTTTAGTACGCTAATAAAATATTTCAACTCAAATCCAAATTTTTGTCTAATTATTTACTTATGTGGCAAGTATCCGTGTAATAAGCAGGATAATGTACATCCGACCGGATGTTATCACAAAAAAAAACCTTCAATGCAAGAGCCCTTCACTTCACGTCAGGGTGCTGATCACCCTGTCTGAGTTTATTCTGCGATAACATCTGGCTGGAGGTACGTTATCCCTTACGTATGAATGTCCAAAAATAAAGCAGAGTGTTGTTGCCTGAGCTTGAGACAGGAAGGGTGGGCTCAACACAGGATCATGTGGGTTACTGGGCGTCACAAACTGACTCTTTATGTGGTATTGCCCTGGACCCGGGACACCCTATAAATACACACACACACACACACACACACACACACACAAAGATGCACACATAAGAAAACAGAAAACAAAAGCATTCATGCAGAAATGCATCTAACCTCGAGCTCAAGTCTTGTTGCAATAGTGCCCTCTACAGGCTAAACACAGCTTCTACATGTCAAATTTACACACTTTGGTGTGTTAGGACAGAGGTTTTCAGTCTTTTAGATGCCACGGACCCCTAAATACAATCATCCTCGTGTGAGGGACCCCGTCCTAAATTTTTAAATACATCTATTTTTTTTATAAACACCCAATTTATACACTAAAAATGAATATTATAAACTATAACAATAAAATATTCTAAAAAATAACTATAAAAAGTTCTAAAAATTAGTTTCTATTTTTAATCTATTCTTATCATTTTAATCTTATTTATTTATTTATTTTAAGCCAATGTATTTATTTACTTATTTATTTTAATCTTATTATTTATTTATATTTTTTACAATAGCTTTAATTTACATTTAGCTTTAATTTGCAGCTTTAGTGCTGTCAAATGTCTTAAAAAATTGTCCAGAACAAGTGATCCAAAAATAGCTAAATGTATAGAACAGAGACTAAAGACAAAATTATATTATGAGGTTTTAACCTTCTTCTCCTCCTGCAGAGCCACCAGCTCATGGTATCGAGGGATGACCAGCTCTGAACGGCCTCTCTGCTCTCGCACGAGATTCACATTCTCATAGTGGACCGTGTTATCCCTGGTACACACACAAACACACACAGGGATGCACAAAATTAATTTTTCAAAAAACACCATAGTTCTGCAAGGATGATGTAATTTTGTAGGCCAAAACCCGGAAACAAGTTAGCATTTTAACACTTCCAGTTCCATCAGCCTGAAGTCAATGGATTTTTTTGAATGGGTTTTTTGTCAAATGCCTGGAAAAAAGGTCTGTGGTGAACGCAAACTCAAGATATTTTCACTTTTTATTCAATGACATAAAATACATCAGTAATTATGATTTTTTTTTTTTTAAAAAAAAAAGTTTACTTATCTTGAAAAAGGCAATTTCTAACAAATGTCTAAATGGGACAACAGAGGTTGTCGAGGACATTAAACATCATCACAACGAACAGGAAAACTCATCTACTCGCTAGTCACTTTCACAACCTCATAAATGCCATAATCACACTCTCCCAAACAATTATAACTCAAACTTTCAGGGAAAATATTTTTTAAATAAAGAGTTAGAGAAGCTTAGTGAAGTTATGCGACCGTGGTGTAGTTTGTTTATAGCCTATGTTTAGCTTTTTACTTCTGGCGATTGTATTTAGGCTTCAAAATTCATAAAAAGTGTATTTGTGAAGATTATCATTTTGGACAATATGTGTATGAATCATAAACTTTTGTCGGTCACAGAGCTTTTTTTCTGCAATAATCCAAAAGCCAGTAGAACAATCTTATTGGGTTTTTGTTGAGGGAACCAGGGTGACTTCCAGGTTGGCCTACAAAAAAATGTCATCACTGCCTCAAACAAAAAAATCTCTCAACAATGGGCAAATCCAGTGATTAGTTCTTCCTCAGAAAGCTTATTATATCAACCCAGTGCCATTTAAGTGTGACTTACACCCATAATTTGCAGAAAATTCAGTCGAGCAGATTACATTTTAATAGATCAAGGAAGTGCTTTCGAGTTTTGTGTGCAGTATGCATCAGATGGTCAGTGAACAGACTGTGTGTGTGTCTGAGGCTGAGACCATGTGAAATTTATTCTGAAGCATCTACATATGGCAAACAAGGTCCAGATGCTTCAGAATAAATTTTGCAAGACAATGCAAACAGTGTTGTGCTGCAGCTGAGAACATGTGCATCAATCAAACTCACTCCTGTAGTTCATACTGTCCTGGTCCAGGTCTGTCTCCACCCTTTACCTGCTCTCTCCGGCCTGACATCTTCCCGAACTGTACACCTTTATACTTCTGAGAGGACGACAGCTCCTCCTGCAAAACATCAAAGACATATATATATATATATATATATATATATATATAAAAAAAAATATAAAATTTCATTTCAATCCTTTCACATTGACTATTTTGCACTGTATTGTGTCTGAGGTCAAATATCAGTTCAAAATTATCAGCATTTTCACTGGACATAATACAGATTTATGTTTTGGTCACATGTCATAGAGCATACTTTAACATTCAAAGTCCATTTGTTGAAACTAAACTATATATATATATATATATATAAAAATCAGCCATAATATTGGCTATTAGTCATACTAAATGTATAATATGTATCAGCTAAATTTCCAATATTATTGATATGCACTGATAATGAAACCTTGATAAAAGTGGTTGATGAACCTCACTGAGCTGCATGTGTCACGTACACTATGGCTCACTAGGTCTTGAAACAGAGCCGATCAGTGAACTTCAGTGAAACAACATAAAATGCTACAAAAGTGTAGAATATGACCATTTTAATTTAGAAAAACACATAAAAATGGGCGGAATATGTGTAATCAACGAGTAAACCCTGACAAGAGAAAGAAACAGAGATGCACCATGACGGATGAGTTCTTCCCCCTCTAGAGTTCTTCCCCCTCTAGAGGAAGTTGGCAGCTCAATGGCCAATGAAAGATGATTTGATTAAAGCTGAGTCCAGCATCTGCTGCATTATTGTAAGTGAATATTAAAATATAACGTAAAGAATAATTACCCAGGGTTTTCGGTCCTGACAGTAAAATGGATGAGTGCTGCGCTTTGTGACTTTTTAAAATAATGCAGCGATCATTAGTAATGGAAATAGCCTTGGCACTAATGATGCAGAGCGGAGGGGCATTAGACGGTCTTCTGTTAATGGACACATCTGACCTCACACACACACACACACACACACACACTAACTCAAGCATGCACACTCAAACCGCTCCATTAGACCTGTATCTTTTTCACTGAGTGCACATCCATTTACACATACTGCTCGAAAACTGTCTGACCGGTACGGGGTTGTAGAAGGCCGGGCCGAGGGTCTGGTCTCTGGTGGGGGGTTTGTGTCTGTGTAGGACACCTTGAGCATCCTCTTCATATCCAAACGCCTGTCCGGGAGACGGGATGGATGGAGCATCAGGATTCAGCAGCATCGTTACCGCTTTAAAGACGGCCTGCAGGATTCATAAAGACATTTACTCAAATAACAAATCAGAGCAGTAACAGAGTTTGGAAACTCTTCCAAAGTTTGGAAACTTTACTATTTCTAATGTTTTTAAAAGAAGTCTCTTCTGCTCACCAAGGCTGCATTTATTTGATCAAAAATACAGAAAAAAACTGTAATATTTAGAAATATTATTACAATTTAAAATAATGGTTTTCTATTTAAATATACTTTAAAATGTAATTTATTCCTGTGATCAAAGCTGAATTTTCAGCATCATTACTCCAGTCTTCAGTGTCACATGATCCTTCAGAAATCATTCTAATATGATGATTTATTATCAGTGTTGAAACAGTTGTGCTGCTTAATATCTTTTTATAACCTGTGATACTTTTTTCAGGATTCTTTGATGAATAAAATCATCATATTAGAATGATTAAATTGTAATAATATTTCACAATATTACTGTTTTTTTCTGTACTTTTGATCAAATCAATGCAGGCTTGATAAGCAGAAGAGACTTCTTTCAAAAACATTAAAAAGATGCAATTATCTTTATGAAAAATATTATTTGTTATATTTTTCTTCTGATTTTGGGTTGAAATATAACCCAGACATTTCTTTGTGAGATTCACCTTTTTCAAATTTGTCTTGCCTTAATAACAACACTTGATATGATCTTCATAACTCATAACAATAAAACTAATTTATAGTCCATATGATAATCCAAACTAACGTCTCACCTTCACACTCTTCTCTGGATTGGTTGTTCTTTTCTCTGAAGGTGAAACATTGTTCGTAACATTGTACGCTCCTGGCCCTGGCACATCTGACACCACATCATCAAACCGCCTGGATCGATTCTGCAGACTGTTTCCTCCCAGAATATGATTCTGCAATATTCCAGTAATTTTGCACTCATCACTGACATGTTAACTGATTGCACAGTGATGTTAAAACCATAACGTACCCTGGTAATGTCACTGTTATACTGTCCTGGTCCAGGAGAGAGGAGACCACTGCCCAACCCCAGGAACCCAGACTCTCTACTGGACAGCGAGAGGAAGGGGGCATACGAATCTGCAGAAATACATCAACAATTACTCTTTCAAATAATAATAACTATTATTATTATATTAGTATTAATACAAATCCAATAGCCTAGTAGACTGATTACAGGTGCCTAAACTATTAAAATAGAGGTTCAAATAATAACTAAAAAGGGTTGCACAACCCTAATGCCATATGAGAAACTTTTTATTCTCTAGTCAAGTTCTTTAGAAAACTTTAAGTTAAACAACATACTGGTCTGAAGAACCTGTAATTTAACATCAAGAACTATAGCAACCCAAGAAAACTATACAGAGAAATGGTTGTTGGTAAGAAGAGATGTCTGCAAAAAAACATTGAATAACCTTTTATGTAATATGCTTCTTGGTAAGGTTTAGAACTGCCTCACGAAAATTAACCATGGTTTTATTATAGTAAAAGTGTAGTAACAACGTTTTTTTCTTATTACCATTTGTATAAACACAGTTTTACTACAAATACCATGTTAAACTATAGTTCGTGTAGCAAAGCTATGGTTAATTTGTGGTTACCATGGTTTAACTACAATAACAATAGTTTTTGAGTTTTATTTGTATTAAAACTATGGTCAATTTCAGGGCCAGTTGCATAAACTTAGCCAACTAGCAGTTAAGCAAAGGGTTAATTTCCATCTCGCTTTTCCAATTCATTTTTTTTTTTTTTTTACCAATCTACCTTTTTATGTAACTGCCCTTAAAAAGTTATGAGCAAAATTTAGATGACTGACTTTCAAGATTAGACGGCCACTGGTCTTAGGCTTTAAAAAAAATGAAAATTTCATGTTAAAATGAAACTTACTGTATTTGCCGCTCAGAGACCTGCTGATATTATAAGATCCTGGTCCAATTTCAGACGTAGTGCCGCTTAATGTCAAATGTGTGAACCTAGGAGCTCGATCATACATGTTGATTAATTATTTATATTGTACATTGATGAAACTTGTTTAATTAACTAATGTAACATTGTGAGAGCAGTGAAGCGTCTTTCAGTCACTTCACAAACTCCAGTCACTGGAGCGCGTCGCGGCGTTGCCTGGACGCCAATTACGAATACGTTGATGTTCATGAATATTAATTAGGTAAAGGAGACGTGCTTCGTAAACTTCCTGAAGCTGCCAGTCACTTTCTGAACCTACCTAATATTCATGAGTTAATCCGTCGCCTGGACACTGAAACGCGGAAAAAACACAAAACTAGGCCAATGTAGAGGCCAATGTAGAGAGTTGACTCCATTTAATAAAATAAATAAATATTTATATATATATACACACACTTACATGTATTCATTTAGCAGTCGTTTTTATCCAAAGCGCCCTACAAACAAATGAGGAAAAACAGAAGCAATTTATAAGGAGCCAACAATATTATCCGCGTCACGATATTTAATTTTAATAAAAAAAAATCCTTGAAAAAGCTTAAAGCAAAAGTGAAATTACAAAACTAGAAAAAAAATACTTTTTTTTAATTTTTAAAGTTCTGTTAATTTATGGTTATAGTTGCTATAAAGTGTTTTGCTGCCCCTAAAAAATAGAAATTAAATGTTTTGGCTGTTAAAACGAAAACAGTTTGGCAATTCATCCGCGCCGGCATGTGGCGCTGTGTGCGCAGATGAGCTGTTCACTAACCTGCGCGAGGATCCCCGAAGAACCGTAAACAAAGAGCTCCAGGCTGCGTCCGAAATCGCATACTTTCTGAGTAAGTTAGGTATTCTACTTAATTTCAATAAGTACTTACTTAACGAGCACTTAAATAGTACGTACTATATAGCCTGAAAGCGTGATGTTGACGTTAACACGAGGCGCATGAGCGACAGGTTTAATTAATCTGTAAATACCTTGATGTTGATGAAACTTGCGCATTTTGTGGTCTTGTTGAAGAAGCAGCTGCCCATTTATTTTGTGATTGTAGTATAATAACCAATAAATTTTGGGATGATTTATGCTCTTATATCTTTAACCCTACTAATGTGACCCACAGTTTTATCCTTTGAAGACAATTTTTTTATTTATTACGAAAACCCAAAATCGTTATCTCTTGAATATGTCGTTAATTTTTTTTTTTAATATGCAAAATTTTTCATCCACAAGCAAAAGTGGCTTAAAATCTCCTGTATTCCTCTTTTTCTTTAATTTAACTCCCGTTTCATCCCTCAGGCTTATTAAAACAAACAAACAAACAAAAAAAATCATTTTTTGATACATTATGATGAATTATTCAAAGCTATTTAACCTTGTCATTGTGCTTTTTTCAGTGTATTTATATAATCTCATACTATGAGTGAAATCTTTAGTTTTAGCAGATAGGTTTGCACCTACATGCCACTAGAGTGCAGTAACCATCGATATATGCAATAACCACAGATCCTTCCCATTCAGATCCTCTCAAACCACAAATGGTCAACGTTAACTTCCTCCAGAAATCAAGTGAAAAATGACAATAAAGTTTAGACCAAGACAAAGCTGTGTTCACTGCATTTAATGGTTGTACAGAAGAATCAGCCTTTTAGCTGATAAACCGCAATGCACCACAATGGCAAACAAGAAATAATTTAGCAACATATTATTTACATGGCAACACAACAAGAGTTAATTCACAGTCATAACGTACATGCTGTACATGTGTGTCTGTGTGTTTATGAAAGCAGTCGCTCCTCGGACAATACAGAAATAAAAACGTGTCTCTTCAACAAAAACAGTTTTAATTCATACACAAAGGCAAAACTGATGCTAGATAAATAATACTCGCAACAAATAACTAGTAATCACCATCAAGAGTCAGTTTGCTGTGTGCAGCGATATTATTAGACTCAGAAGAGTATTTTAAATAAATCTGAGTAAATAATGAGAATTTTCCTTCTGAAGAGAATTATTTCTCTGATTCTGCTTCGTGTCAGATTTCTGAAGCTGATATGAATGTACTCAGAGATGTTGTATTGTGGATTGTGTGTCCAGTGTTTCTCCTTCAGCTTCATTCAGACATGCTTATAAAACACACACACACTTCATTACAATCATCAGTCCTGCACAGAACTAAGAAATAAACGTACAGACAACTACATTATTAACCAGTGCTGTTCTTTCACTCGATCTGAATTGATCTCAAATCAATACTAAATGCTAAAACAGCATCTCCTGACATCGTTGGCTGCTGTCAGATGGTTCACATTCTTAACTAAACTGATAATCAGGCATAAAAGAATAGATATCTCTTCAAAAATCAAAACTCTTTTCAGTTAATTACAGCTGTCGTATCTGCACGTCATTGCATGTATTCAAACATTCGGCTGCTCCGTTGATAAATCCCACCAAAACATGTCCAGGTCACATTTCACACCAGAACTCAAAATGAATTATGTTTTGCATAAAGAAAATTGAGTCTATACTTCATCTTAATTGCATTACAGTATAAAAAGCATTTAATAATTTAAAAAAATCAATAAGCATAAATTAAAGGCAGTATAATAAATATGACCATGACCAAATACTTACAATTTAAATAATATATCAGTGTTTTTCCCCTACAGTAATGAGAATTTGAGGGTTAAATGTGCTTAATTGTCATGAAAATGCAACAAATCTTTAAGCAAAATATCACAACCTATTTATTTCTATTAATTTGGGGGTGAGATATGTATGACGTGGACATGTTTTTGAAGGGTTTTGTGTGATTCATCCAGTAAGTGAATGTAAGCGCTTTCAATGATAATGATCTCACAATTCAAAAGAAGCAGTTCTTGTACTTGTGAGATGAGCTAAATGGAAAATAAGTGTGTTATCCTGTTGTGTTTTTGAGTGATCATGATATAAAACCGTTTTGTCCTGTTATAAGGAACCCTTTCAAAGGAAAATAAATGTGACAAACTCAAACTTTGCCAGTTTAAGTTGTGAGTTGTGAGCAAAACCTACTTAAAATCAGGCAAAACCTTCATTTGACAGAAGAGTCACTAGAATTTGTTAATACTTAAAGCCCAAAACTAGCTTTTACGAGTATAAAATGGCTAAAACTGAAACTGGATTCAGAATCCCTGATGTAAACAAATCACACTCACAAATATCCTTCAACCAGATCACTTTCACATCATAACGTTAACCAAAAATAAAAATCACTGTGCTAAAAAGATATCTTGGCAACCATTATGTGTCTGTAACTAAACCATGAACCAGTGCGAGTTATTATCTGGTTTAAACAGCATCATCAGTCTTCAGCATGAGGAATTGTGCTGATCCACACGTGTTTTGTTTGTTACGGCTCTTTGTGGGAGCAAATGCCTGTTAGTTTGGCTTTTTAGTCTTTTTCCAACGGGGACACTTCAAGACGGGTGGCATGGTTTTCTCTTTCCCCCTAAAACTCATTTATATCAGCACAACAATGCTCATCTCAAGCTTCTGTGTTTAATTTAATTTCCAAGATGTCTCGGCAACACCTCGAGATCCAAAAGTCTCCATATAGAAGACATGATGGAGCTGAAACGGGGGGGGTAAATTTACCTTCTTTCCGACCACATCCTTTACCAGAACTAGTGCGCAATCCTCCACGTCCAGGTCTGTAACAAACATCTTGATCTTAGATGTGGACGTCGGGGCTCACGGAGGGCCGGTGGAACAGAACAAGTCTTTTGGCTCAGTGACTCTTCAATGTTGAAGTTTTTTTTTTGCTCTTTCTTCATCCTTTTGTTGAACCAAACACATTCTTCTCAATCTCTGTGGGCCTTTGGCACATTATAAACATCTTCAGGCGAGTCCGTTTACTCAAAGGACATGAGATTTGCTGGTATCTAAAAGAGTGGAAAGAGCAATTATGGCATTATACAATTATAATGCTGAGATAATAGATTAGGGTTGGACAGTGTGATGCTGGAGTTAAGATGATCACAGTTGCTGTGCAATTATATTTTAATGTATTTTATATAAATTAAAATTAATTTAATATTTAAATTAATATTCAATATTATGTATTTTATTTATATAATACATATTAAACATAATATTATATTAATTATATTGCATTTTTGAAAAATTAATATGAATCAATGTTTTTGCATTGATGTTAGACTTTCTTTTGTTATTAATTAATCACTTGAATTTTCTTTTTTTTTCATTTGAACTTCCATCAAAAATAACTATATTGTAATATATATATATATATGTGTGTGTGTGTGTGTGTGTGTGTATGTATATATAAAATTACTCAGTATTATATATTATAATTTATATATAAATATATAAATTTATACAATTTTATTCAATATATATTTTATAATTTATATAATTTTAATTATATATATATATATAATAAAAAATATATAAAATTACTCAATATTATTCAATATTTTAAATTTTATAATTTATATATATATATATATATATATATATATATATGTGTGTATGTCTATAGACACACACATACATACACACTATTAAAGTTAATATTTAACATTAGTTATATTATAATATTATTAAATAATATATATTACAATTTAAAAACATAGTATAAAAAATAATATTACAACTTTTTATTTGAACTTTTTGGATTAATACCAGACTTTCTTTTTTTGTTTTGTTTGAACTTCCATCAAAAATAACTATATTGCAATATTACTGTGATATAAAATTACTATACCATGACAATTTTGGTCATACCGTCCAGTCCTATCACAAAAGGATTTTATTGCTAGCATGTAAATACATTTGTGAATCAATACACATTTCTGGATACCTGAGGTCGTCTTCTCCGACACGCCTCCTCCAGGTGTTTGTGCCATATGATCGCAGAGAACCGATCTCCAGTCTGAAACTTGTAAACATTCCCTAAGAAACACAGAGATTCTGCTCAAGTTATGTATATAAAAAACTGTAAACAAATATATAATTCACTGTCATTCATTTAACACTCACCAAGTATGTCATATAAGTGACATATGAAACTACTGTGGAGGAGAATTACCTTTGTCAGGATCGTTGAGCTGAAAGATGTTGGGTTGGGCCGGATCATCCGGAAGAACCACCATCCAGCCCAGAACCGACACTTTCTTACACGGAGCCGACTTGTACTGTTTTGTGGAGTAAGATTTCATCAGTTGTTATTTTAATCTTGTATGCAGTTTTTTTCCATTTCAAATGAGTATTTTTGTCTTCTTAAAAGAATCACATAAACCTACATCAATGTTTTGACAATTTATTTATTTTTGAAATGTGGAATTGTGACATTCTTTTAAGCACGTATCATGGAACGACCCATATGCAAATGCACTCACATGTTTCCTTTCAGTGGCTCGCAGGGCTTTGGATCTGTAGAATATCAGTGTAGAACCAGACAGTGAGATCCAATACCGCGTCCATGAGGCAAGCTAAAAAAAATAAAACATAAAACATTACACACAATCCACATACACTCTTAAAAATAAAAGTTTCAAAATGTTTTTTTTTTAAAGCAATGCCATAGAAGAAAATTTTTGGTTCCCCAACGGACCTTTCAGTGAGCAGTTCTTAGAAGAACCATTTTTTCTTAGTGTGAAGAACATTTTAACAATCTAAAGAACCTTTTCCACTATAAAGATAATTTTGTGGAATGGAAGGGTTCCATGAATGTTAAAGTTTCTTCATGGAACCATCGATGCCAATAAAGAACCTTTATTTTTTGCATGTACACTACTGTTTGGGATCACTATGACTTTTAAAAAAAATAAATTAATACTTATATTCAGCAAGAATGCATTAATTTGTTCAAATATGACAGTAAAGACTTTTATAATGTTACAAAAGATTTCTATTTCAAATAAATGCAGCTCTTTTGACCTTTCTATTCATCAAAAAAATCCTGAAAAATTGTATCACGGTTTCCACAAAAAATATTAAGCAGCAACATAATAATAATCAGAAATGTTTCTTGAGCAGCAAATCATCATAGAATGATTTCTGAAGGATCATGTGACACTGAAGACTGGAGTAATGATGCTGAAAATTCAGCTTTGATCACAGGAATAAATTATATTTTACAACACATTCACCTAGAAAACAGTTCTTTTAAATTGTAATAATATTTCACAATATTACTGCATTTTGATTAAAAGCGTAAGAGACTTCTTTCAAAAACATTAAAAATATTACAGACCTCATTAATGCAAACTGAACAGTACATAACCACACAAGTGCACAGAGCTGAGCAATACTGTCTATGACTTTTTGGCGATATTAATACTTTAAATGAGTACAAAGCTGTCATTGGAAAACATGCCTTGATTATTTTTATATCAAGGGAAACCTTTTGGATATTCTTTTTAGATACATTGTTTCCAAGAAAACTTAATGCAGAAATAGATTATGATGTTTTTTTCTTTTCTCAAAGTTTTATTTTTGTAGATGTTGGTCACTAGATGGAGTGGTTGAGTCATCTATTCAGCCCATTCACAGCCACAGACACACACCTTTTGGTAAATGTGAATGTTTTCTTAGACATTGTTTGTTCAAGATGTTCTTGATGTCTGCTGAAGGCCTTGAAACGTCATGCAACCTTTAACCAAATAAAGCTGAAGCTAAAAACTTGCCCCGTTACATCCATTTTCTTTGTAAAGTATGTTGTCAAATCAGCAAATCAACATCTCAAGAGCTATCCGTCTGTATTTCCATCCCTTATAGAAGTATGTGATCCGCATGCATATAGCCTGCCTTTCTTTCCTTTATTTATGGATATTACGTAAACATGCTTGGACAAATGATGAAAGAATGCAGTTTCCCAGGAAATACGTCCCAACAACTCTAAAATATAAAAAATTATTATAGGCTTTTATGAAGTACTCGCTCATTATTTTAAGGTGACCTATAATTGCGTCTTAATAATAAGTCTCTGGTGTCCCAGAATGTGTCTGTGAAGTTTCAGCTCAAAATACCCCACAGATCATTTATTATAGCTTGTCAAATTTGCCCCTATTTGGGTGTGAGCAAAAACGCGCCGTTTTTGTGTGTGTCCCTTTAAATGCAAATGAGCTGCTGCTCCCGGCCCCCTTTCCAGAAGAGGGCGGAGCTTTAACAGCTCACGCTTCGGTTGCTCAACAACAACAAAGCTGGAGAATCTCACGCAGCCAAAATGAGGATTGTCAGTAACGGTGTTCAGCCTTACATTGTTCAAACCGGAGTCGGACACTGATGGAGAGACTCAGGAAGAAGTTACAACTTTTAGAATGAAACTGGATGTTTCTGAATGGTTAGTGGATAAATTTATGTAGCTGCTGTGGAGTTCATTCAACTCATCGACAAGCATGTGCCGTCATGTTAATCTTTGGGCAGGGCTTAATTTTTTTTTACCATTATAGGCTTGTTGTTTACACACACTGTGGACCCTCATTTGTGTTCAAACAATGTATAAAAGTGAATTTTGCATAATAGGTCCCATTTAAATTTTGTTACTTTTTTTTGTTAAGGAGTAGAGTTTTTAACTATCATCCCACTCTAATTTTTGTTCACCTTAGGCTTCCTGCCCTCCTTCAGCAGGGTTTTCCTCTTCAACGGCCCCTCCATTGTGACGCCACCCGCCTCTCCGTGACTCAGACTGGGTTCTGCTACTGACGGACTGCACAGTGGGAAATCACATTAGCTGAACACCTTTAAAACAACAACCAACCCGTGTGCGTGTGTGTGTGTGTGTGCGTGTGTGTGTGTAAGTGTGTGTGGCTGTAGAGCCTGGAGCGTTCGGTGGACATATGGTGATTGTTGCTTCTCTAACCATGTAATGAGCCCTAAGAGAGCAGACGTTACAGTTCACATCTGATCTGAGGATGTGATGGAATAAAGATGAGCCACGTGAGAGTGTAAAAAGGACAGAAAGGTTCCCCTCCGCCCGGCAAACACCCCACTCAAAAGATATCGGCTCCGTTTCAAAACCTAGTGAGCTGCCTACATAGGAAGCCTTTTAAGTTAAGGAATCATATGCAGATTCTCAATGTAAACACTGTTCCGAAAGGTAAACAGCATAAATATGCAGCTTCCTAAGGACTCCATTCTGGATGAATACTTCAAGTTTTAATTAATTTAACACAAAAAAGGGAAAAACTGGGCTATTTTATCCAATATTTGACTTTAAATATTTAAAATACCATTTCATATCTTAATTTCCAGTGAAGACTACACTAGCCATTTCTTTATTCTCTCAAACTACTGATATATTTGCATATACAGTAGTGGCCAAAAGTGATGCCCAACTTAGGAAAATGGACATCTTGACCCTTTATTTAAATATTATTAAAAATGTAAATGTAAAAAGCATATTGCGTAGTCAATTGTTGTATTTGTGATAGTGCAATGAAACATGCCAAATTGTGCCGACATAATTTTTGGCCAGGCTGTCATGCAAAGAAATTATGAACACATGCAAAAACAAGAGAGAACCAATGAAATATTAATAACTGATTATGTTGTAGTCAGTTGTATGCTTTTTGTTTTTCTATGCATTTTTTTTGCATATAATAAAATAAAACCTGTAGCTGTAGTTTGACTTTTTTGCCAAATAATTTTGTCAGATAAACACCCTTAACCAAGTTTAGTGTTTTGTTCTTCCCTCATATCTGGAATATTTAAAAATTATGAAATATTTTCCTCCATATTTTGATCGTTTAATTTAACTTATAGGTTCATAAAAACAAATATCTCTTTTCTGCCACTACTGTATCTGGATATATTTTACAATGAACTTTGCTGTTATACATTATGAACAACTAGAAATCAGTCATTTTATACAATGTCATCACTGGACAGTCACTGCTGCGTCGAGTCGAGTCTCCTGTGCAACTGTATCACACTCACATTACTACTTAAACCATAATCAAAGGCTCTTAAATTTGGCATTTCTTTGGATAAAAGTATCTGTTAAATCAGCGGTTTTCAATCTTTTAGATGCCCAGATATGGTCATCCTTGTGTGAGGGACACCGTCCTAAAATTTAAAAGGCAGCTATATATTTTCATGTATAAAAAGACCCCATTTATATTATGTAAAATTAATATGATAAATATATATTTGTTATTTAGAAAATATCTAGTTTCTATTATATTATTATGTATTTTTATACCTACTATAGTACTGTACTGTTAGATGTACTACTTATTTACTAATCTTATTTAATCTTTTTGTTTATTACATTATTTATTTATTTTAATCAGGTTATTTATTTCAATCTTGGTTTTTATTGTTAATTTATTTAAACCTAATTGTTATTGTTTATTTATTTAGTTTAATCATATTTTTTATTATTTATTTATTTTAATAACATTTTTACCCCCTAGCATTGCCTTGCCTCCCTTGTGTTAAATGATGAATGTAAATGTAAATGTGAGAAGCTCTATTTGAATGATGCACAAAGATGCTGCCCATGTAGAGCGTCACTCCAGTTAGGATGCTGCATCAAAAGGAAGCTGTCTAGGTAGACAGAGAGGACAGTGGACCGCAGGCTATCTCATTAGGTTTCGGAACAGAGCTTTTCTCTTCTATAAATATAGTAATTCTGGTCCATAAACATCCTGAGATGATGACAATCTGACATCTGGAAAAAGAGAAAACAGATGACAGACATGACAGTCTTTGGTCTAAACCAGAAAGAGAGGGAAAACTGGGATGTTAAAGAAGAGACGCTGCATGCCAAGACAGGTGAACCCGATGCCCCAGAGGAATGGAGAAGGTGACCTTTGACCCAGGTGGACGTTGGTACCTGTGGGCATGGCTGCGGCCTCTGGGGGAGTTGCGAAGAGGGACCCTCCAGTTAGGGCCCAGAGTCGCGTACATGCGGCCCCTGTTTGCACATTCGGCACAATGAGTTTAACGTCAAATTTGAGTCGATACTGCACTCAAAAAATATTTAGGCCTAAATTTATGTATTTGAACTGCATATAAAATTTCCATCCATTTGAATTGCACAATTTTAACATAAATGAATAAACTTAATGTGATGCATATTTGTCTGTCATACATAAATGAAACGGGTGAGATTTCTGCACTCAAAAAAAAAAAAAAAAACAAAAAGAAAAGAAAACCATGGCTTAGTTTATATTAACTATTTGCATCTATTTGATTTTATTTAAAAAATGCATTTATTCAAGGTGAGTAGAACCAGCATAAATCTGTGCATTGTTATTCAGTTAAAAAGAATGAACACTGAACAATTAAAATGTATGAGATTGAAACAAATTGGATTTATTGATAATAGATACATAAACCTGGTTATTGTGTATTTAAACACATTCAGTTTATTAATACTATTACAGAAATCTTACCCGTTTCATTTATGTATGACTGACAAATATGTATCACATCAAGTTTATTAGTTAAAATTGTGTAATTCAAATGGATGAAAATTTTATATGCAATTCAAATACATAAATCTTAAATTTAGGTCTAAATATTTTGAGTGTATACACGGAGTCTCACTGACTAATGAAAACTGAATAAAATGATTGAATCTGTGCAAATGTTAAAAGGATAGTACACCCAACAATTACATTTTCTCATCATTTACTCACTTTCTCTTTTCCATGCAATTGAAACATGCATCCAAACAGCATCATTTCAAACAGCATCATTTCACAGTTTATTCGACTTGTGCAATATATATATATATATATATATATATATATATAAATAAAGAGGCCTCTGAATTTATATGTTCCTGCACAAACTTAAGACTAGTGCAAAAGTTGTACAAACTACTGTTATGATGCTCTCATGGTGTTTTCTGGAGTTTAACAGCACTTCGGTCACTGCTTTATTGCATGGAAAAGAGCTGCGTGAACATCTGCTAAACACTTCCTTTTGTGTTTCACAGAAGAAAGAAAGTCATACGGGTTTGGAACGACATGAGGGTGAATAAATGACTTTTCTTTTTCAGGTGAACTTTCCCTTTAAACCTTAATAACTGTACTGAGACCAGTTTTTGTTTCGGTTTTAGTTGTGTTGTTGTTTTTGCTATATGTATATCTACGTTTTTTCCTGTGGAATGGACATAAATGGATGTTAAACATTTATAACGGGGAAACAACAAATAAACAACAACAAAAACAGTATTGTTGAAATTTGAATGAAAAACGAAATAAAAGTCATTCTTTCTAGAACCTTAATTTTTAACCTACAGTATGAAAAAGTTACATGGCAGTTGATCACATGAAGGTTTTACTTTACAATAAGGATAATTAACACTGTGATTAATGTATTGCTCATTGTTAGTTAATCTTAGTTAATGCATTAACTAATGGGACCTAGTAGATTACCTCTCATTAGTAATCAGACTGCTGGGCCTAGAAAACCTTTTTTTTCCCCCATAATAGTTCAGTTTTACTCTAGAATGATCTGAGTAAGCCATAATAAAGCTGAGATGTGAGCAGATGATATTGACAGATTCTCACCTCTCGAGCCCCGGGGAAAGATCATCACAGAACGAGCTCTGACTGCTGCCTGATAAACAGAAAGCAAACAAACCTCACTACCGTTTCCATTTGAGTACAAATCAGACGTCTTTCACCTCTGACAGTGATAATGAAGCAATAAGGTACAAAAGCTGTACATCATGACCTTATTGAAACAGGTTTTTTTTTTTTTTTTTTTTTTTTTAAAGTTGGGGAATAATGTTGATACCCTAACTACAACTAAGATTAATAGTTGGTCTCTACAGTGATGTACATTTTATTGACCAATCAGCATGTAGGATAAAAAAAGGACCTTACAATGGAAGTACATGGGGTCAGGCATTAAAAAAAAACAAGACTTTACTGTATGTGTTGCATGTGATTTGTGTGGTAGAATCACTTGCTGATTTTCTCTGTGTAAAGTTATAATTAGTCAACTTTGTTGCCATTGTGACATAGTACTTTTTGCACAATACATGCAATTATACCTGAAATCTGCCCTCAGGAATTACATCGGAAACACACAACCAGAAGTTCATCCACCCAGTAAAGTAGTCCCACCTCAAAAATGAGTATTTAGATGCTTTACAGATCAAATTATAAAGAGAGTTTTACAGAATAATTCATGCAAGTAACCACCATTGACATTGAGGGGGACAAGTACCCCACGCCCCAATAAATAGAAATGGCCAAATTGTCCCACCCAATATTTGATATTATTGATGCTGCTCTGCTGTACTCCATTATGCACTGCTCTGTTTGTTGTTAGGATGACCAAAAAAAGTTTTAAAAGTTACATTTTTAGGGTGGTCTGCCTCAGCGGTCTAACAGCGCTCGTCACTGTCAGAATGAGTGAGCTGGCCAATCAAATCAAAGGTTCACAGAAGAGGAGTGCGAATTCCAATGCAACACTTTAGTTTTAGCAGTGAAAGAGTATGTGGCGAGTAAATAGCTATTTGACGATGGTTTTATGACTGAAATATTTGGCGACTGAAAGTAATATCCAGTGATGCAAACTACTCAACATTTTTATGAAATTTTCCCGTTTTGAATTGAAAACATGCTATTATTTGATTAATATGATATAATTAATGTAATTCATAACCGAATGTAATGACGAGACAAGAAACATTTTACGTTTTTGACATATTAGACACAAATAAGAGTATATATATTTATTTATTTTTTATTTATTAATTTTTTTTATTTGCAAATAGTTTAAATTGATTACTTAAAGGGGACCTATTATGCCCTTTTCACAAGATGTAATATAAGTCTCTGGTGTCCCCAGAATGTGTCTGTGAAGTTTCAGCTCAAAATACCTCACAGATCATTTATTATAGCTTGTCAAATTTGCCCCTATTTGGGTGTGAATAAAACACGCCATTTTAGTGTGTGTCCCTTTAAATGCAAATGAAATGCTGCTCCCGCCCCCCTTTCCAGAAGAGGGCGGAGCTTTAACAGCTCACGCTCCGGTTGCTCAACAACAACAAAGCTGGAGAATCTCACGCAGCCAAAATGAGGATTGTCAGTAACGGTGTTCAGCCTTACATTGTTCAAACCGGAGTCGGACTCTGATGGAGAGACTCAGGAAGTGAATTAATCAACCACCCCTTTAATAACTACAACAGACCTCGAACTTTTACTCTTTGTTTTTCTTTTTAGGTATCCCCTTAAATCCCTTTTTAATGCCTTTTAATAAAAGAAGAAGAAGAAAAATTATTTTCCTGCTATCAATCAACATTATTCCACAAATGCTTAAGATGCATCAAACCCGGCACATTCCTTTTAAATAAGATGTGCAGTGCTTTGGTAAAGTGCAACAGGTTGTTGTGATACCTATAGAGATGCCGTTGGACACGGATAAGTTGTGTGGATTGATCCGGGCCGGACTCTGGGCCTCTAAGAAGCTGTCGTCCAGCAGGTGACGTGGTTTCTCTGTGGGGAATGTCGCACTTTTACTCTCCACCACACCGAAATGCCACATCATACTGCAACAGAGAAAGTCAGAAAACCATCGTGAGGCATGAGGTTCAGCAACACTGTCTTAACCAGGTGTAAGTTAGGTAAACTTGACAAAATAAAAGTAAAAGTGCTGCATATTTGATGTTTACACTAGTGTTCAAGTTTGAGGTTAATGTTTTTGAAAGAAGTCTCTTCTGCTGCATTTATTTGATTAAAAATACAGTAAAAACATATTGTGAAATATTATTACAATTTAAAAGAACTGTTTTCTATCGTAATACATTGTAAAATGTAATTTATTCCTGTGATCAAAGCTGAATTTTCAGCATCATTACTCCAGTCTTCAGTGTCACATGATCCTTCAGAAATCATTCTAATTTGATGATTTATTGTTTAAATCTTCTTTATTATCAATGTTGAAAACAGTCGTGCGGCTTCATATTTTTGTGGAAACCATGATACTTTTTTCAGGATTCTTTGATGAATAGACAGTTCAAAAGAACAGCACTTATTAGAAATAGAATTTTTTTAACATTATAGATGTCTTTACTGTCACTTTTGATCAATTTAATGTGTAGTTGCTGAATAAAAGTATTAATTTCATGCAAATCTAAATACAGTATGTAAGTGTGTGTGTATACGTAAGAAGAGACAAAACACACGCGTTGCCGAGGCTGTGGCTCTTTCTGTGGCGTGAGGGTGGTGGGGTGGGAATATGGACCCCCACGGTGGCATCAGGGCAAGTGGGCCGTCGATTATACCTCACTAAGAGAGACACTTCCGACGGACCTGGAGGAGAAGGACAGAAAGAGAAAAGAAGAATGAGTTTGATTGCTGTCAGCATCACACTCAGTGAAACATAATGAAAGAAAACACCTGGAGACTCTGTCAGCGGGGCTCTGCTTTAGCAATCAAAGCCACAACATAAATGTTAACATTCTCTGGGCCTCTTGAGGGAGACAGATTCAACATTGCGATGATTATTCAGTCCTGAGAGAGGAAAACAGAGAGGATCTCCAGAGTAACGCCACAGCACGGTGAGTCAGTGATGCTGCTTTCCGTCTCGTGTTTTTCCTCTACTACACAATGAAAAGTAACTCTATAACTTTAGAGGCATTACTGAACCAGTGTTATTTTATATACTAGTAAAGTATTTTTTAATATTTTGAATTAGCTTTTAGGTAACACTTTACAATAAGGTCTCATTTGTTAACATTACTTAATGTATTAACTAAAATGAACTAACAATATATTTTTACAGCATTTATTAACCTCTGTTGTTGTTAGTTAGTTAAAAATGTTCATATTCGAGTTAGTTCACAGTGCACTAACTAATGTTAACAGATACTTGACATACCGGAAATGGAGATCAGTTGACCCTTCTGACTTTTCTGTTTTTATTGACTCTTCATTAAGTAGTTTCTCTCCATCTGATCCTCTAGAGACAAAGGTTTCTATGTTAAATTCTGTTCTCTTATCTGGCCTGGACTTATTTGCTCCTCAAAAGTCACGCTCTGTTTCATTTGTACGTCCTGCTCCTTGGTATAATGAGGATTTGCATATGATGAAGACATCTTGCTGTAAAATGGAGCGTAGGTGGCGTCTCTCAGGTCTGACTGTTCATCATCAAACATGGAAAGACTGCTTACAGGAATATAAGGCTGGAATTGTTTCTGCCAGATCTGATTATTTTTCTAAAATGATTAATGACAATCAAGGAAATTCAAGACAACTTTTTAAATTGCTGAATCGTAAAACTGTCTCTCATGTTAACTGCTTCTGATCATCTCTGTAATAAGTTCTTGGATTTCTTTGGCAGTAAGGTTGAAAATGTTCGTAGAGGTTTTTGTGCTTCTACTTCATTGTCTTCTTCTGCTGTTTTTATTCCTTGTTATTCTTGTACTATGTTTTAAAAATTTTGTACACTTGCCACATTCTCTTTTAGCAGAGGTCTCTAAAATGAAAGCAGCCACTTCTTTACTAGATCCCATACCGACTGGTCTGTTTCAGTCATGTTTTGTTTCTCTGTGTCCCATTGTTCTGAGCATTATAAATGACTCTCTGTGTACTGGGGTTGTCCCAACAGCTTTTAAAATGGCTGCGATTACCCCGGTACCTAAAAAGACAAATATTGACTATGAGAACCTTGCTAATTTCCGTCCCATATCTAATCTCTCCTTTCTTGCTAAACTTTTGGAGCGAGTTGTTGCTACTCAGTTAATTTCTCATTTAACTGAGAACAATTTCTTTGAGCCTTTGCAATCTGGCTTTCGTAAATTCCATAGTACAGAAACAGCTCTGGTTAGGGTCACCAATGACTTGTTAATTGCTTCAGATTCAGGCTGTCTTTCAGTTTTGATCCTTCTTGATCTCAGTGCCGCTTTTGACACTGTTGATCATTTAGTTTTAATTACTCGTCTTGAAACTGTCTGATACTGTTCTTAATTGGTTTAAGTCCTACCTCAATAATCGGAAGCAGTTTGTTGCCATGGGTGGATTTAGATCTGAGGTTAATGTTGTGCAATCTGGAGTGCCTCAGGGATCAATTTTGGGCCCTCTGCTTTTTAATATTTATGTTTTCCCTCTTGGCCAGCTTTTGAGATCACTTGGTCTAAAGTTTCATTTTTACGCAGATGATATTCAGATCTACATTCATTTTAAACCTAATGAAACTGTGCCTGTTGATTTTCTTTCTGAATGTATTTCTAAGATGAAAGAATGGATGACAGAAAATTTTCTTTGTCTTAACAGTGAAAAGACTGAGATTATGCCCGTTGGTTCACCCCACCAACTACGCAAAGCTGGGACGGTCAATCTAACTCTTGATGGTTCAAATGTGGACTTTCAAACAAAATTGAAGAATCTGGGGGTAATTTTTGATGCAAATTTAACGTTTGAGCCACATATCCAAAATACTGTTAAAACTTCTTTCTTCCATCTTAGAAATATTGCCAGATTGCGACAATGCTGTCGTTTACTGTTGCTGAGAGACTGATCAACACTTTTGTGTTTTCCCGTATTGATTACTGTAATGCCTTGTTGGCTGGGGTGTCAAAAGCTACCTTAAACAAATTGCAGGTAGTGCAAAATTCGGCTGCTAGAATCCTTACTAGAACTAAGATAAGAGATCATATTAGTCCCGTTTTGGAGTCCTTGCATTGGCTCCCCGTTAGGTTTAGGGTTGACTTTAAAATTTTGATGCTTACCTACAAGGCCTTACATGGGTTGGCACCTCAATATTTGACCGAGCTTTTAATTCCCTATACTCCAACCTGTGACCTTCGTTCTTCTGAAACTGGTCTTTTAACTGTTCCTTTAACTCGTTTAAGATTGATGGGAGATAGGGCTTTTTCTTCACTAGCTCCAAAACTTTGGAATTCTTTACCGATTGAGATAAGGCAAGCTAAATCTCTTGGCATTTTTAAATCTCAGTTTAAAACTCATTTTTTTAGGGTAGCTTTTAATTGAATAATTGTAATTTTTCATTGTGCTTATTTTATAGTTTTTGTCACTTTAACTTTAATCTTTATATTGTGTGGTGTATCTTTGTTGTTTTATTTGTTTCTGTAAAACGCTTTGAGATGTACATTTAACGGCGCTATAGAAAATAAAGGTTATTATTATTATTATTATTTAATCTTAGTTTTATTCATTTAGTTATATAATTTTGTCATTTGTATTAGTTTTCTAAAATAGAATAAATAGAGCATGTCTGAATGGTTTACATGTTCACAAATATTTTTTAAAGGGATAGCTCATCCAAAAATGTAAATTCTCGCCCTCATGTTGTTACGAACCTGAACTTTTTTTCAAAATATTTTGTGTTTCACAGAAGAAAGAAAGTCATAGTTTGGAACCACATTATGAGTGAGCAAATGTTTGGGTGAACTACTCCTTTAAACTATCTCATGAAAATATCAAAACAGGCGGTCAGAGTGTCTCAGATTCGAGGGCTCGTAACCAAGTTTTCCACAGTGGACAAAAAAGGGAAAGTGGAAACAATGTAAGACAGCATGCTGAGACACTTACACACCATAAGACGTATTTAATGGACAGAATTATTGGAGCGACTGGAGCCTTAAACAGTGATCAGCCTCTTCCAGTCCGGGACAGACGAATACTTCACACCATGTTTCTAACAGCAAATGCCTGAACGCCACAGTGGGATGTTCAGGAAATGATCTTCACCTGGTTCTTGTTAAAACCTTCATTAATGAGTCTGACTACCAGCTCATAAATGCTGGGTTAAAAATAATCCAAGTTGGGTTAAAAATGGACAAACCCAGCGATTGGGTTGTTTTGACCCAGCAAATGGGTTAAATGTTTGACCCAACCTTCTGGGTAGTTTTATTTAACCCAACTACTGTTTAAAAATGACTGTATTGCTCGCTTAAAATGAACCCAAAATAGGTTGGAAATAACATTTATGTTTATTAAATTAACATTAACAAGTTTAATAAATAATAATTAAATAATAAATAAATTGCTTATTCATAAATGTTCACCTTTTGATTATTATTGTTGCCTCTAGTAATTACGTGTCTGATTTTTAATTTCCAACCTATTTTGGGTTCATTTTAAGCCAGACATATAGTCATTTTTAAACAATAGTTGAGTTAAATAAAACTACCCAGCAGGTTGGTCAAATATTTAACCCAACCGCTGGGTCAAAACAATCCAAACGCTGTCCATATTTAAGCCAGCTTGAGTTGTTTTTAACCCAGTATTTTTTAGAGTGTAGGCCTTGTCCACACTAATACGTTTTTGTTTGAAAACGCATCTTTTTGTCCCCGTTTTGGCCTTCCGTCTACACCGAGATGGAGTGTTTTGAAGACGCTCTCTGAAGTGGATAAATTTGAAAACGCAGTCTTTGCGTTGGAGTGTGGACTGTGAAAATGGAGGTATTCGAAAACGATGTTCCATGTTTAGTCATGTGACGCATATTGTACCCATAGATATCAATGGTTATACCGGCATTGTTGTCCCTGCTCTTTACTTTTATAGTGTTGCTAAAGAGAAATGTTCCTTTGCAGAATCTTCATATTACATTTCTGCAATGACATTTCTGCCGTCCTGCGGCAAAACATGACAATTGCTTTTTAGACCATACGATTTGGAGTGCGACCTGGACACAACAGTGAGTGGTGGGATATTTTGCAAATGAAATGATCGTGCTAGAAGAATTGAGTGGGAACTGTATTATCTCTGTATCATCTTGTTGGTTTTTATTACGTTTTACGCAAGCAGACAAAAAGTATTCTCGTTGCTTCATAATGTTAAGGTTGAACCACTGCAGTCACTTGGACTGTTTCAACCATGTCTTTAGTACCTTTCTGGACCTTGAAAGTGGTGGTTAAATTGCTGTCTATGGAGGAGTCATATATCTCTTGGATTTCATCAAAAATATCTTCATTTGTGTTCTGAAGATGAACAAAGGTCTTACGGGTGTAGAACGACATGAGGGTGAGTAATTAATGACAGAATTTTTGGGTGAACTAACCCTTTAATACTATATCTAGGAACAAGATGTATTAAATGAAAAAAAGAAATATATTATTTATTAAATATACAACATACAATAAATTACTAAAAGTTTTGACATTCCCAGTATCTTTTTAGAGGTTAATTCAATTTCATACAAGATATAATAAAACTGAGAAGCTGATTGATGCATTGATTATGAAATGATTATTCAGAATATTTCATAGGAGATCGAATTCAATTAATGACCTTTAGATTTCCACATAGAATTGAATTAATAAACTTTTACTAAAAATACCACCGTGAAGCCTTCATTCATTTAAAAATTATAATCTCTATAAAATAATATATCTGTACCTGCTGACTCCAAATCTCTCTTCATCTCCTATTAAAAGTAAATTAGATGGTAGACACATGCTTTGAGTTTAACATGTTAGCGCCCTGTCTGTACAAGCCGATTCCTGTGTTTTGCCTCATACAATGCACAGCATAAATGAGTACACCCCCTCTGAAACTTCTGAAAGTCAGCAATTACTCAATTACTTAGAAGACATGTTAGCGTTCTTTAGAGATATAATGTTCCAGCAAGTCTGCTTAATCAGTTACCAAAGAAGCATGTCAAAATTATTCAGGAAAATAAGATTTTCTTATCAAGGTGATAAAATGTTGTGTAGCAAAAATGAGTACACCCTCCTAAAAGTTACTAAATAAAATGAAATAAAAATGTTCTGGTGTAAGTTTAAGGCAATGTTTGATCAACAGGTAAGTATGTTGAACCAAAACATTTAAAGAGAAGTCATTTCTTGACAATTAAAAGTGTTATATAGCCCACTGAATCATTCTCAGACTTAATGCTGACAACAATGGAACCACTTGGGAGAGAACTGTCAGGAGACTTATTTCTTAGCACAAAAGAGGACAGTGGTACAAGAGGATTACCAAATCATTGTTTTAAGTGTGAAAATATAGCAAAAGTAACACAGAAATTCAAAAACAATGGACTTGTGACAAGCCCCCTGAAATAATCAGGCCTTCATTTTAAGCTTTCATTTAGTGATGAGGGATTTTTTTGCTAGACAAAGAGCAGGAGAAATACCAAGCGAGTGTCTCAGAGCCAGCAAAAGCTATGAAAAGAGTGACTGTTTATCTCACAGAGTAAGATGCAGTCTGCAGAAATGACATGCATGGTTGTTGCTCTCACTGGAACTACCTACTGTAGCCAAAGCACAATAAAGTCAGTTAGCCATTTCCAAAGCCCATATTTACAAAATATAAATTCTGGGAATCAATACTCTGGTCTCATGAGACCAAATCAATCATTTTGGATGTAACAGCATCCAAAATTTTATGGTGTTGTTAGAGGAGGAGTACAGTGAGAAGTGCCTGGTTCCCACAGTAAAGTTCAGTGGTAGTAAAGCTCTTATATAGGGATGTATGAGTGCTGAAGGTGTGAGGGAGTTGTGCTTTATCAATGCTGTCATGAATTCCCACACCACTGTGTAATTTAATACACAAACTTGAAACAGAAGATGTTACCCTTTCCTCATTCCCTGCATTGTTGGGCATTTTTTCAACATGACAATGAGGATATGCATTCTCCCAAGGTGAAAAACCTTCTGTGGACATGTATTGCACTCAGTCTTAACACTCTTGAGCGCCTGTGGGGGATTCTGTAGAGACAAGTTGAGCAACACTCCCCATTAAAGATCAGGGAATTTAAGGAGCTCATCATCCAGGAGTTAAACAGGACAGATGTGACAATTTGTCATGAACTTGTACACTCCCGTGCCAAGAAGGGTTGGAGCAGTATATTCAAAATTATGGAGGGCATACTAAGTGCTAGAATATTATACATTTGTTGAATTAAATCTAGGGTGTACTCATTTCTGCAATCCTTAATTTAAACAAAATTGGCTAATTTACTTATTTTATGGCTATTAATGACATATATTTCTCAGTTTTTATTATGTATATGTTTAATACATTTTAGTTTTGCCATCTTTCCATGAATTGTATTAGTGATCATAAAGAAAATACATCTTTTGTATTTGTTCAGAGGGGGTGTACTCATTTATGCTGTGCACTGTATGTTCCAGTGTGGGGGTCAAAACTCACAGTTTTCTGTTTGAATATATGTTAAAATATAAATTATTCCTGTGATCAAAGCTGAATTTTCAGCATCATTACGCCAGTCTTCAGTGTCACATGAACCTTCAGAAATCATTCTAATATGATGATTTGTTGCTTGAGAAACATTTCTGATTATTATCAATGTTGAAAACAGTTGTGCCGCTTCATATATGCATCCTTACTGAATAAAAGTATTAATTTCTTTAAAAAAAACCCCAAACAAACAGTTGAACGGTATAGTGCACACACAAAAAAACTAAATGATGACAGGGAAAGCACAATGTGCAAAGCTAAGAATAACATCCCAAGCATTGAGACGTTTCTGCCTTCCATCTGTCTGTGATTAAGACCTGCTGTTACGAACATGAATGTAACCGGCTGCTTCCAGCTATTAACAGTTTGGCAGTAAATTATTTGAGAAATATTGTGCATCTGTATTCTACGAGTGACACAGAGCGATAGGTATGTTCATGCACACCCTGTACTTTCCCATGTAAACACATTTATAATACAATCAAATGTTTCTTTTCAAATGTTACAATCTGTATGTTTACAGTACAGATAGTGGATGAAAATCAATCATCAAGTGCTCAATCAATCAAAAATTCATGTTTCATTCAATGCCATTTCTTTGTAACTGTTTGTGAAATCTACTAGCAATTTCAGAGTGAAAACTGTTTCTACACTAATATTTTTCAGTGTACAATGAGCAGAGCTGGAATCTACACAACTGTTGATTTGTTTAAAGCTGCAGTCCGTAACTCTTTTTTTTTTTGGTTAAAAATGATCCAAAATCATTTTTTTGAGCAAGTACATAACCAGCCAGTGTTCAAAACTATCTCCTTACCTTAGCCCGATTCACAATGGTAAGCTTGTAATAATGTTTTCTAATTCGAGTGGTACTGGTAGGTTTCCGCGGGAAATTCGAGCATGCCGCTGTTTGTCTTTGCATCATTACGTCACTGTTTACATAAAGAACGAGTCCCAGCTAGTAGGCTATATCTTATTTTGATCATACTTCCAAGACTGCAATCTGTGATTCCAAAGTACAGTATCCATCGGTACGGTGACTGACTGCCAAACATTCTCCTCAAAACATTAGATTCATCCACGCTGAGGAGCCGTGCCGATGCACAACCCACGTAAAGATGATAATTATGCAAATAACTGCAATTGCAGGTTTCAAACAGAGATGGCAACAAAGAGGCAAAACTTATGGACTGCAACTTTAAAGGGGTCATATTATGCTCCTTTTCAAAGTCTTGATTTTGTTTTTGGGCTCTACTAGAATTGGTTTTCATGCTTGCATGTTCAAAAAACACATTATTTTTCCCATATTTGACATTGTTGCAGCTCCTCTCTTCTCAGTCTGTCAGTAACGCCCTGTCTCTATGAAGCCCCTCCTTCTGAAAAGCACAATGTGCTCTGATTGGTCGGCTGAACCAGTGTGTTGTGATTGGTCAACTGCTTCGAGTGTGTTTGGAAAATGTCCCGCACCTTACCATAACTGCAAGTGTCAACACACTACTAACTAACTCAACCAGGCCCACCCCTTTATTTTGCAGTGGGCGGGAATTATTTAAATTAGGAATTTTGTGACATGTTCGTTCCCAGAAGAAAACTGGAGTAACCAGAGTACAATGGAGGCGTTTCAGGGAGTTCAGAACAAGTGCACACTGATATAGAGAATAACTCCCGCTGGAGGGACTTTGGAGACTTTTTTCATGCTCAAACAGCAACATTACACACTAAAGAAAGAAAAAAAAAAAAACATGTTCTAGGCACTACATCATACTTCAATTTCTGTTATTTCATAGTTTTGATGACTTTACTGTTATTCTCAAATGTGGAAAATAGTCATAATAAAGAAAGAGGTGTGTCTATGTTTTTATGTGTTTTCTGGCCTGAGTTTTGTGGACAGATCTCATTTCCTCGGCTGGACGTCTTGACAAACACATCCACCGGGTTACGTAACAGCCAGTCACCCTGAGACTCTAGGAAAGACCTTGTCCGCTCAATACTTGATGTGATGTAACCATGTGGCTGAGACGTGGCCACAGGCATCTCATTCAATAAATGAACATTTAAACATTGCTTTATGTCACACATTGGCATTTGAGAATAAAATGAAGAGGACTCTGTGGAAACAATGACAAATGAAAAGCCAAATGGTACTAATATCCCAAGATATTAGCTATGCTATATCACTCTCGGTCAGATCATCTGGTGGTGTTATTCAGATGGGCATGATGCTTCATGGGGGAAATATGTCTAGAGCATATGACGTCTTTTTTAACAATCAAAAACTTTAGGACTGCAATCACTACAAATGTTGTAGACGTTAACCTCTGGCCTTGGATTGAGAATAAACGTGTTATTAAATGGCAAGAGAGGCTGAATGGTTGCAGATTGTCTTGGAAACCCCACAAACAACATCCAGATTAAGTTTTACGAACATGGAAACTTATAGATTTAGTTACGCAGCTCAGGAGTAAATGCTTTAGAAACGATACACACAGCCAACTACCATTATTACTGGAAAACCTCAGTTGGCTCGCCGTGTCGCGTGACTAGACCTCACGGGCAATGGCCAGGCAGCGTTTTACAATGTGAGCATGTAGTTCAACATGCTGCATTTACAATGAGCAGTTCAAAGAGGATGAGAAATCCACACCCATATGTTCGTTACATGGCTAATATTCACAACAGACCATGAAAGTGCTCTCAGACTGTTTGAACTTTTGTTATAAGTATAGTAAAATAATTTCACAACCATTGTTGGCAGTGAATAAACCAAATCATACCTTAGAGGAGTTAACGATTATCTAGCGATTTAATCCATTAAACTAATCTACTATTGTTTGTTCAATTTCAGCACAAATGTGCTCATATGAGCAGTGGGCCAAAACACACACTTTATTTTAATCAAGTTAAAATTAGGTGTAAAATTATGATTAACCACAGTAAATTAATGGTAAATTAAACCCCTAAACATAACATCTTATGATCTGAAATCTCTGATGAAATATTTCCCACAATGCCCATCAGGATAAATTCAAGGCATTTCAACCCCAAAAATGACTGATAAAAAGAAATGAATATAGTGTAGCTGTCACAGTCACATGGACTTTCTGTTTGTTTGTTTTCATCGGTCACATGTTCCTTTGTTCTAGTTTCCCGCCACAATCTGTAACCATGGACACTAATCACTTTCATCACAGCTGTTCGTCATTTGAGTTAATCAATCAGTGTATTTAAGTTCCAGTTTCTGTTCAGTATGTTGTCGGGTGTCGTTAGTGTCTACATGGTGTGAATTCCTGTCTGTTCCTGTATTCTCCTGTTGGATTTTCAAGTAAAGACTTACTTAATCCTTATCTCCTCGTTCGTGTGCTTTATACACCGGTGGTATTGTAACAGTAGCACTGGGCAATTCTTAATATTTTTAAAGCTGAAATTATTGAAATTATTTTAAGGCTTATTTTTTCAGAGGAAACACCAATCCAAACAGCCACTGATGACGAGAGGATTCAAAGTTATTATTATAAGATGTGTATGATGTGTGACGTGTGTGTATATATATATATATAATTTAAATGAGCATTTATGTTTATCAAGCTCCTATGTTTAGGTTAAGTAATTTCACGTCAATGGCAACAAAAAGGTTATTAGTGAGTTATTGAAATGCCTTATTTTCAAAAATGTCACTTTAGTCAAGTCTTTAAATGTCACTTTAGTCAATTTCTGTCTCTCTCTCTCTCTCTCTCTCTCTCTCTCTCTCTCTCTCTCTCTCTCTCTCTATATATATATATATATATATATATATATATATATATATATATATATAAACATTTATTTATATATATATATATAGAGAGAGAGAGAGAGAGAGAGAAATTGACTAAAGTATCAAAAAAAAAAATATATATATATAGTTCTAAAAGTGGTTCTTTGGCTCGTAATCATAGGGGAACCACTTTAAGAGCTGTATAGCACCAAATCTTGGTGCTTCAGTGGTTCTTCACCAGTTCTTTGGGATTACTGAGGTGCTATATAGCACCGCTACCGTATACAGAACCTGTTAAGGCCCTGTATGGTTCTTCAGCGATTCTTCAGTGGTTCTTTGGGGTGGTTAAGGTGCTATATAGCACCACTGCTGTACAAAGAACCTGTTAAGCTCCTTTAAAGGTTCTTTACAAGCCAAAGAACCACTGTTGGTGCTGTTTAGCACCATTTTTGTTGAAGAAATAAAATGCGATATGGCACCTCTTATGGGTTCTACATAGCACCATTTGACAAAGGTGCTGTATATCACCCTTAAAGATATGGTGTTACATAGCACCAAAAGTAGTTCCCCTATGATTACAAGCCAAGAACCATTTTTAGTGCTATATAGCACTTTTTTAGAGTGTTGTGACATCTATCAGTGGCGTGCGGTCCATATAAGCTGCGAATGCTCTGCATACACAAGCCATTCGTGGACTCGCTGATTTACATTAACACTATAAATTACTATAAATTCCCTTGTTTGAGGTGTACCATAAAGCCTACATGATAAAATGTTGGTAATGCGTATGTAACTGTCCGTAATTTATTTATTTGCCAAACGACGGTAATTTTCTTTAAATCTGCCAGTTGCGGAGGCTTCCAGGTAAATGGATCTACAACAGCTTTTGCGCCTTTGCTCTGTTGTTATGTATCATCATCATTGTCCCGCGTTCTCATTGGTTTGCTGGCCTATGGGGGATTTAATGCGCAGGAAAAGCTGTGAGTGGATCGCTCGCCCAAGAGGAAAAATGTGCTGCTGCTGCCAGATCTCGAGCAATGAAAATCACATTGTATTTGATACAAAATTAACTAGACTAAACTAAGTGAAAAAAGTCATAATTGAAACTATTTTCATAGTATTTCATTTTCTCCATAGGGAAATGTATTTTTAGCGAAAACGTACAACCTGTTAAAGACAGACCTACAGTAAGTAGACCTACTGTAACAATCTGAGGCTGTTAATCGATAGTCTATAGCTATGCGTTTGTTAAAGTCATCAATTTGCATTATTTCAACTTAATTTTAAAAATTATCTATTTTTATTATACTTACATTTATTCTAATTATATTTGACTAATATTTTATTTATAATAGGCTACTAATGTTTATTATATTATAGGCCTACTTATTTTAAATTCTTAATAAAAAAAATAAAAAAACTCTTCTGGCATACATTTAATATGTAAGATTTTTTGGATTAAAATATCCAAAAACCACTAGAACAATGTTATATATTTTGTTGAATTAATTCACTGAAACGGATGAACTGAAACTTGAACTGATTCACAGAAATGAATCAAACTTCCCAACATCAGCATTTTATTTCAAATCAGATATGCTAAAATATCTCATTCTCAGAGCTCTGATACAAGAGCAGGATCAAACACTTATCAGCATGGTTTGTATGAAATGTAATCAAGTAAAAAGCTAAAAAATAAAATCTAAAAATATAAGCAGTATTCAAGCTATTGGTTAATTTTATAACAGTAACAAAATGATATTGAATAGTTCAGTCCAGTACTAAAACTCTGGTGATGGAGCTTGAGAAGGTCGTTGAACCAGCTGTTCAAAGTCTTGCTCAAAGACTACAGTTCATCTCTGTGTTTTCTGGGCTCAGTGAGCGATGCCTCCATGTGGTGGTGTGATGTTGATTTGCTATGTTGAGATTACGATGGGCCGTTGAGAGCCATTATGTGCTGTTTGTTTTCTCAGTCCACATTAGAGGCCATTCCAGTTCCCTTTGCCCTTTCAATGAGTCAAAGAGGACAGGCCCCCCTCGGCCCCTCATTAACTCTAACATCAGGGGCCAGTGACCTCATTCAGCCAGCCTAGAGCATTCAGATGGGACAACATAATGGATGCTGGGGGGGGGTAAGACTAGGATGTCTTCTGTTACATAGGCTACCATTCAAACGTTCGGGGTCAGTAAAGGCCCGCAATGTACTTGTACGTAAGTTGGGCCTCATGGGAAAAAAAAAAAATTATATAAACTGTAGAAATGATCACATTTAGACACCACCAGCTGTCTTACCTGCAAGATCTTCTTTGGATGTGGCCATGCGTGGGGAGCTGTTCCCTGGTTCAATTTTCAGAGACAGTCTGTAATGGAAAGAACAAGCAAAAGTCTCACAAAAACAGTCCACAAGTTCCATGAAGCTTCAGGGTGGTGCATTTAATATTTCAAAACCAACTTATGTCTGGCTGAAGGTACAGGCTTTGAGCATGAATTTAGTTGAATAGGATCTGCTATAAACCCAAAATAAGACACGTACATGAAATCATAACATCATTTTACCCTCAAAAAACAGCGCAACCTTAAGCACTCAGATTTATTTAACTGTAAGAGATGTCACTTTGAATTTAAAGAAAGCATATCATGGAAAACAGGATTTTTCTTGCTCTTTTATATTAAAGAGTTTAAGGGGGTCATGAACTAAAAGAAGTCAACTGTTCCTTGAGCTTTTGATATATAAGAGGTCATCGTACTATAAGAATATCCAGGGGTGCACATAACTTTTTTGGCCTGGTTCTCAAGGGAGCACCTGGAGATGTTGCTTGGTACTCATCACTTTCCTCCTGACTGCTCTCCTCACTATCTTCTTTTCTCTCGAACATGGTAGATGATGATTTTTTTTATTTTATTTTACTAACATTAATGACGCAGACAACAGCAAGAATATTAGGCTGCTGTCACTTTAAGAAGAAAAGCACGGACCGAATAACTGACACACATCTGGTTTCTTTCTCAACTGTTCACTTATGACATAACCGAGAGAATACTTGCCGAGACAGGTATTTTGACATAATTTTGTGTGTATGTGTCCGTTCAAGCGCAAGTAAACGCGAAAGAGGAATTAATTCTGTGTGCCGTGCTGTCTCTCTCTCTCTCTCTCTCTCTCTCTCTGCGTGCGTGCGTGCGCGCGTTTCGGGGGTGTGAGGCTGTGCGCACAGATGACAGCTAGCGAGTCCCGATTTTCGCCTCTTCTTCCGCTTTTAAAATCGTTTGAATGTGTTAATTGGCGAGACAAAACACGTCTAAATGATAAACTTTCACTCTATCATGGTTAAATTTAGCAATTAATCCACGAATCACATGCCTGCCGAACCATTGGACCTTATCCGTACGGATCACGGATTAACTGCGATCCGTTGCACACCTAATAATTAAAGAACACACTTATCATCATGATTGCTATCTTACCAGAGATGGAGAAAAATCCTACTCCAGTAAGTAAATGTGTCCCTGTGAACCGGTCCTCAAAAATGTTGGTACTCAAAAGCGCTTCCCTCCATGTTTTCTGGTGCGCATCGTTTATTTTTACCGCGCATGCGTACCTGCGTACCACTTATGTGCACCCCTGAGAATATCCTAAGTTTCAGAACTGAAAACTTTCTTGTTAGTCCAATAAAAGCTTTTATTGACACCAGGCCCAGTGAATGACTGATCCTGGAATGTGCCTATCTATGACACAGACAGGTGAAACTCCGCCTCCACAGAAGAAATCAACGCCTACTTCATCATTGCAACCTTAGCCCCGCCCACTGGCGTGTTAGTAAGATGAGGAGGAGAGTAGGAGCAATACCTTTCAAAGGATCCTAATGCTAGGAATATGGTTATTTATTCTCAACAATATAAATGTCTCAGTTGAGCTTTATTTATTTGTTTTCGGTACATTTCACTGTGGATTCTTTGGTAAATCAATCGCATTTCGGCGCAGGCTTCGCAAACAGACTTACGATATGGACTTGACTGTAATGCAACAACATGCAAGCAACAAACGTTGGAGCTGTCAATCAAACAGCACAAGTTTATCAGTGACTGAGTTCTGAAAGCATTTGTTAGTGTGCAGAAACTGAGTTGCAATGATGAGATCACTGCTTTCATGCTCTCAACAACATGTCTGTGATCGGCTACAATGTTCATCACTGCAACCTTTCATGCCACGATCTAAATATAATGCCATAGATCTAAATGTAATGCTATAATCAATACTTTTCATGATTAGTTAACCTTGAGAGTTGTAATAGTAAAAAAGTGCTAAAAGTTTTCAAGAGTAATACTTAGCTATTTCAAATGCAAAGATGTCAGCCAATCACAGCAGTGGGCTGAGAACATTTCTTGAGAAGAAATGCAAAAAAGATTGTGATTGATTGTGACATCAAAACAAGCTCATTAACATATGACCACTCACATTTACATATTAACACCCAGTCAGTGTTCAGCTACTTGACCCGCTCTAATGAGTAGCAATGTATGTCCGATTTCAAATCTACGAACAAATCTAACACCACTTCACCTTTCAAAAGCACTTTCCTATAAACGGCTCTTACAGGCCTCTGAGGTGAAGTAACATCCCACACAGTACACACTCACATTTGATTTTACAAGTCATGACATTGAGACATTGAGAAACCCAAATGGGATCTGCTGGGCCGATAACATTTCACATTTTTATAGGGGAACGGAAGGGACTCATTGTTAACAATCCATAAAAACTGAACTGTAATCTCTTATTACCACACCATCAACTATGATTCACAGAATATGCAAAATTAGTCTTTTTAATAGTGTTTTGGCACAATGTAAAGTCAGCTTTTGAAAGGAATGTTCAAAATAAACACCATGCAGCCAATAAGTTTCTGTAGCTCAAACAGTAGAGCATGGTGCTATAGCAACGCTAAGGTCATGGGTTCGATTCCCAGTGAATGGATGAACTGAAAAGAAAAAAAATATATTAGTGTTGCTCTATATACTGTATCCAGCAGGGGTGTGACTAGATCTCGTGCCACCAGATCTTGCAATATTAAAATGTGACGAGATTTCTTGTCGAGTGAAAAGCTGTCTTGCGATATCGCCATGATGGAGCGTGAGGGTGAAATTAGCATAGAATATGCCATCGCTACATTTACATTACATTACGGTGCCTACTGCGTCGTTTTGCTTTTTTTTTACAGAAATAAAAACCATTTAATTCAGTTGGATAACAGTCGCTTCAATTGTAATCTATTGTAAACGTCTGCTCTGCTCATTCAGCACGAGCTGTAGAGTTGCACACAATGCAGCAGGAATCACAGTTCACTGATCATGTGACAAGAGTATAAGGTGAGATGACTGACAAAACCATAGCGGAGGATTCATTGCACAACAGAGCCTAAGCGTCTGATAAATGTCTTATCTTGTAGAATCCGCGCTCAGCACTACCACTCCCTATACACAGAGTAAAGTGCGATCACGAATTCGAAAGCGAAAGTAAAACGCGAGCTCCCTGATGCGCGCAAATTAGGCTACATACAATATCCTGTCACCCAATATCAAACCTATCTTAGGCTGGGCTGTGTAGTTGTAACCACCTCTTACTCTGGTCTCTGTTTGCACTTTGAATATTGAGAGAGTACTTTGATTATGGTTCCACTTATTGTTTGAACTCAATGAGGATTTCTTAAAAATACTGTGCAAAAATCTAGTCTTGTCTCGTTCTCGTGAACCCAATCTCGTGTCTTGTCTCGTGAGCTAGTGTCTCATCACACCCCTAGTATCTAGTGTAGACAGCATCAGGGATTTAATGGGTTCTATTTGCTTTTTACGTGACGCTCACATCCAGTGTGGGCAAATGTCAGCCGTTAAGTGACTGAATGCCAGTGGGCGGGGCCTATGGTGTGATGATGACAACTATTTGTCAATGTCTTGCACTGCAGTCATATGCAAATGTATTTCCCTGTGTGACGTCACAGATCCTGCAATATCAAAATGAGCCGTTTTTGGAGCTTGATTAAATAAATGCTTTGTTTATAATGAGAAGGATGTTTGCTATGAAATTTGCAGGATGTTTTAATGGTACATAGACCTCTTATATGTCAAAAGATCAAGGCAAGTTTGATTTCTCATGTCATGACCCCTTTTATTATCAACTTGTTAGCAAACAAAAGGTGTGGCATGATCAGTTTACTCGTTTCTAATGCAGCTATTGGACATTTTTTGACATTTATGACCGAACAAGAGATCAATTACTGCAGGTCTGTAATAATCAATCCATTGAATATCTTCAGACGGCTTTGATCACCCTAACACATCTGCAGAAATGACATCCATAACCTCTGTCCAGGAAAATGAAACTGAATTAACACAATGGGCACACTAAAAATAAATAACACAAAACAGATTGCATCTATTGATAGCCAAAGAACAAAATGAAACCGCCAAAAACAGCAACTCAACAACCTGGAACAGTGTCCTGGGGATTTGTGAAAGAAAAGACCAGATTCTTTTAGGATAACACACTGTTTTTAGGGAAGTTGAAATATATAGAGTCAGATAACCGTTGGGTGTGGAGAATTCCCTGGAGAAGCATTAATGACAGCAATCAATCATTCTGTTGTAATTTGCACATAACAGCATTTCTCAGTATCGAAAACAAAAATCTTTACCGATGAGATTGGAGTGACTTAACAGAGGTTGAGAGTTCAGAAACCAGATAACGTACAGTAAAACTATTCCAAACCTTAAAAAGACTACATTTTTAGGCCTCAAAGACGAGCTTCAGATGCAGTGGTTGTTTCCAAACGGTAGGCAAAATGACGCTGCCTCGACAAGTTCAAAAGCAGCACCACAGAGTGCACTGCGACAAGCTCAGTGGGAACTTCAGCACTAAAATGAGCTAATGCCAACTAAACATGTCTAATTTTAAAAAGGGATTATTTCAACCAATTTTTGTGTGCAATGTATTTTTGGGCTTATTGTTAACTTAGTTTAGCAGCATGTTAACATCAACAGTAAGTGCACCTGAGAAGTTACTCAATTATGATTTGCAATGCATTCACATCAGAAACAAAATATGGAAGAAGCCAAAACAAAACACTGCTGCATCAGTGGATATTCATTAAAAAAAATATACACTTGCATCGCCTTTACACAACCTAATAATTATTTATGCATAGTATTAAGCAAACAATTAATGTTCATAAAGCTCTGCTTTAAAACATACAGCACTAAAAATGAAAATGTACTTCTATACACTTTTTTAAAATTCTATTTTATATTTTAATTCTATATTTATATATATAATATTCAACCAGTCAAAGTGGCTAGTAGGAGTGACTGTGTTACACGCCACTGCTGAAATCCACCCACATTTGGCGGGTGTTAATGTCAAGCCCTGCCTGTCTTAAAGGGAAATCTATAAGCATTTACAAATACTCTTTTAAAGTTATTTTATTGGAATTGATGGTTCCATGAAGAATCTTTAACATCCATTGAATCTTTCCATTGCACCAAAGGTGGAAAAATGGTTCTTTTAAGAATATTCACTAAAAACGCTTCTTCTATGGCATCGCTGTGAAAATCCCATTTTGGAAGCGTACGTTTACATGGTAAATATGCAAAACTTCGACATTTGAAATAATTTAGAACTGCTCATTCAGCAGCTTCTGTGTCTGGTGGGTGCAGTTCATTTTCCACCCTGGTGACTGTGTAGTGTTTCCAGACCGCTGGACCTGCAGTGCAAAAGACCTAGAGCCTTTCATGTTCACAACCCATCCAGAATACTGGCAATGGAACAGAAAGTGAGATGGCCAGTGGTGATGAGGGAGGCTGGGGTTTGTCGGGTCAGGATACAGCCAGCAGGATGAGGTCAATTCTGGATGAACTTCAATAGCCCGCCCTAAGGTTTCCATGCGTTTGCGGCCATGGAGGTCGTAACGGGGTCACAGACGAAACGTCACCATGGAGACCACATGACAACTGCCGACTATCATCAGATTCCACTAGCTCTTTTTTATCTCTTTCTAGAGACTTCAGCCCATCTCACCCGCAAAGAAACAGCCTTGAGCTGTGCAGAAAACACCCTGGAGATTTCAGATACGGCAAACCACAAATAACACTCATGACTGTTCCTTCGCTGTATAAACAATGATGGATCAGCTAAAAAACAACAAATGACACAAACTCCTGACTGAAAACAGACTCGATTCACAACAAAATCTACAAAAAAGTATTATTGTATGTCTTTTTAATGTGACTTTAGCAGAATACAGTTACAGGGCTCAACAACAAAGAAGACCTGATGGCTTGAATCAGGTCAGATGACAGAAAGGTCATAGTCTTTGAATATGTACATGTGTTTTTTGATGCCTAAACTTCAAACAACCCACAACTAAACAAAAAATTTGGCTTTTTGGCAATGAATTGAACATTGCTGTGGCAAGTTGTTCAAGTTAAATAAGTCATCAAGGTACAGTAATGCTATCTTACTGATGAGGTTTTGTTGAAATTACAAGAATGATAGTTTGGAAGTTAAAATAGGTTGAAAATTACAGAAAAATCAGTACCGTTTCCACACCGGCCACTTTATTAGGTACGCGTATTCAGCTTGTTAACGCAAAAATCTAATCATCATCACATGCAGCTCAATGCATTTAGGCATGTAGACACGGTCAAGACAGTCTGCTAAAGTTCAAACCATAGTTCAAACAAACATTCCCAAACTGCATCGCAAACTTGTGTGGTTGGAACGACAGCTCTCAAGCTGTTGTTAGAAGCATAGTTTCTTGTTTTTATAACATGTGGACTTAATAAATCATTATCCTGAGCAAAATAAGCAAGCTGACATTAAGTACAATGTATATCTTTTATTTTGAATATATACAAATGTCATTGTAACGCAGTTCATAAATAGGGGAAGAAGGAGGCGGGAACCGGCGAAAGTTTAAACAAACTTTAATTCAAAATAAACAAATACAAAACGAAAGTAATGCCGGCAGACCCTCACGGACGTCTGCCGGCCACACAAACATAATAAAACCATGAAATAAAATCCAGGCCTGGTCCTCTCTCGTCCTTCACTGTCGTCGCTCCCCTTTTATGCTTCCGGAGCTCCTCCGTGAGAGACTCGAGACCGGTGCAACGCGCAGCTGACGCTCATTAACACTCGCGTCACCGGCCTCGCGCCGTTCCCTCACGGCTCTCGCCCGCCCTGCTCGTCACAGTCATTTACATATTTTAGTTTGTCAAGAGATTTAAAGCACAGTTTTTGAAGAGTGCGCATGTGCGTACATGCTCCAGTACGTAAGAACAAGCCTATGATTGAATCTGGAAATAAAGCAAAATAACTGAGAAAAATGAGAATTAGGCCTCAGATGCCATGTCCGTAATTTATAGCAAAAAATCTAGCATTAATTCGATCTCAAACTGATTCATTTAAAGAAGTTATTACTCACCACCTGCGTGACATCATTCACCAACGCGGCTGAACGGCAGGTTTGCGACAATACGGTTTTGGGAAACAGTTGTGATTTGTTCAACGATGCAACGATGCATCATACTATGGTAGTGAAGCAGCGAGTTACGTCGTTGTACGGGAAACGCACCCCAGACTGGTTGGAGCTGATAGAAAGACAATAGTAACTCAAATAAACACTCATTACAACTGAGGTGTAGAGCATCTCTGAACACACAACACGTCCAACCTTGAAGCAGATGATCTACAGCAGCAGAAGACACACCGGTGCCAATCCTGTCAGTTGAGAACAGCAAACTGAGGGTACAATTCACACGGACTCACCAAAACTGGACAATAGAAGATTGAAAGAACATTGCCTGGTCTGATGAGTCTCGATTTCTGCTGCGACATTCAGATGGTAGGGTCAGAATTTGGCGTAAACAACATGAAAGCATGGATCCATCCTGCCTTGCATCAGCGGTTCAAGCTGTTGCTGGTGTAATGGTGTGAGGGAGATTGTCTTGGCAAACTTTGGGCCTCTTAGTCCCAATTGAGCATCATTTAAACACCACAGTCTACCTGAGTATTGTTGCTGACCATGTCCATCCCTTCATGACCACAGTGAACCATCTTCTGATGGATACTTCCAGCAGGATAGCACACCATGTCACAAAGCTCAAATCATCTCAAACTGGTTTCTTGAACATGATAGTGAGTTCACTAGACTCAAATGTCCTCCACAGTCACCAGATCTCAATCCAATAGAGCAGCTTTGGGATGTGGAGGAACGGGAGATTCACATCATGGATGTGTAGCAGACAAATCTGCAGCAACTGTGTGATGCTGTCATGACAATATGGACCAAAATCTCTGAGGAATGTTACCAGTGACTGGTTGAATCTATGACATGAGGAAATAAGGCAGTTCTGAAGGCAAAAGGGGTCCAACCCGGTACTAGCATGGTGTACCTAATAAAGTGGCAGGTGAGTGTATATTTTCAATCAAAAGTTTACACAAAAAACAGATCATATTTGCTGTGTGGCCAGAGAAAATGTTGGTAGGGCAAGTAAAAATTAGCAGGTCAGAGGAAAAAAATTCTTATTGTTGAGCCTTGAGTTTCATTTTTTGTTTCCTGGTTACATAACACCATTTTAAGTCTGTTTCTCCTCAAACCTGTGTTTAAGGCATGTGATGTGTGATGGACGTATTCCCCGATACTGTATACTTGAAACTGAAGAACTCTGATTAACTCTGACATTTACTGATTGTCTGTTGTCAGCACAGGATTCGGTCCAAGCTAAGAAAACAATCATTTCAAATGAGCTAAATGAAAGAGTGATATTGGGATGTGTTTATGTCTGAGCCTTTCACGGATGACTGTCCACAGGAAATGGAAAAAAAAGACATTTGCTTCTCTGACAGGTACAAAAGATGCTGAGAAACATGATGATTTTGTTTTACATCTGCTAAAGGTGACTGTTAAAGGATATTTGAATTTTATAAACACAACACAAGATTATATTCCATAATTTTGTGCTAATATGATTGCTTCAACAGACGAATGCTTTTCAGCATGAGTGATATCAGGATATTGGACTCAGTATCTCATTTCCACTCCCATGTTGAGAGATCAATATTGGTAATGTACTTCTGATACAGTGCATGCCAATGATAACAGCCTCTTCACAACGTTGAGACAAGCGGCCCAAAGACAATCACTCATCCCGCAGGATAAACATTTAAATCCAGCATAATCAGAGGCTCTTTTAACTCTCTCTGATAAATTGCTAATTCACAAATTTACTTCGCAGCTGTTCGTGATGGAATGAGGTCGAGAGGAGAACTTCAAAACTTCACACTAAAACAAAGACAGAATTACTGCATTTTGTTTGAAATGACATTAAAGGGTTAGTTTACCCAAAAATTAAATTTCTGTCATTAATTACTCACCCTCGTGTTGTTCCACACCCGTAAGACCTTCATTCATCTTCGGAACACAATTTAAGATATTTTGAGGTTTTTTTATCCTCCATTGAAAGCAACGAAATTACCACATTGAAGGTCCAGAAAAGTAGTAAAAACATCGTTAAAACAGTCAACGTGACTACAGTGGTTCAACCTTAATGTTATGAAGTGACGAAAATACTTTTTGCGTGACCTTTCCAATGTGATTACGTAATGCGTGGTGCATCGCAGAGAAGTGCAAGACTAGCGTTTGTGGTTAAAAAGTATATACATTTTATTTATTTTTTTTTAGAAATTGACCGATCGTTTCACTAGTTAATTCCTCGTCTGGGATCGTGTAGAACCCTTTTGAAGCTGCACTGAAACTGCAATTTGGACCTTCAACTTGTTGAAACCTGTTGAAGTCCACTATATGGAGAAAAATCCTGGAATGTTTTCCTCAAAAACCTTAAAGGGGACCTATTATGCAAAATTCACTTTTACAAGTTGTTTGAACACAAATGTGTATATAAACAACCAGCCTATAATGGTAAAAATCCACCCAATACTTTTTTTATAATCCCCATTTATCATTTTCAATATCTCAGAACACGCTGTTTTATATTTCCCCCTACTACTACGTAAGAGTAGGGAAACCCCGCCCATGACTGGTGACGATCTGCCCTGTTAGCATAGACATACTCCTGAGTGAGAAGCACAGAGTTCGCCATTTCTGTTTACTCGCTGTATCAGCTAGAGATATACAATTATGTCTGTGCCAACAAAACAATACAAATGAAATATTCTGTTGTTGGATGTACCAACGAACATACAAAGCTCTGTAGACTCCCGCCATCTGAGTCACTGAGGACACCGTGGTTGAAGTTATTATTTAAGGATGGATCAGTACAAACTGTTCGTGATCCTCTCCGGAGAGATACTTGTCACGGCAGAAAGGGAGAGTGCGCACTTTATTACAGTCCATCTGAGTTCTTTTACTGATATTAAGTTTACCAGTTTATTAAGCACCCCCAGAACATAAGGCATAAGGTCTGTATATATTTGTTTACTGTTAGTTGTAACGAGTTTTTCTGTGTAATTCGCTGTGTATGTTGATGATAATGCAAGGGAGAGAGAGAGTTGGACTTTAATGCACACTTCTTGTACTGTGTTTTATTTAGCTCTTATGGTGATTTTCTGGAGTGAAAACAGACGCTTCATCTTTTGTGTGATGTACAATAAACTTCATAAAACTCATCAGTAAAGATTTGGCCATCATTCAGACGGGATCCGCTACAATAGGCTTGTACTATAAGTGGATAAAAGCAAGATGACAATATAAGTTATAACCGTAATTGAACTATACCTGTTCTATCTCCATGCAGCATATATTCTCTGGCTCTGTAGGCTTCATTTTCAGACTCCGGTTTAGGCATGTGACGATATCAAATTTTCACATTGCGATAATTGCTGAAGCTGTTATCACGGTATACGGTATTATCACGATACTGAAATAAGTTGCAATGTTGTCATACTATAACAGGTTTAAGAATTCTTTTTCTTATAACAAAAAGAACTCTGAACATTTACAATACACAAAAAAATTCTAAAGTAAAATGTTTCAAACAGATTAATGTGCAAAAGAATTATAAAGAACAACAGGTAACACTTTACAATAAGGTGTCATTATTTAACGTTAGTTAATGCATTAACTAAGATTAAGAATGAGCAATAGCTACATTTGTTACAGAAGGTATTATTTTTGTTAATGTTAGTTAAAAAATACAACTGATCATTGTTAGTTTTATCTCAGGTCCATTAAATAATAGTAACAACTTTCGATTTTAGTAATGTTATTAAACTTTAACATTAATAATTGCTTTAAGTATTTTTCATTGTCAGTTTGGTAATAATGAATTAACATGTTAACTAATGAAGCCTTATGTCACTAAGTGTTACTGAACAATAACAAATAATCAGAACATTTTCAATCATTATAGGGCATGTTGTAGTCCAGATTAAAATATAAAAATGTTTAAGTTTGAAAGTAAATAGCCTATTAAGTCTTTAAGTATTAAGTATTTGGTGCTGTGATGAACAACATTGCGAATACAAAAAACTGAATGGCTGTTTGAAGCATTTTAATTACTGTTCAGTAGCTCAGCAGCTTTGAATATGGGGTTTCTGGGGTAACCGCTGCACTTCTGCTGTTCCATCAGCGCCCTCTGCTGTCAGAGAGTGGACGTGCACTTTCATTCAGCACGTCTCCTTCACTAGTTCCGCCATGTGCTTCTCATGCACGTCGGGCTTGTTTACATCTGAGTGCGCATGTTGACGCAGCACACAGCGGTGTTGTACATTTTATACGGTTGATGGGTAAAGTATTCTTAAAATGTATTATAAAAATGTTAATAATTCATAATAATAATTATTCACGTTATTTTGAAGTTCCCACGATAACAATATCGTGCATATTCATTATCGTGATATATCGTATTACCGAATATTGACACATGTCTACTCCGGTTTGAACTGAACACCGCTACGTTGAGTTTCTGACATTATTAGTGCGTGAGATTGTCCTGTCATTGGAGCTCGGAGCATCAGCTCTTGAAGCTCTGCCCTCTTAGGCCGGGAGCAAAAGCTATTTGCATTTAAAGAGACACACACTAAAACGGCGCGTTTTTGCTCAACCCCAAAAAGTGGCAATTTTAACGTTATAAAAAAAATCTGTGGGGTATTTTGAGCAAAAACTTCACATACACACTTTGGGGACATCAGAGACTTATTTTACATCTCTTAAAAAGGGGCACAATAGGTCCCCTTTAATTTCTTTTCAAATGAAGAAAGAAAGACATGAACATCTTGGATGACATGGGGGTGAGTAAATTATCAGGAAATTTGAATTCTGAAGTGAACTAATCCTTTAAACACAACATTGGCACAGAATTGCTGGAAGCTCTTGCGCAAAAAAGTACATGATTTACCTTTAACTAAATTATATGATTTTGAACAATTGCATATGAGGATTTATATCTCATTGTTGGTTCCACCATGTGTTTGGACTCACTCGGCCTAAACCCTGCTGGACTTAAGCAATGCAATTTCACATTGCTCAAACTCACAGAACACCCAGTGTTTTTAATAAAAACACATTGCATTTGTGTAAAACACTATTTAATGGTACAATCAAAATGTCTAAAGGCAGTTACAGTTTCACCACATTTATGTGATGACTTTGCTTCTTACTGTGCCGACCACCCAAAAATCTAATCACGGTGTTGTTTGCCTATAAAAGCAGTGAACCATGAATTCCCAGTGTCAAATGCCTTGGGATGCCCGCCTAGAAAAAAACAAATGCAATCATCCGCTATTTCCTGTTCGCTCTGCCTTAAATCATGGGTCTGGCCGACGGGTCGCCCTCGCTCTGGGCTGCTGCCGGTGCCACGCGTCCTGCTAAAGTCATCATGCCTTTTGAAGGAGCTCTGCTGCATGTAAAATCCCTTCGCATTTTACCTTTGAAACCGCCAGCCCCTCACTTACTTGAAATTGTCGTCTTCCACGAACTTTTGAAGCTCCTCAATGTAGCGAACAGACATCAAGTACTTCTGCACATGCGGGAGGGTCACGAGGTGGTCTGTGAGGAGGTTGAGGGTCAGACGTGTGCATGTATATAAACACACATGTATATCAATCTGAAATCCCCCCACAGATTTCACGACTAAATATCCAGCGAAACTAACTGAAAGTAAATGAACTGACCGTATGTGCAGGACATCTGGAGGTCAGAGATCACCCGGAGGATGTTGTTCATCTGATTGGTTCTTTGCTGAGTCTCAATAATGCTGTCAGAGGCTGGATAGGCCGAGTCGATGTAAATCATGTCCAGCAGGTAGATCCCTGTACGTGAGAAATGGAAGAGACACAGACTGTAAGTATTAATGTTATTTATGGATTCTACAATATAAACATTTGATACTAATAATATAATGAGCCAGGATGATGTATCACCATGAGAAGATTTATTTTGTCATTATCAACAGCTGTACATTATCTGGCTTATTTAATGGCTACTAAAAATAAAAAAAAAGCATATAAATAAATAAAATGTGTTTACATACATTTATTTAAGTAATTTCAAATAAATAAATACATTTTATTTAAACTTAATATTTTTGGGAAAAAAAAACTATTTAAATACATTTATTTTAATAAAAATAAATAAATACATTATTTAAATAATAAAATTATGTAAAAATAAATATGATATATGTATATATTATAAACAAATATTGTTTATAAATAAACTTAATGTTTAATGGAAAAATGTCTAATTTATTTTAATTTTAGTTAATAAATGTAAACTATTTATTTGAAATTATTTAAATAAATGTAAATAAATATATTTTCTTTATTTAAACTTAATGTTAGGGAAACTATTCAAATACATTTATTTAATTTATTTGAAAAGAAAGAAAGAAAGAAAGAAAGCCACAGATACACAACAGTCTTTGTCAGAGCACTACATGCTGATATCTGTACAGACATCTGCTAATACAGCAGAAATACTCTGTTTACTCACGTAAAACTTTAAGGATGATTATTTTAAGTGTAATAAAGAGATTGAGATATAGCACCGTCATGCACGGTTATGCTGTATTACCTCCGTCAAGCTGTGATACACATGATACGTACTGACTAACAAGAACCAGACATAATCGGCAGGAACAACTGGACACTACTGGCATTAATTTATCCCAGATTGCATCTTCATTTAGAGGGGAGGTAAAAATTACACAACTGCACGGCATTCACAATTAGATCTTTTCTAATCTTCTATTAGATTTCTGCAAGATGGTCAAACAGTAAAACATGTGATGAGATGAAAAATCATCATGTGAAGATCTGATGCAGTCATGCTTGGGTTGTAAACATGTGTATCTTCAATATCAGGCTGTGTTTGAGATGACGGCACACTACTACAGTATACTACTAGTTCATATACTGTAAACACACTTCAGTATAAACTGAACACACTGAACAGTATAAACTGTTTCTCTTAAAGAAACAGTCCAGACAAAAATGTGTTTTCTGCATCATTTACTAACTCCTTCATGTTGTTCCAAACCTATATGACTTTCTTTTTTGTGTGGTACTTAAAATAAGATTTTAGACAAAGTCTGACCTGCATTACTATGGCTAAGCTCCAAAGAAAGCACCATAATCAGTTTGGCAATATAAATCATCCACCGTCTACTTTTTGTTGCATGAAAAAGAGCAGCTCAGGCATTTAGAAGCCCATTTCCACTAAAAAATCATGCTTTGGTAAATCATAATTATGGCAAAAACTGTTGAGATTATGAGACACTAAGTCATAATTAGGTGATAAAACTCACTCACACTAACTACATACATACATATACATACACACACACACACACACACACACATATACATACATACATAAATAACTATGAGTTGAAATTGTTTTAAACAAAAAAAAACATGCTTTGGTAAATTGTGACAAAAAAATTAAAAAAAATAATGACAAAATGAGATCATGATATATTAAGTCATAATTATGACACATTTCAGCTGTCATAATGTAGACTTTTTATGTCATCATTTCAATTTAATGTTTAAATTTATGACTTTTTAAGCACCTAATTTTGACTTATCTCATAATTATGCGTTTTTTTTTTTTTTCTTATGTGGTGGCAATGAGACATTTTACATCTAATTCTGTGTTTCATGAAGAAGGAAAATAATACAGGACCATAATGACATGCAGGTGAGTACATGATGACAGTGTTAAAGGGGTGATTGTTTATGATTTCACTTTTTTAACTTTATTTAAAATGTTGTTGGTGTTTGAGCATAAACAACATCTGCAAAGTTACGACGCTCAAAGTTCAATTCAAAGGGAGATATTTTCTTTTACAGAAATCACTTTTTAAGGACTACAACAAACGGCTGGTAGGGACTACAACGAGCTTCTTCTCGGGTTGATGACATCACTAACCCTAAAATTTACATAAACCCCGCCTCCGAGAACACACAACAAAGGGGGTGAGGCCATGTTGGGCTGCTTTAGAGAAGAGGAAGAGTTGTTGTAGTAGAGTGTTGTTGCATTTTACGTCGGACTGCTTCACAAACAACGCTGGATTTGCACAAAAGATTAACATGACGGCACATGCTAGTTGATGAGTTGAATCAACTCCACAGCAACTACATAAATTTATCCACTATCCATTCAGAAACGTCCAGATTCATTCTAAAAGTTGTAACTTCTTCCTGAGTCTCTCCATCAGTGTCCGACTCCGGTTTGAACAATGTAAGGCTGAACACCGTTACTGACAATCCTCATTTTGGCTGCGTGAGATTCTCCAGCTTTGTTGTTGTTGAGCAACCGAAGCGCGAGCTGTTAAAGCTCCGCCCTCTTCTGGAAAGGGGGCCAGGAGCAGCAGCTCATTTGCATTTAAAGGGACACACGCAAAAACGGCGTGTTTTTGCTCAAATAGGGGCAAATTTGACAAGCTATAATAAATGATCTGTGGGGTATTTTGAGCTGAAACTTCAGACACATTCTGGGGGCACCAGAGATCTTGTAAAAGGAGCATTATTGGTCCCCTTTAAATTTTGGGTGAACTACTCCTTTAATTAGATTATGAACAAAAACACATGCCACCAAATATGATCCATAGTCTGAATTAAACTCAAGAGAGATGCTGAGACAAACTACTGAGAGATAAAGGCCTTCAGATGTGTTCAATGATCCTCAGTAAGAACCACTGGAGTGACAGCAGCAGTTCGGATGTGGAAAGAATAAAAAAAATGGCTGAGGTCTGCGGAGAGTGAGAGCAGATGTATGAGGCATCATAAAGCATGTGGCATTGCTATGGAGGAGATGGCATGGCCTCCTGAAAACCATTAGATGGGTTTCTCTAATGCACTCCATACAGGGTCACTTATGCCAGTGTACACAGCTAAAAACACTTTATTTTCTCATTATATTGCATACTGCATGAAAGGTATAGCTGATCAGTTATCTCAGTTGGACCTGCATACGTGAATAACCTTTGTGCAAATACTAATGTTTAGCAACAGAACTGTAGTTTTCATAGATGAGCTTAAACACACTGAATCTTTCAATAAAAAACAAGTTTATCTTATACTGGGGAAAGTGGCTGGTACTCTAGCAAATAAATGATTCAATGGAAACCACATGGCTGGATTCAAACCGAGAGAGGAAGTCCTCACAATCTAATAAAAGCATAAATCAAACTAATATATAAAACAAGGCACATGCCAAAATCTGCAGTCGAACGGTGGTGCCCTGGTAGTGATTACTTGAGCAAATGACCTGGAGGGGTTGTTTAATGCATCTGGTTATTTATGGAGCTCAGGATAAACTGCTCCAGGGTGCTTGTCCTCACCAAAACACATGGAGATGTTCATCTACAGAACCATGTTTTCCTGTGCTGTTAACAAACAAATGACCCGTATCAGTGACACAGCATGAGATTCTATTAAAAACCTGAACTCATGTGAGCAAGAGACTGCGAGAGGTAATGTCATCTGTTTCATGAATAAAATTATAATCATATCCATCCATCTTTCTATCTATCATTCCATCCATCCATCCATCCATCTTTCTATCTATCATTCCATCCATCCATCTTTCCATCATTCCATCCATCTTTCTATCTATCGTTCCATCCATCCATCTTTCTATCGTTACATCTATCCATCCATCCATCCATCCATCATTCCATCATCCATCGTTCCATCGTTCTATCCATCCATCCATCGATCCATCCATCCATCCATCGTTCTATCCATCCATCCATCTTTCTATCTATCGTTACATCCATCCATCCATTTTTCTATCTGTGGTTTCTATCTATCTATCTATCTACCTACCATCCATCCATCCATCTTACTATCTATCGTTCCATCCATCCATCCATCCATCTTTCTATCATTCCATCCATCTTTCTATCTATCGTTCCACCCATCCATCCATCATTATATCCATCCATCCATCCATCTTTCTATCTATTGTTCCATCCATCCAACATTCCATCCATCCATCTTTCTATCTACGGTTTCTATCTATCCATCTATCTACCATCCATCCATCCATCCATCTATCGTCCTATCTATTGTTCTATCTATCGTTCTATCATCCATCTATCTACAATCCATCCATCCATCGTTCTATCTATCTATCTATCATCCATCCATCCATCCATCATTCTATCCATCCATCCATCCATCCATCCATCTTTCTATCCATCCATCCATCCATCCATCCATCTTTCTATCTATCGTTCCATCCATCATCCATCCATCCATCCATCGTTCCATCCATCCATCCATCTTTCTATCTATCGTTTCATCCATCCATCCATTTTTCTATCTGTGGTTTCTATCTATCTACCTACCATCCATCCATCCAACCATCCATCCATCCATCTTACTATCTATCGTTCCATCCATCCATCCATCCATCTATCTATCATTCCATCCATCTGTCTATCATTCCATCCATCTTTCTATCATTCCATCCATCTTTCTATCTATCGTTCCACCCATCCATCCATCATTATATCCATCCATCCATCCATCTTTCTATCTATTGTTCCATCCATCCAACATTCCATCCATCCATCTTTCTATCTACGGTTTCTATCTATCCATCTATCTACCATCCATCCATCCATCCATCCATCGTTCTATCTATCTATCTATCTATCTATCTATCTATCTATCTATCTATCTATCATCCATCTCTCCTTCTATCCATCGTTCTATCTATCTATCTATCTATCTATCTATCTATCTATCTATCTATCTATCTATCTATCTATCTATCTATCCATCATCTGTCTCTCCATCCATCCATCATTCTATCCATCCATCCATCCATCCATCCATCTTTCTATCTATCGTTCCATCCATCATCCATCCATCCATCCATCATTCTATCCATCCATCCATCATTCCATCCATCCATCGTTATATCCATCCATCTTTCTATCTATTGTTACATCCATCCATCTTTCTATCTATCATTCCATCCATCCATCATTCTATCCATCAATCCATCCATCCATCCATCGTTCTATCCATCCATCCATCTTTCTATCTATCGTTTCATCCATCCATCCATCCATCCATCCATCCATCCATCCATTGTTCTATCATCTATCCATCCATCGTTCCATCAATCCATCGTTCTCTCCATACATACATCTATCCATCCATCCATCTATTGTTCCATCCATCCATCGTTCCATCAATCCATCGTTCTCTCCATCCATCCATCATTCTATCCATCCATCCATCCATCCATCCATCTTTCTATCTATTGTTTCTTTAGGGTCAGTAAGATTTTTTAATGTTTTTGTGTTTTTTAAATGTTTTTTTTATGCTCACTAAGACTGCTTTTAGTTGGTCAAAACAGTAAAAACATTAATATTGTTAAAAATTATTCAAACTTAACATTATAGAAAGTTCAAAAGATCAACATTTATTTGAAATAGATTTTTTTGTATCATTATAAATGTCTTTACTGATTAATTTGATCAATAAAAGTATGAATCTAGATCTCAATATCAGCTTCACTTAAAGGGAAGCAAGTGAAGTAAGTGAAGCATATAGTCCAAATAAAGCGATAAACCATCAGAAATGTAATTCAATTCGATGAGTTGAACATCTCCACACATCCAGTTCAATCACACGCTGCCGTACGATCGAGCTCGACAGATTCTGAGTCACACTATGGCTGCATCCACACGATGACATCACCGCCGAACATGACAGCGACGCCAAGCAACATAATCAACATTTATGCTCTGCCATTGTATTACCAAAGCCAGTCTGTTTCAAAGCACAAAGTCATGACGCTCTGAATAGTTGAGTTTCTTTATGCAAAACATCACTTCTTGTTTCATTTTTATTTTGGGGTGTTCTTATCAGCAGAAACTCTGTTTGACAACATTGGTTGAAGGTTGTGGGAAGCAGTTGCACAAGCAGTAACAAATAGATAGTTTACAGCTCACCTTCTGCCTGCTTTGTGTGTGATTTGTTTAAGGTCATCTTTTGTTTTTCCAGGAAAAGCTGATGAAGGACTCAGTGATGAGATGTTCAGACTAAACATGATCAGGGTAAAGCTCTCTGGTTCCCTTAAAAGGCAGCAGTGTGGCATCTTACATAACCCTCCTCTTCAGAGTCTTAAAGCACATGGTGAAAACCTGTCAGATCGAACAGTACATCACAGTTCCTTCCTTCTATTGCAACATTCACCTTGGACAGCACAGCTCCACATCATGTGTTGTTCTTATTACACAATCACAGCCGTTTGCCCAAAGAGACCATGAAAACGTGCTGAAGCAAAGCTCACAAAGATGTGATTTGCTTCCAAGTCTGATCTTCCAACACAAACCAGGTCTTTACACATGCAATGGGCTCTGGGTTCCCAATGCTCTTTGTCTGATGTGTTTTATAGCTACATGTCTGCACAAGTTACTATCTTGGCTAAAAAGTTATGTTCTTGCAATCCAGACTCTGTGGATTGTTGCTCTTTGTTCTGTACCATGAGCGACAATTTGTTATGCATAATCATACATGCATGTGGCCAACAAATAAAATTATCAAATTGTTAATTTCAAGTATTTGTATGACCATTACTCATCAGCAAAATGACGGTCCTAACCACATCCATGAAGCAAACCAGCACTGAACAACACTGAAATATATAGAAGCACTTATGGAAAAGGAAGTCTTGATGATTTGTAAGCACTGAAGCATCTTTAAACATGTTGGACAACACTGCTGCCAGGCAATGAGCTCATCCAACAGTTTCCACATAAACCAGTGTCACTAATTAAAAACAAATACTACTCTACTAAATTAACTGTAAGGGAAAAACATGTTTAAAAAAAATCATATTATAATAAATATATATTATTCATATGAATGCTTTCATTGATATCCTCATTGTATTGAACCAGATAAGTACTACTCTGATTGTAAACATGTGAAAGATATAACTTTAGGGCAGGGTTTCCCAAACTAAACCCAGTGTTTCCCATTAATTACCTAGACTCTGGCGCCCCGCCATAGAAAATACTATTTCAGTCTTTCACATTTAATTCAGTGTGTTATTTGCCATTTCTTTTGTAATTGTTTGTGAAATTTACCAGAAAATTTTTTTTCACAGTAAATCCTACACCAATTTTTTTCAGCGTAGTGCCCTCGAAGGTACATCTGTGTACCTTGTCTACCAATAAAGGGCACATATTAGTACATTAGGTATTAATGGGGACCTATCATGCCCCTTTTCATAAGATGCAATAAGTCTCTGGTGTCCCCAGAATGTGTCTGGGAAGTTTCAGCTCAAAATACCCCACAGATCATTTATTATAACTTGTCAAATTTGCTTCTTTTTGGGTGTGAGCAAAACATGCTGTTATTGTGGGTGTCCCTTTAAATGCAAATGAGCTGCTACTCCCAGCCCGCTTTCCAAAAGAGGGCGGAGCTTTAACAGCTCACGCTTCGGTTGCTCAACAACAACAAAGCTGGAGAATCTCACGCAGCCAAAATGAGGATTGTCAGTAACGGTGTTCAGCCTTACATTGTGGATAAATTTATGTAGTTGCTGTGGAGTTGCATTGAACTTTGCAGATGTTGTTTATGCTCAAACAGCAACATTACACACTATCTAAAGTTAAAAAAGTGAAATCATATTCAAGGACCCCTTTAATATGTAACCTTTGGAGGTAAATAACATACATAGATTTACTTTTGAGGGCATTGCCCCCCAAAAAAGCACAATTTGTTGATTTTGAACTCTGTTTTGGATGTTACAGTACTTTCCACAACACTGAAACGCTCACACAGCTGTAGGAGCAAGTACATAAGACGTCCTGTATTCAATAACAATAATAAAAAAAATCCTTCAGAAATGCACATACACACCAACTGTGCCTTTGGCTTTTGGGAAAGAGCTGCGCTGAATCACACAAACGCTCTGCTGCGATCGAAGCAAAACCGGACAGAAGGGAAGTCATGTTATTCTCTAGCCAATTATGTATAAGTGAACCAATTTTATGGCTAATTTTAAAGTATGAGCTCCTTTCAGAACGCATTATCATCTTCAAGTGCAATCAGCTCTGTGTCACGTCACATGCCAAGACAGCGTGCCTGTGAACATCCCAACAAGGACAGAGCGAGCGATCAGGAGACATGTTTGGAGTGCAGAGGATATGATGTAGTGGTTTGTTTTGAGGCTCTACCATCTCTATGTAAACACTCAAAATCTTATCAAATGAGTCATAAAACAGATTTCTTGGACCAAAATGGATGGAGAGGAACCATGCTGTTCTAGTCAGAGTAACTTTTCATCATGAACTTAACAAATAAATACACTAAAGGTTCTCAGAGAGTCTATATAAAGACATAAGCGTTTGCCGTAAATCATGTTTCCTTTGGCAAAAATTAAAAGCCATAACATCCCGTACAAGAATTTTCAGTCTCACCTGTAAAATAAGTAGAGATTTACAGCAAATGTGAATGGTTCCCATGGGAAAGTCACCACAACGATGGTAGAATGATGTGAGTGGTCGCCAGGGAGTTGCTATGCAGTTGCTAAAGTGTTTTTAGTACGTTTCTATGTGGTTGCTAGGCATTTCAGAGTGTTTTTTACTTTTTTTACTGTAAAAGGTAAAATGTGGATCAGTGGCTGAGGGGAAGTGTTCTTGTAATACCATAATCTATAACAATGTGTTGCTGTGTGTGTTTTGAGCATCTGTCTAACAGCCTTGTGCATAAACTACACATGATGAATCATAGCTAGTGTCTGATCAGCATCTGTTTTTAAGAGGCATGGCAGACTCAAGGTGAAACTTCAGTCACCTTTATCACACCTAAATCCCTTCTGTCACTAACCCTGTGCATATAAGAAAGACCTAAAAAATACCTAAAAATAAAAATACTCTCATGATCGTTCATTGGCTTTTAACTCAAGGCATTTTTATCTGTACTAAAACAAAAACAATAGATATCAACTAACGTTCAAAAGTTTGGGGTTAGTAAGATTTTATTATAAAGAAATTAATACTTTTATTCAACAAGCAACAGTAAAGACATTTATAATGTTACACTGTATAAAAGAATTGTTGGTTTAACTTAAAAAAGTAAGTTACCTGGTTGCCTCAAAATTTTGAGTTCATTGAAATAAAAAAAAATTAAGTTAATACAATGAAGGCGACTGATTTAATCAAACTCAAAATATTGTTATCTGAACCACATTAAATATTGAAGTTGATCTGACAAAAGAAAAAATATTGTGATAAATCATGAAAATATATTTTTTTAAAAGTGTACAAATGATTCCTATTTCAAATAAATGTTGTTCTTTTGAACTTTCTATTAATCAAAGAATCCTGAAAAAAATCCTTCACGGTTTCCACCAAAAATATGAAGCAGCACAAAATTTTTTCAACATTGATAATGATAAGAAATATTTTCGAGCAGCAGATCAGCATATTAGAATGATTTCTAAAGGATCATGTGACACTGAAGACTGGAGTAATGATGCTGAAAATTCTGCTTTGAATTTTTAATAAATTACATTTTAACATTCAAACAAAAGTTATTTTGAATTGTAATAATATTTCATAATATTGCTGATTTTACTGTATTTCTGATCAAATAAATACAGCCTTGCTGAGCAGAAGAGACTTCTTTCATAAAACACTCTTATATAACCCTTTAATGGTGGCAAATTGTAAGCAAAGTACTATGTAAACTGCCATTAAATTATGACAAAAAGCATTTAATGATTATTTTGTGAAATATTCTTCACTGCAATGCCATAGTTTTGACTGATCCAGGCGTTATCTATATGCATGTTTACCTCAATTATGTTAAGAACGACTCAATTACTTCACTTTGACCTCAGTCACTTTAAGACACCTCGACACCACCAGTTATTTTACCCACAGATAATGACCTTCTCATGTTACATGCTACATTAAGACTCCCGCTCGAAACGGCCACTGGATCAAGACTGTGTCTCCACACTGAGCAGCTGAATACCCTCTGAAGTGGCTCATTATGCTGCCGCTGGTTTTCACATCACCACTAAAACATAATAAATAAACAAACTTTCCAAGCAGGGGCAGCGTGGCTTGGCAACCCCCTGTCCTATAACCATAAATCAATCCAATAAATGTGCCGGCCTATACTGGACACAGCTCCCCTGCTGCAGATAAATGGACACAGGTTTGTGTCCAGGACTGAAGGAATGAGCCAAGTGAACTGAGCTCTGCCAAACTGTGTAGGAGCTGACGTCCATTCCAGACCCCAACATTTACCTGACACAATGGTCAACAGTCAGAGGAATACTGATTGACTTGAATGAGAAAATGAAAAACAGCGAGAGAGAACCGAAGGTGATGAGTAAAACAGACAATGGACAGAGTCAAGTGTGTGTGTGTACTGTCCAGCACACCATTTAACATCTTTAAAGGGGCATTCACCCAAAAACATTATTTACTCACCCTCATGTCTGCATCGGTTCTCTCATTAGTCATACATGCAATACATGCAGAATAGAGAATGAAATTCGAGAGCGGCTGCAGAGAGGAAGATTTTCAGTGAATAGCAACTTAAGATTTAAAATAAGCAATTAGAATATAGAATATAAGTTTATTCTGCCTTACTGCACTGGTAGATTTTTTTAAACTTATTTTTTAGGTCTTTCTACTTAAAACAAGTGGGGAAAAAATCTGCCATGGCCAGTGCAGTGAGACAATATACATTTGTACTAGGGGTCTGAAGAGACACTAAGGTCAGGAGACGAGACGAGACACGAGATTGGGTTCACGAGTATTTTTTTAAAAAAATCTTCAATGACAAAATTCATGACTGGAAAAATAGTCTGCATGTGCATTTAAAATGTTTTAATTAATCATCTTGTAATAAATGTCATTTAATTTCTACTTTCTGAGTATGAATTATCATATGCATTGAAAGACAACAATATACAAGCACTGTAAAAGGTTTTGCCACAAACTCAACTGACTGGCTTCTCTCCTGTATGATTTCACATGAGTCTCTTCAGACCTTACTGAACATGAATTATGAGCTTCCAGAACTTCTGATTCAGGCTGTGTGTGACCTCCTAATAGAACTCATTTCCACAAATTGATCAAGCAGTATAAATAACAAAAAATAAATAACACAGTTTTTTCTTAGTCTTATTAAGTGCAAACGATAAGTGCAACCATAATCAAAGTATTCAAAGTGCAAACAGAGACCAGAGCTAAGAGGTGGTTACAACTACACAGCCCAGCCTAAGATAGGTTTGATATTGGGAGACAGGATATTGTTTGTAGCCTAATTTGCACGCATCAGGGAGCTCGCGTTTTACTTTCGCTTTCGAATTTGTGAATTCTGTGTATAGGGAGCGGTGGTGCTGAGTGCGCATTCTACAAGACATTTATCAGACGCTTAGGCTCTGTTGCGCAAAGAATCCTTCACCATGGTCTTGTCAGTCATCTCGCCTTATACTCTCGTCACACGATCAGTGAACTGTGATTCCTGCTGCACTGTGTGCGACTCTGCAGCTCGTGCTGGATGAGCAGAGCAGACATTTACAATAGTTTACAAATGAAGAGACTGTTATCCAACTGAATTAAATGGTTTTTATTTCTATCAAAAAAGAGAAAATGACAGTGGAGGCAGTGCCGCAGTGGGCACCGTAATGCAATGTAAACGTAGCGGTGGCATATTATATTCTAATTTCACCCTCACGCTCCATCATGGCGATATCGCAAGACAGTTTTTCACTCGACAAGAAATCTCATCACATTTTAATATCGCGAGATCTCACTTACCCAGCCATCTAATCACAGTGGAGAAGGGGCGGGACAAATACAACACCGACTAACCGCCACATTCTGCTTGTACAATGACAACAGATGATAACAACAAGTATAATAACAGAGAAAAATCATTTAAAACAAGAGCCAGAGCAAAAACGCTTTGGTGGACACACGGCCTAAATGTTCAAAAAACACATTATTGTTCACATATTTGACATTGTTGCAGCTCCTCTCTTCCCAGTCTGTCAGTAACGCTCTGTTTAGTTCCTGTCACTATGAAGCCCCTCCTTCTGAAAAGCAAATGCGCTCTGATTGGTCGGCTGGACCAATGTGGTCAACTGCTTCCAGAGTGTTTGAGAAATGTCACGATTAACAATTAAATGTTAACACTAACTCAACCAAGCCTCACCCATTTATTTTCTGTATGCCTTGGATGGGAATTTTTAAATGTGAAATATTGTGATGTGAAGAAACTACAATGGAGGCGTTTCAGGGAGTTCAGAAAAATGTGCACACTGATATAGAGAATAACCTTTTGGAGTGAATTTCTAACCTTGCAGACCTTTTTCATGCTCAAAAAGCAACATTAAAGAAAGTTAAACATGTAAAACAACTTCATCTGTACTGTAACTGCTCTTAATATTGAGTTATTTGGACAATAAAAGGAGGTTGATTATATAATGGTAATCAATACTGTAACTGTAACTGTTTTACTAAAAAACTAAAAACACCACAACTAATTCTCAATAATTTTACAGTTTAGCCACACAGCTGCGAGCGCTATATCATCCCAAAGCTATTTAGTCTAAAATACAACTGCTACACCGCAATGAAACATCATCATGTTCATAACATTCAAAATTCATTAACGGTAATCCGCATAATGTTCCATGCAGTCATTCCTCCGCAGGGAAAAAGCGTGTTAATGACAGACCGTTCCAAAAGATCAGCTTCTGATTGTTGTACATTTGTGCTTGATTTTTGTAACCATACACAGATTAGTCCTCAGTGCTTCCAGCTGGACGTCCCACACACGGCTAAGGTAGTAAGTGACCCTGCGTTTACAGCAGTTAGTCTGGAGGGAAGGAATACAGCCCGTGCACGACTCATGGGACTGTAGTGGGAATTGCGTAACATCAGCTGACAGCTGTTGGGATTTGTGGCCGGGAGCTTTGGGCCTGCAAGAATGCGGCTCATCACAGTGAATTCATCATGACAATCACAGTATACAACACTCATCCAGTGCAACAGCAAGCATGAACTAACCTACATGGACACATACATTTATACTATCGGTTAGCTGGTGTGCCGCACAACACTGGCAGAAAACAAGCTGTATATAAATGTAGATTTTGTAGTCTGAACAACTGAAAAAGTATCCCATAAAATCTTTACAAACTTTACGTATGTGGCTTGAAATCGGTGTTGTTTAAAATTAGATTTTCATTAGCTAACTTTGTTAGTCGTACAACTAAAGATTTATACACCCTCAGCTTCTCTTTACTATACACATTTGGTTTCTCTGTCAGGTAGGTGTAGATGTCAGGCCACTCAACCGGAGGTAATCCTGTCAGATCGTCCATCCAATTGAGTAAGCGTGTGCGGGTCGGGCAATCTGGTTCCGTCCGTTTAAATGAACTTTTTCCCGGACAGTGAGTGTCCTTACATATTCAGATAAAATCAGATTTTCTCCAGTCAATGTTAAAAAACAAGCTAACAGAACTTGCTAGCTAGCATTAGTGAAGTGGTCAGGGGAATAGCTCTGCTTCCACCTAAGCTCTGCCCACAAAAAAACATCAAAATGTTTACTAACTGAAAAGGGGTCTATAATAGCATAACAGCAGTCAGTCCTAAGGTTTTCACATACAAATCTAATCTAATCAAGGCTTTATTCTTCAACAAAACTGTCAAATTGTTAGCACATCCATCCACACAGGTGTGCGCATCTGAGTGACTCAAGGATCAGTGCTGCGTAACGCTGCCGATTAGCATGCTGACAAGTTAAAGCAGACGGACTGAGTGTTACGACTCTAGAGGGGGAGGGAAGGAGTGTGAGATGTTTGAGGCAATAAGTCTGAGCTGTCAGGTGATTTTTCAAGTGTGTGTTACGAGGGTCAAGGGAGCTGAACTGCTCTGAAACGGCCAGCGGCACAAATGTTGACTCTACAGAACCATTTGTGCCCAAGTGCCTGTGATCAGTCACACGTTTCCCCTCTGTCAGCTGCATCGCGCAAGATACGAAAACAAACAAATTTACCCAGAAAACCCACATGCAATGAATTAGCCTGGCATATGGCCCCAAATGAGCCAAGGGGCAATTTTATTCCCGTTTGAAGGCGTAATGGACACGGTTTGATCTCTCGAGTGTTTCCAGCATGAAGGACAGCAGTGTTCGGAGCGGCCGATGAAGATGGATATAATAATGGTTTGTTTGGGCTCATGCTTGGCTAATGAGCTGACATCATGCCTGGATGGTTTTCTCACCATTTTAAAACAGTAGCCCTTGCTAAGTAGAGAGCCAGGGTAATTTCAGGTGGTTAACCTTCGATTTTCACACTGGATAAAAGACGGAGATCTGATTGTTGGTGCAAACCAGCCAGTCTCCAGGTCTACTCGCTAGGGGTTTTATTGCACTTTTCACACCACATGCACCATTAGAGCTTTAGGCCATGGGAGCCTGGGACTCCAGTCAAGGGGCAATAAAAATAAAACAAGTATGATGGACTCGCCACATGGAGGGGGATTTAGGGAAGACGGTCCTCAGAAAGAGAAGAGAGACCCTACTCATAAAACAATCCCCAGCATGCTTGAGTGTTCACTATAAAAAAAGTACATATAATTGGGTGAAATAGTAGCCAAGCTCACAGTCAAAACATAAACACAGTGCTGAGTGTGTAATTGCTGAGAGAAGAATATATATGCCGTGTCTTATGTGCAGTGTGTTTATGTAGGTTTCTTTATGTTCTTTAGATGTTCTTGGAACACACTGGAAGTTTATTGTACATAAAACATATTTATTAAAGGGATAAAGGGATCATTTACTCACCCTCATGTCATTCCAAACCCATTAGACCTTTGGTTAATCTTCAAAACACAAATTAAGATATTTTTTTACAGAAACCTGAGTGGTTTCTGTCCGTCCATTGAAAGTCCAGGTAACCGAAACTTATGAAATCACATGGAGTGAAAAAAGAATCTATTTTAATCAAGCTGTTTAATTCAAGTCTTGTGAAGAGATGCAATCTCTTTTTTCACATATAAATACTCATACATATGGCGAATCACATATGGTAAACATGGAAGATCAAGCATGCATCATGTTCGTACCTCACACGCTAAAACCTCAGTGAAAATGAAAGTGACGCGAGTATGGTGTTCCATACTCGGAACCCATTCAAGTGCACACACACACACTGTGAACACACACCCGGAGCAATGGGCAGTGTTGGTACTCAAACAGTTGGCGGTAGCCATTGACTTCCATAGTAATTTTTTTCCTACTATGGAAGTCAATAGGGCCCATCAACTGTCTGGTTACTAACATTCTTCAAAATATCTTCTTTTGTCTTCAGCAGAAGAAAGCTATTCATACAGGTTTGGAACAACTTGAGGGTGAGTAAATGATGACATAATTTTCATTTTTGGGTGAACTATCCCTTTAAGAGTGATTGAATCTGCTCTGAAGAAAGCCGGGCTGCACCGAATCCAAATTGTAAATATCCAACAGGTTGAATATTTCCAATCAGAAATCCTGTTGTGTGGGGGGGAACCCCAAGGATAATAGCAAATGCACTCTGTAGATTGTCACGTGGAAGGAAACGATACCCAATCAGAAAGCCAGCTAATGGAAGACGGAAGCATAACACGACTTCATCCAATCCAAAGATTTTTCGGTAAAAAGCAGTTCAAACACTATTATCACCATTTCTTCTTGCCAGTCGTCCGCCATGTTTGTTTACTCTAAAGTCACGTTTGACCGCGAGAGATTTTGCGAGATTTCTTATGTTCACAGTCGGGACTCAACAAAACCAATAAATCTATGATTTTTTTTACAAATCTTTTAGTTCGGGCCAGCCTCACTGGCCTGAGCATTTTGAGAGTCTGAACTTCAACATGAAAAGAGCACGAAGAAGAGAAGAATGACACAGAAAAGCAGCTCATTATGATGTGTGCACACTGTTGTTTTACAAGCGTCTTTGATCAGAGGTCACAGAGAAGGGGTTGTCCTATAAAAATAAAGGTCCTGGGGAGTCTCCTTTCAGGTCTGACATTCCTCTAGAGCGTCTTGATGACAGACGTCTTCCCCTTTTTGTGAAGCGAACGGCATTGCAAATGGGGTCACTAAGCATATTATAAACTTGTGTAAATACTAACAAATGTAAAATATGTTTTGTACACTACCTTGATGGTAAGTAAACTGTTTTGTGCACTGTTCCTTTAAGAGTGGCCTTGACTCAACATGATGTAACACTTATATTCATAATCTGAAATATTTCTGAATAAAATAGGATATACAGTGAAGAAAATGGACAGGACTTAATTTGATCCACTGTGGATTAATTGGACCATGTCAATTCAGCTAAAAAATGATGAATGATTATGAAGACATATTTTTATATGGAACACATTGATGAATCTTTCACAATAAGACCAAGACTCATGTATTGAGTAAGTAAATAGACTATTTTGATTTCATGTCAAACAAAATGTTGTATCACCCTGCAAAGGAGCAGCCAGTGTTGTCTTTGCCAAAGCACTGTGTTTGTTCGTATGCTTTCCTGTTTTTTTGTTCCTTTCAATAATAAATAAGGTTAAAATTAAAGGCAGAAGCTCAGGACGTGCTTGCAGCACAAGTCATGATGTGAAGCTTAGACAGCACTCGAAGTGTTGGACTGCGCAGCTTTCCCTTCGATGTTCTGTGGATGGGATCATAATTTGGCAGCAGATGCTGTTTTTAGCCTCCGCTGTAAAATGGGATGAGGTCAGAGCTCAGAATTACAGTAAATCTAAAAACATTTAGGAAATCACACTGAGACATGGACATTGTCGTAAAGCAGTGTTATTTTCTTTTTCCTTTTAGCTTTGTGGGCCAGTGTTGAGGGGTCTGTTTCAGGGTCTGTGTAGCGCAGCCCCTCACCTAACGGGACGTGGTAAGTGTTGGTGGTCCATCCGGGACCGCAGGGGAGAATGGAGAGCTGGTTAATCTCCTCTGGAAGTCTCACATCATCCCTCCCATTTTTGCAAATTATCCAGCATGTGTGCCTGTATCATCCAGTGTTATTTTAGTATTATTTATATACTATTTTATTTTTTTTGATTAGCTTTTTTTTAATTTTAGTTTTAGTGAAAAACAAGAGCCTTAATGTACTAAAATAGTGTTATTAAAAGATCAAATTCAGTATGAACCTTATTGATTATGCATACTATACAGGCAACCAGATGAACCCAGAATATGAACCCAACACGCTAAATGGCTAAAGGTTTAAAGTGGTTTTCTATGGAAAAACGCTCAAGGAGAAACTGTGTGTTGCATTTATATTCGGGGTTTATCTGCTCACCTATAGTATGCATCATCAATAAGGTGTATACTGAATTTGGTCTTTTAAAGGAACACTCCACTTTTTTTGAAAATAGGCTCATTTTCCAACTCCCCTAGAGTTTTACCATTTTCGAATCCATTCAGCTGATCTCCGGGTCTGGCAGTACCACTTTTAGCATAGCTTAGCATAGTTCATTGAATCTGATTAGACCGTTAGCATCTCGCTCAAAAATGACCAAAGAGTTTCGATATTTTTCCTATTTAAAACTTGACTCTTCTGTAGTTACATCGTTTACTAAGACCGACGGAAAATGAAAAGTTGCGATTTTCTAGGCCGATATGGCTAGGAACTATACTCTCATTCTGGCGTAATAATCAAGGAACTTTGCTGCCGTACCATGGGTGCAGCAGGCGCAATGATATTATGCAGATTCAATGAACTATGATAACGATATTAATCAGATTCAATGAACTATGCTAAGCTATGCTAAAAGTGGTACCGCCAGACCCGGAGATCGGCTGAATGGATTCGAAAACGGTAAAACTCAACTGTTTAACTCTAGAGGAGTTGGAAAATGAGCCTATTTTCAAAAAAAGTGGAGTGTTCCTTTAATATCACTGTCTTACTACATTAGTACTTAGTACAAACCAGGTAAAAATGACTGGCGGGCAATGGAGAAAAGCATTGTTTTGCCCTCCAGGAGGGCGTTCCTATAGGAGTGTGATGCCATGTGAAAATATATATATATATATATATATATATATATATATATATACACACACACACACACCGATCAGGCATAACATTATGAGCACTGACAGGTGAAGTGAATAACACTGATTATCTCTTCGTCACCTGTTAGTGGGTGGATATATTAGGCAGCAAGTGAACATTTTGTCCTCAAAGTTGATGTGTTAGAAGCAGGAAAAATGGGCAAGCGTAAGGATTTGAGCGAGTTTGACAAGGGCCAAATTGTGATGGCTAGACGACTGGGTCAGAGCATCTCCAAAACTGCAGCTCTTGTGGGGTGTTCCCGGTCTGCAGTGGTCAGAATCTATCAAAAGTGGTCCAAGGAAGGAACAGAGGTGAATAGGCGACAGGGTCATGGGCGGCCAAGGCTCATTGATGCACGTGGTGAGCGAAGGCTGGCCCGTGTGGTCCGATCCAACAGACGAGCTACTGTAGCTCAAATTGCTCAAGAAGTTAATGCTGGTTCTGATAGAAAGGTGTCAGAATACACAGTGCATCAGTTTGTTGCGTATGGGGCTGCATAGCCGCAGACCAGTCAGGGTGCCCATGCTGACCCCTGTCCACCGCCGAAAGCACCAACAGTGGGCACGTGAGCATCAGAACTGGACCACGGAGCAATGGAAGAAGGTGGCCTGGTCTGATGAATCACGTTTTCTTTTACATCACGTGGATGGCCGGGTGCGTGCGAGTCACTTACCCGGGGAACACATGGCACCAGGATGCACTATGGGAAGAAGGCAAGCCGGTGGAGGCAGTGTGATGCTTTGGGCAATGTTCTGCTGGGAACACCTTGGGTCCTGCCATCCATGTGGATGTTACATTGTTGCAGACCATGTACACCCTTTCATGGAAACGGTATTCCCTGGTGGCTGTGGCCTCTTTCAGCAGGATAATGCAAAATGGTTCAGGAATGGTTTGAGGAGCACAACGAGTTTGAGGTGTTGACTTGGCCTCCAAATTCCCCAGATCTCAATCCAATCGAGCATCTGTGGGATGTGCTGAACAAACAAGTCTGATCCATGGAGGCTCCACCTCACAACTTCCAGGACTTAAAGGATCTGCTGCTAACATCTTGGTGCCAGATACCACAGCACACCTTCAGGGGTCTAGTGGAGTCCATGCCTCGATGGGTCAGGGCTGTTTTGGCAGCAAAATGGGGACCAACACAATATTAGGAAGGTGGTCATAATGTTATGCCTGATCGGTGTATATATTCACTGTATGGAAATAAGAAACTCATAACATACTGTTATATAAAACTACATCTGATTTTGTGTTCCATGGAAGAATGAAAATCATGCCAATTTGGGTTTGGGTGAGTAAACTATTCCTTTAAGAAGCTTGAGAGTACTAGAAGAACGACATTGCCAATATCTTTTTTCTGTTAACCATTCAAGTTGGCATGAACAGAAGCTGCTATAGTCTTTTCTTCCCTACTGTGACATATATCTGAGTGAAACTGCTTCTCAAACAAGAACAAATGTAGAGCGGGGCTTGATTTTGTCCATGGGGAATTGATTGGATGTTTGTGGTTTGCTATTGATGGATCTCACATGAGTGAAGATTGCTCCGCCCTCACGCCAGTAAACACATCATCAGAGAAGAGATGTCGCTGCAAGAGGGAGGGGAAGTTATTTTGATTCAAGATTATGAGGCACGTAAATTAAAAAAAAAAAAAAAAGTGATGTGCATAGATAAATCATTTGTAATAAACAGCAATATTCGTGACTTAAAAGTGAGCTCAATACATCAACTCACTACCACAAAATCCCATCTGCGCTACACTAGACATCTAAAACGTGTTTGCTGAATCTTTCCCATTGGATTTGCCTAATAGATTTTCAAAGGATTCCTGAAATTAAATGACATACAGTCCTTTTGTGTGGCCCAAAACAGCATGAGGCAGATTTACAGTAGACATGCAGAGCGCTGCCGTTTTCACCAATAGATTTACACGGAACAAAGCGAGGACATGCTGCAAAGCCGGTTCAAATTGCAAGTGACTCCCAGGAGTCCAGCTCAGCCATGGAATTTCAACATAAATCATTTCATGCTGAAAAATATCATGTACTGTCTCCTTCGTAGCAGACTCGTGTAGAGTTTTCCCTGAGCACCGGGTGGATTGCGAACTCTCTTATTGAGGCTTAAGATGCTATTGTTAGAGTGATTGGCACATGGATGTGCGCGAGAGACCACACAGCAGGAAAAATGAGGTGAGTCAGCGGGAACAGAAAACACCCATCAGCCTTTTCTTCAGTAATCCTGTTACGGACAGAGCCAGACACAGTGTGATGAGCAATTCTAGTAAAATAAAACCAGATTTTTTTATCTTCTCAGTTTCTGAGTGATTGCTAGGTAGGTACTTTACTTGCTGGTTCATGTGTAAAAAGTATGTAATGCAATGTGCATCTGTGGGATTCAACCCTGTGAAGAGCAATAATAAAATATAATAATACAGTCAAAATTCAGATACTTCACTGAAGAGTCTCTTTAGGAAAAAAAGAGCTTTGTGCTGACAGGTGAAGGAGCGTGTGAATGTGTGTGGGCATGTAGCTGTATTAGCCGTCTCCTTTTTTGTCCGCAGGAAACAGTTGGACACACATGCAGAACCCCTGATTCTGACCCTTCATCCAAAAACTCAGACCACCAGCTCTAACCATCAATCAAATCCCTCTTCTTTCTACTTCGAATCAGCTCATTAACTCATTGCAAACAACTGTAAACTTGCCATTTATACAGCATTTCCAAAGAGTTTTCGGTAATACTTTCTATGAAGCCTGTATAAGATAAAGCAATAAAGAACATGAAGCAGTCTGTGATTTTGTGAAGATGAGGAGTGTTTTTAGGCACAATGTGAACTGGCTATGAAAAATGATATTAAAAATAATAAAAAAATAATTATTATTAATAATATTTGTGGTAATTAATCATTTAAATTACTAATTTAAATTAATTTTAAATTTTAAAAGACATAAATAATTTACTATAACAGTTACAGTTGACAATAACATACCAATTTTAAGTTGAATTATAAAGCATTATAAATACATTAAAAATTGCTTTATGATGTATTTTATAAAGTGGATAGTTCTGACAAATTTATTATTAATCTATTATTTTTTTTAAAACTATTTTAATACTTTTAATTATATGATAGTTATTATTATTATTATTATTAATAATAATTTATAATGTGTTATAATAGTATGTTATTGTGAATTGAGTTATAGAGCTATAAGTGTTATATTTAACAATCAAATATATTAATAATTAAAATAATGACACCTATTTTTGGTTATATAAGAGTATAATGATTATCAGAAATAATTGTTAAATGATCCATTATCATGCATTATACTCTTTAAAGTAAAGAAAAATTAGATTAAAAAAAAAGCATAAATACATATATACAAGCTTCACAGGAAGGCTTACAGAAATGATGTTGAATTGTCGAATGACGATAGCAGCTGCTTTTTTGTACAGTTGTAATGCGACTGCAGCCACATGAACATCTGAGTAAAGCAGGCATTCCTGCTGATCACTTCCCAGCAATCCCAAACGGGGAGGAACAATGTGCTGATGCAGACACAGCCGGTCACAAGGTTTGGCATTAAGACGGGCATAATAGAAAACGCATTGCAAGCGGCCACGGGCAACAATACATAACACAGTTCATTCAGTACCTCTCTTAATCTTTCTTTCTGCACCTACTTTAATTGGCTCACATGTGTGTCCCATCAATCATCTGGAAAAGACAACAGGAGGAAGTGAGATCATGCATGAACCGTAAAACTTACGTTTTTTAATGGACTCTAGATTAGCTAAACGTACATGATACAAAATATGCATCCAAAAAGTGATGAGATAAATAAAAAATCTTGTATTCATGAACAAAACATTGGGTGATCAGAAGCTGCACCAAACAGAAATTCAACAAAAACCTTTAGTCGGTTGCAGTAATGATACTTTGTGTACTAATTAGGTGAATGTGACAAGTTTACATCAAGTGATGTCTGTCCACAATGAACATGAAACTACAACTGAACACACTATTTGGTCAAAACAATCCACAACAGTCTCATCTAGATCATGAATGCATTTTTGATGCATGCAAATGTCATAACTATAATAATACAACAAAACATTAAAAGTCACTGTTTTTACAGACGTGATGGTCAATGCCACCGAGGTGACTTCAATTCAACCAAGGTAAGTGTTCGCTAAAAAGCTTTAAAAATGTTTAAAGTCATTTCAAGTTAATTTCATTTTAAGTGTACAAAGCGATGAAATCTGAGTGGGTGAGTTGTAATTAGCATTTCCATTTCCACCAGTTTGACCCATTCAGGTCTAATAATTGGAGGTTATCATGACAATTAAAAGCATAATAAGCCAATCACAGTGACATGGAGGCACTGCATCTCTCTCACATGACTTTTCACGTCATGTTTTAGGAGCTCAGTGAGAACAAGGGAGACGAAACACACTCTGCTTGCTTTCAAACTTTATCCACTTTACATTAAAAATAAAGGTTTTTTTTAATTGGCATCTATAGGGACTTTCACACCGGGTAGTTCTAAGAACTCAGTTATAAGAATGAGCCACTAGCATAGTTCCCTAAGAACTAATTTCCCCCCCTGGGCCATTTTCGTAGTTGCATTCGCACCGGCAGTAGGAACTCTGAAGTGCCCGACAGAGGCATCTTTAAGCACGGCATTTACAAACGTCAAAAAACTGTGGATGGACTTACGTCACTGATAGTTCCTATAGTGCTGGTTTAGACCCTACTCTGAAGTAGGAGCTAATTTAGTTCCCCCAAAAGGAGTTCCTTGTTCCTGTGGTGCGAACATGGCAAAATCTGGATACTTCAGCCAATAGTTCTAGGTTCCTCCGGTGCGAAAGTCCCTATTCCATAAAGAACTTTACTTTATTGTGAACAAAAGTTTCTTTCAATTTTTTAAATGTTCTACACGCCAAGAAAAAAGAGAAGGTTCTTTTAATAACTGCACTCTTAAAAATAAAGCTTCCAAAAGGGGGTTTTCACAGTTTTGCCATAGAAGAACCATTCGATTCCCCAAAGAAACTTTCAGTGATCAGTCTTTAAAAGAGCCATGTTTTTCCTTAGTGTGAAGAACATTTTAAAAATCTAAAGAACCCTTTCCACTACAAAGAACCTTTTGTGGAACTGAGTTTTAAGTTTCTTCATGGAACCATCGATTAAAAATAAAGAACTTTTATTTTTAAGAGTGTGTTCAGAAGCTGCGTTTTCGTTACCCTTCAAATTACGCAAATTGAAATTGCGAATTGAAAATACGCCCAATGGAAATGTGTCAATTTTGCAAAAACTCATATATCCCAAAAAAGTTTTTATGCTCGCAATTTGAAAAAGGAATATTTCGACAAAACTGCAATGGAAACTGTTTTTTCACATTTACAGGTCACCTGGTGTACGTAAAAGTCGATCATTCTTTAAAGTTGGCGCGGTATGTTTGGACAGAAGAAGCGTTCTTTATTAAAGGAAACCCCTGGTGTTAAGACTTGTATGGCTTAATATAACGTAAATGATGTCTCTTACTGAAATATGTAGTAGAAAACCCATGAAAGATTTACATTATTTAAAAAATCCATGACATATTTGGACAATGGGCGGCGCCATTTTGTTTGCGTTCAATGTCGGTGACGTCAAAAGGTTGCACTCACTGCTCTATTGACACTGTCCTATTGCTATTTTTAACGCAACACAACTCGGAATATAATATACGATGCCATATTGTGCAGCTTTTGGTTGTGACTTTCAGTCGATGAGCCACAAGAGAAGCGATGTAAGTCTTTACTGCTTTACTAGCGATAAGAGGAGAAAAGAATGGGAAGTTGTGAAGAATGTGGACGAATAAAACTTCCTAAAGATCCGCGTTTTTGTTCTCTTCACAAGCCAGGCTTTTTAACTGTATGTTTTGGTGCAATGGTAATCTAGTAACGCATACAGGTCTTAATATCCACGGGATTCCTTTTAAAACATGATCAGCCTTTTCAATTTGAGCCAGAGCACAAAATTAGTGAGGATGAAAACATCGAAGACGTGCAATGTCTCTGTGGCTATTCGAACTACTGTTGTATGATTGACGTGTTAAAATCGTCTGATCACCTGAATGCATTACACACAGTTAAATATGCTGAGAAGATGCTACTATTTTATGCGATCACAGATATCTCGTGCATCACAGCACACGCGCTTTGAGGCAGTCTGTCTCAATCGAGATGCGTTAAAGGCTTACCTTCGTCAGTCTCCACGACAGGCGTGGCATTTGGTTAAAGCATACACTTATATCCATCGGCAACTGTAAACTCTTTCAGCTGTGGTCTTCTAAAAGCCTCAAAGGCACCAGGGCTTGTGAAGAGAACAAAAACGCAGATCTTTAAGAAGTTTTATTCGTCCACATTCTTCACAACTTCCCATTCTTTTCTCCTCTTATCGCTAGGAAAGCAGTAAAGACTTACATCGCTTTTCTTGTGGCTCATCGACTGAAAATTACAACCAAAAGCTGCACAATGTGGCATCGTATATTATATTCCGAGTTGTGTTGCGTTAAAAATAGCAATAGGACAGTGTCGGTAGCTCAGTGAGTGCAACCATTTGACGTCACCGACATAGAATGCAAACAAAATGGCGCAGCCCATTGTTCAAATATGTCATGGATTTTTTAAATAACGTAAATCTTTCATGGGTTTTCTACTACATATTTCAGTAAGAGACATAATTTACGTTATATTAAGCCATACAAGTCTTAACACCAGGGGTTCCCTTTAAACTCATAAAAGACAAAAGAATTACGGGAATACTGGATTCTAAAATAACAAAGAAATGCCACAATTTATCAAGACCTCGAAGCAGATATGAGGGAGAAACACCCAGAAAAACCTCATACGTAGCCGCTCCAAAGAATAACTCGCTTACATCTCCTTTGATTATAAATAATGGCTAGGGCAGTGGCTGTGAAATACTTAAACCTTCTAACATCTGTTGCCATGATTTTTGTATTTTTGGACTTATCACAAGAGGAAAAAAAAAGTTTTAGTCGCATAACATTGGTTAATGGAAACGCTGTCATTTCGCAATAGTTTTTTAATCGACATTTAGAAAATATTGCAAAGGTTTTGCGCAAATCTGTAATGGAAACCCGGCTACTGAAAGGTTCTTTGGGGAAACAAAAAGTTCTTCTACTGCATCACTTGAAACTTTTTTTAAGAGTGTATTTCATAATATTGGTTTTGTTTTATATGTGTACTGTCTCATCCAAGTATGAACAATATGCCTTAACAAACACCACAAAAAAATATGATTTATGTTTTAATGATGCCTCTTTCCAGATTCAAGCAGGTGGAATCATGTGTGAACAGAATACAACAAAGGTGAAGAGACATTTAACTGTTTACTTATAGTTCATCTTAGTAATGACCATTATTCCTGTGCAAGGGGGCAGGGAAAGGGGCGGAGCCATCTAACAACAACACCATTACCACAAACTAGAGAGAGAGAGAGAGAGAGAGAGAGAGAGAGAGAGAGAGAGAGGGGAAGGGAAAGAGAGACAGCAGTGTGTTCCTTGTGTTCTGTGCAGATGAGTGGAAGTTAAGGATGTCTCCCTCTAAATCAAAGTGTCACTCTGATTGAGCATTTAACAGCGAGCAGCTGGAGGATCATTTGGACAGAGACACTTGCAGGAGATGCAGACACATGCTGGGACACACGGACCAAACTTAAACTGCACTTAAACTAAAATCTTAACTACACCGGGACACAAAATGAGACTGTCACCCATCATCATATGACACCAACAGGAGACACACTTGAGAACGGACACCAAGAAAGCGGGACAGAATAGCGGATTGGTGATGACTTTCATTTCAGGGACGACAGCATCCAACCTGCCAGGAAAGAGTATTAAAGGATAGAGAAGAGAGAAAGAGAGAAAAAGCCTGGCAACTTCAGCACACTATCCTGGTAAGAGCTGCTTGTTTGATTATAAACCAGCATCAAACTGAAGTCAAATGAATCATGTTCTCTGATTTTCACCTTTATACTGTGATTCAACTTACACAGACCCAGAAAATTGCATTATAGCTTATGTATATCCATTGTAGGAATGTGCATGACTTTGCGTGAGATTTTATTCATTTCCATTTCTTTGCCAGACCTGGAAATTTAGAAGATCCCTGATCGCACTCAAAGAGCAATTTACATTTATTCATTTAACAGAATATTAATTTCAGAATAAATTAATTTTTAAATTTAATTTTGATTAAGCATTTTAGAGATAAACATAATTACACCAAAATTATTTTCACTACACTATAAAAAAATAATTGTTGCTTTAACTTAAAGTAAGTTACCTGGTTGCCTTAAAATTTTGAGTTCATTGAAATTAAAAATTTGAGTTAATACAATGAAGGCGAATGATTTAACCAACAGAAACTCAAAATATTATGTAATCTGAACCACATTAATTATCCAAGTTGATTTGACAAAAGAAAAAAAATGTTGTGATAACAAATCATGAAAATAATTGTTTACAGTGTAGCTATTTCCATGACTTTCCATGCCATACTGTGGCATGGTGCTCCCAACATCGGTCATGGGTTCGATTCTTAGAAAATGCATTTCATTAAATGCAATTCAAGATTAAAAACATCTGCCAAACTCATAAAACGTAAATATATAAAAGCAGAAATTTGCACAATACTCTCATCAAACTGTTACATCACATGGTGATGCTGCGTGTTTCCAGCTAATGATCCTCTACAATCACACTTTCCACAGCAACAATTACTGCCTGAACTTCACATTACACGTTCGGGAACTGGAGGAGTAGAGGTTAGCATGTTACATCAAGTTTCAACAAGCGTTTAATTATTAGTTACATAATCACTCATAAATCTAAAGGGAAGTTTTTCCTCAGCTATATTTGAGAACAACCAATACAAATGACTCAAAAATCTTTAGTCTTTTTGAATGAATCTGTACATACAGCCATCAAACTGACATAAAAATCCTATACAAATTTATCCCACACCATCTTGTCCAACAGCCACACACAGGAATCACTTGAGCTGGATTTGTGCCCAAAACACACGCTCTTGAGTCTCAAAGTAAAGACTATATTTGCGTTTCCTAAGAGAATACCAGTGCTTGCAAGCCTGCAGAAAAAGAATAGCAGGTTATTGTTAATGCATACTGAAAATGATCCAGAAAAAGAGAAGAAAGTCAGAGAAATCCGAGACAAAGAAAAGCGGAGACTCCGCTGACATTAGCGGCTCAAGCAGGCAGCCCACTATGACATCATCACAGTCGGCTTTGAATGCGAGTCAGATTTTAAACCTGTGAAATGCGAGTCAGATTTTGAATTCTTAACAATGACGTAATGCTACATTCACATACTTCTGACTCGATGAAACTGATTTTGGTAAGGCTCATAACAGCAAAACAGATCCATGTGCAGCTTTATTGGTCATGACACCAAAATACAGCATCTCACGCATACTGAAGAAAAAAATATATGCATCAAACAGTAAAATGTGATAGAAGTAAGTTACCTAATACCTCTAACTGGTCATTTTGATATGAAATGACAATTGGCAAGTGCAGATTTATAAAATTCTGAATTTTGAGATTCATTTTTGAGAATCATAAATATGGTAATACTGACATGACGTAAAGAGTTATCCATAATGCAAAGGGAAATTTTTACACTTTAATGTTAAATGTGTTAAAAAGCTTATAAAACAACAACAAATGTGAATGCAGTGCAGAAATGAAATACAGGGTTGGAAAAGTCTTAATACCCAACAGACCGTGGGTATGTTTCCTGAATCAATGCCAAGACAAATGCACAATAACAACAACAACAACTAAATTCATTCAGTTATGTAATTTTTTTTTTAAATTTGTGATTCATCATGCATGTTTGTAGCATGAGGTCAAGGATCCTTGTTGAACGTCTTGAGCAATCTTGTTTATATTTCGGTTGATTGGAATACATTTTCCATTGATGACTCAAGGCTAAGAATGTTTGTTAGTACATTTTGTCCAAACCAAAAGACGCAGTGATTCAGATATTAAAAATAAAGAAATAATAATAATAAAACAACTCAGTTTTTTTTGCATTAGATCAAGTGGTAAACTACTGTCCCAGCTATATCACCTCCCTGTGGCAGTACTAATATTTTAATGCCGTACGTACAATGTCGGTCTCTGAAACAATCCCTGAAACAAGTGGGAAGGAGCACTTACTAACTAATGAGCACAATGAAAAACATGGACCGCTGAGTCTGTTGCTATGGGAGACTCTCTGTACACACAACACACCACACCAGGAACTGCGTGTGATCGATTTTCCCATCCGTGAATTAGTGCATTCCAGTCCTAGGGTGTAAATCTATGACTCAGAGATTACAGAAAAAGACAGAATCTATCAAAAAAAAACCATCCACAAACATTTACCTCTATAGGAAAACTTAAAACTGATAGTGTGTGCACATTTGTATGCATGTGCATATATTACTCATCAATGCTTTAGCAAAGTAAAACCTTTGTAAGATTTGATCTGATGTTCAGGCTGTATTTTCTGACTTTGTAGAGACTCAAGCGCACCTCAGATTTTAGATGCTATATGTTGTTTTGTGCATCATAAGGTTTGCAGCATATATACTGAGCAACTAAAAGTAGTTTCTCTTGTAAGGTGAATCATGCCTAATGCTATAGATAACTATGGCTGAGATGCGTTTTTGGATAAGAAGAGAGAATTACATACTGTATGGTTGGTGAAAAGATGGGAGTGGAAGAATGGGAGTGAAAGAATGTGACGGTCATGGCGCTGAATAATATCCAATACGTCCAATATGTACGCAATTTGTAATCGCATTATTGGAGCACATGTAAACATAGTCATTGGCTGCATTTACATGGACTCTAATAATCTGATTGTAATCGGACTGAAAAGAGATCATATATCTGTTGTGAATGTGAGTTTGCACTACTAGTGTAATCTGATTCACAAACAACTGACTTATGAACCAATTCTTTTAATGTGTCATTCAAAAAGACTCAGGAATGAACAAATTACCAGTTTTGAATCAGGTTTTTATATCATTCACTAAATGAACTCAATGCATCAGTCAGATCAGTGACTCACTTAATGAACTTTACCATTACTGTCACTAATGCCTGCCAAAATGAATATATACAATACTGTATATATTTAAAATCATTATCATTATTCAAATCAGTATCTTTTGGGCTCTTTTTGAATAATTCAATAAAAGAACCGGTTCATTTGAAGAGTTATTTGTGTGTGAATCAAAGTACACTGGGCATACAAACTTAGATTCACAACTAAAATATGAGTTATTTTGCTGTGGTGCTGGAGATTCAGTCTCTGAAAAACAGTGCAGAAATCATGGGTCACATCAACCAACCATAAATAATTCTGCTAATCTGTTATTCAATGACATAATACTGGAGTAAAACACAAACAGACACACAACATGCTTTGTACATAGCAAAACTTGTGTGGCCAAACTTGTGTATAAAGCAAAACCACTAGTGTGGTCTAGTGTTAAGATCAAGGGCCAGATTGACTAACAGCTTGCGTCAACGCAAACCCTCTTTTGGCGTTAAAAAACTACTGTCAGGATTTACTAAAGACACGCGGTGAAAAATTAGTGCTTAAAAGGCGTGGACTTGTTTTTGCGGCTGACCTTGTTGCATATGCATTTGTAGGAGTTTCCCTTTCAGAAGCAAAATTTATGGGAGGAGAGTATTTAAATGAATCCCGCAACACGATTTACTAATATTTGCACTTGTCAATTTACTGGTATTTGCGCCTTTATTTAACGCCCCAAAAAAGCCTGTCTTAACCCATTTTGCGACAAGGCTGCAATTGTTGCTGCTAGGATTAGACATCGCAGAGAACAGAGAGTGCGTGGTAGAAGGGAGAAAATATTTTCCACTCGTATTAATTTCTTTGGAATGCCAGAGGAAGATGTTATCCGAACATATTGTTTGCCAAGCCAAAAGCCATGTTTGTCGGATTACATGTAACAAGTTGCGCCTGTGTCGACCCGCACCTGATAAGAGCATCAGCTCTGCTGATTTGCGTCCCAACGCTAATTTGCACTGCTCTTGTTAGATTGCGTCTGTGTTCTTTAATTTGCGCATCTCACGCTAATTTGCCTCGTTTAGTAAATCTGGCCCCTAGACTGGTATCAAAAAAGGGTTTAGCTTTAAATCCTGCCAGCCACAATCCATAAGCTATTAGAATTGGGCAATTCTAATGGGGTAGAGTAATTCACTTTGGATAAAAGCATCAGCTAAATCACTACTTACAGATGCTTTACCAAGGTACAAATGACCGGTTCTTTGGAAAATCACCAAAGACCTTCCAAGGTGCTGTGTTTTTAACACAATACATGTTTCATTAGCTAATGGCTTTCAGATCAATTCACAGTTCATTCAACAAAAGGAGTCACATGACATGGAACTTTTAGGGTCGAACTTCAAACAGGATGTAACTTTACATTCTGTCTGTGCTGTTTTTTATATTTTTATATTTAGAACTATTTTTAGAACTATATTTTTATCGTTATTGTTGACTTTATAGTTATCATCCTTGCCTTTATTCTGCAAGGACACATTATATTGCTTAAAAATGACAGTAAAGACATAGGACCAGATTCAATAAACGGCAAATTAGCGTGAGAGCGCAATCGCATAAAAGCACCGATGGGAGTGGAAGAATGTGACGGTCATGGCGCTGAATAATATCCGATACGTACGCAATATGTAATCGCATTATTGGGGCACATGTAAACATAGTCATTGGCTGCAATTACACAGACTCTAATAATCTGATTGTAATCGGACTACTAGCACAGTCGGAATAAAAAAAGTCACATGTAACCACGTCAAGTGAAATGAATTGGCCAAATCTGATTAATATATCTTTCGAATTGTAAGGGGTGGTTTAAACCTTTTCTAATCCGATCGAAATTTCCGATCAATTTCCGAAACTGGAAAGTTCTGTGCATGTGCAATGATGTAGAAATGGTGTACTGACACAAGGAACGAGCTGTTGTTGTTGAATGAAGTGTCATAAATGACTGTCGTGTCATTCTAAAATTCTCCTTCCACTCATCGTCTGTGAAGTGGAGCAGGACAACGTCCCACTAGTCCTTGTTTGGGACTCTCATCCACAGACGCCTTGTTTTGAGCGCGGGAAGGGGGCGATTTTACTGCTTGATAAATATAAGTGGCACAGCACAACAGTTCATGTGCTTGCCGTCTCCTAGTTAGGACCCGAAACAGATAATAAATATTAAGTCTGCTCTTTAAAACAAAGAAAAGAAGCAATTTAGGAGAATAGTATGTGCAAACAGCGGGAAACTCTGTATATTTGTGCAATGTGCGCACATTAAATGATCAATTTCGATTGGAAGCTTGTGACATATAAAAGCGCACATCAACCTGATCACTTAATTTAGCATTCATGTAAACACTATGTCCAGATTCATAAATCAGAATTAATTTATTCCATATGTAAACGTAGCTATTGATAAGAAGAAATATTTCTTGAGCAACAAAACATCATATTAGAATGATTTCTGAAGCATCATGTGACACTGAAGACTGGAGTAATGATGCTGAAAATTCAGCTTTGATCACAGGAATAAATTACAGTTTAATAAATATTCAAATAGACAACAGTTCTTTTAAATATTAATAATATTTCACTATTTTACTGTATTTTGATCAAATAAATAAATCCTTGGTAAGCAATAAATAAATGACTTTTCATGGGTATACAAATAAATATTCCTACTGAGTACAATAAAATCTTATCTGATTATGTTCCAGCACAGGGACACATCTCAGAGAGTCATGACTGTCGTCACTTTGAAGCGCTTTCTTCTGGCCCTGCTGACCATCACCCTATCCAGACCAGACTCTGCTTCGCTTGGGTTCGCTGAGGAGTTCGAAAGCCGAGATGATGTACTTGAAAGCGAGTTCATGTATGCTGGACGATCCAAACGCTCCCCTGACCCTCCCAGCACCTCTGACGTGGACAAATGTTCCTACACCTTCATCGTGCCTCAGCGGAAGACCACGGGCGCCATCTGTGTGAACTCAAAAGAGCCGGAAGCCCTTCTGGAGAACCGCGTGAACAAGCAGGAGCTGGAGCTGCTGAACGGAGAGCTGCACAAGCAGCGGCGTCAGATCGAGACGCTGCAGCAGCTGGTGGAGGTGGACGGCGGAGTGGTGAACGAAGTCAAGCTCCTTCGCAAGGAGTCGCGCAACATGAACGCCCGAGTTACGCAGCTCTACATGCAGCTGCTGCATGAGATCATACGCAAGAGAGACAATGCTCTTGAGGTTTCTCAGCTGGAGAACCGCGTGCTGAATCACACGTCAGAGATGCAGCAGCTAACCGCACGCTATCGGGATCTGGAGCACAAATACCAGCACTTGGCATCGCTTGCCAGCAATCAGAGCGCGCTCATAGTGCAGCTAGAAGAGCAGTGCAGAAGAGGAGGTTTTGTTGGTGGTGGAGCTGGTGTTGTACGACAAGCACGGCCTTACCAGCCTCCTGCAATCCTACCACAGCCACCACAGACACCTCAACATCGCCAACCACCTCCACCTCCGGTCCAGCACACCCCCGTCAGGCCTTTCCACCCGCCGACCTTCAGCCGCCACAACAACCAGATCACCAATGAGATCCAGAGTGACCAAAACTCCAAAGCAATGCCACCAACTTTACCAACCATGGCCTCTGAAACGCACAGTTTTTCAACAGATAAACCCTCAGGTGAGTGTCTCTTCCACAAAAAAATCTGTGAAATTTACAGTATGAAAGCAGATGTGGCTGCCAGAGCTTTACCACGAAAAAAGCAACATTTTCGGTTTTACGGATTGAACTTAAATTTACAGCATATTTCATGAACTGATAATGTTTATAAACCAACCTTAAAGGGTTAGTGTCATTAATTACTCACCCTCATGTCGTTCCAAACCCTTAAGACCTTCGTTCAGCTTCTGACCTCCCTAAACACAGCAATGTCATAACCAATTTCAAGGCCCAGAAAGGTACTAAAGACATCATTAAAATAGTCCATGTGACTACAGTGGTTCAACCTTAATGTTATGAAGCAATGAGAATACTTTTTGTGTGCAAAAACAAAAATAACTACTTTATTCAACAATTTCTTCTCTTCCCTGTCAGTCTCTTACGCTGTTGACATTGTAGACACAGTGCAGCGTCATATTATACGAATTATGCCAAAATGCCCGTTTTGTCAAGTAACCTCATAAGAGGTTAAGTCTTAAATGAGTTAAATAACGTCTTAAATGAACTTAAAGTGTGAGAAAGTGAGATGCGCGTCAGATCCGCATCATGTTCAGCAGCGGCAGCTCTTAAAGTGACAGCAGCCTAATAAACCAGTTGCTGTGATGTCTGTCATTAATGTTAATCAAAGAACAAAGGTAACAGAGAAAGTTGTAGCTTTAATAAGGATTAATCTATATTTAATTTATAATTTATGCAGTAATTATGCAGCGATTAATCGTGATTAATTACAGAAAAAAAACTGTGATTAGTTAATTTTTTTAGTCAACTGACAGTGCTACAAAAAACGAAGGAAAAACAATTATTAAAATGAAAAAACAACATCAACATCAAATGTGAATCTCTTTTTTTTTATGGTAAATTATAAGATTACTTTTTCACTTACTGTAAATTTAACAGTATTTGGTACTATGGTATTGCTTGTTTGATACAGTGCTCTCTAAAAGTTTGGAAATGTCATAGGCAAAGGATTTTGAACAATATCAGCAAAAATCCTTATTTTGTGATGATTTTGCATTGATAAGGGGGACAGCACAAACTTTGAGAACACACACACACACACACACACACACATACACACACACACACACACACACACACACACACACATATATATATAGCTGGTCTCCTGGGAGCAGGCTGTCCAGTTAAACCAGCTAAAACCATATTAAACCATCTTAAGACCAATAAACCATCCGCAGTAAGTGCTGGTTTAAGCAGGTTATTTTCAGCCATGAAATAGACTGAATCTTTAAACGGTGTTCTAATTAGTCTGTTGTGTACTAACCTTAATTGTCAATCAATCAGTAAATCCAAAGAGGCGTCAGATTGTAATGCACAATTTGTAATGTACTGCCATTATTGTGTAATTAAAAAGATATTATTGCTGCAATGAAAATTGCAAGTTACTTTAATGCATTCAAGGATTAGGATTTATGGTGATACTGTCCAAAACCCCACTTTGAAACCTAGTCCAAGGTACTGTATGTTAAGTACTGAATACAGTTAAGTACTTAAAGAATCATTAAGTAATCAGAAATTTGAATAGCAAAATCCTACTTACAGCACTGTGTAAAGAACAGAAAATGTTAAGAAAAACATTCCCTTACAAAAAGCATGACGCAAGTCTCCACAATGCGAACTTCTGCAAAGCATTTTGTGTACGCAACAGGATCAGTGTAACTAATGAGAAACATCTAAACATTACACAGCCAGCAATCTTCCTTTTCTTGCAGCGTTTCAGCAGATTTACAAGGTTAATTGTCTTTTACACTCCGAGTATGATAAATAAGTATGGATACGCCTAAGTGGTTTGGTTACATCAGCGGTTCCAAAGAAAACATCCCAAAGGTTCACCGACACAAGCAACATGGAGACACGTGGATTTCCCTGCCGCTGATCACGCCAGAGAGCTTGGCCTCCGTCCCATTACAACACAATAATTTGGCAACATATCTTCTGAACTAAGAGTGCACATTAATCTTTGGAGGAAAACCCTCCAAGACACGAACCACTTTAAAGTCCTTAAATGGGGGATTCCAGACACAATTAAGCAAACTTCTACAGTGAGATCTGTGGTTTGATGTAAGGGGTTTGTTTAAGTGTTGTTTACTATTCTGCTATGTGGGTATTTCTATGTGGTAACTGAGGACATGGCAGTATAAATGAAACGCAGTGAAGGAATGTAAATGACGGGGTGGTGGTGATTATAAACCTGTACACACTTTCTTGAACTCTCCCTCACAATATCACCAAAACACACATGCAATACAATAGCCACTGCAGTCGTCTGTAAATTCATCTTGTCGCCCAGTTTTCTTTTTAACATGCCATTAAATCACGCCTCTGGAAGTTATTAGCAAGATTTTCACCCACAACAAACAACTGCAGAGTGCTAATGTGCTTCGTTTCAACAGATTCACGCGCGCTTAACAAAATTTAACGCGTAAGTTGACTGCAAGATTCTAATAAATATCCCACACTGCATCAGTAATACAGCTTTTAAAACACTTGCTACTTTATCATATGCATGGCACATTTTGTCTTAGTTTCCACAGGCAACAGATGATTTGGCAACATCTTTTGCAGGGAAACCCACCTAAACCTACACATAAACGTCATGTTCAAAATATACATTATGGATTGCTCCTCTTTTGTAAGTGGCTTTGGATAAAGCGTCTGCTAAATGCATAAATGTAAATGTAAAACAACAGTCATTTAGCAGATGCTTTTATTCAATATAGCATGTGAAAATGCAAATCATTCTGGTGGATCAAAACAGGCTGGATACTCAATTGTGGCACAAAATATAAAAAGCAATTAAAAAGCTTGTCTTATTATAGGATTTTGGGGGGAAACTATGAGAGATTATATGTGCCGTTTATGCAATGCATTTAACACTTGACCATCATTGAAAATGAGGCAAGACAACCTGCTGTAAACATGTCTGATGAACAATCGTCTAAAACTTCAAAGTAAATGAAAGAAATACAGAAGGTCCTTTCAAAAAGAGATGACTGTGATTTTAGAGCAGACGGTGAGTAGATCTTACTCACAAGATGAGAAGCTTCTTGCTCATCAATAGTCTGGAAAATGACCCGTTCATAAGCAGATTGTTTCCAATCTTACCCTTTTGAAATCCTAACGCTTGATTTTCAAACAGCAGACAGCAGTAAAACTCCTAATCCGAAATAAAATGTCAAAACAGCCGTCACAGAAAGTCAAAAAGCAGAAAAGTCCGAGACAAATCAGATCACAAACTGTGACGAATCGGATTCCTCTGAAGAAATTCCATTGTATTTTCTATTATATTTTGGAGAAAATCAACAAGCGTGACAAAGGTGAAGGGTAATTTGAGAATGAAACTTCAATGAGTGTTCTCTGAAACCGGCTGACCTACAGATGAACGTCTCACTATAATCTGGTACATTTATTAGAGTACGATACGGCTCACAATTGGTATGATATCAATCTGGCCTGACTCATAGAAGAGAATCTCGACTGATGATGTATACTCAAACTTAATATTGTTTAATACAGCAGACCAAGAAATGGGAAAAAAGACCTACAACATTTAAATTAAGACATGTCGCATCATCACTAGTCGCTGTGATGCCACTGCATTGGTACGCGCTGGGATCAGAAAGCTAAAAAAAACAAGCCTTTTCGTGGAAATCTGAATGCAATCTGTGTCTGTTTCTAAAAGGTACCAAATGGTGTGATCTTACTTCAACAGAAGCCCTCATTCCAGGCATCTTCCACCAAATTTATTAGCTTCCAAATGGAAAAAACAGTCGTTAACATTCAGACCTTTGGCAGAAACACCCCCAAGAGGCCAGAGGACATGGAAACAATAACCTGAAGTATCCCATCTGAGAACAGAAGCACTGGCGAAAATAATATTTGGCTCTTGGACTAAAGTTTGTTAGCAAACTCATTATACACCTTTACAGGGATGCTCGAGGTTCTGTAATTACAGCGGTCAGAAGCAGAGAGTGCATGTTAGTTTTCTAGATGATTTTCCATCTCCTTAGGGCAGTTTTTACGATGCACAAAAAGGTGTGGAGAGCATGCAGTCATAATGAAAACCGCATTGCCTCAAATGTGCTGCTGGAAACTTGTGAGTCCAGATGAGAAAATAACACCTCAGCTACAATGGTTGCATAAGTGCTGTCAAATAAGATGTGACTATATCCACTCGGCTGCTCTGGTAACATTTAGAAAAAAGCACTCAAATGACTATAAACGAAAAACGTGTTACTGTTACTTAAAGCCTTTATATATAATGCATTATAAAATTATTTTTAATACATTAATTATGCCTTGTAATGCACCTTATTGTATGGTCTCATGAATAATTGTAACTACAGTTATAATATAAGACAACATTATAATACTTATCTATTCATTATCTATTCACTATTCATTCAGTATAAAACATGACAAACCAATTTCAGATGTAAAAAGGACTGCATATATTATAATGCATTATTATGTACATTATGAATCCTGGTAACACTTTATTTTAGTGTCTTTGTTACATATGCTTTGTAGTTACTATAGTATTAACTATAATGCATATGCATAATTACATGCAACTAACCCTAAACCAAACCAAACCTTAATTAGGGCCCTAAGAAATCCGTTTTATTTTTTCCTGAATTCCGTTTTATTTTTTCCCAAATTCCGTTTTTTCCATTTAAATTTTTCTGGATTCCGTTTTTTTTTCTTTTTGGACTCCATTTTAATGGTTAAATTTAATTTTAGTAATCAAAAAGCATGTCTAATTAATGGAAATAATGAAACATCCGATTTACCAACAATTTATTAAAAGTTTAACAAAAAGTTATATTTTTTAGGGCCCTATGATATACGTTTAATTCTTTCCCCTCAAATTCGGTTTTATTTTTACCAAATTCTGTTTTCTTTTTTAACTTTTCTGGATTCCATTTTAATGGTTTAATTACATTTTAATAATCAAAAAGCATGTCTAATTAATTGAATTCTTAAAAACAACAAAATTTATTCATTAAAAAAAAAGGTTTTTTTTTGTTTGTTTTTTTCCCAGAAATTCTGTTCCATATTTTAATTTTTCCGGCAATCAAATGAACGCATACCATTTAATTTATCTTTTAATCACGAAATTAAACTTTTTTTGTCAAACAATGTGCTGCACAACAGAGCTTTACTGTTAAAATTAAAACATGGAAGAAAAACCGAGATTATTCCTTAAAAAGATAGTTTTTAATAATTTATTATTAAATTAATTTATCTAAATTCTACCGAACATTTATTTTGACGGGTTGCCAAGAGCTTTGAGTTTCTCTGTGTTTATGATGATGGTTTTCTCAAACGAAGCGGTTAAATGCTGATGAAGTGACTTTCAGAGCGGCTCTGGAGATGAATCTCGTGCGTTCATTTCCTCATATAGTGAGGCGACAGAGGATGAAAACATCGCGAGCGTCGCACGTGCTTCAGTGTGTGCGCGCGCGCACGCGCACGCGTGTGTGTGTGTGAGTTAAATGAAACCGCGCTTCCGCGTCATTTATTTCAGAGGCACACAGACATGCAGGATTCATATTTAAATAGTCTATCTGCGTTTTAATATTCACGGACACTAGTCTATATCGCGATTTGATTTAAGTGTACTAACCTGCTTTTTATTCATTCATCAAAAATTTGACAAATTCCGTGACATTACGAGTTATATACTAAATTCCGTTTTTATGACTGGATTCATTCAAGTATTTTTTTTTTTCCATGGAACACAAAGGATATATTTTGAGAAATCTTTTCTATACAACAACAGTTCATAGTGAAAACATTTTTCAAGCTATAAAAATTATAAAATGACATATAGCATGGTGCATCAGTTTTTTTAAACTGCTCTATTGTTTTCCATGAAAAAACGAAGAGCACATCAAACTCAAAGGAGACCATTATTTTCACAAAAGAAAACAAGCTCCTGGAGGTCCTGGCCAGGCATTGCTCATCAATAAGTGACTCTCTTTCACAATTCTGTTCTTTTAGAAAGGCAAACTAAATCTGCTGTCCCAGAAACAGCTGGATTCATGGCTAGTGATGTACACATCTAATATACAGCAGCTTTGAACTACGTCTGAACTGATTTCAACATAAAATTCAGAGAACCATGCATTCAATAATGCATGTGTTTGCTTTCTATACAGGACCGTTCAAAGACTGCTTACAGGCTCTAGAGGAAGGACATACCAACAGCAACATGTATCTACTGAAGCCGGAAAATACCAACAAACTGATGCAGGTCTGGTGTGACCAGAGACACGACCCCGGCGGCTGGACCGTCATACAAAGACGCATGGATGGATCGGTTAACTTCTTTCGCAACTGGGAGACATATAAGGTCAGAGATTTACTTACGTAGAAACATTTTCTGTCAATGTCGATCACCAACAAATAGATCATGCAAACAAAGACAATGAGGTCATGCATGCTCAGCACCAATAAAACTGAATATAATGCTTCAGATCTGTACCATTGGATAGCAGCAGGAACTCCCCAAGTACTTCCCGTAGTCATGGTTAGTTAAAATAATGAAACACACATTGGTCTGAAATCCTTCCCTTCGTGCATGGAGAAAGTTCCATGACAAAATGTCTTAACCGGTCAGTCTCTCAGAAAATTGCAGCTTTTTGCGATTTCTGAACATCACTTTCAAACGTCAATGGAATTCGGTTATGCAAGATGGGCAAGATTTCCAAACAAGGGCCAGGGCTTTTCCAGGGCTTTGTCCACAAAAATGCTGTCTGACGAAAACACTCTGTCGATGTCATTAGAGCCCAGAACTGAAATCAGGACCAGACGCAAAGAACCAATGTCAAGGGAAATGTCTTAATGACTATATCCTGAAAACATTTTAAAAAAGCGCTAAAATGACTTAGAATGAAAAACATTTATTATATAATAAATTAGTTTTATGCAAACCACTTATACCCCACAGGTTAATAGGTAGCCAGTAAAAAATAGTAAATAAGAATAATGCTAAAAACGATGCTGATCAAAACATTACTTTTGAAGATGCATCTATTTTTTTTTTCTTTTTCCATGGAACATGATAAGATAAATTGAGGAATTTTTCTTTACAGCGTTTCATTGTTCATTGTGAACACATCTGTCAAGCTATAAAACGGATAAAATGGCATTTGGCATCAATAATCTCAAACCTTGCATGGTGCATCAATGTGCCAGTTTTGAATTTGAATGCAAATGTGAATGTTGCGTAAAGATTCTGTAAAATTTCTGTTGTGTTCCATGGAAAAACTAACAGCATTCAGGTTTGGAATGACTTGCGGGTGAGGAAATAATGATAGAATTGTATTTTCTGGTTGAACAGTTTCTTTAAACAATGAGTAACACAACAGCAATCTGGAGCGAACAGAGCTGGTGATTTATTACATGCATCAATAAGTTCTTTTCCTGTTTCCTGACGCTATACAAGGTGTTGAGCTGGCTTGTCTCTGACAAACGTGTAATTTCTGTCCGCTGACAGCTAGTTACATACGTTCTCAGGTGTTTTAGATACTGTGGTCAGACCTGCTTCCTCTGAATGAATGATTAACTATTAAATGTTGAGACCGCTAAATACAAACACATGTGTACGATGTTGGTGGAGTTCTTTTAAATTTCATCGTCTGGCAGGATTCAGGATCTGGCAGAGTGTTTTTAAGACAAGAATGAGTGTTGTAGAAATTTAAGAGTTACTGTTTCCCTATATGCATAGTTTATTTGATAATCAAGAGGTTTCCGACAGTTCCTGTTCTCTTTATTTTAAGTCAAATTAGCATAAAGAATCCTGCTGAAGAGTCTCCTGAGTTTTCTACAGCACGACCAGTTCTGAAAAACTCTATACGCAACAACAGACTTCACATTTCGCTGATTTTACATGGTTAAGGGTTGTTGTTAAACAGTTTAAATATAAAGTATAAGCTTTCTCTCTCTCTCATCTCTCCGACAGCGAGTTGACACACAAACCCGCCTCCCCTTACTTACTCGTTTCATTTGCTCCAGATGAATATTGTTGGTGTTACAGGGCTTGAATTTCGACGTGGGATCGTGCATAATTTTACTAATTTCCGCAGATTTTGTGCTCACACCCAAAGCGCGCACACATAAAGCCACCTCTCAGTACTAAATTGAGTTGTTTTTCACTCCTTATAGTGCTTAAACAGTCAAATACACACAAAATAATGTCAAAATGCCAGCCTTGGCGAGTATTTATGTAAACAGTCAGTTATGTAATAAGTGAATGTAAACATGCATGTGTAACAGTATAATGGATCTGTGCGTCAGGTCTTAAAGTGGCAGCTAATATACCTGCTGCCAAATTATGAGTTAATATTAAAAATATCTATATCGGAGTTTTCCCCCATGGTATCGATGTCAAAATTATGGCCAGTGAAAATGCTGATTGGCTAGTAATTTGGAAAATATATATATATAAGAAAATATAAAACAGTGGTAACAGCAATATGATGAAAGACTAGGGTTGGCTATTGGATTGTTGCATAATTTTGGTTAAAACAACCAGATTTAATGCAATTTCAGTTGATTTTTTACCCTGCACATTCCTCAATCACATTCACACAGCACACTACTTACTGCAGGGCTATTAAGGCCACACCTCCTGCATGCACTGTGCATTCCCCCAGTCCATAACATGCACATTTGATCAAAAATACAGAAAAAACAGTAGTATTGTGATATATAACTACAATTTAAAATAATGGTTTTCTATTTTAACATACATTAATTTATTTCTGTGATCAAAGCTGAATTTTCAGCATCATTACTCCAGTCTTCAGTGTCACATGATCCTTCAGAAATCATTCTAATATGCTGATTTGATACTCAATTATCAATGTTGGAAACAGTTGTGCTGCTTAATAACCTGTGATACTTTTTTCAGGATTTTTGATGAATAAAAATTTAAAGAACAGCATTTATTTAAAATAGAACTCTTTTGTAACAATATACACTACCGTTCAAAATTTTGGGGTTAGTAATTTTTTTCTTTCTTTTTTTGAAAGAAATTAATACTTTTATTCAGCAAGGATGTGTGAAATTAATAAAAAGCGATATTAAAGTGATAGTTAGAAAATATTTCTATTTTGAATAAATTGTTCTTTTTAACTTTTTATTATCGATGAATCTTGAAAAAAGTATTACAGATTCCAAAAAAATATTAAGCAGCACAACTGTTTCCAACATTGATAATGACGGAGTAGCAAATCAGCATATTAGAATGATTTCTGAAGGATCATGTGACACTGAAATAAAAAACACACAACAATTGCTGCAATAAAAATATATTTTACATATTTACTAAATTAGAATTAATAGAATGCGCAAAAAATAAATAACTGTTATTTAATGTTATGACCAAACAAAATGTTTATATTTATGTTTTTATATGATACATTTTTATATAAATATTATAAATTTATATAAATTTCCCAAAATTTCCAATTAATTCCCATAAATTCCCATAAATTCCCGTAAATTCCCATAAATTCCTATTAAGTTTCCAAATTGGAATATTTCCAAAATTTCCGGAAATTTACCGGAAACTTTCCGCCCCTTTGCAACCCTATGAAAGACACAACAATATATAATCAACTACTACTCACTACTACTTTGAATCATCAAATTACATTTTTTAAATATTTTTATATCTTTTTGTTACAAAAAAAACAATCTCTCTTTTCTAACTTAGCAAGGATTTGGGAACATCGATGGTGAATACTGGCTTGGTTTGGAGAACATCTACTGGCTGACCAACCAAGGCAACTATAAGCTGCTGGTGACACTCGAGGACTGGTCAGGCAGAAAGACGTTTGCAGAATACGCCAGTTTCCGTCTGGAGCCGGAGGCGGACTTCTACAAGCTGAGGGTGGGCCGTTACCATGGCAACGCCGGAGATTCGCTCACCTGGCACAACGGGAAACAGTTTACCACCTTAGACAGAGATCACGACGCATACACAGGTACTGTATCACAACCAGCACTGATCAAACACTATTCTGAATATTGTAGGGGATCACAACCAACTGCTTTAAAGAGATCTTTGCATAGATTCATTGTCCAATCAGGGATATAAAACATACTAACTATGCAGAAATGAGTCTTAAAACCCAGAAATGAGTTTGTATTTTTGAACTTCGGGTTCCATCATTCTGAAATCAATTGATTTAAATACCTGAAACTAGGTCTGTGTTTAACACAAGCTAATGTTTTATTGTACGACATAAAATCCATTAGTAATCCCCCACTGGCGGTTGCAAACAAGGGGCTAAATGGGACAACAGAGGTTGTTGAGGACATTAAATGTCAGAAAAACTCGCTTTTACAGCCTTGTTGTGTTTATAACAGCGAACTATTCTAGCTCAAAACTTCCAATTTTGAATAAGAGTTATTGGAAGCTTAGTGATGGTGATGCTGACGTCATGCAACTGTGGTGTAGTTCTTTACAGCCTAACTTTAGCTTTTTAATTCTGACAATTGTATTTAGACTTCAAAATTCATTTGTGAAGATTATCTTGAAAAAAAAAAAAAAAAAATGTGTAAGAAACAAACTTTTGTTGGTCGCAGAGCTTATTTACTGCAATAATCCAAAAGTCAACTGGCTTTTTGTAAAAGGGAACCAGGATGATTCTAAATTCCGGTTTGCAAACAAAATCATCTGCAGCATTCTAAATAGAATCGATGTGTAACAGTGTGTAAGTCTATATCAAAATACAAAATTACAGTGTTCACTTACTCAAACCTCATTTCCTCTCATACAGGAAATTGTGCCCACTATCAGAAGGGTGGTTGGTGGTACAACGCCTGCGCCCACTCAAACCTGAATGGTGTATGGTACCGCGGTGGGCATTACCGCAGCCGCTACCAGGATGGAGTTTACTGGGCCGAGTTCCGCGGTGGGTCGTATTCCTTGAAGAAGGTCACTATGATGATCCGGCCAAATCCCAACACTTTCCATTAGAAACATCATGTGAAGGAAAACGCAAATCTAACATGGCATAACTCAAAAGACACTGCAATGTTAATGTTTTTTTTTTTTTTTGTAATTATTGATTGTTTACCTTGTTTATGAGTCTTAATATGCAGTCATACATATCCAAAATCCAAAAACATGACTTCATGAAGGAGACACGACTTTTTGGGTTTCCTGGAGCGACAGGTCCCAATGGTGTCCAGGTTTTGTGGACACCGAAGAGCAAGTGAAAATGCTAGAAAAACTTTACAATCTTCAATCAGACAAACCTGGCAACATGACCTGAAGCTGGACAGCATTGTGTGCGTCATTACAAGTGCACTTAAAATGGGGATATAGTCAGTACGTTTACGTGGCCTGATCTTAACTGGCATCTGTAACCTCATTCTCACTGTAAGAAGTCTAACCTTGAAGAAAAGAACTGTTATTTTGAGTTTACATTAGTGCTATAAAACACAATCTGTTATGTACTAACGGAGGCATCTGAAGAGTTCAAATCAGTCAGTTCTCATAGCATTTGATCTGTTTTGACATCCAATAAAGGGTACGTTGCAATTGTGCCCTGTGAAGTGGACTACACAGGATTTTTATATGCCTAAAAGGGATTTTTCATGCAAAAACTTTTAGAAGTAAATTTAGCCTAGTTATTGTGTATGCACCTACTTACTATCTAAACTAAGAGATGTGAATTGGTTAAATTCTGAAAACTCTGAAAACTTAGCTAATTTTAGTAGCACAAATGCAAAGTCTCTTCATCATTTGATCTGTTTATAGCATTGACTTCCAATTAAGGGTACATTGCAATTGTGCCCTGCGAAGTGGACAACACAGGGACATCTTTTGGACATCTTACAGGGATTTTTCATGTTAAAAGCTCAACATTTAGAGGTAAATTTAGCCTAGTCATTGTGTATGCACCTATTTACTAGCTAAATTGTAAATAAAGAGACATGAATTGGCTAAACTAGCATTTAAATCCAAAAAGCGAAGCATCTGAATACTTCAATGACTAGGCTAATTTTAGTAGCACAAATACAAAGCCTCTTCATCGTTTGATCTGTTTATATCATTGACTTTTAATGATGGGTACCGTTGCAATTGTGCCCTGTGAAGTGGACTATACAGGATTTTTGGACATCTTAAAGGGATTTTTCAGGTAACAATAAAAATTCTGTCAACATTTAGAGGTAAATTTAGCCTAGTCATTGTGTATGCACCTATTTACTAGCTAAACTGTAAATAAAGAAACGTGAATTTGTTTAAGACATCTAAATCATAAACACAAAGCCTCTGCAAACATCACAAAACATATCTGTCTTGTATATTACTGATTATTTTAGTGTAACAGCATCCATATGTTCATGAATGATTTCACTCATTTGAGTCCTGTTTGGAAACCATCTGTATATAGAAAATATGGCCCTGTTTACACCTGGTATTAAAATGTGTTTTGGTCGATCGGATCACAAGGGAGACACATTCCCGTTTACACCTGGTGTTTTAATCCGTCTCTTTTGTCCACTTTCGACCACTTCTTTCCTGATTTATTCGAGAGGAGGGTCTATGGGTGGGTAAATATATGTGCTTTTTCAGGTCTTTCAATCTAATGGACAAAATAAGCTCACACAATTTACATATAAACGCGACTGGAGACAATGGAAAAACATGCGGAGGGCATCAGCTTTCGTTTCTGCTCTGATAGCCGCAAGACCACGTCGAACGCGGTGAGTGCGTGTTAGAAATCAGGAATGGTGAGAGAACATTGTGCTTGATACGTTTTTTGTCTTCAAACCAAACTTGGGTCTTCAGCCGACAAAGTTTAAATCCCGACTGGCTTCCCATAATGTTTACGCTTTAGGTCAGTAGCTGGAGAGTAGGAGGTCTTTTGTGGCTGTTTGAACACATTCAACCACATGAGCATCTACACTACAAAAGCAATCCAGTCAAATGCGTTTTCGACTACCTCTGAAAGTGGTCGAAAGTGGACAAGCTCAAAATGTTTTAGACCCCATTTACACCTCTATTTAGCGTCGCCCACTTGTGATCTGATCGACCAAAACACATCTTAATACCAGGTGTAAAAAGGGCCTGCGAGTGAGTGTGTTTTTGTAACGCAAAGTATGGTTGTGTTTTGTACTTGCATAATGTTCCAATAAATTATGTACAGCTACTGCGGTTTAGAGACAAGCTCTTTTGTGATAAACTGTAAAAGACATAAAACAAGTCTTGCCTTACAGACTACATTACAGTAAACATGGAAGACGAGTCGAGAATGACCGACAGATGGACAGAGTTCAAAGCTCAATGTGTTCGTTTGTTCAAGCCTCCAGAGGACAAAGGCTCTAAGGGCCCTACAGGAGACTCAGGGTTTGTCCTGTAACAGAACAATCCCAATCCTTTGCTGCTCAAACATCTTGGTAGTTATGAATGAAAAAGGGTGCCATGAACATTAGTTTCCAAATGAAGAAAACCTTGTAAATGGCTGGAAAATACATTAAAGTCGGTATAAATCTCATCTACTCACTAGTCGCTTTTGCAGCCACGTTGTGTTTACACTCACGCTCTTGTAAACTAATCCAACTCAACCCAATTGTATAAAAATTCATAAAAGTTGCATTAATTTGCGAAGTTTATCATGATGAACAAAACATGTAAAAATCAAACTTTTAACAAAAGTTATAATAAACGTTGAAATACAATGGCATTTGCAACACAAGTGTTTCCAATTGAAACGGGACTTTATTGAGGAAAAAATAAGAGTGGAATTGATTTTATTAATCAGAAATTAACTGAATTGTAAAAATTGTCTCGGAAGTCTTTAGAATAACAAATCATCAGTGCATCATGATGGAAACCTGGATTAAGAAAGTAAAAATAGGATTGAATTTCAATTCATGCTGACTTTAAAATGAGTTGTGGAGGGGTTGAAAAGTGAGCGCACGACTTAATAAAACTTATTTTTGAGATACTATGAGAAACTATGGAACAGACAATAAAGGCTTTTGTAGCAGCAGTGCACACAAGCTGTCATTTTGTCCATGTTTACCGTAAGCAGATGCCCACCCACAATAACATTAAAGAGCAGACGCAAAAGAGAGAACAACACACTGATTGTTCAGCATGACAGGGAATTTTAAGGACACTAGGACAAGTACATACAGTGCTTAGCGTAAATGAGTACACCCCCTTTGAAAAGTAACATTTTAAACAATATCTCAATGAACACAAAAACAATTTCCAAAATGCTGACAAGACTGTTTAACATAACATCTGTTTAACTTATAACATGAAAGTAAGGTTAATAATATAACTTAGATTACACATTTTTCAGTTTTACTCAAATTAGGGTGATGCAAAAATGAGTACACCCAACAACAAAAACTACTACATCCAGTAGTTTGTATGGCCTCCATGATTTTTAATGACAAAATTAATGATAATTTTTTTTTTTAATGACAGCACCAAGTCTTCTAGGCATGGAATTAACAAGTTGGCGACATTTTGCAACATCTATCTTTTCCCATTCTTCAAGAATGACCTCTTTTAGAGACTGGATGCTGGATGGAGAGTGATGCTCAACTTGTCTTTTGAGAATTCCCCATAGGTGTTCGATTGGGTTCAGATCAGGAGCCACTGAATCACTTTCACCCTGTTCTTCTTCAGAAATCCAACACTGGCCTTAGATGTGTGTTTAGGATCATTGTCATGTTGGAAAAGTGCACGACGACCAAAGGCACGGAGTGATGGTAGCATCTTCTCTTTCAGTATAGAGCAGTACATCTGTGAATTCATGATGCCATCAATGAAATGCAGCTCCCCAACACCAGCCCCACATAAGGACACTGCCACCACCATGTTTCACTGTAGGCACCATGCATTTTTCTTTGTATTCCTCACCTTTGCGACACCATACAGTTTTGAAGACATCAGTTCCAAAATCAGTTCTTGGTCTCATCACTCCAGAGTATAGAGTCCCAGTAGTCTTCATCTTTGTCAGCACGGGCCCTGGCAAACTCTAGGCGGGCTTTTTTGTGCCTGGGCTTTAGGAGAGGCTTCTTTCGTGGACGGCACCCATGCATGCCATTCCTCTGCAGTGTACGCCGTATTGTGTCACGGGAAATAGTCACCCCAGTTTGGCTTTCTACTTCTTTAGATACCTGCAGTGAACTTGCATGCCGATTTTCTTCAACCCTTCTCATCAGAAGACGCTCCTGTCGAGGTGTTAACTTCCGTGGACGACCTGGACGTCTCTGTGAGATGGTTGCAGTTCCATCTTTTCTAAATTTTTGTACCACTTTTGCTACAGTATTCTGACTGATAAGTAAAGCTTTGCTGATCTTCTTGTAGCCTTCACCTTTCTGGTGTAAAGAAATTATTTTCTTCCTCAGGTCTTGTGACATTTCTCTTCCACGTGGTGCCATTGCTGACAGCATGAAATGGGAAGGGGTTTTAACACCCTTTTATAGTCAGCTGTCTGCTGGACACCTGTGTAATGAATAATTAGACTCACCTGTGGTTGAATTCTTGTTAAATTAGACATTTGTAGTCTAAAATTTAGCTTTGCTCCAGAGACTTTCAGTGGGGTGTACTCATTTTTGCATCACCCTAATTTGAGTAAAACTGAAAATTTTGTTCTCCAAGTTATATTATTAACCTTACTTTCATGTTATAAGTTAAACAGATGTTATATAAAACTTAGTCTTGTCAACATTTTGGAAATTGTTTTTGTGTTCATTGAGATATTGTTTAAAATGTTACTTTTCAAAGGGGGTGTACTCATTTACGCTGATCACTGTACTCTGAATACCATGTGCTGGGTCACATCAACACATGAAGGTATTAGTAAGTTTATGCACAAAACATAACATTGCCCTGCATGGGTTAGTCAGTTCTCATACTAATCGTCCCTTGTTTTCTGGTTCAATTTTTTAAGCTTTTTTGTAGGGCTGCCAATCGATTAAACATTTTCAGCAAAGTAATTACATGATATGCTGATTATTTGCTTCCTAATTTAGTTGTCTAATAAACCTGACACTGTATATTACAAATATCATTGGCTCTTTGATGAATTGCTTGCGTTTCTCTTTTGCAAGTCACTTTGGATAAAACTTTGGATTAAATTAATTAAAAATGAGAAAAAAAGCCACCAAAAGATGATGATTACATATTATTATTGCATCAGAAGAGTAAATCAGTGAATGGACAGAAAGTGTCTAGAAAGACATTATACCTGATTAGTTTATTTTGTTCGGCATCCCTGGACGTCAGTCTGACTTACAGTAAATTATTTAACAATCAAACTGGTCAATCTGCCCAAGGTTAAGGGGCTGTTAATACAAATTGTGTACAAATTTCACTAAACAAACATGTTAAAAGCACTTTTAGTCCAATAACAACAACATTAAAGTCTCAAACATCACTCCCACAGACATATTGCACACAAGGAAGAAACGTTGCTTCAGTGTTTTTCCATGCAAGCCAATTATTGCTGTATATCCCACATCTAAACTGCACAGAAAAACTACAACGGTGGTTGCTTACGTTACATTTCAGACAAACTTACGGAACTTCATTTAGACCCTGGTTCCTGCGGTCGAAACACACTGAGTACCACTTTAAAGTCCCTAGTTCCTGGGGAAAGTTCCACCGGTGGAAACACGGCTAAACAATCTCTTATACTGTCTAAGTGGACAGTTCTTGGCCAGAATGAGCTGCTAAGGATGTTTTTATGATATTTAGTCAAAGGTTTGGGTATGCAAAACTACCAACTTCAACATGTGATGCCAACAGCAAAACTGCAAAAACACCCGCATATTCTAAGAAATGTTGTCAAAATGTCAAGTTATCAAAATATAATTTCTGAAGATATACATTTCTACAAATCAAACCCAGACTATCTAATATGTGCTATCCCTCCATCTTCTCCCAATTTGAGTTAAATCAGGAAAGCAGCTGTAAATGACTAAGTGCTGAAGAATATGAGACAGTTTCCAACAATCTCTGATCATTGATATTGCTGTAAAAGGAGAGAGGGTTTGGAATCAATTTATTGTTGAGTCTCCAGACTTACTGAGAATCTGTGAGGTAATGAGAACCGTACGCCTGTGATCTCTCTGTTAGAGTTCAGAGCACAAACACTGGGGTTCAACATGCATTTGTGAACATGGGAACACACTGAAAAAATGCCTAAAATAACAAAACATGTTTCATATTCAAACGCTGAGAATACTTATTCCAAGGATGATCACAAAACGCATGTGTCTCTTATGATCTGGGCTGCGCTAACCAGCCAAACCCTGATCTCTTGGTCAAGAAGGAGATGTTAAAAATATTTCTTCTGGTTCATTCGTCCTACTGGAATGGAAAGTGAAGTAAAGCACATTGGAGATGAGAGGGTGCTTTCACACTTCTGTTGAATGCTCTTGATTGTTGATCGCTCACTCAGCACACATGCGTCATTTGGATGAACACTAAATCGTTTGTAAAAACATGAACTGTTACATGATTTATGTATAACGAGTAGTTCCCTACATTATTACAGGAAGGCAGTACAGTAATCACATGACGTTTTCAAGAAGTTTTCTGTACGCAAACATCGAAGCACGCGCCCAGGAAGCTGTCTCTCAGACAGTGAACGAATAGCCTATTAAATGAATAGACAAATTCACACAACAAATGCCCGTATAGGCAAGTATCCTTGTGAAACATAGTCGGTTATGTGAACGCAAACAGTTGCGAAAGAAAACGCATGTGTAACAGTATGTTGGATACGTGCAGCTCTTAAAGTGACAGCAGCCTAATAAACCTACTGCTGTCTTTGTCCTCAATGTTAATCTAACAACAAAAGACAAAGAGATTCAGTCACTGATCATGACTGAATGACTTTTGTAACTTTAATAATGATTAATCTAGATTTATTTTATACAGTAAAGACAATGCAGTGTTATTTTACATTTGATTACTTTATTCAATTTCTGTACCTGAAAATTGGTATCTAAAAATTTGAACTACTGGCCCAACCAGGCCAGTCACTTTTCAAGTCTGTGTGACAAGTAAGCAGTTATCTCTGCTGAGTTTTGGTTTAATTTTGCTGTTATTTTGAAGGTACAAAAATGAAAAATAGACCCTTTATCATTTTGAATGATGCCTTACTTTTATCTGATGGAGTATTTTAAGTTGTTTCCGCTGATATAATCCAAGTGATCGCGCCGGTGCCTCACACGCACACACCCAACATATCAGTTCTTCTCACACTGCTAACTTGGCATCGCAGTCTCTTATGAGACAACTAAACAGAGAAAAGTTATTCGGTTACTCAATTTAATTTGGCTGTTGTACAGTATGTAGGCTGTCTCGGTCGGCATGAGCATGCCATGCTTCTCCAGTGACGTTGTTACAAAGCATCAGCTTTGATGATGTAAACACACCCCAGTTCGGACACAAATATTATAATGTGAACACAATCCAGTGGGGCAGATGGAGGGGGGAGTAATCGAACTCTAGTTTGGACCAGGCAATCGAACCAAGTGTGAAAGCACCCTGAGAGAGAGAAGAGATGAGGACTCACCCAGGTAGGGGATGCAGGGCACCATCTTTAGGGAGCGGATGTACTCTCTCATCCTGGCGTAGTTATGCTCTTTAGAGGTCAAGTAGTCCAGCTTGTCAAACGTGGCCTTGTCCTTCCTATTGATCAGCTAAGGAAAAACAGGAAAGTTGAGGCACTGTGTTAGTTTTTCATCTGAAACACTGTATCAAAACAGACCATATTAGGAAGTTAAAGAGCTTCAAGTTTAACGAGATTAACGAGATACAAGCTGCACATAATCACCAATAACCAATAAATCACAATCATAATCACCAACACCAATAATGAGTTCTGCAGAACATTTTACCCATAGATCATGCATTATTGCATTATTTTAATTTTGTTACTGTTGTAAATAAAACAATTATTAAAGTAAGATTTAACAAGAAAATACTATTTCAGTCTTTCTATACTTCAAAATTTCATGTTTAATTCAATGTGTTATTTGCATTTCTTTGTGAAATTAAAATTGTTTCAGAGTAAATTCTACACCATTTTTTCAGTGTAGTTCAACTTTAGTAAATTTTCAGTGAACAATGACTTTCAGTATCTTAATGACTTAGCAGTATTTAAGTGGCTGACGACTGTGTTTGCTAACAAACACAGATTTAACATTCTTTTGCGTTGTGTGTTAATTGTGAAAACCCATTGGTTTCCATGCAATTCGACAAAAAAAAAAAAGAGAGAGAAAAAAACACTATGAAAAACAAAAGAATCATGTAAAAATAATAAACCTCTATTGTAGCTTCTCAGAGACCAAAAATAAAAAAAAATATGTCATAATTTCTTTTTTTAACGTCTTTCGGTTGTGTTGGGATAAATTTGACCCACATATTTTTATATTCAAAATTAGCTGCACAGACGCAAAATAAATAAAGTTTAAGTATTTATTTTGTCATGACTAATGATGACTATTTGCATACTGAGGTGCAGATAACTACAACTGAGTATAAATAGCATCTAACATTATTTCCACTTCGTTTAAGTAGTATTTATTGCTGTTTGTACTTGTTTTTAGCCTCTTCCTTTTTATGTCTGGTTCTGAAAACCTTGTGAGGGTAAAATCTTTACAGTGCTGCAACAGACTAGTAACTGAGATCCCAAAAACTATCAACCAAGAATATAATTTCACAATTTTTTTTATTTATTTTTTTATGTGAAACTCAAATAGATGAAGAAACACTGAATTCTCCTTGGATGAGTCTTCAATTTAGAGAAAACTGAGTTGTAAAATTCATAAGATCTCATGTATTTCAAATTTTAACGTTTGACAAGCTAAAGGTGTCCTGGTATTTACCTGACTCAAAGTGTTGATTCTTGGCAAATTGCATGGAAACCAATGGGGGTCAATTTGACCACAAACAAAATAGATGTAACCAAAATTTGTACAGCCTTTCCAAAACAAATCTATGCGTTGAAACTTTGCATGCACATGATCCTAAATGAGAAAGTTACAAAATTCAAGAAGAATTAAATAGTTTAACCAGTGCTTCAAACAATCAAAAGTGGGTTAAATTGACCCTAACACCATTTAAAATCTATTTCCACTTGCATGGAGTCAATAAGCACAGCTGGTGGATCATAAAGAGATCTTCTCAACATGCCGAGCAAATGCAAACAAACGGCTTTTAGCAGCTCGTCCAGAAAGGATGAACAACCTGTGGAGAGAAACTATCAGACCAACTGTTTTCTGATGCTTCTTTTAGACTTCACAGCTGTCATGCCCAGGGTTTGACCTGTTCTACACACTCTAAAAACACACACGTCGTTTTCTGGAGGTTGAAATCGTACGATCTGTAGTAATGTATATGGAGTTGTGTTCCTCAATCATTTGTGTGGTAAATCTGGGTCAAACGGAGGAGAAAATAAAGCCACTATTTAGGAACCTATTGATTTCAAAGCTAAACTCTACACAACACATAAAAGTTCTTTATTGGCATCGATGGTTCCATGAAGAACCTTTAATATCCATGGAACCTTTCCATTCCACAAAAGGTTCTTTAAAGTGGAAAAAGGTTCTTTAGATTTTTAAAATGTTCTTTTTACTAAGAAAAAAATGGTTCTTTTAAGGTTCTTTGGGGAACCAAAAATGGTTCTTCTATGGCATCACATCAAAACCCCCTTTTGGAAGCTTTATTTTTAACAGTGAAGTACTGTATGTCAACAAACTTTTTAAGGTGGTTTAATTTGGAGATAATACTTTACAAAAAGGTTTTATTTGTTAAAATCAGTTATGTAACATGCAGTAGTAAACATGAACCAACAATGCTTCTACAGATTTTTTCAATGTTAATTTCAACATTGACTAATACATTTTTAAAAATCAAAAGTTGTATTTGTTAACATTATTTAAAGCACTTTCAACTAACATGTACAAAAAATAAACAATTATACTGTATTTTTACTAAGATAAGTGCTGTAAAAATATATTGTTCACTGTTAGTTTATGTTAGCTAATGCATTTACTAATGTTTACAGACGAGACCTTATCATAAAGTGTTATTAGTTGTTTTGTGATGATAAATTAAATGACAGTGAAAAACAAGCCATTCTCCACTCTGCAAGTGCAACAACATCTAAAGGATCAGTGAAGGAAATGCTGAAAACCAAATCTAACGATTGCAAAACATCTTGTATCCTAAACATTCTGGCCTGTTTTCCCCAGAAGGGTTTAATAGTTTATACTGTACCTTTGCCCACCCAGCATGTTCCAAAATACAACCAACAACTCCAAAGCTAGAGCGGGCATATGGCGCAAAACTCAGGAGACAGAGAGGCCGCGTCTCCATACATGTGCCTCATTAATAATGACTTCGGCTGGTCACGCCATGAGCTCATGGAAGCTGCGATCTCATTGGTTTACGAGGCTCTAGGGGACAATGCTAATAGCTTGTACATTTGCAGTGGTAAATACCTCATGATGGGAAGAAATAGACACATTTGAAATTCCACTGACTAATGCAGAAAACTGTGGGCAAAACACAGAGCTGTAGTGCATTCAGAGTCAAAACTTTGAGAAGGAAACATCAAGGGGCTACTGTAGTTTACAACAGCTGTAAAAATGCATATATTATAACAATGCTGGTATATACTAATGGTGGAAGCTCTCATTTGACAGAATTAATAATGTTAAAGGGGTAATGAATTGAGAAGTTTCAGAACTCTAAGGCCGCGTGTCCACCAAAGCATTTTTAGCCAGCTGAAAACGCCTAGCTGTTATCCCTTGAGAGCGCTTCAGTAGCGCAGCGTTTTGTTTTTTTTCTTTCAGTTGAGACGCTTTGCATGCTATGATACGGAATATCTGCGGAAGTGTTATTAGTATCTCAGTTCACAGATAGTTTGTTTCTGTACTTGCTAAGTATTTGCTCTGGCTATTTTTTTATATGATTTTGTTCCATTATTATGCTTGTTGTTGTCATCTGTTGACGTTGTACAAGCAGAATGTGGCGGCTGGTCGGTGTTGTATTTGTCCCGCCCCTCCTCCACTGTGATTGGACGGCTGGGTAAAGAGTGACAGTGATGAGCGCAGCATTTTACCCAAAGTTGAACATTCTTCAACTCTCGGCGACCGGTAAAAAACGGCGAACGCTCATCGCTTCAGAGTGAAATAGATGCTCAGTGCCTCGTTGCGCTCATGGTGTTTTAAAAATGCGGTGCTCCCATTGAAAACAATTGGAAAAATATGCTAGCCTCGGGGAAAAAAAAAAAAACGCTTTGGTGGACACACGGCCTAAACTTCCTTATCAGTCCAAAAACAGCTTCTGTTTAAACCAAGCACCCAAAATGACTCGTTTCAGATTTTGTCTCAGTATGACATCATAGTGCAACGAAAGACCGCCACTGCAGAAGATGGTCAACGCCTACTTCTACATTGTTGCCTCTTTAGCCCCGCCCACTGATTCACGCATGTCATGTAGTAGTAAATATGAGACAGATGCCAGCAACAAAACCACAGAGATGCCTCTGAGGATTACAAGACGTTTTGCAAGTCTTTGCATTGCCTTCCTTGTGATCCTAACATTAAGAAAGCGTGGATGAACTTTATTTTTAACAAAGTTCCAGTTCCGAAGTTCTAGGTGTTTTTTGTTTTTGAAAGAAGTCTCTTCTGCTCACCAAGGCTGAAAAAATATAGGAAAAACAGCAATATTGTGAAATATTATTACAATTTAAAATATCTGTTTTCTATTTGAATATATTTTAAAATGTAATTTATTACTGTGATCAAAGCTGAATTTTCAGCATCATTACTCCAGTCTTCAGTGTCACATGATCTTTCAGAAATCATTGTAATCTGCTGATTTGCTGCTCAAGAAACATTTCTGATTATTATCAATGCTGAAAACAGTTGCGCTGCTTCATATTTGTGGAAACTGTGATGCATCTTTTTCTGGATGCTTTGGTAAATATAAAGTTTAACAGCATAAATAAATAAATAAATCTTGCTGACCCAAACTTTCGAAGGGTAGTGTACATGCATTACAAAAGCTATTTAAAAAAAAAAAAAGGCATGCCACATTAAATCTAAATATAGTCACTGAACATGTGGTCAATTTCATTGCAAGCCAATTTAAGGGAGCGTGACATCTGCATGAATTTTGATAATTACAGATTAAATGTTTTTTTGCTGACCAGAGAAATACAATTATTTTTACACTTTTACATCCAACTAGACTATTACATTTAGATGTATGCATTTGGCAGATGCATTTATCCAAAGCGGCTTACATTGCATTCAAGGTACCAATTTTATCAGTTCATGCATTCCCTGGGAATCGAACCCATGACCTTGGCATTGCTAGTGTCATGACTGAGCTACAGAAATGTATGTTTAGAAGAAAGTGTAAGTAGGTTTGTTCTAACCATTCACCTTAAGTATGAGCATTAGTAATAGGGATGCTTGAGCAAATGCCATTAAGTGTAAGTACTGTAAGTTAAAGTCTTCACCTGTGAGCTGGACATGTCAATTACATGAGCATACTGTGAGAGACTAAAGCAGTGGGATTGATGGAAAAAGATATTACACAAGAGGAAATTTCCTTTAGTTGATGTTCAGACAGTGCAGACAGCCTGCTTATATATCACTCCACACTGACACAACCCTTTCCCTACATGAAAGCAGGCAAATATTATTTTAGTGGCTACGTAGGAACATTTTTATAGTGGGATTTCAGACTAAGCTAGCTGGACGTCAGATACTAAATCTAAAGCAAGCTCAGTCAGGACCAAAACTATAAAGACACGAGAACTCAACTCCAACAGTATGGAAACTTAAGAATGACCTGATAAAATGGAATATGGAATGGGATATGAGGTATGGTATATGAAATTAGGAGAGTCAGCAACTTTGTGTTATAGTTGGCAGCGGGATAAGAAGTTTAGGAAGACACTGTGTCATGTTTCACGTTTGTGGTGAGCAGATTTCATTGAGATGGAAAATGTGATGGATGAATCTGCGTGAGCCGGGGAAAGGGATGGATTTTGATCCCCTCTGTGAATACGGATGGATTGCAATGGAAGAGGAAGTGGTCGAGACCTATAGGAAACACGGGCATGTACACAAGCAAAGACACACACACACACACACACACACACACACACACACACACTAGGACTCACTGCTTGGAGTCCTCAGATGCTTACATGAACTACGAACATGCTGGAAGAAAGAGACAAATTATTTAAACACATGCAACCACAAACTAAAAGAACAGAAACGATGAAAAATTAATTTCTAATTTGGAATTTGGAACATTGTGATTGGCTATAAGGGCTGCAAGTACAGCAACAACTTTGTTACAAAGAACAACATGATCTAAAATATTTTCATATATTGAGCTATTATATTTATAATATATATTTCAATATCAGATTACATCACGATTTGGGCATTTTAAAATCAGCTAAAAATAATAAAAACAAACTTTTCACTATGACTTCATCTCAAGAAACCTGTCAATAAAATGTCCAAATAATATTTCACTCCAAAATTGAAAGGAAAAACAAACAAACCAACAAATAAACAAATGAATAATATATTGGACGTGTCTTATTACTGTAGTGCAGGGGTTCCTAAACTTTTTTTTTTTTTTGTCAGCCGAACCTCTTAAATCTAAATATTTCAATATTTAATGACATATTTGCATCTTCATGATTCTCTGATGTCGGTTAATGCTCACATGACACGCAAGTAAATATAATCAAAAAATATAAAAAAATATTTTACATATATATGACTTGGCCAACTTGGCCAAAAAGTTATATTGTGATTATTTTGTCATATTGTGACATTGTGATTTGAACTGTGATATGAGTAGCTGGACTTTAAAGTGGACTCGAACCTCTTTTTAGTTGTGATAGTGTTTCAGTCCACATTACATTGACACTGGTGTTTTTAGAAACCTAATCAAATTGAATAGATTTTTTTAATAGATTTAGAAAGAATGTGGTATTACAATATTTTCTTTTTATGTTAAACTACAAAGTCATAATACTAATATTTATGTGTTAAATTATTCCATTTCAAATGTTCAAACCCTCTAGCTTTTAACATTTCAAATTCAAGCTTTTATTGTGTGGAATACTGGTGAAATGCTGTAAACTTCTGTTCACAAAAACATTGAAAATTATGCAGATGTGTAAATAAAGTGAACCTTGCACATGTTGCTTTCTCAAATGCATGTTAAACTCACAGCACAAGCAGAGATGGTCTAATCTTGGCATAATTATCCTTAAAAAAAAAAAAAAAAGAAGTTTTCTTCTACAAAATATATATATATATATTTTTTCTTGTGCTTTTGGCCTGAAATATGACTGGAACGTTTCATGACAGGCTTCGTGAGATCTACCCACATTTTTTCATTGTGTCCAAATATCAGGATATTAAAAGCAATTGAAAGTGACTTAAATATTTGCAAGTGTTTTTACTTAACCGTCCAGAACAAATGCTTTATGTCATTACATGCCTCACAGATGCCTGTTCCCTCCGTAATCATTAAAGTTTAACGTAGGGAAGAACTGACATGAGGAATCCTGGCAGAAAAGACTTTTATTCCACCGTCACACACGAAAGACGATCAGTGGAAACACTGTCAGATGGATTAACAGTCAGTGTAATGTCTCAATCTAGCTTTGTTAGTCTTGATTAAAAATCCAAAGCGCTTTCAGGTCCAAGAAAGCATTGCTCCAATTATGAGATACAAGATTAGCTTTCAGCTTGGAAACCAAGGTTGTGCCGAATTAAAGTGTGTGAATTTGAAGTGAATTAATTACAAAACAGAGGATTGGAATTGGAAATCAGAACAACTGTAAGGGGAATTGCACAGATGATACATTAGGGAATGCACTCTTAAGTGTTCGGTAACACTTTAATTGATGCCTTTACATATAATGCATTATTATTACATTGCTCAAAAAAAAAAATTAAAGGAACACTTTGAAAACACATCAGATCTCAATAGGGAAAAATATTATGCTGGATATCTATACTGATATGCACTGGGTAATGTGTTAGGAATGAAAGGATGCCACATCGTTTGATGGAAATGAAAATTATCAACCTACAGAGGACTGAATTCAAAGATACCCTGAAAATCAAAGTGAAAAAGTGATGCAGCGGGCTAGTCCATTTTACTGAAATTTCATTGCAGCAACTCAAAATGGTACTCAGTAGTTTGTATGGCCCCCACGTGCTTGTATGCATGCCTGACAATGTTGGGGCAGCTCCTAATGAGACGACGGATGGTGTCCTGGGGTATGTCCTCCCAGATCTGGACCAGGGCATCACTGAGCTCCTGGACAGTCTGAGGTGCAACCTGGCGTCGGATGGACCGAAACATAATGTCCCAGAGGTGTTCTATTGGATTTAGGTCAGGCGAGTGTGGAGGCCATTCAATGGTATCAATTCCTTCATCCTCCAGGAACTGCCTGCATGCTCTCGCCACATGAGGCCGGGCATTGTCGTGCACCAAGAGGAACCCAAAACCCACTGCACCAGCGTAGGGTCTGACAATGGGTCCAAGGATTTCATCCCGATACCTAATGGCAGTCAGGGTGCCATTGTCTAGCCTGTAAAGGTCTGTGCGTCCCTCCATGGATATGCCTCCCCAGACCATCACTGACCCACCACCAAACCGGTCATGCTGAACGATGTTACAGGCAGCATAACGTTCTCCATGGCTTCTCCAGACCCTTTCACGTCTGTCACATGCTCAGGGTGAACCTGCTCTCATCTGAAAAGCACAGGGCGCCAGTGGCGGACCTGCCCATTCTGGTGTTCAATGGCAAATGCCAATCGAGCTCCACGGTGCCGGGCAGTGAGCACAGGCCCACTAGAGGATGTCGGGCCCTCAGGCCACCCTCATGAAGTCTGTTTCTGATTGTTTGGTCAGAGACATTCACACCAGTGGCCTGCTGGAGGTCATTTTGTAGGGCTCTGGCAGTGATCAACCTGTTCCTCCTTGCACAAAGGAGCAGATACCGGTCCTGCTGATGGGTTAAGGACCTTCTACGGCCCTGTCCAGCTCTCCTAGAGTAACTGCCTGTCTCCTGGAATCTCCTCCATGCTCTTGAGACTGTGCTGGGAGACACAGCAAACCTGGCAATGGCACGTATTGATGTGCCATCCTGGAGGAGTTGGACTGCCTGTGCAACCTCTGTAGGGTCCAGGTATCGCCTCATGCTACCAGTAGTGACTCTGACCCTAGCCAAAAGCAAAACTAGAGAAAAACAGCCAGAAAAGATGAGTAGGGAAAAAATGTCAGTGGCCTCCACCTGTAAAACCATTCCTGTTTTGGGGGTCGTCTCATTGTTGCCCATCTAGTGCACCTGTTGTTAATTTCATTAACACCAAAGCAGCTGAAACTGATTAACAACCCCCTCTGCTACTGAACTGACCAGATCAATATCCCAGGAGTTTAACTGACATGATGATATTCTCTGATTAAAAAGTGTTCCTTTAATTTTTTTTTGAGCAGTGTACATAAGTATTTTTGAATGCACTGATTATGCCTTGTAATGAGCCTTATAATGCATTGTATGGTCTCATGAATCATTGTAACCACAAATATTATAATGCATTTTAAATTTGGTTACAATTATTTATGAAAATATATAATGCATTACAATGTACATTATGAATACCTTTTTAATAAATTATAGGCCTACATAAGGGCTTCAAGTGAAGTGTTCTTTTACCTTTGGCCAAAAAAAGAAAATCTATTAAATATGATGAAATATAAAAATCTATCATTTTTCAAAAGTCTATAAGCTTTTAAACTTCAAGGCCTTTTCGAACATTTTCCAAAACTCCAGAACTCAAATTCAGGTTCCAAGAACTGCAAATTAAATGTTTTCTAAGTTCAATTCTGAATGGTGCACAACCCTGTTGGAAACATATGCAAAGAGTAACAAACAAGGCCAGCATCACAGTGTGACGACTGATGTCATAGCATTCATCCTGTACTGCTCTTTCTCATCTGGACAAAATCTGGACCCATGAGAATGGTTTGTTTGTGCACAACAGAATTTAGCACCCTAGTTTGACAACTCCAGGCTGTTGTCCTGAGTTGCTCCCTGAGCAGCTGGATTCTGCACTTCCTGTCAGGCAGATGTCAGGTGGTCAGACTGGGCAGTAAGACCTTCTACTCATAGATTTTTGACATTTAAAAGTGTAAAAGCATTAAAGGGGACCTATTATGCAAAATTCACTTTTACACGGTGTTTGATTGGATGGTTGATTGGATGGAACTGGAATAAGTACTTTGAATGCTGCGATCCTATTGGACTTACGATGGCAACCTGAATCGTAACAAAGCACTGTTGGCCAGAGGAGAACTGGCCCCCCGACTAAGCCTGGTTTCTCCCAAGGTTTTTTTCTCCATTTAAACACCTATTTGCCACTTGTCTGCCACCTGATGTCACCTGATGGAGTTTGGGTTCCTTGCCGCTGTCGCCTTTGGCTTGCTTAGTTGGGGACACTTGACATTTGACTTGACATTTGATATTCAACAGTGCTTTGATCTACCTGCATTGACACTATTCTTTAAGAGCTGCTGTGCAGCCAAATAATGTACCAGTTATCAATGTAAAGCTGCTTTGACACAATCTACATTGTAAAAAGCGCTATATAAATAAAGGTGACTTGACTTGACTTGACTTGAACATAAATGTGTGTCGGCAGTATGTGTACATTACCACCCTATAATAGAAAAAAAAACCACCCACTCCTCTTTTTTAATCCCCATAAATCATAAGCAGTGTCTCAGAACAAGCCGTTTGCAGATTGTAGCTTTTGTGATATCACAAAATGCATAGGCCCCGCCCATGAATGCTGATGGACTGTGCTGTTTTTGCATAGACCCCGCCCTGAGCGAGTTGTACACTGTCCGCCATTTTCTCCAGACCGGAGCAGCTGTAGTGTAAACAATGTCTTGTAAGCAACTCAGTTGTTTTGTTGTTGAATGTAAGAGTGAACATAACCTTCATGTAATCCCGACATCAGAGCCACTGAAGACGCAGTGTATTAGTTTTATTTTTGAAGGGAATGCACCACCAGGTACCTAAATTCGTTTATGTCTGCGCAAATCATTTTACACCAGACTGCTTTGTGAACGAATGTCAATACAAAGGGACAATACAAAACACAGGTTTTGCTAAAAAGTTGTTACTCAAGGATAGATCAGTACCAACTGATTGTGATCCAGCTTATAATCTCTGGAGCGATACTGGATACGGCAGTAATGAATGGGAGAGCACACATTTTATTACAGTTCATCTGAGTTGTTTTATGGATATAAAGTTTACCAGTTTATTAAGCACCCCCGAAAAGGCATAAGGTCTGTATATATTTATTTACTGTTAGTTGTAATGAGTGTTTTCGCTGTGTATGTTGATGATAATGCAAGGGAGAGAGAGAGTTGGATAAGACTTTATTGCACACTTCTTGTACTGTGTTTTATTCAGCTCTTACGGTGATTTTCTGGAGTGAAAACGGACGTTTCATCTTTTGTGTGATGTACAATAAACTTCATAAAACTCATCAGTACAGTTTTGGCCATCATTTGGACAGGGTCCGCTACAACAGGCTTGTACTGGATGGTGGATAAAAGCAAGATGACAACATAAGTTATAACTGTGATTAAACTAAACTATGCATGTTCGATCCACATGCAGCATATATTCTCTGGTTCTGAACTCTGAACTCTACTGTCCTGTTCTGTTGTTGCATGAGCTCTTGAAGCTCCGCCCTCTTCTTGGAAGGGGACTGGCAGCAGCAGCTCATTTGCATTTAAAGGGACACACAAAAAGGCACGTTTTTGCTCACCCCTAAAAAGCGCCAATTTTAACATACTATAAAAAATTATTTGTGGGGTATTTTGAGCTACAACTTCACATACACACTCTGGGGACATCAGAGATTTATTTTATATCTTGTAAAAAGGGGCATAATAGGTCCCCTTTAACACATTACTATTTGATTATTGTTTATTCGCGTCTACGCACAACGCATGGAAAACATGCACCAGTCACATCACTTTACAGCAGAGAATAATGCATTTCTCCAAACAAATTGCATCTGGAAAACATAAATGACTAGCAGGTGAGAGCTGCAGACGAAACGCAATAAACGCTCTCGTATTCTCTTGTACAAACCCGATTCCAAAAAAGTTGGGACACTGTACAAATTGTGAATAAAAAAAGGAATGCAATAATTTACAAATCTCATAAACTTATGTTATCAATATTCTATTGTGAATAAAATATATCAAATGTTGAAAGTGAGACATTTTGAAATGTCATGCCAAATATTGGCTCATTTTGGATTTCATGAGAGCTACACATTCCAAAAAAGTTGGGACAGGTAGCAATAAGAGGCCAGAAAAGTTAAATGTACATATAAGGAACAGCTGGAGGACCAATTTGCAACTTATTAGGTCAATTGGCAACATGATTGGGTATAAAAAGAGCCTCTCAGAGTGGCAGTGTCTCTCAGAAGTCAAGATGGGCAGAGGATCACCAATTCCCCAATGCTGCGGCGAAAAATAGTGGAGCAATATCAGAAAGGAGTTTCTCAGAGAAAAATTGCAAAGAGTTTGAAGTTATCATCATCTACAGTGCATAATATCATCCAAAGATTCAGAGAATCTGGAATAATCTCTGTGCGTAAGGGTCAAGGCCGGAAAACCATACTGGATGCCCGTGATCTTCGGGCCCTTAGATGGCACTGCATCACATACAGGAATGCTACTGTACTGGAAATTAAACATTCCTATTCCTAAACTTGAGCAACTTGTCTCCTCAGTCCCCAGATGTTTGCAGACTGTTATAAAAAGAAGAGGGGATGCCACACAGTGGTAAACATGGCCTTGCCCCAACTTTTTTGAGATGTGTTGATGCCATGAAATTTAAAATCAACTTATTTTTCCCTTAAAATGATACATTTTCTCAGTTTAAACATTTGATATGTCATCTATGTTGTATTCTGAATAAAATATTGAAATTTGAAACTTCCACATCATCGCATTCCTTTTTTATTCACAATTTGTACAGTGTCCCAACTTTTTTGGAATCGGGTTTGTAGTAGATTTATTATAAAAAAGTATTATAAATTTATTATTTTTTATTTAATAATTAATAATTTTTGGATTTTTCATCTGATTAATAAAAAATAATCTACAGATTAGTTGACTGTCAAAACATCAACATTTTTCACTCAGAAATTGCTAGTAAATTTTACAAATAAGTAACCCACTGAATAAAAAGTAAAATTTAGAAGATGTAGAAAGACTGAAAATGTATTTTCTTGTAAATGTACTCCACTAATCTTTCTTTTATTTACAACTTAGAAAAAGTTTGTCCACCAGGAAATCATTGGACCGTATGGGTTGAAGCATTCATTGATCAAAGCCCAAGATGAATCAACCACAACTGTGGGACATCTGTAGACATCTGTAGATCTGAATGAGATTTTTTTTTTGCATAAGTAAAAATAATGTCCACATAGTACTCTGACCTTCCCCATCAATGAAACCTGTAATGCAGATAACAGAGTTTCTTCTAGTAAAAGTCGTAGCTCATCTAAATCATGGTTTTGGAAAATGCTCTAGCTAGTGGTAGTTCTGGCCTTTACAGTGTTGAAAGCAGATACCCCATGTTTCAGGTGGTTTTACATTAGCATGCATAACATTGAATATTAGCCAATATTTTCTCAATCTGTGATTTAAATCAATTTTCTCAGTGCCAGCTGTTGACGTCTGCTGAAAAAGCTCTGAAACATCAGGCTAATCCAACCGGAGAACACTGTATAATCTTCCTTCTGTGTTTGCCATTACTTTTTTCAATTTCAACAGTAGGGATTGAAATGAGCCTTTTGCGAACAAAGCCACTAAAAAAGCTCCTGTTCTGCTCTATATGGTGCCATAATGGGGTGATAGAGCAGGAAAATGTGTACAGGACCTGGCAAAACTATCTGCAGGTCTCTGGCTGAGAGAGCAGGTGTGAGGAAAGATGTTTCTGCCGCTGGTTACTAGAGGATAAAACAAGCGCTACTGGTCTCTCAAGGCTAATTAGACCTGGGCTGCTTTCAATACAGTACTGTCAAATCATATCCAGCTCATACCTGCAGATGGGCCATAAAGTTTGTTAGCTAACCATGTAATACTTTCCTGTTTTCTCCAGTGATGCTTGCCCAAAATTCACCATTGTGGATTGTAGAGGTAACATTCATGTAGCACAAATAGTGTGTGGCGAATTATAAGCCAGTTTAATATGTTATGGTAGTTATGGTCTGTTAAAATCATTTACCCTAACCAGGTCCAAACCAGGCATGATATGAGCCAAAAAGCTAAACAAGTAGGGCTGTCAATCAGCGTTATTATCGTTAACTAGAACTAATAAAAAAATAAAAATTTTTGTAAAATGAAATAAAGCAGAAATAAAACATGAATGGGGATCACACAACGCTTTGTAACCTGCTTTTTTGACTTTCTTTTTGACATCTGGGGTAGTTTTTCATTTGCCGTTGATTTGTAAATGTCACAGAGTTGCATCTTTCACCATCATCCGCTCCATTAAAGAAGAAAACTAAATCAGCAGCCGTGGCAGGCCGAGCAGACATGGATGACAGCATGGTGATCACTATAAAGTGATTTGAAGGCATTCTGAAAACTGAATTAGCGGCAATGCGCACCGAATTCACCTCTCACATGACCACAATCCAGAATATGTCCTCTTGTAACTGTCGTAGGCCAGTAATAGCTGTGCATGTAAACCTCACTCCCCTTATCTCAAGAGGCGCTCTAGTGACTAACGCTAGAGGCTGCGTTCTTTAGACTTCTTGTTAGCATGCCGCCTCCCACGCCGGAGACCACAGTTCGAATTCCGTTTGGAGCGGGTTGAGTAGGACCTGTTACATTTGGTGCCGTGACCCGGATGGGAGTGAGGTTTAGGGGGGTGAATGTAAATGTCATAGGCCAGTAAGAGCTGTGCGTGTAAACCTCACTCCCCTGATCTCAAGAGGCGCTTTAGCGACTGACGCTAGAGGCTCCGGACTTTAGCCTCCTTGTTAGTGCGCCCGCCTCCCACGCTGGGGAACAGAGAGAGCAGTAAAGAGTGGCATCTGGATGTCTTCGAGCAACAAGTGACAGATCTGCAAGACCACAGCAGACGCAGTAATCTCCGGCTGCAAGGGTTACCTGAAGGGTCCGAGAAAGATGACCCAATTGGCTTTCTGAAACGATCACTACCTACCTGGATTCCATCACTAGCGGGCAAAGGGCAAAAAACATAAATATTGGATGAAAACTTCATCTAACTTCATTGAAAATTAGAACTAAAACTGAAATAAAAATATATTAAACTTAAATATTATTATTTAAAATAAATAAAAGTGACAAATAAGAAATACTAAAATTAAATTAACATAGAAAATATAAAAATAAAAGCAAATTCAAAATATTAATAAAAAAAACTATAACTGTATAAAATAACTGCTGTCAATCCATTTAAGTTTAATTGCTATGAACTGCCCAAATGGCAACATTAAAAGACTTTTGGGATAAATAAGCATAAATAAATATGTAAAGAATAATTTACTGATAAAATAAAATATAAATATTAGATGAAACTACCTAACTTCATTAAAAATTAGAAACTGAAATAAAAAATAAATTAAACCTAAATAGTAAAAACTAATATAATAAAATTATAAATACTAAACATTAAACTAATATTAAAATGTACAATGGGTAACACTTTACAATAAGGTTCATTAGTTAACATTAGTTAACTACATTAGTTAACGTGAACTAATAATGAACGGCACTTATACAGCATTTATTAATCTTTGTTAATGTTAATTTCAACATTTACTAATACATTATTAAAATCTTGTTAACATTAGTTAATGCACTGTGAACTAACATGAACAAACAATGAACAACTGTATTTTCATTAACTAACGTTTAGTAAATACAGTAACAAATGTACTGCTCATGGTTAGTTCATGTTAGTCAATACATTTACTAATGTTTAACTAATAAACCTTATTGTAAAGTGTTACCGTACAATGTTTTTTTTTTTTTTAATTTTATCTTTAATTAAAAAAAAATTCACAAAAATCTAACTTTTCATTGAAGTAAAATAATTGGAAGTGTGAGGAAAATCTCTTTATGGAATAAATGTTTTTTTCTAATATTGCGAAGATGCTGCAAGATCAAAAAGATAAACAATGCAGATTTATTTTCACAGCCACCTTTGATCATATTTACTAAGGGTGCCAATAATTCTGACCATGACTGTACGTTCATAGTTCTTATGCTGTACATGAATGAAAACCTCTCATCCACGTCACCTTGACTTACGCCAAATCTCCGGCGCCACGGACACTCTCTAAGGCTGTGGAATTGCTTTTAAAGAGCAAAGAGTCCCTGGTGTTCCTCTGAGGGTGGATGGACAGGGCCATAAACATGCCTGCAGAGTTGATCTTGGCATCGTCCATAGCAAGTGCAGAGGTAAGTATCACTGAACTAAACCTGGAGCTAAAAAAAAATCATTAATGGAATAGGAAAAGCATTGCATTTTGAAGAGTCGTTGAGTTTAAGCGACACTATGGATCAAACTCTGACATCAGCGCTGTTACAAAAGCTAGTGAGCTGAGGGTTTCAGTATAACATATTAAGGCACCTTTTTGGCTAAATTTTAAGGTAATCAAATTGGACAACTTTAGTAAAATATCATATAACTAATCCAACAACATCAAAAGTAAAAGATGGCAGATTGAAGTGATAGAAATTCAATTTTGCCATCACAAGAAATTTTTAAAATATATTACAATAGAAAACAGTTATTTTAAATTGTAATAATATTTCACAATATTACTGTTTTTACTGTATTTATCATCAAATAAATGAACCCTTGAGGAGCAGAAGAGACTTCTTTCAAAAACACAGACCCAAAACTTTTGACTGGTAGTGTACATACACCCACATCATCAATCTCTGTTCATTAAGCCTGAAAAGGTTTTAAACTACTTTTCAAACATTGGCAAAACAATGACAAAATTCATATTTAGAAGATATAAGCGTTCAAAATTCACTTCCGCCAATATGGATCAACGATTTTGATGACATCACGCTGCACTTCAGCTTCTCATCAAATGCTCTCTAGAATCTGAAGGGTCCCGCCCCCAACATCGGCATGATCCAATAAGCCGATCACGAGATATTGATCACGCAATTATGACACATAAAACCCCACAGGCGCACAGATGCTAACTAAAACTAAAATGTAGCTATCACTTGGCATTTTAGGTTATAACTTCATGAAACATGCATAGATTGTAGAAAATGGCACAGCATTACTTACAGTGGATTCTCCCGATTGAAACGAGTCCAAGATCAACATAATCCAATAAGCCGATCACGAGTTACCCCACGTGAAGGACGATTTTAAAAATGCCCATCAGGGGGCGCCAATGGATAAACAAAAAGGCTACCTTGGTTCCAAATGCTGTAACTTTTGATTTCTTTATGGTATCACCACGAAATATGCTCACATATAGAGGAACATCATCAAAAAAAAGAATTGTCCTCCTACCTTGTTTCCTCTCTGAGTTATTGCATGTCAAATATGAAATATATGTAAAATTTCCCTTGAGCAAACTTTTATTTTTTGTCTTTATCAGCAGTTTCTCAGCATGAGAATGTCCAAATTTAATTTTTTTTTTTTTTTTTTTTTTTTTTTAAATTTAAAAAGTTTCCTTTCAAACGATACCAACCTTTTGACTCTCCTTGCTATAGTTTTGGAGTTACGAGTCTTTACTTTTTTGTGTCACTCAGAAAAAAATTTGCTGAATTTGTAAATGGTTACAGAGAAAAACTGGGCATCATACACTAAACAAATCTTGTTGCTAGGAGACGCATGACCGATGAAACAAACATGGATGTGCAGAAGATAACCGCAGTTGTTGCAGTGACTCAGTCGCAAAAGAAAAAAATGAGCCAAGCGCATTTGGATGTGGTAGACGCAGCCAGTATGGACCTCACAGATTACAACACGGCAGAATCAGTTGTTTTATCAATGCTGATGAGTCAAATATTGAAGCTGTTGTTATTAATGAAATGACACTACGATGTGTCTAAAATCGACTCAAAAACATGTTGGAATCATAGTCTGAAGCTAAAAAAAAAAATCAATGTTCCCATCATATACTACGTGATTTTCTGTTGAAATCTCCGACTGCCCAAAACCTGCAGACTGGCGCAAACTTTCAGCAACTATTTTCAACTCGTGGAAAAAATCTGAGTAAAAGTCGTGGCATTAGGCAGCAGACCACGAGGCCAATCAACCGGTTTTGAACGCCATTGAGCGGTGGCCAAAATCAAGTGGAAAATAAGTTTCTAGTACTTTGAAGGTCATATTGTTCATTGAAAGAAAGTGCAGGAAATTATTCATCTGCTATTTTCATGATGAACACTTCCTAAGAGCATCATTTCTCTCCATATTTCAAACATGTGTTAATTTATGGGAAGTGATCATCTGGCCACAGACATGAAGAATAAGAGGATCCAACTGCAAGTGCCAAAAGACACGCATTCAGATATTCTGTTTTTAACCAGTAAAACACTCTAAAGCTTCTGTATGTTGCCGGATTAAAAGAAAAGCATTGGATATCGGAGCTGTGACCCAGTGGTGACACATTGAGCTGATCTGGCTTTAAACATTTCCTGATGCCATTTCTTGTTTTCTACTACAAATGGTGGCAAAAAAACTAAAATACATTGGATTAAAAAAGCCCTGGACAATCGAGACCATGCAAGGGGAAAAAATGTTTTTCAGTGTTTTCCTGTTCTATGCTGACAACACTTCAGTTAGAAGTTCAAGCGTGAAGCCCTGCTGTTGTCACGATCATCTTGATCAAAAGTGGCAGAAAGAACAGCATGATCAGTCATCCATCACTAAACTAGTCATCATGAAGCGGTCAAAGGTCCAAAATGGAGACTCGCCATTGCAAATGTGGGTATAACCTGGTTTTGGCAAGTGAATAACACTTACTGACCAAATGGCATGACTTTTTTAGGAATTGCAACATAATGCATGATTTAATATTTAATACAAACATGATTTAATTTAATACTGCATAAGAACAACAGTCTGACCCTCCCAGTTAGGTTTTCATCTGATGCAATGCAGACAAATAAAATCCAAGAAATACAAATGGTCTAACAAAACAAAAACAGATTTAAAGAAAAAAAAAAAAAAAAAAAAAAAAAATCAAGTTTTAATGTCTTACATGTTTTAATGCAAGACAAACCATGTGCAAATTCATCAGTTTCCCAACACCATTGCTGAGTATTTTCTCCTTAAAAACTGCAGTGAAACAAAGACTCAAAGACCGACCTGGTTCTCTGTTGATATGAAAAATTGGGTACATTTAGCAATATAGCATGTGAATTATGTATATGATGTATATTACGAGGTTATGATGAACTATATGCCTTTCTCCACTGATGTTCTGAGTTGTTCAAAGCGTTTCTAAGAATGCTAATTTTTAGAAGGCAGCAGTCTGGTGAACGATGGTGAACAGGAACATGGTTTGTGTAACATTACACTGAAAAAAATAACTTGTAGGATTTACTTGATAAAATCCTTGTAACAATTTGCATTAACACATTTTAAGTAAATTTACTGCTACAACTTACTTGTTATTATCATCAAGTAAAATCTACTTATTGAACTTAACTAAATAAAGATATTAACTTAGATAAACTTATTAACTTAACTCCTAAACTATTAAAATAAATAAAGATATTAAGTAAATATTACTTAATTATATTTAATTTCACAAACAGAATTACTTAACTAGGTTAAGTAAATTTAACAAAATTAACTTTGTACTCAAATAATATAACATTGAATTAAACCTTGCTTTTAAAATGTATGCTTTACTTAGAAACATCTAAGTAAATAATACAATAGGAATCATGTAGACACCATATCTACATAACAGAAGTAATGCGGCACTCACCTGAACACAGAGACTTCCATACTTGGTACACAATACACAATGACGTTACATTCAATAGATCATTTTTGAGTGTGAATGTGTCATTTTAAGCAGAAAAGTAACTCCAAATGTCACAAAATCACAAGTTACAAAACCAAACAACAAAAGTGATGGTAAAGCAGTGTAAATACAGCTGGAAAACAGCAAAAAAAAAAAAAAAGTGGTAATAAAGAATAAAACAAGGTAATAAAAACATAACGGTTCATTATGTAAGGTCTTTATGTACCACTGAAAACATAGTTATGTATATTATATTGCATTTCTGTCAATAGATCCTCCCAAATTTTACACATTGCACATTTAAAGTGTATGATTTAATGCGGCACTCACCTGAACACAGAGACTTCAATACTTGATACACAATATGCAATGACGGTAACATTCAATAGTTCATTTTTGAGTGTGAATGTGTCATTTTGAGTAGAAAATTAACTTCAGATGTCACACAATCACAAGTTACTAAACCAAACAACAAAAGCAATGATAAAACAAAATACTGTAAATACAGCTGGAAAAAATACAACCAAAAAAAAAAAAACCTTATTAATTATTCATGCCCCAGTGCATGATGGGAACACCAGTATCAGAAAAGCTGAGTAGGTTTTACTTAATTTTATATTGTTGATATTTACGCTTTAATTTCTACATGCTTGAATTGAGTACTAATATAGAATACTTTGTTTTTTTTTCAATTCTTGCCTGAACTAACTTTTTCATGTAAAAAATTACATTTGTTTTTTCTGTAGTATTTATTTCACTACAGAATCATTTTTATCAGCAACATATTATTAGCTGTTTGATAACTTAGTCATGCCAGTGGTTAATCATATCAGTTACCGTTATGTTGTAGAGATTGCTACATTAAACGCATTACCATTCTGATACATCGACTTGTAGATGAGAATATGAAGCAGCACAACTGTTTTCAACATTGATAATAATAGAAATGTTTCTTGAGCAGCAAATCAGCGAATTAGAATGATTTCTGAAGGATCATGTGACACTGAAGACTGGAGTAATGATGCTGAAAATTCAGCTTTGATCACAGGAATAAATTATATTTTATAACATAATATTTTGCAATATTACTGTATTTTTGATCATAAGAGACTTCTTTTCAAAAACATTAAAAAAAAAAAAACTTACTGACCACAAACTTCTGAACGATAATGTATTTTTTTTTTAAACAGTTGCTACTTTAAAAGTTATGACTAATGTTTTCTGCAATCTACACTTATTGAAAATCATACAGTGTACAGTAGGATGAGAGAAGTGTTATGTTTGGAGTCCGTGTCTCTTTCCACAAAGTTAAAATTCTAAAGAGTAATTTTCCATTTAAACAACAGATGCTTTGAGTGGAACGGTTGTTAAAAAGCATCAGTTTCAAAGTGAGCAGGGAAAAATAATTACAGAACTAAGTGGGCAAAGTGCAGAAAACATAATTACCATGATAAATGAGCAACACATTTTATAATTCAGATATTATGATTAAGCAGCCAAAGGTTTGAGCTCTACGATAAGTCTAGCTTTATCTTGTGGGGACAAAACTATCCTTAAAAGTGAGCCAAATCTGACCAAACCTCCTCTTTGAGGACAGCCTCAGATTCATTAAATAAAGTAAATAAATAAATTTGTCATTCAGACAGCTTGGCAAACTTGTGTAAATGTTGAGTGTGTCTTACCGCCCATGTCTTGCTCAATCTAAAGATGGGAGCGCTTTGCAGTGCCGACACCACCGACACCATAGAATGAAGGTTATTCAGCTCTAGAAGTTTCTGTAGACATAGAAAGCGAGTGTGAATTGCTAGACAGTTCAATGCACAAAACACAAAAAGGGTGTTTAAAGCACATGAGAGAGAGAGAGTCAAAGAGTACATTTATATAGCAACCACTTCCGTTTTACTGGTTGCATTTTATTTTATCATGTTTTGCTATTAAAAGTATATAATGAAAAGTTCTCACTTCATAAAAGGTTGGGTTGCAATTTGTAAGAAAATCCACATGCACTTCTAATGAAGCAGGCATGTACTACTGTCTGTTTGTTAGGTTAGATGATGTCACAGCTACCGCCCACACTCAAAACTCCCTTTATTGCTCTCTGATTGGACGTTGTCCACTAAAAGACAGTGACCTTCAGTAAGATACAGACCTGCTTTCATCATTACTCCCACAATGAAGCCCTAACAAATGATGGAAAACTGCTTTGTGCTCGCTTCAGCAAATTTGGCACACCCGAATCAACTCCATGACACATGATGACTACAATCTGAGTGGTTTTTTTTTTTTTTCAGCTTTTGTTCTGTCAGCAAATGTTCCTCTGAGATTTAGTCATGAGGTATCTGAAGGATGGCTCACGTGTCCCGATATTCGAGCCGTTTCATTGACGTGGCTTGTTTTGATGAGTTTACTTTCTTTTTAGAGCCAGATTCTCCGGATGAAAATTCAAAGGGTTGGCAAACATTTTTCAGAGTAATTATCAGACCATTGTAAGTTTAACATGAAAAACAAAACCAAACTCTTTATACTGTGTGTTTAGTTGCATTAAAAATGAAGTGTGCAATTGCTGCAGATTTAAATATAATAACATATACTATATATACTGTTTGTTAGTATTTACTAACATACTGTAGTTTTTGTAGTATCTGCATATTAAACTAGAGTTGAAGAAAGTACTTAAGCATCAAGAAAATTGTACACATCATCAATAAAAATTATACTAACATATACCCCCAGTTTCACAGACAAGTCTATAGTCCCAGACTAAAATGCATGTTTGATCTGTTTTAACTGAAAGCAACTTGCACTGATGTATCTTAAAATACGTCAGTGCCATTGTTTTGTCTCAAGATGCACACCAGTAATGTTTTTTATTATTATTATTATTTCTAAGGAACATTTATAAAAGCTACTAAAATGCCCTATTTGAACTAAGGCCTAATCCTGGTTTAATCTAAGCCCTGTCTCTGAAACCGGGCCTTAGCACGATTTTCAAATCAGGAAAATGAGAAAGAACAAAGTGCACCCAAATTCTGCCATGTTTCAGAAACTATGGCAAGAACAAGTATGAATATGAACTGCGGATTATTAATTGTAAACCTGAGCACTGTTGCACAGAAACTAGGTCTAAAACAATTAGAATGGCATATAAAAATAACTGCTGCTAGTTCATTAGCCCTGACGTAGCATTTCTATAGTATGACTAAAGGTTCCCAAACCATATATATGTAAATTTGAAGAATTAACAGCACTAATCAAGAAAAAAAAAAAAAAAAAAAAGTGTGTATTATAAACATTCTTTATATTGCAAATTTCAGCTCTGGCTTGACTTCATTAAGCTCTTCATGTAAAGCAATGAAAATGTGAAGAGAAATAAAGGAATACTGATGCATGCTTATATAATAAAACTAAATAATAATGCTTTGTTGATCGCTTAGCGTATGCCAATCGACTTTAACGGCACCTCTTTTTAAAGTAGGAACATACTGTATGATAATCCCTCTATAGTCCACACTAATGAGGTGAGCCGTCGAAGTTGGACAGACTCACAAACATCATCTCTCAACATGCACTACTGCAGCATGATATAGCAGGAGCAATTCAACATCATTAGAGTAACATTTCTACAGTATATCTAATCCAGACTCAATGTAAATGCCATGATTGCTCTTTAGCTCTGTACGCTGCTTCTAAGATACCTAGTAGAGGCCAAATTAAAGTCAGCATTGCATGATGGGAAATGTAGTTGCTGTGAATAACATATTTATACACATGTCCTTGAATAAACTGATGAATTTGACATTGTGGTGTTTATTCATAGTTTTCAGTCACGTGACTCCCAACGGAGGCCTGGAGGGCAAACATGCACAGAACTGCATTACCATCCAACTGTATTTCCGTCTCAAAAGAAGAAAATCAAAAACATGTGAACAAAATGCAAGTTTTGGGCATTTGTGATATATATACTGCACCTGCTGCAGTATTTCAACCACTAAAAACAGCGAGATGTTCTTAAACGCTTAACGTGAAAAACACTTAATGTACTAAAACAGTGATATTAAAAGATCAAATTCAGTATACACCTTATTGAAGATGCATACTATAAACAGGTGAGCAGATGAACCCAGAATATGAAGGCAACACACTTTCTTTATAACGGCTTTCTTTGGAAAAACTGCACGTTGTGTTTAAATTCTGAGTTCATCTGCTCGCCTGTATGCATCATCAATAAGGTGTATACTGAATTTGGTCTTACTACATTAGTACTTAGTACAAACCAGGTAAAAATCACTGGCAGGCAAGAATGATGGTGCATTAGTGATCTTTTCTATTCTAATAGTACTACTCTTTCTTATTGATACAATAAGAGTTTTGAAAATAACTGTTCATGAACGTACCTTTGCGATCTTGACAAAGTGGCTCAGGATCTCAGCACGGATCTTCAGGGTTTGAGCGGTGAGGATTTCCCGTACCAACCAGAAGCTCACCTGCAGAGATGGGAAAAACAGTGATGCCAGGGATGTTTGATTTGCTGCCTGTTACTAATAAGTTTGGATGTCCCGCTCAAGTTTTTTGTTCCCCCGATCTGATAAGAGTCATTGAATATTGACCATATGCCGATACCAAGTCCCGATCCGATAATTGTATTTTCCTAGTGCTTAGTGCACACTTCAAGTACATTAAAGTAATTAAAATCAATCCAATGTATACAGGGCCATGCAGAGTTTCTCAGGGGCTCAAATGTAAAAAAGGGATATCTATGGGATTTCTATCTGGAGGGCCACTGTCCTGCAGAGTTTGGCTCCAACTTGCCTCAACACACCTGCCTGCTTTCTGGTATGCCTAGTTAGACCTTGATTAGCTGGATCAGGTGTTTTTAGTTCGGGATTGGACACCCCTGGGATAGCAATACCGATTAATAAAAATAAAAAAAAGCCCCAATACCGATCCTTGAGATCAATTCAGGACATCCTGACAGCCTGGTATATAATATGAACACCAGACTCAAAAAGAATGAGAGGGAGAAAAGCAGAGGTCAGCTGAGGTCATGTCATGTCAGGACAGCACTAGGTCAAGCTTTCATCTGCGGTTTTTGGAACTTGATTTTCTCCATAAAGGGAAACTCAACTGGAGTCAAACCATATCTCGTGGAAAACCCATTTCTAATAGACAAAAACAAAAGTCCTGGAATGACTGAGATGGAGGAAAAGCTGTTGTTATGTAATGACTGAAAAATGAGACACTGCAGTCTGATTATAATTGTACGGCAAACACAGAACGCCGGCCGCACAGACTTCACTTGGCAGAGACTCCAACGCAAGCAGATGCCAAATAAAAAAGAGAAAATAACAAAATTAGAAAGCAGATGAAGTCTGAGTGATTCTGACTGTAGTAAAAAGTTTAAGATTTCTGCCTCAACATGATGGGAGTCAGGTAACAAACCAACAATTTCCTCAAAAGCAGCCTTGATTATATTTCACACAGAGGGAATCAAACTCAAGAAACTATTTAATGTCTGACAAATAATTTAGGGGAAAAACATCACTGTTGAACCAAGCAGAAATGTGTGTTATTGCATGTACTGTAATGGAATATCTTTATACTTTATACATCCATATAAAAAAATCATAAAAACTACATTACAACTGAATACTAAGATTTAGTCTAAAAAGCCCACCCAAGTCCAAAGTCCTAAAACACAAAATGTGGTTGAAAACAAATCTTTGTTTGTTCCTTTGCTAGTTTATCAGAGGAAAAAAGGCTGAATACAGCAAATTCGTTCACAACCAGCAAACGGACAAAGAACTCCCTGAGGAGCAGTAAATATATCTGTAAACTAAGAATATATGGACTGAACCGTCCAAGCAAATGATGTATTTTCCATCGACCCTCAGGAAGTCGGCTTCCATAACATGATGGGGATAAAGGGTACATAGTTTCACCATAAATTTGGCCTCTGACTTTGATTCTTTAAAAGAAGACATTAAACAGAGTGAGTATGCCACGGTTTATAATTTTCAAGCTAGAACAGAATATTCAAGTTCAGTGTTCTAAAACCTAGTGAGCTGCTTTGATGTCTACTCCCTACATAGACAGCATGAGCATCATAACTACAGGTGTGATTTGAAGTGCTCTACATAGACAGGAAATGTAAAATAGCTAGACTTCACTAGACATCTTTCCAAATGTGAATGTTGCTTGAAGCCAACGCTTTGAGACAATGGAAAGAAATTGATAAAAGATGGGCGTAAATTACCTAAAAACAATTTCACTTTATAAAAAAAGCATTAAAAATACTAAAGATTAATTGTATGAAACATTTTTTTACGGTACACATTGCTAAATGAAAAGATAATTATAGAATTTGCTCTAGTTTAAACTTTGTAAACTGTACTTAAACTTTTAAAATTGTACTTGGCAACCTGAATCGTAACAAAGCACTGTTGGCCAGAGGAGAACTGGCCCCCCGACTAAGCCTGGTTTCTCCCAAGGTTTTTTTCTCCATTTAAACACCTATTTGCCACTTGTCTGCCACCTGATGTCACCTGATGGAGTTTGGGTTCCTTGCCGCTGTCGCCTTTGGCTTGCTTAGTTGGGGACACTTGACATTTGACTTGACATTTGATATTCAACAGTGCTTTGATCTGCCTGCATTGACACTATTCTTTAAGAGCTGCTGTGCAGCCAAATAATGTACCAGTTATCAATGTAAAGCTGCTTTGACACAATCTACATTGTAAAAAGCGCTATATAAATAAAGGTGACTTGACTTGACTTAAAAAAAATTTACCCACCTTAATAATGAATTGAAAAAAATCTAGACAAATTTTTTTTTTTAACACTTTACAATAAGGTCTCATTTGTTAACATTAATTAATGCATTAAAGGTGCAATATGTAATATTTCTGTCCGCTAGAGGTCGCTAGAGGCCTATTCAAAACAAAGGCGTAGCTTGATGACGCCAAGTTTGAGTGCGGAATCTTGGGACATGTGGTCTTCACCTCAACGGCTGGTGGAAAATAATCGGGATAGGACTCGGGAAGAAACCATGTTCATTGATGTGATTATTAACGTTACTGTAGTATGAAGCAGAGCAGGACCGAGTGTTGTGGGAGCTGAACGAGGCCGCTGGAGTGATTGCGCAACACATGCCGCAGTCGCCGGCGCCGCTTCCGCTTTTCCGGTCATGAGTATGAGGTAACGCAGCTCTGTTTATCATATTAGATACATTTGAGTGTGTTGAAAATGTTATAACGTTACTCTGTGCGTTCGCTCGGCGGCTGCTGTGAGACACTTGTTGCACACTGCAGTAAGATAGATCGATTTTACAATATCATATTAAATGCTGGATGGCTTGTGTTGATAAATGCAATTAATTTTAAAACGTATTGTATAATGGAGTTTCTGTATTACTGTTACTAAAAATAAAGCTGCATCTGATTATGCTATGTTAGCTACTTCACAAAACAGTGTTTTTCTCTGAGGCATGGTAAAGCCTGGTACTCTCAAAAAAAATCAAGAAAATTAGATTTAAACAATAAGACTAACGTTAAACGTGTTGAGCTATATAACAATAATTAGTTTTCTGTCTATAAATATATCAAAACAGTTGTTCCCTTGCCTATTAAAACATGTAAATATTAAAGCGTCTTTGGTGTTTCCATGGTTTCTACAAAATAAAACCGGAAACCAAGGGTAACGCGGGTATGACGCCATTGACAGGCGACTCCTCACACGTCCCGGAGCCTTGGTTAAAATTGCAATTTTCTTACGATTTACAAATAGTTGCAAACATTTGGAATATTGTAAGTACTCAAGTGAACAAAATATATAACACTGGCCTAGTGGTTTTTGGATATTTTACTGCAAAATTCTTACATATTGCACCTTTAACTAACCTAAACCAATATATTTTTACAGCATTTAACCTTTGTTAATGTTAGTTAATAAAAATGTTCATGTTAGCTCAGTCCATTAACTAATGTTAATAGATAAAACTTTTGATCTTAAAAAGTATTAGTAAATGCTGAGATTAACATTAATAAATGCTGTAGAAGTTTTGCTCATTGTTACTGTAGTTCATGTTAACAAACGTTAACTAATGTTAACAAATGAAACCTTATTGTATATAATATAATATGACTGTACATTTCTGTAAAATAAAAAAAAAAAAAAAGATTTTAAACTAATAACCAGGAAGTAGTTTGAGCCAGAAACAAGCATGTATTGGCCTATTCAAAGTCATCACCTCATTAATTATTTAAAAAAAATGACAAAAATTTATAAGTTACCCTGAAGAAACACTGTAAATTCTGATAAAATTTCCAAACTGTTTCATAAATGTTAACAGACACTTCAGGGTCATCTTTATTAAGATAACTGTGCAATGCACGACTCATGGTAATAGAGTTATTATAAAGAAAATGAGCTTCAAAATGTTTGAGTCAAGTTTTCCAGCAATATTGCATGAAATAGGACAGGCGTATCATAGCGCAGCAGCTGTGTTAAGTTAAAATGTAAGAACGCTGCTTTACTAGATAAGCCAACTGTGCAATGAAGTCATACCCTATAGCTCATTATCAAATCATTTACACATTATATGAGCTCTGGTTGGTATAGAAACCCTTGGAGACACAGGGTGCAGTGCTTACATTTTTTGGCTCAGAGATGACGGTTCTTTTTCCAAAGTGGCTGTAAATTGGGTTTTACCAAAGCGTAGAGCTGCGACCCCCTTCATGAAAGAGGGTGAGCTCATCTAGTTCATTCCTACCCATAATGCCTTCAAAACGGCTCTGAAAGCTTCTGTTCCCGCTCCATAAATAATGAACTGGCAAAGAGCGCTACGATATTTTTGAGGCCCAGAGTTTCTGCTCAGTTGCCATGATGATGGACCACAATGTTTCCATGTAAAGTTTCTGCTCACCTGATTTCACTTAAAAAATACAGAGCTGATTTATTACATAGACAAATTCGGCTAGATATTTACATTTTGAAGAAAATGTGAGGGGTCCTTGAGCATGCAAAACTTGTCACCATGATGCTAAGGTGTTCTGGGTGGTTAATAGGTGGTTGTAAAGGTGGCTGTTTATCGGCTAAGTTTTATTAAGTGTTAACATCCTTTTGTCATTTTTTACAAGATGGACAAAATTTTTCACCAAAAAAGTAATTCGGTTTAACCAAAATTTCAGTTTTATCGAATGACACTTTTGGTTATACCAAATGAAGATATTTTCAAAACATGCTAACAGGCTGATATCTAGCTAGCTAGATAGTTAGCTTGCTAGCTAGCTAGCAAAAGGACAATCAAACATTTTATATTTAGTACAAGTTTTTAAAATATTACAACATTTTATATGTTTTACAGCGGTTGTACCGAATGACCTGATGTTTCGGGACATGCGTATGAGCGAGTGAAAACATGAATTTTTCATTTAGTTAAAAGAGAGTTAGTTACTTTGCTTCACGACCATGTGGTCCTTTGCGGGTGTCTAAATGATGTCACATCCTATCACATGATATTGGCCGCATGACTTGATCCATAATGGTCCTTTTATATTGGTTACTCCGAATGACATCAATGAAATTCATTTTTCCAGACATTCTTTCTCATAACAAAGCAACGACTTCTACACATAATTTTAATACCATTTTGCACTTTGTTGATATATGATGTTATAAAATCATGCCAGAATAAAAAAAAATATATATACATTTATTATATTTTAAGATATTTTAAATCACAAATGAAATGGATGTATTGGCCTTTGGACAGTTAAACCAAATGACCTTTTGACAAAATCTTTAAAAAACATTTATACGTAGCAAAATATAATTAAAACCTTTTGGATTCAATAAAAGAGATCTAGTTGTACTACCTTACATACTTTGGATGTCATATCTTTGTTTTTTTATTATTATTAAGGCCTCTGGACAAAAAAAGACCCGTCACGTCACTGACCTGTACACAAGTTAGTTAATTAAGTAGATGATAAAGTTATAAGCTAATGTTTAACATTTAGGGTTAGGGGTTCACTACCTAATATGAGCAAAAGTAATAGTGATGCTTGACTTATCACTATTAATATACTAATATGTGGTTTGATGTACAGTAAATTGAGCACCCTAGGTCTAATATATATATATATATATATATATAGACCTAGGCGCACACACACACATATATATAAGGGGTGTAATGGTACTCGTGTATTCGCCCCGAACCGTCACAGTACGGACGTCATGGTTCGTGCATACAGTCAGATGACAAATACAGTCAGTTACAGGCCACACTCCAATCCAGAAGGGGGTGCGCACAGTAATGCAGCGTTGTTTACTAACCGCCACAACAGGGAAAAAGCGCAGAAGAAGAATAGATGATCTATGCATATATATGTTTAGGTGTAATCTCTCAACCAGTGTTTCAACCGCGGTAGGACATCAACAAAACAGCTTGAGAATAACATCTCACGTAGCGTTACATTTACCTCAGGCAAGTCATTTATTGTCCACAGCATGTTAGTTCACTAGAGAAATGAACTCTAGCGGGGAACATTTCACTAAATATATGCACCATATTATCTTGTATATTAATTATATTTACTTTAACTGTTAGTAATGTCTTAATTATTTAATATATGTTTAAATAAATTTGTCATGAAATCAAGTTATGACAGTAACTGTGTAAATGATCATATTTCAAAAATGATTAGTTAATGCAAAACCTGTGTTTGACGTGTTTGCAACTGAATTTAATAGTTTGGGCTCTGTTGTTAATTGTAACCTTTAATATTATAATAATGTGCAAGAAAGGACTCCCTGTATATGCCAGTAGGTGGCGGTAAATGTCTTAATGAGTAAGTCATTGAGTCATTCATTCCACTTCTTATTGTGATAATGCTTAACTGCATCATGATATAAATATGAGACTAAAACTCATACAGGGGCATATTTGCCCTGATATGTTGAATTTTAAAGGCATTCTAACTGCATAATATAGGACTCCTAATACAAGAACTGTGCACAATTTAGAGAATCAAACGAAAGGCATTGTTTAAAGCAAGACACACTCTTGGGTGGCCAAGAAATGCGTTTCAAAGCCACTCCATCTTTCCGAAGGTCTGGAAGCCAGCTCATCATGTTCGGCTTAATGATGTCATAAAACCAAAGACATCGGCAGCCAAGATAGAAGGAATTCTGTGAGATCGACTTTGAGGAGAACTGTGCAGGCTAAGACAGTTTCAAAAGGGAAAATTTGCAGAGGGGAACTTGATGCTTTTATGTAATTTACACACACTCCTGGCTAAAAAACTAGAACAAATCCTCTCATTAAACATATGCCATAAATGTAAAATTGGGTCATCAAATGTCTGCTTTGCACTTTTATAGCACTTTCACAGAATTGTGAATATGTAAAATTGGGACACACCAGTCAATCTAATTATGTTTCAGATTTAAAATCAAATTCATTCCAGTCTGAAACTTCATAAATAAGCAGAACTGGAAGTGCCACAAATTTAGTTAAGATTAATTTATGACCAAAGACTTTTAAATTAGCTTGAAAACCAAACTTCCTTCTGGTTTTATAATTAATGGCTCCTTGAGCTATTTAATCCAACAGCATCACCAAGTTTGAACAACAAACAACATTTAAATCATCAAAATTTATTCCATGAACAAAAATGTTCCTCCAAAGCTTGAAAGGCGAGTTTTACTACAACAGCTAAAGTACTTGGAGAACAAAACAAACTACACACAAACAAAAATTAGCTTATTGGCAAAAATATAGTAAAGAAATGGGTGAAGATGACACGTCAACTCGTATTAACTTTAATAAACTTTATATTATAGTGTGTCGAAGTTACATTTACATGATACATTTCAATACAATTAATAAAAACATAATTATTACATGCAAAAACAACTTGGACAGTGGTGTGAATATTTTCTCACATGTATTTGGAAGAAGGTTGATTTTCACTGTTGGTTGGATTTGGTGGAGTGATAATTTGAGTGCATGTGCTCTATGTCAACAACATGTGAGATGACAAGTTGAATGTTGTCCAATATAAGAGTATGCAATGCATAGAATAAGCTTGGCAAACCATGCATCTCTATTTTTCCTTAAACATGAGCAGAATCAGCAATCTCAATTTTGAGGAGGAAAGAAACACCAGGCTGGATATTTGCCCATGTGAGAATGAGATCTGTTAACAGTATTTCCAGCACATATTTAAGTTTCGGGCCATTATGGGCCATAATGGTTTTGTGGCACAGTTCGTAGTTCGCTGGCATTATATCAACTACCACCCAGCCAAAAATACACTTTATATCCATGGCATTCAAGCACTGTGAACTTTATCAGCACACGCTTCACATCTGGAAAACTAAATGCATATATAAATGAATAAGTGAAGCATTTGACTGGGATAAAAACAACTAGGGATGAATAATATCTCCATCTGATCATCATCAGAGGTTTTTTTTTTTTGTTTTGTTTTTTTTTATTATGTGCTTCAGTCTAATATTGGGCCATGAAGCTGATTTAATTGATTACTGTCATGACAACTGTGTTTGGCATGGTAAGGGATATTACAATGTTGATATGTTGTACGGGACTTGCTACTGCCATTATATACACACGACGCGCTGCTGTGAGCAAGTAAGACATGCTGCTGCTGTACAGTACAATATAGCTACATGAATTACCTGTAACAGATCTATACAGGTGGATTTGGGGAAGGTGGAGGGTTTCTGAAAACGCGCTGCAACTGCTAAAGCCAGGGTTGCCAGGTCTGTGCACAAAAATAGCCCGATGGCCAGTCAAAATTAGCCCAAAAATAGCCCAATGCATTTTTCTCCATCAGGCCGAATTCTCCACTGAATTTGTACGTTTGGTAGGGCTGGGACAATACATTGATTCAATGATTCTTGATCAATCATGATATTTTCTCTCTCGAATCGATTCTGAGCTTAGTTTTAACAGCAGATGGCGCTCTAGGCTAGTTTTTAACCCCACACTCAAACGCTCACGAAGAAGAGCGCTGGACACCGATCATGCAGTCGACTGAGTCATGTAAGTGGTTAAATATACTTGCACCTCGGCTCAGAATGCTTTTATGACGCAAGATAAATATAAACACATTCGCTTCAACCTTTTCGAACTTTATGAATGATTATTTTAGGTTTAAGTGGAACCAGAAACAAGCAGAGTACGTGTTTCTAAAGCATGTAGTGCCATCTGCTGTTAAAAACTAAGCTCAGAATCGATTTGAGAGAGAATCGTGATACATCGGAAAATATCAGAATCGCTCCAGATTCATCGCGAATCGATGTATTGTCCCAGCCCTGACGTCTGGGGGTGTTTTGGGGGTATTGGAGCGCCGAAATCATACGTACGGGGGTGAAAATCAACCAGCAGAATAAAATTTACCCGCGGCAACAGCTTAAAAGTAACCCAATTGTGCGGGAAAATCACAGACTTGGCAACACTGGCTACAGTAAATGCTGACCAAGTATTTGAAGGTTGAGCAGCGAGCTCATTGGCTACTGATACAGCAGGAACCAATCAGCTATCCAACAGAAAATGATGTCATCGCAAGCGGATTGAGTTAAGGACATATCAGCCTGCGCCATCTAGAGTTTCATGAGAGAACTTTGTATTTAAATGATTTGATTTAATGATTTAAAGGTACTACACAGTTATATCTATTTAATTACACATTTTGAATTATTGAATTTTTTTATATATATAATAATATTTGAATTTTGGATTCATATTTTGTGCACCCCTAGTGTCAACAGTAAAATTTTTCATGTTTTGTAATTTAGTTAATTAATTTGATTATTTACTGAATTTATTATTTGTTTAATAAAACATAAAAAAATAAATAAATAATGAAATAAAATTAAATTAAATTAAATAAAAGTTATCATCACCAAATTCATAAAGCCAAGAAACAAAGACAGAAAATCAGCAAACATACCAATCGTCCATCTTACCTGGTTGAATCTCCGTGTGAAGGCAACAACATTGGGAGCCAAAATGTGTTTCTCCTTTTTGTTCCAACCACAGCTAGCAAGCTCCTACAACACAACAGACATAAACAGCTGTGATTAAGAAAGTAAATTTTGATTTCATGACCTTAAGATTTGAAGCCTTCCAGTGGTAGTTTAAAAGTTTTTAATTACTGGGGCCTATAAGAAGCTGAAGCTCTAACATACAGTGCCTTTGACTGACAGCAGGCCTGTAAGTGGAAGCAGAATTATTATACCGTGGAGCCCCTGTATTTAAACCAAGTGTAACCGAACCCGGTTTAAGTGATGATTTCATATGTTCTTTCAGCTTTCTGTAAGATCTCAAGTTTCCTCTTTCAATCAATAATTATGTAGATTGCTCTGATTGCTTTTTCAACCCAAGTGAACTGGGCATGACAGACATTCTGTGAGTTTACTTCTTTTGCAGCTTACCCGTTAGTTCAGCTGAACTAATGTGTTCACAATTATCCTCTATTTATACACTGTCACAATTGATTACTGACGCTGCAAAAACAGAGCAAAAAAGACAATTAGACAGAGAAAGATGATCTACCGCTTTCCAGATGTCTCTCAGAGGTCGTGTAGTCAGGACTGACGCACATGAAAATTGACTTATTTTTGTAATTTCATTTAAAGATGCAAGTGGTGCATAAATTGCACACATTTTTTGGAAAGATGTAACTTTTTCAAATGATGCAACAATAAAACTCATTGAGCAGAATGTAGGTCTTCAAATGTAATAGTAAATAAATTCTTACATTAGCTAAACTGTAGAATTGGATTGATAATTCAAAATGAAACAGAGTCACAGGTCTGTTTTTTATGGCTATTTTCCAGTGATTTTGAATGTGGCTCATCCAGTCAGATTTTAGATAACATTACAACAAACAAAAGATATTCCACACAAGATGTGTTGAAAAGACTTTAGTCTGCACAGAATGAAAGAAATAAACATTTGGAGAAGAATATAAGCTGTCTAACGAGAGACACATGCGTAATATGAAATATGCAAAGGAAACTCTAATGCTGAGGTTTTGCTGAAAATGTTGCATTTTTTAAAATCTTCATTCAATTTACTAAAAATCTCATAAAACTTTTCATAAACGCTTGGGGGGATTTGGAAAGTTAAAAGACCCACATTGTCTGTGATTAAGAGAAAATGAAACATGCACAAAAGCGTTTCAGTAATAAACTGTGATGATGAAGAGAAGGATCCCCAGGCCCTCCAGGTGGGCGTAAGAGCTTGCGGTGAACACTTGGCGCGCACTCAACCAATTAAAAAGAAAACATGTGAGAGGTCGAAGGTTGCGTTTTTAACTTTCATTCCCAGAATGCCTGGCACTAAAGTGGACGCGCAGCACTGTGGGTTGTCTGAAAGACCCCAATACAATCTGTCCTGTCCCAACACCTGCTCCTCACATCACCATGGTCGTGGACTTGCGGTTTTTTAACATTTCAGTGGCATTTACTGTTCACAAGACACTGCACAAGCAGCCACAGTCTAGCTATACAATGAGATCATTTCTGAGATTGATCAATGCATCAAATAAGGTCATAAACTAGACTTCTTTATATATATATATATATATATATATATATATATATATACACACACACACACATCTATCTATCTCATCTCAGAGATGCATCAATATTAAATTTCTCCACCGATACCGATAGCTGATTATTCAGAGTGATATCTGCCGATACCGATACCAATATTTTGGGGGTTCTGCCTTTTATACCTTCTTTTAAATTAATGATAATTTCATTATAATTAATAATTAATCATTATATTTTTAATTATATTTTGAAAGAAATGCAAATAAATAAATTTTCTTTACATAAAGCACAAATTCAGTGCATTTTCCTGCCCTCTTTTGCTTGACAGGATATATCGGCCCTGACTATTGGCTGTTTTTAAACTATCGGCCGATAGTGTGAAATTTTGCTTTATTGGCCAATACCGATTATTGGCCGATATATCGTTGCATCTCTAATTATATATAAATATATATATATATACACACACAAACTTTTATGGATGCGATTAATCGCGATTAATTGTTTGACAGCATATATATATATATATATATATATATATAAAATTTTACATATGTACATATATAAGTATGTATATATGAATGTGTATGTGTGTGTGTGCACGTGCATAAAATTAAATAGCCATATATGTAGGATAAGTGTAGGTAAAGATATGGTATTCCACTGATATTAGCTCTAAAGTTGAAAATAAAGTTTTGTTTAAGGCTGTTACCATCACTACTACTGGCAGGTCACAATTTTCTGCAATTACAGACTGCAATTTTTATCACTAATGGTTCATTTATTTTCATTATCTCACTCGCATGGAAAGTGGCGATGCTCAGAGGTTGCGAGACGGTCAGACCTTACGTCAACTTCCTTTACTGCAAGAGAATTATCACTGAAGTTTATTTCGAGTCAGGGCATGCACACCTACAGATTACTCGCTTCAGCCAAGACTTGATGGGAGTAAAAGAGGAGGCAAAGATGGCAAAAGCAGACACAGCTGGAGGTGGTTACTTCTTTTCCTTTGCATCAGCGGGAAGTCTGCGTTTGGAAGGGCCAGAGGTCACGCTGCTCCAAGGGATAGTGTAAAAGTGTCAGAAAAGGAATTATGGGCGAACTCAAGTAGCGAACCCAATGCTTTTACATCTGAATTGAGGACAATTGTCAAAACTCTAATACATTTCATGTTAAAATAATGAAGATGAATAATGTGATACTAACTAACACAACCATAGCAGACTCTAGAAAAACATGGAACTAATGGAAACTGGCTCTAATGGCATGGAATGACAGTGGAAAACATGCATCCAATGGTTTCAGATACGACAGACGTTTCTTTATTCTCATTCTTTCTGCCAAAACCGCTTCTCGTGTTTTTTCAGTGTTTTGTTAATCTATTTTCCATTAAACTGATTAATAAACTCTAATTACAGTTAAAAACCCACACAAATGCAGCAGTTCAATCAAGAGTGTTTCTTGTAATTAAGAATGGAAAATGTGTTATATAATAAGCAGCAGTGTCTGATTCTGTGAGTGAGCACATTAGTTATCGCAGTTGAAAACCAAGGAGCGTCTCTTCATCTTAAAATGTTGTGTAATTGTGTAACTCTTCTGCATGTGTTGCAAGAATGCTGTCCCAACGAAGCCTTGATTCCAGCTGTTAATGCATTATAAATTATATATATATATATATATATATATAAAAAATGTGATGAGTTGCCAGCAAGAGTTGCCAGCAACTCATCAAGCATCACCCCTGGCAACACACACAAACCAGCTGGGGAGCATTTACCAAGCCCAGCTGATAGCATTCAGTCAATCTGCAAGACAGGGATATAAACACCTGTGGAGACAGAAGAGGTAGAGATTCTTCTCTCAAACTAAACTACCACTTGTGCTTGTGTTTCTTTGCCAGAGAGTGATTAACAGGAGGTTGGTGTTACGGACTCTTCGCCAGCAGACCTCCACACAGATTGAACACTGTCTGCTCAGCTGACTTTCACCTTCACTCACCCAGACCACGAAGACACTCTCACTGAAAGCACTAAAAGAGGCACTACTGTACAGAGATACGGACCTGAGGATTACTGTCAAGCATCCACTGGTCTACTTTCCTTGCACTTGCTCACTTGTAAATAAATACACCCTCCGGGTTGAACTCACTTCCTCGTGTCTGTTCTCCTTTTTCCCCCTTCAGGAACCTGCTACAATACAATCCTTACTTGAAATAAAATATAAAAAACTAGTTAGACCCAACATCTCAGGTCTAAAACTAAAATGAAAATTAATTAAAAAAACTATACATTTAAAAAAAACAATAACTAAAAACATCCAACAAAATGACTAAAATTTAAAAAATTTAAATGGAAAATACATAAAATCTAATTCATTTTTTTGAATTCTGAATGAAGAATAAAAGTTTAAAAAAAAAAGAAAAAAAATCGACTTGCCCATCTATGACGATTTTGGGTTTGTATTATGCTAATTACCTTAGTTTTAGTTTTAAAGGCACAATATGTGAGATTTTTGGATTAAAATATCCAAAAACCACTAGAACAGTGTTATATATTTTGTTGAATTGTGTACTTAGATTATTCCAAATGTTTCCAAGAATGTTTAAATCCAGAAAAATAATCAATTTTAACCAGGACACCGTGTCCGTGTGTTGCCTATCAATGACATCATACCTGCGTTACCCTTCGGTTTCCGGTTTTATTTTGTAGAAACTATGGAAACACCAAAGACGCTTTAATATATTATGTGTTTTATTAGACAAATGAGCAACTGTTTGGATACATTCATCGACAGAAAACTAATCATGTTATATAGCTCAACACAGTAAGTCTTATTGTTTAAATCTCATATACCGCGAGTACCATGTTTTACCATGACTAATATCGATCTAGCTTACTGCAGTGTGCAACAAGTGTCTCATAGCAGCCGCCGAGCGAACGCAGAGTAGCATTATGACAACTTTCAACACACAAATGTATCTAATATGATAAAACAGCGCTGCGTTACCCCACATACGCTTAACTGGAAGAAGCGGAAGCAGCGACTGCAGCATAATAAAAGCTCCGCTGCTCATGAGCCGTGTATCGTGGTCGTCTCTCATTAGCAATCGCTCCAGCGGCCTCGTTCCACTCCAACAGCTTTCAGCCACACCCTGCTTCATACTACAGTAATGTTCATAAATCTTTAATACATTAGCTCATCCATGAATATGATTTCCGCACGAGTCCCATCGGATTCTTTTCCACCAGCTGTAGACGTGAAGACAACACCTCCCATGATTCCATCAAGCAATGCCTTTGTTTTCAATAAGCGAAAAATTAAGTTTTAATAATTTTGTTATGCTTTTGTCAATTTTAGTAGGTTTTTTTTACATTTCTTTTCTATCTTTAATTTATTCTTTATTTCAGATTTAGTCATTTTAGAATTTTATCATTTCAGTTAGCTGCCAAGGCAACATCTAATTTTCTAATCTCGTATTTTATTTCAGTTTTAATTCATTTGACCCGATTAGCTGAAAAGTGACCAATACAGCTTAAAAACCAGCCAACAGACACCAGCTAAAACCAGCATAGTGTACTTGTACTGTGTACTTACAGTGAAACTCTATTGGGCAAATGATTCCCTGTAGACTTCCATTTCAGTCAACACATTTGATTGTTTTTATAAATTGAGTTATACATCAAAACCTGGAATATTCTATTCCTATTAAAGCCTGAATGTATTAAACACAGAGACACTGAACTAGACTAATAAAAGCTTGAATCCATGGCCCGCTGACAGACAGATTACAGCTGGAGCAAGTCTGTTTACAAATTCTCTGTTACGCATCATAATTCTCTGCTGTTCAACAGAAAAATGACGAAACATGTTTATGTTTAGCAATAAACACAGGACTGAGGTCATCAGCTTTAGCTTCTTTGGACTCCAGATGTAGATGGTTGACCTCAGAAAACAACCAATCAAATCTACACAACTATTGCTCAGTCGCAGTCGCGACATGCTCTATTATAGCATGTCCTCATTAACAAATGTACATGTCACACAGGCTATTGGGTGTATGATACTGTAAATAAGGGCAATTCTCTTGCACACTTTCAAACATCCACAAGACTGAATGTCTGAAAATGTGACTACAAACACTAACACACACAGAGAAGCAGACATTACAGCATCTTAAAGGCCTGTTCCAAAAAAAGTGATAAACAGCTGTCAGAACTTGCGCAATTTAATACCTAAATCATACAGAGACCTTGTGAGCAACACAAAACCTCAGACTTGTTTCCGTCTGAAACTTTACAGACTGAAACGAACCCCCTGTATTTATTTGCGTAACTCAAATGTTTAAGTATGTTACAGGAAGTGCTAAACATGCACGGTCAGGGGTATCGGCTTCACATGAGCGTGTTTTTCTCATGTAGCTAGCACATCATCCTGTGTGTTCTCGCAGTGTATTGATTCATGCAGTAAAACAATGTTTATACTGAAGAAAAAATGAGAATTTTGCTTTTTCCAAATAAAATCAAGACACTCATTTCAATAGAAAAACTTTGCAAGGAACACCAGTGCGTTATTTAGGTGCTGAATAAGTGGTCTCAAGAGAGAGGCGAGGTGGTACAGCTAGCAAACCCATGAAAGTGGATCACAGGTGGTCTCATCCATCAAGCGCTATAAGCCAGAGGCATGTTTTCTCACAGTTTTACTTCATGTCTGAGGAAAAATTGGACCCTCTTCTCGCTGTCACTTATCCTGGCAACGATAATCAACTGATACTGAACTGTTATTCTCTTTCCTAAACAGTGTATAAACATCCCTAATGAAAAACCGCCAGATTGTTAGAATATTCTGCGTTTAATTTGCAAAGTCTTTGCTTCCACTGTGCCGCAACTGACCGTCTAAACACACGCTTGGGTTTTACCGGCCGCTGTTCCTCAATCAAAACAATGGCTGTTTGATATTAGCACCGGCTTCAAAATAGTAGCACTTTCATTATATTATAAAGATGGAGGGAAACACAACAGTTTCAATGAAGACACGTTCTTATCATAATCCTGCTCAAAACATAAGAGTGTCCATGCAGATAAAATGTTTACGTTGTCTGCATTGCAATTTCATGTTAAAAGGAGGTCATACAATTCAAGGAAATAGTAGAAAGATACCATGCATTTTAGTGTGACTGGAAATGCAACCAGTCATCATCCAGGACTGAAATTAGACAAAACACAAAACAAAACAAACCTTTTTAAAACAAAACTTTTAAATTAGTGTGACTAGAAATGCAACCAGTCATAATCCAGGACTGAAATTAGACAAAACACAAAACAAAACAAAACTTTTTTAAACAAAACTTTTAAATTAGTGTGACTGGAAATGCAACCAGTCATAATCCAGGACTGAAATTGGACAAAACACAAAACAAAACAAAACTTTTAAAAACAAAAGTTTTAAATTAGTGTGCCTAGAAATGTGACCAGTCATCAGCCAGGACTGAAAAATCAAATCCAAATCAGAAAAAAAAAAAAAAAAAAAAAAAATTATATATATATATATATAAAAAATTATGACAATACATATTGTTTATTAGCTTGACTAGAAATGTGACCGGTCATCAGCCAAGAATGAAAAAAATAAATAAATAAATAAAATAAATAAATAAAATAAAATAAAATAAAAATAGGACAATACAGTGTATATTAGCTTGACTAGAAATGTGACAAGTCATCAGCCAGGACTAAAAAAAAAAAAAAATCAAATCCAAATCCAAATCAAATCAAATCAAAATAAAATAAATAAAATAAAATAATAAAATAAAATAAAATAAAAATAGGACAATACACTGTATATTAGCTTGACTAGAAATGTGACCGGTCATCAGCCAGGAATGAAAAAATAAAATAAAATAAAATAAAAATAGGACAATACACTGTATATTAGCTTGACTAGACATGTGATAAGTCATCAGCCAGGACTAAAAAAAAAAGTCAAATCCAAATCAAATCAAATAAAAAAAATAAAATAAAAAAAAAATAAAATAAAATCTCTCACAGACGGCTATGATGCAATGTAATCTAATATGCTGAAGTGTATTCTCTAGTAGTCTACAAGGCATCATCCTCAAAACATGTGACCTTGGTCTTACCTCTGGCTGTATGGCCTTAAAAACAGGGGCGTCCATCAGGGTAATTTGGCTCTGAAAAACACAGAAGACAAAAATAAAATCACATTTTCACTCAAACTGAGAGTGAGTAATCACAGCCATGAGCTCATTTTCCAGCACTGAGTTACGACGTACATTATGGGAAAGGACAAAATGAATGAAAACAATTCATCATAAAAATCACCACAATGAAGGTTCAACAGGGTCATTCAAACCTTTAGTTCCTTACAAGTCTAAATAAGACCTTGATGCATGTGAATTATGGGTAATAAACTCTCTCAAATCTCACAATCAGGCCAACTCATAGGAAACTGTCCTATTGTAAATCACCACTAACATTCTGTATATTTTTCTGAGAATTTTTAAGTTATTATTCATCATAGACCATAAGCTCTGTCACACTGTAGGTGAACTCCAGATGCAAAGGCTGTTCTGAAAAGTACACTCCTGGACAAAAAAAAAAAAAAAAAAAAACCGCCAAGCCAAAAATGGCAAAATATTTAGTGGTCTTTTAATTAGTCTTAACTATTTTAATCAGAAATCCCTGGTCAAGGAAATTAGCAAGAATTGCACAAATACTGTAGATAAAGTAACTTTGCATGGAATAGCCTTCCACAACTTGAGACAGACAGCTTTTTACAGGAAGATCGTTGTTCCACTCAATGTTAACAGCTTCAAACATGAGTAATTGAAAAATGTCTCCCAGTTCGTTTGAGTTTAATGTGAGACCAAATATCACTATAGGACTCAAATCTGGACTCTGGCCAGGCCAAAACATGAGCCTGATGGATTTGTTCTCAAGCCACTTCTCGGTTGTCTTTGAAAAAAAAAAAAAAAAAAAAAAAAAACATCTGATCATTCCTGTTTAGATAACTTTTCATTTGTACACTAAAAAAATAATAGGTTAAAAGCAAACCAAGTTGGGTTGAAAATGGACAAACCCAGCAGTTTGGGTTGTTTTAACCCAGCGGTTGGGTTAAATGTTTGCCCAACGTGCTGGGTAGTTTTATTTAACTCAACTATTGTTTAAACATTACTGTATTGCTTGCTTAAAAATGAACCCAAGGTATATTGGAAATTAACATTTATTATGTTTAATAAATGAACATTTATTAATAAGTTTAATGAATAATAATTAAACATTTATTATATTGCTTATTAATAAATGTTCACCTTTTGATTATTATTGTTGCCTCTAGTAATTATGTGTCTGATTTTTCATTTCCAACCTATTTTGGGTTCATTTTAAGCCAGCGATATAGTAATTTTTAAACAATAGTTGGGTTAAATAAAGCTGCCCAGCACGTTGGGCAAACATTTAACCCAACCGCTGGGTTAAAACAACCCAATCGCTGGGTTTGTCCATTTTCAACCAAACTTGGGTTGTTTTTAACCCAGCGGAGTGTAGGAAGCAAGCCATTCTGCAATATGCTCCTGTACTCCAAAGCATTAAAGTGCCCCATTATGCTATTTATGCATCAGATGTCAAAAAACACTTTCATTTTCTCATAATATACATTGCACATCACCACATTTTTCAATGATTCTCAAACGACTCGTCCGATGCTTCAGTCTCTCTAAATCCCTCCTTTACGCGAGCCTGCTCTGCTCTGATTGGCCAGACGGCTCAGTCTGTTGTGATTGGTCTACCGCTTACACCGCGTGCGGTAACAAACGCCCATTACCATAACTGATTCAGCTCCGGAGGCTTCCTTCCACTCCCTGTGCAAATGCACTGATGAAATTAAAAATTGGATGTGCCTAAACTTCCTTCACTTAAAGACAAAACTGAACTCATTGCGTTTGGTAACAAAGATGAAGTTCTCAAAGTGAACACATACCTTCACTCTATAGGGGTCAAGTCAGGAATCTTGGTGTGATTTTTTCAGTAGCCATGTAAAAACAATAACTAAATCAGCATATTATCATCTCAAAAATATTGCAAGAATTAGATGCTTTGTCTCCAGTCAAGACTTAGAGAAACTTGCTCATGCTTTCATCACCAGCAGGGTGGATTATTGTAATGGACTCCTCACTGGCCTTCCCAAAGAGACCATAAGACAGCTGCAGCTCGTACAGAACGCTGCTGCCAGGATTCTGAGCAGAACCAGAAAATATGATCATATCACACCAGTCCTCAGGTCCTTGCACGGGCTTCCAGTTGCATTTAGAATTGATTTTAAAGTACTGTTACTTGTTTATAAATCACTCAATGGCCTAGGACCTCAATACATTGCAGATATGCTCATAGAATATAAACCTAACAGATCACTCAGATCATCAGGATCAAGTCACTTAGAAATACCAAGGGTTCACTCAAAGCAAGGAGAGTCTGCTTTTAGCTGTTACGCCAGCCGCAGCTGGAACCAGCTTCCAGAAGAGATCAGATGTGCTCCAACAGTAGTCACATTCAAATCCAGACTCAAAACATATCTTTTTATCTATGCATTTACTGATTGAGCACTGTGCTATGTCCGAACTGATTGCACTTTATTTTATACGCATTATCTTTTTATTCTTTTAATTCTTTTTCTTGTTTTTATTTAATTTTGAATGCATTTTATATCAATCTTTTATGTATCATCTTTTTATTTCTGACTTATAATGCATTTTAAATCTTGCTGTCTGGTTGAAAGAGCTGGGAGAATTAGGAAGCATTTGTTATCCCTGGATGGAGCTCTGACAGAGTTAGTCCAGGAAGATTTGTCTGTAAGGGTACTGTTTAAACGCACAGCTACCTGACAAATATTTTTACAGTTATCCCTCCGCGTGAGGAAGATCCATTTAGATCCGCTCTGATGGATAGATCCGTTTAGATCCGCTCTGACGGACAACAAAGTTGAGTAGAGTTATCCCTGGATGGAGCTCTGGATAGAGTTAGTCCAGGAAGATTTGTCTGTAAGGGTACTGTTTAAACGCACAGCTACCTGACAAATATAAGTATTTTTTCAGTTATCCCTCAGCGTGAGGAAGATCCATTTACAGTGGGGATCGAAAGTTTGGGAACCCCTTTCAGAATCTGTGAAAATGTGAAACTTTTTAACAAAACAAGAGAGATCATACAAAATGCATGTTATTTTTTGTTTACTACTGTCCTGAGTAAGATATTTTACATAAAAGATGTTTACATATAGTCCACAAGACAAAAAAAATAGCTGAATTTATTAAAATAACCCCGTTCAAAAGTTTGGGAACCCTTGGATCTTAATACTGTGTGTGGTTACCTGGATGATCCATGACTGTTTTTATGTTTTGTGATGGTTGTTCATGAGTCTCTCGTTTGTTCTGAGCAGTTAAACTGAGCTCTGTTCTTCAGAAAAATCCTCCAGATCCTGCAAATTCTTCAGTTTTCCAGCATCATTTGCATATTTGAACCCTTTCCAGCAGTGAATGTATGATTTTGAGATCCATCTTTTCACACTGAGGACAACTGAGGGACTCAAACACAACTGTTAAAAAAGGTTTAAACGTTCACTGATGCTCCAGAAGGAAACACGATGCAATAAGATCTTGGGGGTGAAAACTTTTGAACAGGATGAAGATGTCCACATTTTTCTTATTTTGTTGAAATATAATTCTTTTTCATTTAGTACTGCCCATCGGAAGCAACAGAAGATACTTGCATGTTTCCCAGAAGAAAAATTAAGTACAGTTTACCTTGATCTTCAAATTCAAAAAGTTTTTACCCCCCGGCTCTTGAAGAACAGAGCTCAATTTAACTGCTCAGAACAAACGAGAGACTCATGAACAACCATCACAAAACATAAAAACAGTCATGGATCATCCAGGTAACCACACACAGTATTAAGATCCAAGGGTTCCCAAACTTTTGAACGGGGTTATTTTAATAAATTCAGCTATTTTTTTGTCTTGCGGACTATATGTAAACATCTTTTATGTAAAATATCTTACTCAGGACAGTACTAAACAAATAATAACAAGCATTTTGTATGATCTCTCTTGTTTTGTTAAAAATTTTCACATTTTCACAGATTCTGAAAGGGGTTCCCAAACTTTCGATCCCCACTGTAGATCCGCTCTGATGGATAGATCCGTTTAGATCCACTCTGACGGACAAAAAGTTGAGTTATCCCTCCAGCGTGAGGAAGATCCATTTAGATCCGCTCTGATGGACAGATCCATTTAGATCCGCTCTGATGGACAACAAAGTTGAGTTATCCCTCCAGCGTGAGGAAGATCCATTTAGATCCGCTCTGATGGATAGATCCGTTTAGATCCGCTCTGACGGACAACAAAAAAACTCCCTGAAACTTCCTAACTCTTCCATCCAGATAGTGGTATTCTCTGTTTTTACTGTTATTTTTATTTCTTATGCGTTCCATTTTTATTATTATGTATTTGGTTCTTCTTTATGGAAAGCACTTTGAATTACCATTGTGTATGAAATGTGCTATACAAATAAAATTGCCTTGCCTTGCCTTACACACTGTAAAGATAGTAACGATGGCGTCGATTTTACCATATCAATCTGATTTTACCATATTCAATTCAGCCCGATCCTCCATTGCAAGAATGACTTGAGCAGGATGTTTCTCAGTGATACGCTACTCAGTTTGACATGTATATTATTCATCACAATCAGCATTAACAAGTGTATGTCCATCAAGAAACCAATGTCTGTATACATTTCTAATTTATTGCGGTGCACATGTGGGAACTGTATAATTAACTGTATCATTAATAGTGCTAACGTTAGCCAAGCACTAACATGAATGACTGATGTAACATTAAAGTTTGTAAAACAAATCTTGCTCCATTCTTTATCATTACTCAGAGTAGTAAGAACGACAGACAATCTGCATTAATGGACACAGTTTTAGGTAATAGTGAGCCACAGCTGATTTGCAGAATTATTTCAGTAAGACAGTGATAACATGAGTTAGCCGGTTAGCTGGAGACCTAGCACAATATAAAACAAAACTACGTATTTTGAACACCCAGTAGAAAATATATGTATCAATAATTAATCATACATACAGGCTGTGATTCTGAGGAGCAAGTTGGTCCAAATAAGGTGGCTATTGTCCTATCTTTAACGGCGTTTTGTAAATCCCATTTAGACCTCACGGAGATTTGAGAAGCAATTGTGAAAATGTTATTCTGCTGTTGTATCGCTGTGGTAATAATTTTAACCACTGACTCTTCACATCCTCATCCTTTGGGAGCGTTTACAAAGAGAATTTGCTTTTGCAGAGCAGAAAACAGCATCTTCTCGACATGTATACACCACAAACCAGTGTCAAAGTAGACGTTGTTCGCGGGCAGCCAATGAAGGCGGGCATTAGTGTTACTTTGTGACGTGTGGCCGTCACGGAAGTGGAATTCGGATTCCTAACAACTCGTTTAGGCTGTTCAGAGTCGATTCTTTCTTTTGAGAGACAATAACTTTATTTATCATGCACATTGCATGAAATATAATATTCAATAAAGCATAATAGGGGCACTTTAAAAGACTTTTCACAGTGAAGCAGCTGACCAATACCAGCAGCTAAAAAGACACCTCTTCCTTCATGCTTCACTGTGCTAGAGATGCATTTATTATTATATTTCTCAGCAGATTTTTGAACACACCGCTCTGGAGGACCACCATTCAACTCGTGTTTCATTGAGATTTATCACTCCACACACAACTTCCCATATTCTGCCAAAAACTTCATTCTGACTTTGATGTTTTTCTGAGACGGCAATGACTTTTTAAGTAGTGCATTTGTTTCCATTTTGAAACAAGAACAGAAAATAAGAAGAAATTGTCAGTTAAGAAGAATTTAATTCTTAAAAATGTTTTGTGAATCCGGCCCCAGATTCTTATTGTCTCCACAAGGATTGGAGCTCATGAGGCCCTGTGTTAGTCAGGATGCTGGTTACACAAGCGCTAGACAGCAAGGTTTTGGAACAGAGCTATTGTTTCCAAACGGAAAGGTCCCTACTGACCAGGGAAGCTACTAATGAGACTCATGGCGCTGCATCATTACGGGACAAGACAAATGATGTAGAACGAAACGCCGTCTCAGTTTTCCACCAGAGAAAGCATCAATTTGAACGGTGACAGTTTTACTCACTGCGAACTCCTCTGGCGTCACTTTCAGCACATCAAACACGACGGCATCGTAGCTCTTCGCGTAGTCAGCGCTCGGGCCGTCCACAGACACGGAGCTGTTACTTCCCTGGATATGAAAAAGAAGCAATATGAAGATACCAAAACGTCAACCATGAAATATTACAGATGCTCCTAAATTCAAGAACAATAAGAGAGAAGAGAAGGAGGGACGCAAACAATGACTATTCATAAACAAGTTAAAGACAACTACAAATCAAAACTGACCACAATTACGGTCTTCCTAAATTTTCCTGGTTTTATTGTGCTGGTTGGGGTTTATTTTTTGATGATGACTGAATATTATCCCTTATTTTTTCTGGTGTGGCTCTCATGTATTGACCATCAGCCGTCACAGAACAGATCATGCCTGTCGTTAAAACATCAGCACAGTTCTTTCCATGGAAAAGCAAAGTTGTCGGGTTAGCGTGAGGTTTTCATTGCAGACATGGTATATGTTTCTCACGGGAGGACTGCCAGTGCTGGAAAAACCATGAAAGTTCCTGGAGCTTGATTGAAACATTCTTTGATCTGATGATAACACATCTGAATGAGGACATGAGAAGTCACATGGGAAAATGTCTAATGTTTTTATGTACTGGATGGGTACATGTCCAAAAACATTTTATTATATATTTTATATTAAAGGAGACCTATAATGGCACTTTTACAAGATGTAATAAGTCTCTGGTGTTCCCAGAATGTGTCTGTGAAGTTTCAGCTCAAAATACCCCACAGATCATTTTTGACAGCTTGTCAAATTTGCTCCTATTTGGGTGTGAGCAAAAACACGCCGTTTTTGTGTGTGTCCCTTTAAATGCAAATGAGCTGCTGCTGCCGGCCCCCTTTCCAGAAGAGGGCGGAGCTTTAACAGCTCGAGTTTCGGTTGCTCAACAACAACAAAGCTGGAGAATCTCACGCAGCCAAAATGAGGATTGTCAGTAACGGTGTTCAGCCTTACATTGTTCAAACCGCAGTCGGACACTGATGGAGAGACTCAGGAAGAAGTTACAACTTTTAGAATGAATCTGGACGTTTCTGAATGGTTAGTGGATAAATTTATGTAGTTGCTGTGGAGTTGATTCAACTCATTGACTAGCATGTGCCGTCATGCTTTTGTGTAAATCCAGCGTTGAATTGACCCTCGTTTGTGAAGCAGTCCGACGTAAAATGACGGCATGGCAACAACTCTTCCTCTTCTCTAAAGCAGCTCAACATGGCCTCACCCCCTTTGTTGTGTGTTCTCGGGGGCGGAGTTTATGTAAATGTTAGGGTTAGTGATGTCACTAACCCGGGAAGAAGCTTGTTGTAGTCCCTACCAGCCGTTTGTTGTAGTCCTTAAAAAGCGATTTCTGTAAAAGAAAATATCTCCCTTTGCATTGAACTTTGAGCGTCGAAACTTTGCAGATGTTGTTTATGCTCAAACAGCAACATTACACACTAAGTTAAAAAAGTGAAATCATAATCAACCACCCCTTTAATACTTTCCTGTAAAAAAAGAGCTGACCCTTACAAAAAAGTACCATGGTATTACCAAAAAAATGCACCATGAAAAATTCAGCTTTGCATCACTGAAATAAATTACATTTTATCACATATTCAAATAGAAAACAGTTATTTTGAATTGTAATAATATTTTGCAATATTCCTGTTTTTACTGTATTTTTGATCAAATAAATGCAGCCTTGGTGAGCATTTCAAAAGCATTAAAACATCTTAACAAAACCAAACTTTTGAACAGTGCATGTATGAAAATCACATCATATTGCCATCTGGTAACTTTGGTACCACCACAGTACATCTGTAAGTGGAAGAACTTGTCAGTTTGTATATATATATTGGAGCCTGGCAGGTCGTGGGCTGGTGGTGCCGCTATGGGTAATGAGAGGTGAACAGCGATGGCAGTGGAAATGAGGGGTCACAGATGCCAGAGGCACTACCTCATTCACACTGCCTGCCATTCAGGGTCAAACACTCATTAGAGCAATGCAATGCTCCACTGCAAACCCATAAACTGTCCATCAGAGAACAGCCACCCTGTAGAGGACCTAAGTGAGGACAGCAAGACACAATGACATAACCCCCAAAAAACATAACAGAGGGTGTTTTCCCCATGTGTGTCGATATATATAACGTTTGGGATGAGTATGATTTTTAATGTTTTTGAATGAAGTCTCTTCTGCTCACCAAGGCTGCATTTATTTGATTAAAAATAGAAAAGAAAACAGTAATATTATGAAATATTATTACAATTCAAAATAACTGTTTTCTATTTGAATATTCCTGTGATCAAAGCTGAATTTTCGGCATCATTACTCCAGTCTTCAGTGTCACATGATCCTTCAGAAATCATTCTAATATGCTGATTTGCTGCTCAAGAAACATTTATTATTATTATCAATGTTGAAAACAGTTGTGTACAATTTTGTTTCAGGACTTTTTGATGAATAGAAAGTTCAAAAGAACAGCATTTCTACTGCTATACTGCATAAATAATGTTGAGATTAATGTTTTAAAAATAAAATTTTGTTTATTGAACATTTTTATAAAATCAATATAATGTTTGCATTCGTGCTTATATTTGTGAAAACAGCTCTCTTGCTCTTGTGATATTGCTAAATTATATCGTGTTATAATATAAAAATTAAGATCTCATCTTTTTTGCACTCATATCTTGAATTTTGTGGGCATTTGTATTAATTTTGGTGACATTTTTGAGACAATCCCTCATTGATTTCTGACCCAGCACAACAGTAACAAAAGAAATCCAATTAGAAATAAGTTATTGATTGCATCTGAAGCAGGTAGTTTTACAACCAATTACATTAATGATGTTTACAAATAAATCATACAGTGCACCGGCAATTTAGTGATATCCTCTCGGTCGTGGTCTTGAAATAGACTGCCAAGGTCTGAGACCAAGACAAGACCGAGTACTTTCTTGAGCTTCATACTCGTTGTTTCCTGTTCACTGCCATTATAAAGCTTGGATGTGTCAGGATATTTATTAATATAACTCCGATTGTGTTCATCAGAAAGAAGAAAGTCATATACACCTAGGATGGCTTGAGGGAGAGTAAATCTTGGGGTAATTTTCATTTTAAAGGGAACTAATCCTTTAACAGAAGGAATGAAGGAATGGTTTACCTCAGAGGAGGCGGAGCTAATGCTGGTGCCATCCGATAGGCCATTTCTACGGTACATGCTGGTGAATCAGCCAATGGGGTGCAGACGCCAGGGCAACAGCGGCCCTCAGCCAGACCCCACATATGACAAATCATCCATACCTGAAGACAGAAAGAGAGGAGAAATATAAACCAGTTATTGTCATGGACATGCTCATATTTATTTTGTGGAAAATAATGCTCATTCTGTATTGCTTTTTAAGATCATAAATATGTTCAAACCAGTGTTTGAAATACCATCAAATAGTATCAACCGGACAATGATTTTAATTATATTGACATGTATCTTAGATTTATTGCAAAATATTAAGATATATGCACTGAAGTGGGTTCAATCCCTTGACTGGTGGTGTGTGTGTGTGTGTGTGTGTGTGTGTGTGTGTGTGTGTGTGTGTGTGAAAAGAAAAACTCTGATCCTAAACGTCTAAGGAACTCCAAAGGGACTCAGTTTACTCTCTTTCCCAGATGGCCAGAGGAAGTCCCAGCATACCTGACTGACCGATGAACCGCCAGGGCCGGGAAAGAGCGCAACAAATAGGAAAGAATGTGACTTTTACAATGGAAATCCTCTCGGATCACTCACACAGTGATCAAAACACTTAATGGGTTTTGGGAAAGTTCTCCACACTCAGCTGGAGATCTGAAACAGCCAATATATAAGCAATATGAACCCTCTTTGGTCTGAGAATCTGGAAATTTAATTTACAATGACAGATATGTTGCTGTAAAGAAAGTGTTTTAATCTCAGCTCCAAGCTATCAAGCAGATCTCATATTGCCATTTTAACTACAGAGGTGATGGTTTGTACAATGGAAAACAGGATATCTGTGCTCTTTCGAAATGAACAAATTTGATTCTCTATATAGACATTCACAGCTCATGCTCCTATATGTTCAACCAGAGAATTTATACCAACTAAACTGCAAAAACAGCTGAAAGAAATCATCATGCTTATGTGACCACCCACATTTACAGTACACATCAACATCTTCAGTTTTATGTCACGTTTTATGGCCAAGCACTGCTAAATCTATTTCATTGTGTTTATTATGCTATTAAATTTGGTCTGTTACTGAAGCCAAAGCCCTCAAAGGAGCTGTGATGACCTCTAGTGGCCTTAAATTGAGTTTTTGTACAATCATAAGTAACTCCTCAATGTGAAATACACACTATTTTTTTTGGCTTATTATCAATACACTGATCTGAAAGTTTTTAAAGCACTCACAAAAAAACTTTATGGAGAGACCAGAAAGCACTGAAAATATAAATGAATACACTACTGATCAAAAGTTTGGGGTTGGTAAGATTTTTTTTTAATGTTTTTGAAACATTAAATGCTTGTGCTTTGTTTGATTAAAAATACAGTAAAATTGTGAAATATTATTACTATTTAAAATGTTTTGTTTTCTATTGTAATGTATTGTAAACTGTAATTTATTCCTGTGATCAAAGCTGAATTTTCAGCATCATTACTCCAGTCTTCAGAGTCACATGATCCTTTAGAAATCATTCTAATATGCTGATTTGGTGCTCAAGAAACATTTCTGATTATTATCAATGTTAAAAACAGCTGTGCTGCTTCATATTTTTATAGTCAACAGGATTTCATAATTATTTGATAAATAGTTCAAAAGAACAGCATTTACTTGAACTAGAAATCTTTTGTAAACATTTTAAATATCTTTACTGCCACATTTGATCAATTTATTGCATCCTTGCTGAATAAAAGTATTAGTTAAAAAAAATATAGTACTGTATTTAACACATGCTCAAATCTGTTCACCATGCAGCATTATAAAAGATAATGGTAAATAGTGCTATTTAGAATATACTAAATAACGACTACTAACAAAACACATAAATACACAACAAATGTAACTGAACTGTAACTATTTTGTCAGTCACATTTGATGACCACTTACAAAATTGTTGTAACACTCATCCACACCACTAGGTGGCGGGTCACAACTACAAATTACTCAAACACGGCCTTTTCGAGTTTCTTTATGAGAAGAGATGTTTCAAACCATCCATTTAATGTTTATATCACTTAAATCACATGAATATAAATTCATTCCCATATAAATACCACATATTGCGTGCATATTAACCTAAGCTGAAAATGGTTATGTATTGTATTTAAATAATATATAGGGCTACATGACAAATTTGTTTTGTTGTGAAACACTAGGGTTAGGGTCCACTAATGTCTGAGACCACTAATGTCAGTGCTTTTATTTTTCATTTGTTCTCATTTCTTATTATAACTACATTCATCACCAATTATAGGATCAGCATAAGTCTTTGAGTGAAAACTAAACTTTCAGTATATTTGCAGGTTTAAATAATAATCCCAGTTTTTTAATGTGTGAATCACCCTGATTGTGCACTAGAAAAAAACTGAAATAATCCGTTAAACATGAAAGAATTATGCAATAATGTAACACATTTATGCTTGTATATGACCCATAAAGGGTTCTTTTTAAAATTGACTTAACCCCAATGAACTTTTTTTGTGTTTGTCCAAAGTCCTCTCAATTCAGCTGAATTTGAGACGGCTGCTATTTGTAACTCATTCTCCATCACTCCAGAGCCGTCTGATTATAATCTGAAAGCGTTTCCTATAATATCTGCCAATGTAATCCCCCATGAGTCAGTGATAATACTATCTCACACTACATCGGTGTTATGCTGGATCATCAGCGCAGCAGTTGAGCTCTTTCACAGAGAAACAGCAGCAGTCTGTCTGACATCACCCGTATGAGACGCCATCTGGACTGAGAGCGGGTGTGAAAGCTATTAAGTGTTTCCAAGGAGACGCACATTAGTTTACCTCCCGCTTTCACTTAGTCCACTCCAATAGAGTGGGAGCCTAGGTTTTTTTGTTTTTCACAATACACACTTGAAGAATGAACTTCACATGAGGGGTTTATATTGTGCATGAATGCCTGCCTGATCCTTGAGACAACATCTTCAGCTAATACATCTAGTGCACTATAATATAGTAGAGTATAGACAGTACAGTATATTATATTATAGTACTGTATACAGTAGTAAGTATAGTATACAGTAGTATACAGTAATATACAGTAGTATAGTATAGTATAGTATACAGTAGTAGGGATTCAGCGATCATGATTTCATGGCCGATTCGATTGCTGACTTTTTACAAGCAAATGGGTCGATTCTGAAATTTATTTGTTGTTTTTTTTTATTTGCATTTTAATCACGGTATAACATTTCCTTGGTCGCTGCTGTACACAAAACAGCGCTGCACTTATAAACACTACTTTAACAGGCATTATACAGAGGTAAGAGAAAAAGAACAAAACAAGGATATTTGTTTGAAACAAAAACCGTCTGGTTCTGATTTATGGGCAGTCAACCGGTACATCTCTATACACTAGTATAGTATAGTATAGTATAGTAAATTATACAGTAGTATAGTATGCAGTATAGTATCCAATAGTATTTTATACAGTAGTATAGTATATAGTACTATAGTATAGTATACAGTTGTATAGTATAGTATAGTATAGTATCCAATAGCATAGTATCCAATAGTATTTTATACAGTAGTATAGTATATAGTACTATAGTATAGTATACAGTTGTATAGTATAGTATAGTATAATATAATATAGTATATAGTATATTATATATAGTATAGTATAATATAGTAAGTATACAGTAGTATAGTATATAGTACTATAGTATAGTATACAGTAGTATAGTATATAGTACTATAGTATAGTATAGTATCGTATCCAGTAGTATAGTATCCAATAGTATATAGTACTATAGTATAGTATACAGTTGTATAGTATAGTATAGTATAGTATACAGTCGTATAGTATAGTATAGTATAGTATACAGTCGTATAGTATAGTATAGTATAGTATACAGTCATATAGTATAGTATAGTATAGTGTAGTATAGTATCCAATAGTATATAGTACTATAGTATAGTATACAGTTGTATAGTATAGTATAGTATACAGTCATATAGTATAGTATAGTATAGTGTAGTATAGTATCCAATAGTATATAGTACTATAGTATAGTATACAGTTGTATAGTATAGTATAGTATTGATTTCACATGTAGTTCGAAATAGTACAGAATATTTAAAATCAAATGTGAAAATAAAATACTGCATAGTCTTCACTGTATAAATTAAATATAAATGTATTCTTATTAAAGCTAAAAAAAGTTATTCAGTCAAGAGCAGTAAGTTATTTTCTCTTTAGTTTGATTCACATTAATGATACAGAGCAGCGGGTATATTAGGCTGCTGTCACTTTAAGACCAAACGCACTGATTCATTTTTACTTTCATTTGAGACATAACCGGCTGTGTTTACATGAATACTCCCCACGATGGGTATTTTGAAATAATTGTGCATGTATTTGAACATTCAAACGCAATAGGACGTGAAAGGGAACTGAATTCGTAATCACATGCCGAGAGGCTTTCTGTTCACTTCAGTCTCAGAGGTTGATTTTTGTTAAAACAAATGGACTTCTATTCTACAAATAGACATTTACTTCTATATTTTTCTCTCTTTATAAAAAAGTCACAAAAAAGCAACTACATATTTTCCAGTTTATGGGACCTTTTGAGTTACAAATACTAAGAAATATATAATTCTTGAAACTACATAAGAAACTACACAAGAATTACTCCAAACGTTGTCCCAATTCATCAAACCCAGATGTCTGAACAAAGAATTGAAGAATATTGCTGAAATGTTAAGGGTTTGTGAGTACCCAGCATCTACTGCAGCATGAATAAATTATGCAGTTATGGTTACTGGATTATTGTTTCAGGTAAGTGACAGGTAAGTGATTCGGGATCCTGATCAGGTGTTACATAGTGGTGAGCAGCAACAAAGAGATATTTTTCAATATAAAACACTCTGAGACACGCACCCCCATTCAATGAATATTAGTCATCCTCTTTGTCTTCCATCACACCCCTTTTTGTCCCCCTCAATCTCTTTAATTATCCCTCATCTCTCACATGTCCATTAAAGCAGCTGTGAGATGCTGTAATTAAACAGCTCGGCCTGCAGCGCTATTAAACTCTTTTCAGGATCTGTCCTCACAGCCACTGAAATAGAGCCACTGAGAGAAGAAACTACAACCAGAGAAGAACTACGAGGATAGTTTGCACCAGGGATTTTGTCCGATACTGAAGGTGCTGTAAGGGATTTAGAGTAGCATGCATAAAAAAAATCCCCATGAACTGTGAAAACCATAGATAGATATGATGGCTGAAGGCAATGAAATGTTTCTTAAAGGGGACCTATTATGCAAAATTCACTGTGTTGGCAGTGTGTGTACACAACCACCCTATAATGATAAAAATCCAACCACTCCTTTTTTTTTTTTTGCAGTGTCTCAGAACAAGCCATTTCCAGATCCCTGGCAATGTGACGTCACATTAGCCACAGGCCCCGCCCACGAATGTTGACAGACACTGCCGTTTTACCATAGAACCGCCCTGAGCGCGTTCACAGCCAATTGTACAGTCCGCCATTGCTGCACTGACGAGAACGTCTCCCAAGCGTTTTAGGTGTTCTGTAGTTGGATGGATTAATCCACATAGCTCTCTCCATTTACTCCCTAAATCTGAGCCGCTGAAGACGAGGTGGATTCATTTTGTTTTCGAAGATAATGCTCCCTCAACTCTACCGAAATTCGTTTATGTCTGCGTGAATCATTTCACACCGGACTGCTTTGTGAACGAATGTCAATACAAAGGGACAATACAAAACAGAGGTTGTGCTAAAAATTTGTTACTCAAGGATAGATCAGTAAACTGTTCGTGATCCAGCTTACAGTCTCCAGAGTGATACTGGATACGGCAGTAATGAAGGTGAGAGCACTTTATTACAGTTCATCGGAGTTGATTTACGGAAATAAAGTTTACCAGTTTATTAAGCACCACCCGAAAAGGCATAAGGTCTTTATATATTTGTTTACTGCTAGTTGTAACGAGTGTTTCTGTGTACTTCGCTGTGTTGATGAAAATGCAAGGGAGAGAGAGAGAGTTTATGGATAATATTTTAATGCACACTTGCACTGTGTTTTATTAAGCTCTTACAGTGATTTTCTAGAGTGAAAACGGATGCTTCATCTTTTGTGTGAAGTACAATAAACGTCATAAAACTCATCGGTAAAGTCGAACGGAGTCCGGTACAACAGGCTTGTAGTAATATAGTGGATAAAAACAAGACAATACAAGTTATAACCGTAATTGAACTAAACTATACCTGTTCTCCATGCAGCATATATTCGCAGTTTCTGACATTATAGTGCGTCCTGACTGAATCAGCTCTTGAAGCTCCGCCCTCTTAGGCCGAGCGCAGCAGCTCATTTGCATTTAAAGGGCACATGCTGAAACGGCATGTTTTTGCTCAACTCCAAAAAGTGGCAATTTTAACATGCTATAAAAAATTATCTGTGGGGTATTTTGAGCTAAAACTTCACATAAACACTCTGGGGACATCAGAGACTTGTTTTACATCTTGTAAAATGGGGCATAATAGATCCCCTTTAAAAGGGCTATATGTAGAATTCAGAAAGCCTTGTTATTAGCGACACTGGTGGCCGTTAAGTGAACTGCAGCAAGCAACTTATTTGCTCACGCTCGCACTCATGCACACGTAACAAGAGACTGAAAGTGATTTAAGGCACCGCTATACTCACGGTGAAGTTCTTTTTTGTCCTTTGCTTAGAAGTAAAAAGAAGTTTAGATGGATATATAAATGTGTGCTGTGCGCTTTCCTCCCAATAACAAAATAAACAACAATGACAGCGCTGAGAAAACAGCAGTTAAGAAAGCATCTGATCATAGCAATGTGGATATGTTTACACCAGCTCTGTGATTCACCGGCATCACATCAACAGATAAGGTAATTAAAACTACACTGTTATGATAGTTTGATTATAAAGTATATTTAAAGGTGCAGTGTGTAAATTTTAGTGGCATCTAGCAGTGAGGATGCGAATTGCTCAGTCTGATACAGGACAAAGATGTCGTCGCCAGTCAAGCAATGAGGTTTCAACGGTCTCTGCTTCTAATAAACCAGACGACGACGACTACTACTACTACTACTTCATTCATATTCAACGTAGTGACGATAAAAGCTACCTCTAAAAACACCAACGTAGAAGAAGAACAACAACATACTGACTAAACGCACTCTGTAGAGCAGTTTGTCCATTTAGGGCTACTGTAGATACATGTCAGCGCAAAATGGTGACTTAACATTTAAGGGGACCCGCGGTGTATGTAGATAGAAATGGCTCCATCTAAGGCTACATCCACACGAAGCCAGAGCTTTCCCTATCCGATCTTTTTTTTCCCCCTCGTCTCAAGAAATATCTGCGTACACACGAAACCAGATCAGTATGTGGCGCTGTAATTCTGCCACAGAGATACACTAAAAACAAAGAATAAGACTTGGAGCATGCGCATAAACTTGCGCGCTGTATACAAACTTTAGTAAAGCTTAGAAATAAAGCTTTATTTTAATAAAGCTAATAGGCTCAGTAGCTTCTGCAGCACGAACACAAGCATGTAGTCTGCTATTGTTGCTGTTACGTAACGTAGCGGTGTCTGACTAGGGTCAACACGTGGGATGATGACGACATCATTGTTTCACAAAATATACGGATTGGCTGTATACACGAAAACGCAAGGGTGTCGTTTTCAGATTTATCCACTCTGGGACCCGGTTTCAAAAAAATAGCAGTTTCAGGCTCCGAAAACGCCAGATCTGTCTGAACGAAACGCCTATACGATACAAAATTTTTGTGTATGCACCTAAACGCGTCTCCATCTGGACGGGCCCTAAGGTAACAAAAACATAATGGTTCATTATGTAAGGTCTTTATATACCACTGAAAACATAGTTATGTATATTTTATTGCATTTCTGTCAATAGATCCTCCTAAAATTTACACACTGCACCTTTAAGAGTCTATCTGACAATACAAGACTATAGTTTGAATTAATCTCTTTTCTTTGCATGACACATTGACATTACAGTACAGAATGGCTCTTTCTGCATTATCCTGAAATTTGTATTACATTTGTTTCATGTGTCATTGATCGGAAGAGAGGCTCTCAGGAGCACATGTAAACGCACGTCCTTTTGATTTTCCCGGTAAAAACGTTCCGAGTCCTTCACATAGAAATCAGTAAACAGGCTTTTATAAACAACCTAGGAAGTCAGGGAAGGTCTCGTTTTTTTAAGTTTCGTTACAAGCTGTTCACACACTGGCAATAAAACAAGCGATTAATACATGAAAATTCTTACATATAGCCCCTTTAATGTGACTGACTGATATTAAGACTCAATCAATTGCACACTAAGGATGCAAGTATAGATAACATTCCTTTGACTTCCTTCAACTGCAGGAATTCAACTGCACATCCAAATAAAAAACAAAAACAAAAACAAAAACAAAACAAACAAACAAACAAACAAACAAACTAGTACTAGTACGACCGACACAGGCTCAAGTAACTTGAACAATACAGTAACTCTACAAAAACCCGTTTGTCAGGTAGAAAGACAGCACATTTCAGTTTTCTTTATTATTTAGAGCTTGTGAGTGTAGAACATTAATTACAGGTCACATTTCAAACAGGAAAACACAAATATTTATCAGTGTTCTGTAAGACATCTGTTTTTAGTCAAATTCAAAGCATCAAATGTGACATTTACAGATGAAATAATCCCAGAATGCATTGTGACAAGCTCAGTGAAAAGTTTCATCCAAGATGGTGCACAGAGTTGAAGAAAATGACCAATATATAATTTAACCAGTTCAAGTATCAATAAAAATATATTACAAAAAAAAAGACTATTTCTATCTGAATAGCAAAAGACCATAATTTCCAAAATTGTTTCACACGATTGTAGTTTATAACAAATCACCAGTGTTATTGTTTACTAAAAAAGAAAGCTGAAAAAAAAAAAACTACTGAAATCACTAAAACTGAAATAATAAAATAAAACTATACAGAAATAATAAAATAAGTAAAAAAATGACAAAAGCACATAAAATTACTAATACTTAAAACAAAAACAAAAACTATAAAAATAAAAGCTAATTGCTTTTGTAGCTAATTGGCAGTGCAATTTTAGTGTTATTTATAGTCTGTTAATATTTATATATATTTTTTTTTTCAGGGGTGCATTTGCCTTACAACGACACAACTTAATGCTTAACTAGGATAGTATGATGTGTCGTTGAAGAGAACAACTAGCTAGCTAGTCATGACTGTTTCCTGAAACCGTATTGTCGCAAATTTGCATTTTCAGCTATGTTGGTTAATGATGTCATGCAGATGATGGATAATAACTTCTTTTAATTAATCCGTTTGACATCAAATTTTTTGCAATAAATCATGGACATGGCGTCTGAGAACTAATTTTGCTCTATTTCCAGATTCAATCATAGGCTCTTTCTACTAGAGCACGTACGCACATGTGCACTCTTCAAAAACGTCGCTTTAAATCTCTTGACAAACTTAAAGACGTAAAGTAAATTTATATATCTGAAATGAAAGAAATAGATTGTACTGAATGTCAGCTTGCTTATTTTGCTCAAGATAAGAATTTATTTAGTCCACATGTCATGCAAACAAGAAACTAACCACAGGTCGAGAGCTGTCGTTACAACCACACAACTTTGCAATGCAGTTTGCGAATGTCTGTTGGAACCATGGTTTCGGGAAACACCGACTTGTTGAACTATGCTGATACTGACGGAACTTGTAAACATAGTTGACTAGCGATGCTTTTGGAAAACGCACCCCAGGTCAGTCCACCTAATATGCGTTGAACTTAACTGGTGAAGTTGACGAGTTCATTCTCACTGCAGATGATAGTGCAGGAGTTTCCTGCCCTCTGCAGTTCTCTTCAGAATGAAACTGACATTCATGACGCAGGATGTAGATGTAGAGCAGTGATATTAAAGCAGCACAATCTTCACTGCAGGCAGGCACCCAAATTTGTCTTTACACAGCAATGTGTGATAAAATAACATTAACGTATGACCACCCATATTTACATATCACATTCAGTAATGTGGCCTGTTCAATCACAGTGAAGTAATGATCAATTAAAATAGATACTATATAACGCTTCTCTTTTTTTACAGTATGTTACCGTAATACTACCATGGAAATGAACTCATTTCATTTGGGTAACCGATTGCTTCAAACAGTTTAAAACTAGTATTTATATGGTATTTGCTAGTATTTAACTAGTATTTATATATTAGTACTGTGAACTTATTTCATTTGGGTCAACTGAAAAGGAATATTTCGTAATATAACACACTTAATGTGTAATAGTGTACTTGCCAAACACTTAACAGTATATTCCAGGTTAATAATTGCATTACTTTCCCAGTAATTTCACAGTAGGACTTCTCTTGTATCTAACTGCACTCTTGGAAATTTCCTGTAAAATCTACAATAACATATTGTATTTCTACAGTGCATATGTACTATGAAGGTACCCAGCATGCAATGCAGCATGAAAAGATTATGCTGTAGAGTTTTTTTATCTGTGCTGCTGAACTTATTTTTGGTTCACTTTTAACACTTTGTGTTGTTTGTTCATTTTGTAATGTTCAGAGTTTATCTTTTTTATTATTATCATTATTTGTTGAGTGTCACCATTGTTGTGTTTTGTATGGCAAGTATTGATGTCTGTGCATCATTAGGTGACAGAAGAAAAAAAAAAATCTTGTGTTGCAAGATAATGTAACCTTTTTCAAAGATAAATCTCAGTAGCTGCTTCACTATTGTGAAATATTTATCTATAAACAATGAATTTGAAATAAGATATTGGTAAATCATGCTGAAATAATGCTAATAATAGTATAGTTTGACTAAATTAAAAACAGCCAATTAGCTTATTTCATATTCAAGCTTGTCATCATTGTAACACGTTTTCATTTGTCACACTTCTGACTTAGCTAGATCAGAAATTTGAACATGAATATACAAGGTCCAAGATCCCAAGCAAATTGAATACTGATCACCATTATGGTGACTTCAAAACAATTCTAGTGGTAAACAATATAATTTCTTACAGTGGCATGGTTAAAGACAACTTTATAATGTGAATTCACACTAAAACAAGAGCGGTAACATCATTGCTGTTGATTAACAGTAATTCGTAAGAAAATGACCCAGCATGCATTATTTTAACTGTAAATTTCTGACTACAATAATTTATTGTAAAATAATACTGTTTAATCCTGTAAATAACTGGCAATTTGTTAGTGTACAAACCACCCTATTGAGCACTGAAGGATTAGGACAGCCATCACTATTTAACAGACATTAGCAAAATGCATCTACCCTCAATGGTGATATTTACAGCAGCTCTTGCTGAACTGATGTTTGAAATTTTTTTATCCCAGTGATCATACTTGGCAACAGACCTCTCGTTTCTCATCCCTCCCACAATCTTCGGCTTTAAGGGACCATCGTCATGGCAACAGAAAAGCACTTGGAATGTGGGCCGGCTGGCTGCTGTTGCGAGTTTCTGAATGGGTTTTGACGGTTGCCTGTGGAAACTGAACCCTGAACACAGTAGGGTGGACTGAAAGCAGGGATACTTCAGCCTGGATGTCATACTTGGAGAAAGTTTTATAGTAGTCTCCCTGAAATTATATGTCAGGGAAAATGTGCAGTCAGGTGGTCATTATCGAAAACCTGACAGGGTGATCAGGGCTCTGACATGGAGCAGAGCTGTTTTGTATCACGCTCAAGTGGTTTATTTTGCAATAATCACTGCCTGACTGAACATTATCCCACTTATTACACAGCTACTAGAGCTGCACGATTAATCATTAAAAGATCACGATCTTGAATCAAACACCCACGCGATCTTCTTCCTAAATGACAATGACTCGGCTCTGTCAATTAATCCTTTGACAAGTACGATCAAAGCAAACATTCAGATCTGTGTTGGCGCTGCCGCTGATCCAGAGAGAGGAGTTGTCATGTATAGGTATGAAGCAGCTTCTCTTTTCAACCACACAGTATCATTATTCATTTCTATGTAACAATAATTCAAATTATCACAGAAGTACTGGAATAAAAGTTTATAGTTTAGGTATAAACACTGATGTCTATTGTAGTGATCAAAATAGAGTAAATCACCTTTTGAAAGTAACTTAACGCTTCAAATAAAGATTGTATCAACATCGCTACACCAGTAGGAGGCGACAAGTTATATGTCACTAGCTATGTTTCCATCCACCTATTTTTATACGCATTTTGGGATATCGCATAAAAAAAAAAAAAATGCTGGATGGAAACGCCAAGATGCGCATAAATTCTGAAAATTCTGAAAAAAAAAACATATGCACTCAAATGAGTCAGTTAAATTTTTTTATGCAATACGAAAACGTGCATAAACTGCGATGGAAACACTTTTACTGAATAAATTTCTTGATGCGCATCAAAAAAGACACGTGACTTTGCAGTGGGATGGCATAACTGGACCAACCAGTGGACCGATCTCGTTGCAGAGCATCTGAAATGCTGTTTAGGTCATTCTGTAATGCCTGAGCAAAGAGTCGTAAAGTGGTTTGGTATAATTCCCTCCCAGAAGCGCCTCACACGATTGCGTTCACAAACACCAGGCATCTGAATGCAAGATAACATGACAGCGTTTATTGCGGTTCGTCTGTGCGCTCTGAGGTGCAAATAATTTATTATATAAGAAAATTATTATATACTGTGGCTTCTACTGCAGCAACTTCCATTTTTCTTAGTGTTTTTTAGCACCAGTTTATCAGGAAGTGGTGATTTTGTTCTCTTCGGCTCACTAGATGGACAGTGCTTTATTCGCAAATATTTTATTTGATATTTTAAATTTGCAAAATTTAAATACGCAACTTTGGATGGAAACATAGCTATTGAATCATTCATTCAATCAAGAGATTTGTTCAAAAACACTGATTCATCTAGTAATGAAATAAATGAAGTCTTTATGAGTGAGTCATTGAATCATTCAAACCGATTTTTTAAAAAAAAATTAATTCATTTTTTTTTTTTTAAATAGACTGCAGAAATTAACATTTTGCCAGAACCTCTAGAAAACTGTGTTATTTTGTTTAGTTGTCTATTCAGAATCGTGATCTCCATTAAAAAAAAAATAAATAAAAATTGTGGTTCTCAATTTATCCAAAATCATGCAGCTCTAATAGTCAGCTACTTAAGAAATAATAAAAAGTATATACAAAACTAGCAACGTGGTGTAGGACATTTAGATGTCATTATACAACATATTTAAGCACAGAATAATATTCCCAAACACTTTAATAAACTATTAAAAATATTTTTGTTAATTTAAATATTATATATATACATACATATATTGCCTTGAGTTGGGAAACTAACCAAAATAAGTTTAAGTACTTGAATTACTAAAACTAAAAAATATAATAATAATAATAAAATAAACAAAAAAACTGAAATTAAAAAATTAAAGCTAAAAATATTAAAAATATTAAAAATAATAAAAATTAAACTGAAAAACAAAATAACATGAAAATAGAAAATATATAACACAATTCAAAATACTAATAAATACTATAATTGCATATAAATAATACTAAAATAACATTGTCTGCTCAGCATGTTTTTCTCTGTCCAAATATCCAATATGCATCATTCAGCAGGGATAAGCATTGTGGTCTTTCTGACTGCTGGCAAAGCAACAGGTACCAGCCAAGTTTTATCATAACTGATCACAAAATTAAGGACCAGGTGTAAAGCTGTAAAGATCTGTAGAAAAAAATACCCCTCAGCTTATCAAATGTGTGGAGTAATGAGGGAGTCAGATTCCAGCGGCAGACTTGCCCTCAGATGCACCGCAGAGCTTATCTGAGATTCAATCCATGACATCACTGCAGCCCGCGAGCACACTCAGCGTTTCTAATGGATCGAGTATCATATAACACGCCACATCAACCATCAAGGGAGTTAGTGGGTAAAAGAGGAGAACAGTGACATGAAAAAAAGAGAAAGAGAGAGAGAGATGATTGTGACACTCAACTGGCAGGACTGTTTAACTTTATTCACACAAAGTGATGAAAAACCTGGAGTAATATGAAAATACAAAGCAGGACATGTTCCAAACAAGCCAATGTGAACTTAAGAGATGTTCTTGCAGGCAATGAAATGTTTGGTTGTTTAGTTGCACAATAATATAAAATTCAATTGATGTATCTTATATTGTCTAGTTTACAAAAGCTGTGAAACCGATTCAGACTTTATAGAGTCTGAACTATACACATATATATTTACAAGTACACAACTGTTCAAAAGTTTGGGGTCACTAACTTTCTTTTTTTTTAAGAAATTAATACTTTTATTCAGGAATAATGCATTAAAAGTAAGACATTTATAATGTGACAAAAGACTTCCATTTAAAATGAATGCTGTTCTTTTGAACTTTTTATTCAATAAAGAATCCTGAAGAAAGAAAATAAAAATCATTTTTCACAAAAACATGAAGCAGCGCAACTGTTTCCAACACTAATAATAAGCAGCAAATCAGCATATCAGAAAGATTTCTGAAGGATCATGTGACACTGAAGAGGGTAAAAAAAATATCGATTTCTCGATTTTAATCGATTCTCATTTTTACGAACCGATATCGATTCTTAAATCCCAAGAATCGATTAGTCTAGTCTGCTTTCAGTTGATGAATGAGCAGAATATGTAGCGCCTCCCATCCAATAAATCGCAATAATCTTTGTGCTTTGTTACTTTTGATATGACGCAAAGTCTCAGATTTCAAATGGCATCCATCTTATTATGAGATTCAAAAAATAAATACCGTTTTGGCGCTGTTTAATGTGACATGACAGATCGCTTTAGCGCCTCAGTTAAAGAGAAGCGGCAGCACGGAGCGCATGTGAACATCCTCTCCTCCGCTTTAATACCAGTTACAGCGCGAAATAAACATGAATAAACATCTGAAGGTATGTTAAAAGATACAGTACAACTTACCGAAATCCGTATCATGTCTCGTGTAATAGCTCAATCAGTGTTTCAACCTCGGAAAGACGTCAATAAAACAGCTTGTAAACAATGTCACGTAACGTCACATTTACCTCAGAAAAACATATTCAGTGACCATAAACTCATTAGTCAGCTAGAAAAATTAACTCTAGAGAGCAGCATTCTGATAAATATAGCTATGCACCATTACATATTATAATTTTTAATGTTCTTCAATATTTAATGCATATTTGAATAAATCAGTTATGACAGCCGCGATTTAAATGTTTATATTAAAAAAAAAAAAAAAAACGAATTGGAGTAGAAATATGATTATGTAATTCTAAACTTTATTTATAATAAAAACATATCATTGAGTGTAATTTAAGTGTTTGTATATAAATAAGTTAATTTAACCTTCAATATTATAGTAGTACCATCTGACTTGACGTGTAGTTTACAGCATTAGTTGAGATTTTTTTCCTCTAAAAAATTTGCCATGTACTATAACTGAAATACTACATCCACAAATAATCGATATCGAATCGAATCGAAATCGTAATCGAATCGAAAGCATGTGAATAGTAATCGAATCGAATCATGAATTTTGTGTCAATACCCAGCCCTAGGAGTAATGATGCTGAAAATTCAGCTTTGATCACAGGAATAAATTACATTTTACAATATATTACAATAGAAAACAGTTATTTTAAATTGTGATAATATTTCACAATATTACAGTTTTTAACAGTATTTTTTGATCAAATAAATGCAGCCTTGGTGAGACTAAGAGATATTTTTCAAAAACCACAACTTTTGAACGGTATTGTATACACACACACACACACACACAGACACATACATACATACATTTTCAAGTGTATAATTCAATTTATTTGATTTAATATTTAAAAAAAATAACTGTACACTGTTGCCATCATTTAAAATTACTCCTAGCGTAATAAAAACAGTGTCATATTCATGACAGGCAGCAACAGGGCTGCTGTTATAACCAGAATAGCAGAATTGACCAGGTGGTCGCGTCTCAAATGTCTTCACCCTAACACATGCTCACCCCTTTACAAACACAGCCATGGAAAGAGATAATTGAGTCAGAAATTCTAATATTTCACACACTTCGATCTGCGCTTTGATAACAGATGCTGTGGATTTTTTTAAGCTGTGTGGCACAGGGGGCGAGAACTTAATCTAAACCGGCTCCCCTTTGAGCTGACGTCTGCAACACCTAAAAATAGGCAGCCGTCTAAACAGGAGCGCAGCGGTCTAAAGAGCAAAAAATAAAACAGACAAATATCAAATGAACAGAGAGACGGCATGGTCAAACAACAAATAGCAGGACCTGTTAAACCTATCCACCGATATCTGTTATTAAATGGCCAAAACAAGTACTGATATGTAGACATATTATATAATATTTATATATATATATATATATATATATATATATATATATATATATATATATATATATATACACATACACACACTCTAAAAAATGCTGGGAGTCTCTAAAAAATGCTTAAAAACAACCCAAAATGGACAAACCCAGCAATTGGGTTGTTTTAACACAGAGGTTGGGTTAAACGTTTGCCAAACCTGCTAAGTAGTTTTATTTAAATCAACTATTGTTTAAAAATGCTTGCTTAAAATTAACCCAAGGTATTTTGGAAATTAACATTTATTCATAAGTTTAAAGCTGCAGTCCGTAAGTTTTGCCTCTTTGTCGCCATCTCTGTTTGAAACCTGCAATTGCAGTTATTTGCGGAATTATCATCTTTACGTGGTTTGTGGATCGGCACGTCTCTTCAGCGTGGATGAATCTAATGTTTGCTGTCAGTCACTGTACCGGTGGATACTGTACTTAGGAATCACCGATTGTAGTCTTGGAAGTACGACCAAAATAATTTTCACTGGAAAATGTCATCTGAAGGAGTAACACGTCTGCCACTTTTGTTCTGACCAACTGAGAAAAAAAGCATTACAATAAATCGTGCTGATTCTTTCATCAACACAATATCAGCAAAGATTCAACGGGAGCCTCCACAAATTGCATCAGGACAGTTTTAATTCAAATGGGCGAGACATGCAAGTATCAAACTTAGTCTCATTATTTGATACATTAAGTATCCTTACCCCTTTTAAAGAAGGGCATGTTAGAACTAAACTGATGGTTTGCTCAAGGCTGTTGAACTGCTGAATTTCAAACAATGCTGTAACTTCTTGCTTTCCTGTACTCTGCTTCAGCTCTCTCTTTCCCTTGGTAAACTATGCATGTATGTGTGTGAATGTTAGAGTAGTTAAGTGTTTAGTCTAGTTAATAAAGTCTTGTTCATGTCACACGTAAAGTTGTCCGTGTTTAATGCTCATATACTGGAGTCCCTAATTATGCCGATCCTGACTACATGCTCTGAGTAGTACTGTTCAATAATTGTTATTTCCCATAACCTGAAAATGAACATTTCTTAGAATTGAAGTGTTCATTGGCCAAACAGGTTATTTTATTACATTAAGTTAATTTTATTAACTGATCCAAATATTTATAATTAATTATAACTAGTTATGATTAATTATCATATTTATTTTGAGCTAATTTGCTACAACGCAAAGATGAACGGCGCTATGCTCGAATTTCCCGCGGAAACCTACCAGTACCACCCGAATTATAAAACATTATTACAAGCTTACCGTTGTTAATCGGGCTAAGGTAAGGAGATAGTTTTGAACACTGGCTGATTATGTACTTGCTCAAAAATTGATTTTGGATCATTTTTAACCAAAAAAAGTTTCGGACTGCAGCTTTAATAAATGAACATTTATTAATATGTTTAATGAATAATAATTAAACAATAAACATTTATTAAATTGCTTATTAATAAATGTTCACCTTTTGATTATTATTGTTGCCTCTAATAATTATGTGTCTGATTTTTCATTTCCAACCTATTTTTGGTTCATTTTAAGCCAGACATATAGTCATTTTTAAACAATAGTTGGGTTAAATAAAACTGCCCAGCACATTGGTCAAACATTTAACTCAACCGCTGGGTTTGTCCATTTTCAACCCCACTCGGGTTGTTTTTATCCCAGCATTTTTAGTGTGTATAAAATTACTTAGAATTGTTTATATTTAATGTATATTATTTAGATATTAAAAAATATAATTATTTAAACAATTACGTTTTTTTAAAAAAAAACATTCGAATACAATCCGGTAATGTGTACTATTCATTTAGAAAACTACAATTTCTCTGAATCTGTCAATCGGTCACAATTATAATCCCTGGCCGGTATCATCAATCTATCACTAGTTAAAACTGAGATAGAGACGTCACCGCACAGAAGTCCATGTCCCAATTTCTCTTCTCACTGTACACAACAACAGATCTTTGGGCAAGAGCTTCAGTACATTATCTTTAATTAATCAAGTTCTTGGAAATGAGCCTGCCCTACTGATTCGATGTCAGTACAACTTGTCGCTTTCAACAGGAAGCTGTAAGATAACGCAGTTCTTGATCAATGATTTCTGAATCACTCGTCACATTATGCATGTCAAAGTGATGTTAAGCCGCTATTTTTTTAAAAAAAAGCATTAATTAGCATGTGTTAATGGTGTATACTGCAGTTATGGCCACTGAAACTGTCTGAATTTGAATGTTTAATATAATGAACAGTCAAGATTCTTCAACACAGTCATACTAATGTAATACTATCAAATACCCTCATCAGTGACACTGAACGACTGTTTATTCAGACAGTTTGTGGTTTACACTATAAGCAGAAGATGGTCAGACTGGATTTCAGGGACTTGAAAACTGGAGCAAAGATCAACAACACACTTACACTTCCTCTTTAAGTTCCAAGCTGTTTTACAGACGAAATGTTTACTACACTACTGAGCTAACCTTGTTCTGTAAAATGCATGTTTGTAATATGATAAATCTTTTAAAGTAATTTTCAGCCATACACTACCATTTAAAAGTCTGTGGTCAGTAAGATTTTTTAAATGCTTTTGAAATAAGTCTCTTATGCTCATTAAGGCTGCACTTTTTTTTAATCGAAAATATAGTTAAAAACAGTAATATTTTGAAATATAATGCATTGTAAAATGTAATTTATTCCTGTGATCAAAGCTAAATTCAGTCTTCAGTGTCACATGATCCTTCAGAAATCATTCTAATCTGTTGATATGCTGCTCAAGAAAAATTTCTGATTATTATCAATGTTGAAAACAGTTTTGCTGCTTCATATTTTTGTGGAAACCATGATTCATTTTTTTCATTATTTTTTGATGATTATAAAGCTCTTTTATAACATTGTTATTTGTCTCTTTTGATCAATTGAATGCATCCTTGAATAAAAGTAATGTCTTAAAAACAAACCTCACTGAACACAAAAGGCTTGTGTACATATTTAAATGACACAAGGAAATGTTTGGACGTGTACAATAATACATTACCATTTTTTATGACATACAACATGAAAATACCACGGAAGTGCCATTTAAATACCTTGGTACACGAATACAGTAATTATTAAGCTAAACTAAAATGCTGGTGATAGCCTTATCCTTCATACACTTTGCATTTACAAAAATAAAAAATCATCTGAAATAAACAACAACAGTGAAAAAAGATGCATACAAAACAGCAATGAACAAATGAACACCAAACAGGCCTTAAAGTATATCTGTAAATGACGCTGACTGGAGTGAATGCAGATGTTAAAGTTCAGAAACGACAGTGGGTGCTACGTGATGAGTGTGTGGGAGATATAAATACAGTCTTCTGAACATGACCTGCTAGTGGAGAAGTTCCCTGATCAATACTTGTGTAATGTCAGACGCCCAGACAGCTGCAGGGAGCAGAGACGCCCTCATTTACCCCCTGCTGCACTACTGCATCTCTACAGACAGAACTCTCATGTGCAAATATGTGGCTCTGACATAACAGGACACATATGAGCATGTAATGAGAAACACCTGGAACTGTCAAATAATTGCCACTTGATGGACAACCGGTTTTGCATTGCACTGCATTCATTTAATACCCTATTGATTACAAACAAGCAAGCAAATACATATATGAAACGTCATCAGTTTCACTTTCACAAGCATATGCGCATAAACAAAACAGCGGCGCATATTACTACAAGCAGTTGAATTGTCATGGCCAGCCCAATCTCCAGACCTGAACCCTTTTGAAAACCTCTGGAATGTGATCAAGAGGAAAGTGGATGGCCACAAGCATCAGACAAAGCCAAGCTGCTTGAAATTGTGTGGCAGGAGAGGGATAAAGTCACCCAAAAGCAATGTGACAGACTGGTAGAGAGCATGCCAAAACACATGAAAGCTGTGATTCATAGAAATAAGGATTATATTGATTTCCTAAACATTAGTGTTGTGTTGTTTAAACATGAATATGAACTGGTTGTCTTTGCATTATATACACACACCAATCAGGCATAATATTATGAGCACTGACAGGTGAAGTGAATAACACTGATTATCTCTTCATCACGGCACCTGTTAGTGGGTGGGATATATTAGGCAGCAAGTGAACATTTTGTCCTCAAAGTTGATGTGTTAGAAGCAGGAAAAATGGGCAAGCGTAAGGATTTGAGCGAGTTTGACAAGGGCCAAATTGTGATGGCTAGACGACTGGGTCAGAGCATCTCCAAAACTGCAGCTCTTGTGGGGTGTTCCCGGTCTGCAGTGGTCAGTATCTATCAAAAGTGGTCCAAGGAAGGAACAGTGGTGAACCGGCGACAGGGTCATTGATGCACATGGGGAGCGAAGGCTGGCCCGTGTGGTCCGATCCAACAGACGAGCTACTGTAGCTCAAATTGCTCAAGAAGTTAATGCTGGTTCTGATAGAAAGGTGTCAGAATACACAGTGCATCACAGTTTGTTGCGTATGGGGCTGCATAGCTGCAGACCAGTCAGGGTGCCCATGCTGACCCCTGTCCACCACTGAAAGCGCCAACAGTGGGCATGTGAGCATCAGAACTGGACCACGGAGCAATGGAAGAAGGTGGCCTGGTCTGATGAATCACATTTTCTTTTACATCACGTGGATGGCTGGGTGCGTGTGCGTCGCTTACCTGGGGAACACATGGCACCAGGATGCACTATGGGAAGAAGGCAAGCTGGCGGAGGCAGTGTGATTCTTTGGGCAATGTTCTGCTGGGAAATCTTGGGTCCTGCCATCCATGTGGATGTTACTTTGACAAGTACCACCTACCTAAGCATTGTTGCAGACCATGGACACCCTTTCCTGGTGGCTGTGGCCTCTTTCAGCAGGATAATGCGCCCTGCCACAAAGCAAAAATGGTTCAGGAATGGTTTGAGGAGCACAACAATGAGTTTGAGGTGTTGACTTGGTTGAATTTCGCAGATCTCAATCCAATCGAGCATCTGTGGGATGTGCTGAACAAACAAGTCTGATCCATGGAGGCTCCACCTCGCAACTTACAGGACTTAAAGGATCTGCTGCTAACATCTTGGTGCCAGATACCACAGCACACCTTCAGGGGTCTAGTGGAGTCCATGTCTTGACGGGTCAGGGCTGTTTTGGCACCAACACAATATTAGGAAGGTGGTCATAATGTTATGCCTGATTGATATACACACAGCTGCTTGTTCCAGTTATGGAAAAAGTACACTGACTGTACATTCTGAACAATATCTTTGTCTGCGTTTCATAGAAGAACAGGTTTGGACCTACATGAGGTTGAGTAAACTGTGACAGAATTTTCATTTTTAGGTGTACTACTTTGAACCTTGCCAGAAGAAACAAAAATTTATGACATCTGCTCACAACAAGGTTATTCACGTTTGCCCTGGTCAGCTAAACCTGCACTGATGTGTAGAGTATAAGGCCAACAGCTGAATACTACACCAGTTCCTGGGCTGAGGAATGCTCTGGCTCTCAGCCATCAGGAATAAGCTGCTGGATTCCTTCTCACTTACTCCAAGTTTCGTCCTGATCAATTACACACATCTCACATTGTCTGCAATGCAAGTGTGTGAATTGCATAGCAAGCAGTACAAAAGACACTGCATCTGGGAAAACAATGGCTTTTTCAACAACAAAAAGCTGCTTTGATACTGAAATGACATAAAACTTGTAAAAAAAAAAAAAAAAAAAAAAAAAATTACAATGGAACTGCTGAACAGACCAACCAGACATATGCGGTTTATAATATTTATTTTTTGAAAACACTTCAATTCAAAGAAGCATGTGGCATTTACATCATCTATTAAAGGGATAGTTCACCCAAAAATGACAATTCTGTCATCATTTACTCACCCCCTCAAGTTGTTCCAAACCTGTATAAATTTCTTTGTTCTGCTCAAAACATAAGAAGATATTTTGAAGAAAGTTTGTAACCAGGCCACTTTGGGGCACCATTGACTTCAATAGTAGGAAAAAGAAAAAAAAATACTATGGAAGTCAATGGTGCCCCAAAACTGTTCAGTTTCCCACAATCTTCTTCAAAATATCTTCTTTTGTGTTCAACAGAACAAAGAAATTTATACAGGTTTGGAACAACCTAAGGGTGAGTAAATGATGACAGAATTTTCATTTTTGGGTGAACTATCCCTTTAATATTACAAAGTTTACATATAACAAAGACTATGTAATAGCCTATTTCTGAAAACATAAAACAATATCAGAAATACAACGCTGTATGTGAAAGCTCATTATTACGAAATCGCATAGCATTGTTTGTAAAATAATTTGTCATTGTTAATAAAAAAAAAATAGCCTGTATTAACTTTATCCCCAAATATTTGAAAAGCAATACAATACCCTCTTTAATAAATAACTTAGCCTAAGTTAAAAACGATATTGCAAAGCAAAATATGTCATTGTTATTATTGCTTCAGAGCTATTAACAAACAGCATGAACATTATAAATGACAGAAATGAGCTGCTGTGTCTCAGGAGGATTTTGAGGCTCGTGCGCGCACACGCCTGATCATACGCGCACCTTGCAACATGTAAGCGCCGCGGTGACGCGCGCACAGGGCTGTAACCTTTCACCTTTACTAACCCGTCTTAATAAATGACGTGCACAGACTGTTCCTAATCAATACTCCATCGACCCATCCATACCATCAATCAAATCAAAATGTGGCTCGCCTACCTTATATTTTTGTACTGTATGATCCCGGATCAATGAGAAGAAACAATCACGTTCTTCCTCCAGTCATCCATTAAACGGGCTCAACTGCGCATATAATCCAAAACAGTGCGTATGGTTATTATTCCAGAGCGTCAAGACGATGTTATACGTTTAAAAATGTAAATACATTTGCGACAGATGTACACAAACATGGTAGAGATACACAAATATCATACTGCCAAAACAAGCGAAACATTCATGGGCAGGAAGTGTCAGGTAGGTTCCTTTGATCTAATGGACAGGTCAACTGCCCAATCACACGCGTTGTACGAATAAACAACCCCACCCCCTGCGAAGCGCTAGCCAATCGCGTTGAAGCACCGGGTCTATGTGAATTTGAAGTGGACGCGCAGGTGCATCTGAACAGTAGGGATGTCTTCCTCTGCCTCCTGATGTCCTGTAATTTAACACTCTAACATTTAATCAATCTTATTATAATCTTAACTAAATTACATACTTAAAAATCTAAATTTTCTAATAAAGAGTAGATTTTTATGATGCTTTTTAAGTGGTTTACAGGCAGTACATTACACCAGGCACTTTTTAAAGATAAAAGCAAAAGATTTTCTGTATTTGTTAAGTATTTATGTGATTTATTCTTTCCTTTGTACTTTTTTCAATATAATAATATTTCATATAATATTAATCAATAATAATATAATAAATATATTTTATACAATATACAATGAAAAAATGTTTATACATATGTTTATATATATATATATATAAAATATAAACTATATATATATAAACATTTTTTCATCATATATAGTATTATAAAATATATTTATACTATATACGATGAAAAAAAAAAAAAAAATATATATATATATATATATATATGTGTGTGTGTGTGTGTGTGTGTGTGTATATACACACACACATATAAACATGGCACAAGAAAAGTACATGTAAATTATCTTAATAGTTAAATGTATGTATGAGTTGAGACTGCCATCTACTGTCCAAAACCTGGAATTAAAAAGCATTGCACCTCAAATACAAAATGAATAATAATTGTGGACACAATTGTTCTTTGTGCAACAAAACAGGATTTCCAGTACAAATAAAACATTTATTGCTAAACACATTTTTGTACAAATCTCACAAAGTTTCACAAAGTTCTTCTATAAGAAGAAAACACAACAGAAGCGTAAGTGGAAATGATGCCGTCCTGAAGGAAACGTTTTCTGATAAACAGATTATGACAGTCCTGTTGAGGTAGTGATCCGTCCAACATCATAAAGCTTTGCCTACTGATTAAGAAAATTTGGTCACTAGAGAATATATATTTTTATATAACCGTTTCCAATTAATAACCCAAAAAGTTTCTGTAACAAATCAACATATAATCATATGCTTTTTTTTACCAGAGTACATAATAAGCTATATCAAAAGATTGGTTGAATTTATTTTTCATATTACTCCAAGAATTTATATATTCATAATGTTATATCATAATGATAATCTGACTCTTCTATATGACGCCCATGTTTTCATCTGTGAGGCAAAATCCTTCACATGTTGTTTCTGCCTATATGATTGTCACTTGTTTGTTCTGTTTGATATAGAAATTTGCACATTCATAATAAAAAAAAATATAATTCAAACACTATTTACATACTACAAATAAACAAAATCAAATGACGACTGCCAAAAAGACAATGTTTGAGTGTTATACTAGCTTATAACACTTTCAGGTATAATTCAATACTCTAAGAAAAGCCCTATTTATTAGATCTAAAACTATAATAAAGTGAGCTTACATTTTGTTCTAATCCATGCTCCTTTGTGTCTTCTTAACACATCTTAAAAACTACTGAATACCACAGCATCTGAGGTATTGATGTAACAGTTCAAGCACAAAAAGACTGTAATACCAAACTACTGAAAGCCAGACATCCAGCCATCCATTCATGGCACATTCTGTACATTAGATTATTAAAATAATACAAGTAAACACCCAACTGCGTATGTACAATGTACTTATGTGTTTTACAGCCCTTTCAAAAGTTGTTTGCTTTTTGTGCTCTTTTGCTTTTGATGTTTGCATGAAATGTCTTATAAAGATGTGTTCTCAGTTTCACTTCAATGATATCTGATATTTACAAGTGGCTGTGCTTCCATATTTCTCTCTTAAATCCACTTCAATTCAGTATACAGATGAATGATATAAAACCCATCAAGATCATGTCCTGGTCATATTTCTCCCAATAAAGAAATAAATAATTAACAACAAAACAATAAAAAGTTATATTTTGCATAAAGAAAAGTAACTCTATTTCACTACCATTGAAAAAGATGAATATAGTGAGAATTCCCATTTAGAATACTGAGAATTCCGAACATCAAAATGAATTGGATGGGAAAATGTGCATAATACTGTAAGGCTTACGTTTTTTTTTAGCAAAAGATAATTATTTCATGCAAAATATAACTTTATTTATTTATTTATTTTATGAAATATGACCTGGGCATGTTTTTTAATATTTTATAATATTTTACACTTATGGCACATTATAAAAACATTTGACAAAATGAACATCACATACAAGAATACTGTTTGCAGAAAGAGATGAAAATGTCAATGCCATTTATGCAGCATTATGTACGATTTTATTTGACTTTTATCCTCCTAATAAATCTGTTGACTTTCGGAGCATAAAGTGGATTAGAACGGATTAGCAGCTGAAACAACCGCTGTTCTCTGTGAAATCCTATTTGAAGCGCTCTAGCAACGAAATTATAGAGATCAGCAATAGAGTTAATGCCAAACACTGAATCCAGCTCGACCAAAGCTAATGAAATCCAACATAATGCTGCACTGGAGAATATTTCTATTTACATTAGATAAACCTTGTTAAAATTTAGCATAAGTCCAAAGCGCTTGGTGAGGCGTATAACCTGAATATTACAACAGCATTCAAGGCTCTTGTGTCTGTGTGGTAGAATATGGTCATATTTATTCCTTCTGATATAATAATCACTCCATTCTGAGATATTAGAATGACATTTAAGTCAACATGAAATGACATTTTACTTTAATAATGTCTATTAAGAAAGTAAAAAGGGTCAATTCTGATTTCATGGTGACTTTACATCATTCCATGAGGCTTTGTAAGATACACCGGCAGTCAAAAGTTAGGAATAATTACGATTTTTATCTTTTTAAAAGAAGTCTCATATACTTACCAAGGCTGAATTCATTTGATCAAAAATACAGTAAAAATGTGAAATACTGTATTATTACAATTTGGAATAACTGTTTTATATATTTTAAAATGTCATTTATTCCCGTGATCAAAGCTGAATTTTCAGCATCATTACTCCAGTCTTCAGTGTCACATGATCCTTCAGAAATCATTCTAATATGATGATTTGATGCTCAATAATTATTAATTATTGGTGCTCAATTATTAATTAGGGTTCTTGTTAAAGTTTTTGCTGTTTAATACTTTGTACTTAAAGGGGTCCTTGATTATGATTTCACTTTTTTAACTTTAGTTAGTGTGTAATGTTGCTGTTTGAGCATAAACAACATCTGCAAAGTTACGACGCTCAAAGTTCAATGCAAAGGGAGATATTTTCTTTTACAGAAATCGCTTTTTAAGGACTACAACAAACGGCTGGTAGGGACTACAACGAGCTTCTTCCCGGGTTAGTGACATCACTAACCCTAAAATTTACATAAACCCCGCCCTCGAGAACACACAACAAAGGGGGTGAGGCCATGTTGGGCTGCTTTAGAGAAGAGGAAGAGTTGTTGTAGTAGAGTGTTGTTGCATTTTACGCCGGACTGCTTCACAAACGAGGGTCAATTCAATACTGGATTTGCACAAAAGATTAACATGACGGCACATGCTAGTCGATGAGTTGTATCAACTCCACAGCAACTACATAAATTTATCCACTAACCGTTCAGAAACGTCCAGATTCATTCTAAAAGTTGTAACTTCTTCCTGAGTCTCTCCATCAGTGTCCGACTCCGGTTTGAACAATGTAAGGCTGAACACCGTTACTGACAATCCTCATTTTGGCTGCGTGAGATTGTTAGCGTGAGCTGTTAAAGCTCCGCCCTCTTCTGGAAAGGGGGCCGGGAGCAGCAGCTCATTTGCATTTAAAGGAACACACACAAAATGGCGTGTTTTTGCTCACACCCAAATAGGAGCAAATTTGACAAGCTATAATACATGATCTGTGGGGTATTTTGAGCTGAAACTTCACAGACACATTCTGGGGACACTAGAGACTTATATTACATCTTGTAAAAGGGGCATTATAGGTCCCCTTTACTTAATACAAACTTTTGAATAGTAGTGCATCACGGTTTCCACAAAAATATAAAGCAGCACAACTGTTTTCAACACTGATAATAATCAGAAATGTTTCTTGAGCAGCAAATCAGCATATTAGAATGATTTCTGAAGGATCATGTGACACTGAAGACTGGAGTAATGATGCTGAAAAATCAGCTTTGATCACAGGAATAAATTACATTTTGCAGTTCTTTTAAATTGTAAAAATATTTCAGAATATTGCTGTTTTTACTGATCAACAGCCTTGGTGAGCAGAAGAAACTTCTTTTAAAAACATTAAAAAAACATATTTATTCCAAACCTTTGACCAGCAGCGTACACCTGAACAAATGAACAGAACAGGCCTCTGTTCAAAATTGAGGTTCTTGTTTAAAATAAAAGCCAAAAAAATACTCAATTTGGCATTCTGGTAAAGGATGCTTCCATGCTGAGGTTTCTGAAAAGTTCCACTAGCAGATCTGGGAGGCCCGTCGGGTCTGGTGGGCTCTTGCACAAGTGGAGGTATGGCGGTTGAAGCTGTCTCGCCACATGAAGCGTTTCGAGCACAGGCTGCACTCGTAGGGTTTAATGCCCGTGTGGATCTTCATGTGGCCCACTAAGTGATGCTTCATTTTGAAGCTTTTGCCGCAAACGGCGCAACCGAACGGCCTCAGACCCAGGTGCATGCTCATGTGGCGGTCCCTCTGGCTTTTGTGTGTAAAACTTTTGCCACACTGACACGGATAGAGCTTATAAACCACCGAGGCGAACCCTGAGTGAGATGTTTCCTCCTTCAGGCCACTGTCAACAGGTGCCCCATCTTGAGAAACATCTGCACTTCCTTCTAGTTGCAGTTTCTCCTTGGACGGTGGGTCGGAGAGCTCGTCTCCGGCTTGTGAAAAGCCCTCCATGGAGGACCCGTAGAAGTCCGAGGGCTCTTCGTAGGAGCAATCTCCATCCAAACACTCCACCAACTTCTCATCAAAACAATCCTCAGCTATGTTTGGATTGTGGCAGTTTTCATCCGAATCGTTCACGGTGTGTTCGCTGCCAAACAGGCTGCCACAGGCTTCTCGATTCTGCCTCTCTGCCTTTATATGCACCTTCTTTCTGTGTCCCATTATGCTCGGCGGCACGTAGGCAGGTCTAGAGCACTGGTTTTCCATTGCATCCGACCCATTCTCGCTGCTCGGATCATCTGGAGACGAGCAGCCGCCGCTTTCCAGCGTTCCCAAAGCGGGAATCGAAAGGCCGTCATCAACTAGATCTTCCACTTGACCTGCAGTCAGGCCGGTGTCCTCATTGTCGGTGGTGTAACCGTCACCTCTCGGAGACGATCCGTGGTCGAAATGCCCGCCGCAGCTGTTTTTCTTCTTCCCCACTTCTAAAAGCTCCGTACATTTGTCCACCACGTGCCACATTTGCAGGAAGCTTGCGGCCGTGAGGAAGGCCACCACCTCTCCGGATGGCACGGACAGCGCTCCCGTGTAGCACGACAAGAGAAGCTGCTCGAAAACACACGGATGCATGACGTCCGGCAGCACCACGCGGGCGCTGTTCTTCAGCAGCACCTGATCGCAGAAGTACGGTGAGCTTGCGGCCAGCACCGCCCGGTGAGCACGGAACTGATGGCCGCCAAGGGACACCATGAGGTCACACAGTTGCCCCCTCTGCCGCTGCTGGTTCAGCTTCTTCAGGAGGGAGCAGGAAAAATCCGGGAACTCCACATGGAAGGAGTTTGCATCAGTCTCCATGGTTATGTAGAAGTTAAACGCTCTAAGAAAAAGGCAGGTTAGTGTTGCTCAAAATCATCTATACTAAATAGTTTGTTTGTTATAGAAGGGTCAAAAAGCAATGCTACTTGCAAATTACAAAATGCAAATAATCGTATAATTGTGCACAGTCAGGAAAGAAAATAAATAAGCTTCATTGTCTGGCCAAACTCTGTATTTTGGTGCCAATAACTTGGTAATATAGCAAATATTATTATAATATTTTTCCCAGTGTTTGTTATCTATGTGCTAGGCAGGAAAAATCACAGATCTGCTGTTGTTTATGCATTTTATGTTATGTAAATGTTTTCATTCATGCAACCTACATCACTGTTAAACTTACTCAGTTCACAGTCATTTTAACTTTTTCAGAGTTCGATCATAAGCACATTTTGTTACTTTTGTACAATAAACAGTTTTTGGTCACTACTTTATAACCAATATGAAATCAAGTCCTATAAAGTCTCGAAACAAAACCAAACAGAACTATGGAGCTATAAAACAATACTAAACCTATTTACATAATATACATTATTAATTTAATAAATTACAATAAATATGGCTTTCGGCATATAATCAATCAATCTAATCAAGTAATTCATAAAATTTACAATAATAATAATTTAAGTGAGACCAGATCTCTCACAAAAATGTACCATGGTTTCCACACAAATACCATAATAACAGCACTCACTATATATAGATTCTGAAATCTTTTTACACTAAATGAAGTAAGTCAATTGTACTTTATCGAGATTTTTTTTACAGTGGTATTAATAACTACATGTAGTAATGCTATGGTATTTCGGCGGTAACTATGGTATCCATGGCAACATTTTTGTAAGGAATTGTATTGTCATATGATGAGATGTAAATGAGCACTATTAAGTATAAGATTACAAAAAACACAGTGAGATCATTTCTGGTGGCAAAATCCTCCACATGGAAAGATAAAATAGAGATGAAATAAAATATAAATGTTGGTATTCAAAGGAAAACTATTTAATTATCTTTTAAACTAGTGAACTATCAAAATTCACAGTTCAGTATATTAGAGATCAGGCTAACCTGCTATACTGCTAGCAGGCACATCAAGAGACATTATGGGTGTTAACTGGCGACAGAGACATTGTTGTTCATGAAAAAGACGCGTACATATTAGTACAGTTTTCTGCCTCACTCACGATGTAATAAAAATTCCCGTCTTACCGTTTTCTGCATCACTTTAGTCCGGTTTTCTGAAAGCTAGCCTGTCTCCTCTCTCTCTTCCGAGAGCCAGAGCGCTGCGTATCACTTACGTCATCACGCACAGTCGCGTGGCGCAGGAAGAAATGTAAACAAACACGCCTACTTTCCGCTGGGTGCCAGATTGACATTTTTCCAGCGCAGGAATACGAAATAACAATATCAGGGACACAAAATAAAAAAAATAAATAAAATAAAAAAAATAAAATAAAAACTGTTTTAAAGTGTTTATAAAGATACATTGCGGTCATGATAGCAGACATATAGGCCTATTGGCAACAATTCAAATTTTATTTTATTTTAAAATAAGTTCTTAAATGGTGCAACAAGAAGAAAAGAAAGAAACATTCAATATCTTGGGCCATCGTTTGACTAAGAGTCCAATTAAAAAGGCATAAACTGATTTTAAATGTCTGGCATCTTTATAGCTCTGTTTGAAGCTAGTGTTTTCACTCCTGGGGTGCTTCAGTAGGATCTTCTTTTGAGATATCAACCACAGTAGGCCAATTATTCATGCAATTTAACATGCTCAGGCAGGTTGTTCGAGTTTTGTAGGCTGGTATGATCCTAAAAAAAAAAAAAAAGTGAATTTTATGTATTTTTTTAAATGTTCAGCAGGTGGCGCTATAGGATAAGCGTAGCAACCGCTGATCTACGGTAGCAACAGACCACTTTGGCTCAAACTTGATGTCTCACGAATCTGTATTTAAAATGTAAGGAGAACATTTTTTTTAAATGCATCATTGATCAAGGGTTTGATCAGTTTAATTAGTCTTAAAATGTAACATTAGCATGTAGAAGAAGCTTATTAACATGTTTTATAAATCCTGACCTTACTGACATAATGGACCCAGGGTTCTTTTTTCTTTTCTCATTATTTTTTTCAGATTATGATATATGTAATTGGTTGAATTTAGCTAAATACCCAAACCGTCTTGCTTTTCTGGTCAAGCAACCATTAAAACAATAGGAAAGTCTAATCCTACAAAATTAGACCAGTGTACAATTACAAATACCTTTTTGATAAAAATGATGGCAATTTTAAGATGATTTGAAATAGTTCCACTAAGAGACTGTAGTAGTTGTTCTGTAATGAAACGAGTCTTTGTCGTGTTGAGCTGAATGCTTGACCAGTCATTCCTGCCGTCACAGGTGCAAAGATCAGAGGATCTAGAGCTCTTCCAGGTGGGCCAGACGCTCTGTGATGCACAAAAGGCATCTGTCCATCATTTCATCCACCTGTCCATCCATCGGTCTGTATAATATGGGAGTTTGAGGAGTGATTGAAACTGAAAATAACTAGAAATACCAGCAGGGGAAGTACATAAAAAGTCTTTGTTAAACATGAATTCTCCATTAAACCAGATTGAGGTTTGAGATTCTTATTAGCCTATATCAATATATATTACATATACATACATATTACATATACATACATTATATATATATATATATATATATATAGGCCTATTAGTGCTGTCAATTGATTAAAAAATTACATTGTAGTTTTTAATATTTTTATATTGTAATAATTTCACAGTTACTCTCCAAATTAATGTAGAAACTAATAGCCTACTGATGCCTCTGTGAAATTGATTTTTTTAAAACATTAATTATATACATTCAACATTACAGTAGCCTATACTGAAAGGTAGCCTTTCAATTTCAACATTTATTAGGCTTAAAAAATAACTTTTAATTTAAGTGAACTTAAAACAATCTTCACACAAACCCATTATAATATTTACCTGTAGCCTTCCTGTCTAACAGGTAGGAAATATAGGCTACAGAAATTGAATAAAGTTATCAAACACTTTACAGTCTTCACTGCATAAATTATAAATTAAATGTAGATTAATCCTTATTAATCTTTGATTAACATTAATGACAGACATCACAGCAACTGGTTTATTAGGCTGCTGTCACTTTAAGAGCTGCCGCTGCCAAACATGACGAGGATCTGACGCGCATCTCAGTTTCTCACAACTCTTTAAGTTCAATAAGAAGTTATTTAGCACTGTTCTTATGAGGATACTCAGCATAATTCTATGTGTTATTGTTTGTTCAAGCGTGAAAGTGAACTCAATTCTGGCGCGCGTCTTTCTGTGCACACGAGTCGTGTGTGTCACATGACACGACATTCACAGACAGCGCGTTCTCGTTTGTCTTGTGGCGCTTTAATGGTTTAAAAGCATTTGCGTGAATAAGAGCGTGATCATATAAGCTAATGTAAAGCTATTCAAATTATGACGGAAAAAAAACGGATGCTGCGTTAAACTTGCATACAGTGTTTTTGTTGAAAAAGCTTGATATATGCAGAATAATATAATGCTCTGTCCATTTCTGCATCACTGCAGATCTGATGAAATATAGGCTACATGTTGTCTTATAAAATTGCCAAGCTGTCAGAGTGTAACTGAGCTCATTTTGCTTACAGTAGAGTCACCTGATAATGCTATCATTCATACAGACACAATGATAGGCCTATTCAGTTACCCATATTGAATCTTTCTGAAATGAAGATAAATGTGACTATTTATTAATCTGATATATGTACACCAGATATGTTCATAACTGTTCCTATTAATATAACTTTGTGGGATGGTGCTTACATCATTTGCATAGAGAGGCAATTTTTTCTCTTAGACAAGAATTGGAATTTTAGAAAAAAAAAATCTGAGACAAAGATGATCCTTCAATTAAGCCTCTCGAGTAACAAAAGAACAACCACGAGCAATAAACTTTTTCTCTGGGGAAGCCAGAGTCTGTCTATAGATTGTCAGAGTTGGTTTAAAGATTAATATTATTCCAACTTTAACCTTCTCTGAAGCTCAATAGCCATAAAACAATAAAAATCCGTTCCCTAAACTGTAAGAATGAGAGTCCAGAGGTTTGATTGGGTCGTGCAGGAAAAGAGAACAAGCTTCTGTCCATCACTCTTCACCTTCAGCAGAAAATCAATGTGCCATTACATATCATACTGAATCAATATTTTGATGGACACACTATCAAGGCCAGTGGTGACAGAAAACTCAATGGGGTTCTATTATAGATCTCAGGAAAGCACAATAGTGTATGATTATATTCCTACCGGCAATCTCACCGATACTGACAGACAGCGAGTGAAGCACAAAACATGGCATAACTCCGGAGAGACCTTGCCAACACTTAGCGTGCACAGTCCTCCAAACTGCTCACGCTAGATCATACTGATCCTTGGTTTGCTTCGCTGACCACTGAATCGCTCAAACACCATCTTATGGAGCATTAATGTGCTAAATATGTCTGACTTAGCAGAAGCCTATAGCACAGAAACACCTGTGGCTCAGGAAGCTTTCTAGTGTATGCTTTATGTTTTTCATATTTGAAAAGAAGATTTCTTACGTTACTAAAAAGTTGGAGTGAAATGATTGCGAGATGCCTGAAACTATCTCGGCTACTCTATGAATATGGAGACACTTAGAGGCAGGGTATGTGATTTGTTCCAGAAACATTTTTTGTTATGCTGGTTGAAAGTCTCTTCACACCCTGATAGCAATCACTAAGTTAAGTGGTCTAAATGTATTTATATGTACTATATATACAGTATATTGTCTGTGGAAGGCGTAGGACCAGAGACATTTTACAAAGTAAAACTTTGTCAGGGGCCCCTGTCAGTGCGTTCATAAAAACCCAACACAACCTCACGGCAATTCGTAACTATTTTACGTTTTGCTGAATTGGTTGCTAATTTGTGTGAATTCGTACAACCTCATTTGTACATTTTCATATGATCTGTTTAAACCCCAGTGATGGGTAAGTTTAAGGGGCGGGGTTAGGGGTGGTCCTTCATAATGAAATTCATTTGAAAATCGTACATTTCTGTACAAATCAAATTGTATGAAATCATATGGAAGCTTGTTTCCGCCACTAAATAAAAAACTAAAAAGATAATTGTGACTTTTTATCTCACAATTCTGACTTTTTTTCTCACAATTGCGAGTTTACATCGCAATTCTGACGACTTTTCACAGAATTGCGATATAAACTCGCAATTCCAAGTTATAATGTCAGAATTGCAAGATATAAACTCACAATTGCGTGAAATAAAGTCAGAATTGCGAGAAATAAAGTCAGAATTGCGAGTTATAAACTTTGAGTAAAATTGCTAGTTTATATCTCAATTCTGACTTTATAACTCACAATTCTGACTTTATATTTTTGCAACTGCGAGTTATAAAGTCAGAATTGTGATATAAACTCACATTTGCAAAAATATAAAGTCAGAATTGTGAGTTATAAAGTCAGAATTGAGATATAAATAGTCGCAATTACCTTTTTTATTTTTTATTCAGTGGTGGAAACAAGCTTCCTTACTAAAGTTATTCAGTGAAGAACAGTGAATGATTCTCTCATTTTCTTTTGTTGTTTTGTTGTAAATGTAGCTCCAAACGTAGGTTCGGGAGGAGCCTAAACATTCAGTCCTGTCAATCATCATTACGTGTATATAAGCAGCAGTCACTACGTCATCCCAGCGACAATTCTTCCAGCATCCCTCCTCCTCCCCATCTCCTCCTCTATTTCTCTTATTCTCCCTCTACGCAGTACTGTTATAGGGGGGTTTAACTTGGAGCTCAAGCCGAGCCTCCTTTGAGGACAGCAAACAAGTTTGTTTTACCATTAACCATTCAGACTGAATGGGCAGGCGGACTTGTGAATTAACATTAAATGTGGGTTTATTAGGCTGCTGTCACTTTAAGACTAAAAATGCACATACTGCACAGATCTAATATACTGGCAAGCATTCAACTACTTTCCTAATGTTCATTTAAGACAGTCTCACGTAGCCAGACCTTCAGACTGACAGCAGAAGGTCTGGACTCTATCGCAGCTTTCATTGGCCAAGGACCGCCCAGAGGCCGTTTGACTGACATGTAATGCAACCAATCACAGTTCGTTTTGTTCTGCATCATGTTTAGGGGCATGAAAATGTAAAGTCGATGTCCCTACAATAACAGACGGGCGTGCATCTAATTATTCATTTAAGAATGTTGTGGAAGTTTACTGCAACAATGGAGCCACGAAGTCACATACTTTTGAAAACCCAGCGTTAAGTTGATCCTGGTAAGCGCTCGTACTTCACAGTTGTAAACACAACAGCGTTCTTCTTCCATGAGGAGGATCGGCGTCACGTTAAAGAACCGCGACACACACATCTCCCGGACATCCTGTAGAATTCAACCAACCAGATGACGACTTCAAAACTCCTGAAGTGTTTCCAGATAAATGTACCATACGCATCAGACGTTCAGCCAACGGTCCGTGGGTGTGACGTCTGAGGCTGAGACTACTTAAGACATAACTCACTGCGTCTAAATGAAAACTCACAGACAAACATTTTGAGTGTATTTGTCTGTTTAAGCGCACACCCGAAGCCCAAAGTAGCCTGTACGTGTCTGTGTTTCTCTCCGTCTCGGATCTCTTTCACCCTGCTGGTTCGGAGGCCCTACGCAACTTGCGTACTTTGTGTATAAGGAGGACCAGCTCTGCGTAGGACCATAAAATGTTTGTCCAATCATTGCATTCGGTCTGATGCTCCCCCTAGAACATTGGTCCGATTTTCACCAAAAATCGGCTCAGATCATCTTCAGGCCGTGCTGGCAAAAAAAAAAAAGATGCTTTTTTATTGACCAAACCATGTTCGAGTAACACATCAGCAAATTTTATGGCATGGTGCCAAGATGATTCTGAGGCTGTAACTCTGCCACGCTTTGGCATATTGACACCAAACTTGCCACTGTCACCTCAGACTGACCACACGACATCAATAAGCAATTAAATCATATTACTAGTGATTGTATTTATGATTTCTCAAGACGTTTTGCCTAAATTTTTTTTTAAAAATGTCTTTAATTACTCGTTGCAATTGGGTGATGACCCAGCCATGCTTGCATAACTTGTGCCTTTTTTTTTCTTTTTTTTGATAGGCCCCTTAATAGGCCTGCTATATTTTGTTTTGTCCTTTTCTTTTTGCTTATTTGTATCACTTTTTTTTTTTTTAGAGAAAACAATAACATAAGTTTCCAGACATCATATATACTCCATAATCATATCAAACATCCATTTTCTCCATTTATTCGCAATCTTATTCTTATTTTTTTGTTTTGTTTCTACGTTTCTCATACTACACATATCCATATAATGGTCATTGTTCTGAAATGGTTGCTTGCTTGAACTTTTTTTTTTTTTTTTTCCCCACTTGTACTTATTATGTTTGGACTGTCTGGTGGTCACATGTTGACTTGCATAATTTTCACCATCATTACATTAAAACTAGCACAATAAATCATATTTTTATCAGTATTTTACTGCATCATTTAATGTATTTTCTTGGTATATCAAAAATTAATGTTCACTGTAAATACATAGAAATTCATATTTTTTATATTAACAGTTTTTACTGTATTTTAAATCATTTTCTAATGTCAGAATTACAGTAGTTTTAGTTTTTTTCTTTGTCATTTATGTTTCTCAGTCACACATCCGTATAATGGTCATTGTTTGGACTTCACTTGTACTAATGATGTTTGGGCTGTCAAAAATCACACGCACATGCTTCTCAGAAGTGCTTTTCTTTTTTTTTTAATTAGCCTAGTACAAAATGACTGAGTACACCTTTAAATACTCATATATAGAAGAATTTTATCTATTGTAGAAACACGCAGACAATCCCCAAATTTGGGTAGCGTCTCAATCAGCTGTACACTCAGGACTCATCAGCTCCAATTGAGGGCTTAAGCTCAGTCCTGCAGCTAATGGCTCGAGATGGACTCTGCATGCCACGGCGCAGGTGAGACAGAGCTGTTCTTGCCCAGCCGAGCGGAGATCAAACCCGAGCCGTGGAGGCGGGAAGTCACCTGTGTCCACCTGCGGCTCTGGAATCAATAAGTCTGTCATCTCCGCTGATATTGGCCGCAGTAATAGCGCCGGGCGATTAGGGCCACTTCCCTGGGTATTAACTGCATCTCTCATCCTCAGAGACCTGAGCCAAGCCGTGGAGAACAAAAGTCTGTTTCATAAGACCCGGGCATTGTCTCACGTGAGCTCAAGGTGGAGATGGGCTTGGGGTCGGGAACTTGGGAAGCTCCGAAATGAAGGAACTCGGAATGACTGAGGGCTTTTGGCACGGAGCGAGCTTGGATTGAAACCTACTACTTTGGCGAAAGCTTCACAGAGTTCAGGTTGGAGCTTCACAAATGCTGTTGTAAGAGGAGACTGGCCTGTGGGCAAGTCTTTTCTTCTTTCGTGCAAAAGCTTCGAGGAGGACGGTTGGGAAAATGTGCCTGTGGCGACATTTCTGCAAAATGATTTTACATTGCTTCACTGTATTAAAAAAAACAAAAAAAAAAAAACGAAGTAGTCCTAGTGAATAAAACAAAGTTTAGGCTACTGAAATATGTTTTACTATCTCAGGTCTTAAAATTTTTACATTTAACTTGTGTTGGGCTAGGCTAACATTTCTTTGTAGGCTAATTAACGTTTCAAAAAGCGTCGTCAGTTTTATCCGAAAAAGATGAAGGTGAATCTGAAAACGTTTATTATGATGGTTCTTGTTAGTAGTAGGCTATTGCTGCAGTTCGGAAATGAAATGCCCGGTGAGTGGTGCTAAAAAAAAAAAAAAAAAAAAAAAATAGGCTAACGTTTGAAATAACGTACCACCTACACTAAACCCTCCTCTAAATCTAACCGATACTATTAACAAAAGCAAATATGAGATAAAAAATAGCCTACATGCTGAAGCAACCATGTCATTTCAGCTTGCTTCAAGTCTTTGTGCTGTTTTATCATGAGTGACTGGTGTGTCACGTGACTCGTACTCGAGTGACCGTTAGCAAAGACCACCATGTTCTCACGCAGTGAAAAATACATCGCGGAGCAAAGAGGACACTGACAACGCGTCGACAGACAAGACAGAGCAGGTTACTTTTGATATGAAACAAAGTCTCTAAGAAATTTAAACAAATACCGTTTTGTGGCTCTTTAATGTGTCGTATTAAGTGTATTAAGTTCAAGTCCACCGACGTTAATCTACTAACTACCCTGACTGCTTTGTCGGACATTACAGTGGATTCAGCGTTATGATTGGTTAGATCGCCTGTCAATCAAACTCCCGGCGAAGGGTCAATACACATGAGGTACCGATCAAGTTTACTACGTCAGAAAATCGATATGTATAGAGCTGGTTATGTGGTGCAAACCTCAAAATTACTTTAAAAATAATGCGCTTTGGTAAAAACGTTTTGAGATTAGAACTTTGTGCAAGTCCATCAGTTAATCAGTCCATCATCTGTAATCATAATTTATGTGAAAAGGAATAGACTAAACGTGGTTGACCTTTTACTGTTACTAGAATTGTATGTATAGGTATGTTTTTGGAGTTTTATATGGATAGATATTTGGACCTGCAGATCCCTGGATCGAGAAGAATAGAGACAGGAACATCTGCTGGGATCTACAGAGGCCCCACTGGATATTCACTCACGGATATGCACTTAAAGCATCCCTTAGATGAAGATCTGAGGTCATGGGATAGAGCGCAGGGAAAGATTCTTGCATTTTGTCCAATCAAAAGCTCCCCCGCCCCGTTAAAAGAATGTCACTTTACCTAAAAGCACCTGATAATGATCAGAAAGAAGAAAGAATCCCGAAAAAATCCACAAAAATATGAAGCAGCACAACTGTTTTCAACATGGCAGCAAATCAGCATCTTAGAATGATTTCTGAAGGATCATGTGACACTGAAGACTGGAGTAATGATGCTGAAAATTCAGCTTTGATCACAGGAATAAATTACATTTTACAATATATTACAGTAGAAAACAGAAAATTTTAAATAGTAATAATATTTCGCAATTTTACTCTTTTTACTGTATTTTTCATCAAATAAAGGCAGCCTTGGTGAACAGAAGAGACTTCTTTCAAAAACATTAAAAAAAAATCGTACTTTTGAAAGGTAGTGTAGATTGTAAAACCTTTTTTTTTTTTTTTTTAATTTTTTTTATTAAAGTTATGTTGTGAAACTGGCAGCTGTAGTTTACAAAACAACATTTTAATGGCTGTAAATGTTTTGTTTTTTTACTGTATAAATACCACTGAACAGGTACAATATACAATGACCACATATTGACTTACATAAATTTCACCATTACAATGCATTAAAACATTCACAATTGCCTTGATATATGAAATATTAATTTTCATATTTTCATATTCATATTTTCATAAGTTTACTTTTTTGCTAAACACAATATTTTACTTTAAAATTATGTTTAATGTATTTTAATGTATAATGTCAGGCAATGTACAATTAACATTTTTGTACTGTAGGAAATTCTATATTCAAATCTAAATTACAATCATTTTGTACCATGTATATAATACAAAGAAATGGCAACATTGATCCATAGTTCACCTGCTGAATTGGCGTCACATCTCAAAATGTAGCAAAAAAATGTCATGTCTGACCTGAAGCAGAAGACTGAAAAACAAGAGAAGTCAAACAGCAGCCAAACAAAAGCAATCATCTTTTTGATTAAACCTAAGCATCCCCACCTGCTGTAGCAGACAACGTCTTTGATCTAAATTCCAGAGCTCAGCGTCTGACCCCAGTTTGTGTCTGTTATTTCCGGACAAAAGCACACAGAATCCTGGGATTGTTGTCTGTGCCCCCAGCGCAGCGGCTGCTAAAGGTTACAGCGAGTGGGGGGGAAATGTGACGTGGGCCTGAAGAACTCACCTTTCATTAAACCATCAGAGCAACAGGAAATACATCACAGGTCAGAAAGACAGTTAACTACATTAGTCAACATAAACTAACAATGTGCAATACTTATACAGTATTTATTATTCTTAGTTAATGTTAATTTCAACATTTACTAATATATTTTTTAAAATAAAAAGTTGCATTTGTTAACATTAGTTAATGCACTGAGAACTAACATAAACAATGAACAGCTGGATTTTTATTAACAAAGGTCAGTAAATATTGTAAAAAAAAATATATTGCTTATTGTTAGTTCATGTTAGTCAATCAATGCATTAACAAATGAGATCATATTGTAAAGTGTTACCACAATTTCTTTAATCAAAATGAAATTTTGCTGTATTGAAATACATATGAAACATTTTTTCTAGCATGACATCATTTAAACTTAAAAGAATACATTTAAACTTAAAATCAAATTTTCAAAAAAATCTAGCATTACCTTATTAAAATGCACAAATTTGCACAATATATTAAAACTGATATAGACTTAAAAAAAAAAAAGCACTTTTTTTTTTTATTTAATAGCTGAAAGGCTATAGAAATTGTCAAGAGGTTCTTTATTTATGACACTTAAAGAGTTAGTTCACCCAAAAATGAAAATTCTGTCTTTAATTATCCACCCTCATGTCGTTCAAAACTCGCAAGACTTTCGCTTCAAAAAGTTCATAAAGAGATCGTAAAAATAATCCATAAGAATAGAGCGGTTTAATCAAAATTTTCTGAGGAGACTCAATCGCTTTTTATAATGAACATTTTTAATTCACATATAAACATTGATCAGCAAACATAAACAAAAGCTCAACCGAACCTGAATGACAGGAGAACAAACCTCTTGCGGAAGCTCAAACGTGCTGCGTAACCAATGAGGTTCATTCTCGTGTTTCGCAGCACGTTCGAGCTTCAGCAAGAGGTTCTCATGTGTCATTCAGGTTCGGTTGAGCTTCTGTTTATGTTCGCTGATCAATGTTTATGTAAGCAATAAGGTACGAGAGGCTGTGCTGTATCGTGAATAAGTCACGGCTGAAGGGCGTTGTTAGGTACGATGCGAAGCGGAGTGCCTGAACAGCAACAGAAGTTACATTATAACGCCATTAGATGGCGGCAAAGAGTCTTTATGAGTGTGTGAGTCAGTCAGTAGTGAAGACTTTTATATTGAAAAGACTGAATTGTTGTGAACAAGGAACAAGACGCAACTGACAAATGCTTTGACTAGCGCTGTCAGTCACGGGAAAACCCCTTAACTGTTAAAAGGACAAGATAATACATCGGCCATTTAACAGATTTTTTATTATGGACATAGACTGACCTGAAGGAAAATGCTAAATCTGAATGCAGGTAATAAACTCGCTCAATCGATCTTTTTCTCACAATACTCTTCTACATAATACAGTAAGCTTCAATGAACAATACCAATTGAGAACATACAGTTTACGTTGCTAAGAGTGGTTGCTAAGGGTGTTGTGTAGTGATACACAGAACCGTTGGGTGAAGCGGTCATAGCCGTGTTTTATCGTGAATAAAACACAGCTATTGACCAATCAGAATCAAGGACAGGAACTAACCATTTTATAAATGTGAATAAAAGCCTAAATTCAATCTGTTCATCATATAAAGTGATCAAGTCTCTTCAGAAAATTTGGACTAAATCACTCAATTCATATGGATTAGTTTTACGATCTATTTATGAACTTTTTGAAGTGTCAAAGTGTCAGTTGTGTAGCTGTCAATGGAGGGACAGAAAGCTCTCAGATTTCATCAAAAAGATCTTCATTTGTGTTCTGAAGATGAACAAAAGTCTTTGGTTGGAATGACATGAGGGCGAGTAATTAATGGGTGAACTAACCCTTTAATAAAACATCTGGCGTGTATATATATATATATATATATATATACACACACACTGTATTAAACATTCTTGTTATTTGGTGAAACACAAGCATCTCATGTGAACATGGCATTATCTGTCATTGCAGGAAGGTGGAGAAGTTTATGATAATATTTACCCAGACTCTCTGCGCAGTTACGAGTTGAATTGAATTAAGCAGAAGCTTTAGTTGAGGATGAGGAGGTCGGGAGGGCAGTGTTGTCATGCTGAATCAGGGGGTCTTGGACTAAAATAGAGAACAGAGACATTAGGATATCATGATTCAGGCTTTTTCCCAAACTTCTACAATGTCTGGAGATGTTTTAGTCTTTTTTAATATTCTATTCAGACGAATTTATTGTTTACCATATGAAAAAACCCTTTCAATAGCACATTTTCCTTTTGGACCAGGTCACAGTAAATTTGTTTACAAAAGCAATAACCGTCCTTGACTTGGTTATCAGTCATAAATCTTTGCTGATCATTATCTTTTATCTGCATTGCTTTTGCTCAAGCAAAAGAATGTTTCTTTATCCAAGTTTACAATAATCCCAGGAGCATATAAAACATGTTTTAATAAGACTCAAATCCCGACCCCTGTCCCATCATGCTCTGTCCCCTGCAGTATCTTCATCTGGATTTCCGTGTTGACCTGTTCTGTTCTGAGGGGATTGTTGGTGGGATTTGGAGAAATGCAAACCATGTGGATGCTGATACCACAGGCTTTCTCTCTCTCTCTCGTTCTCTCACATACAGCGTTCCCATCTCACCTGCAATCATCTGAACCTTTCATTTTGTTTTTTGAATTTCTCTTGTTTTTGACAAATAACTTTGACCATTAGTTGTTGTTTTAGTTGTATTGGCATATATATATATATATATATATATATATATATACACATATATACACACACAACTTGTTGCTCAACAACAACAAAGCTGGAGAATCTCACGCAGCCAAAATGAGGATTGGCAGTAACGGTGTTCAGCCTTACAAGTCGGACACTGATGGAGAGACTCAGGAAGAAGTTACAACTTTTAGAATGAAACTGGACGTTTCTGAATGGTTAGTGGATAAATTTATGTAGTTGCTGTGGAGTTGATTCAACTCATCGACTAGCATGTGCCGTCATGTTAATCTTTTGTGCAAATCCAGCGTTGAATTGATCCTCGTTTGTGAAGCAGTCCGCCGTAAAATGACAGCATGGCAACAACACTCTACTACAACAACTCTTCCTCTTCTCTAAAGCAGCCCAACATGGCCTCACCCCCTTTGTTGCGTGTTCTCGGGGACGGGGTTTATGTAAATTTTGGGGTTTGTGATGTCACCAACCCGGAAAGAAGCTCGTTGTAGTCCCTACCAGCCATTTGTCGTAGTCCTTAAAAAGCAATTTCTGTAAAAGAAAATATCTCCCTTTGCATTGAACTTTGAGCGTCGTAACTTTGCAGATGTTGTTTATGCTCAAACAGCAACATTACACACTAACTAAAGTTAAAAAAGTGAAATCATAATCAAGGACCCCTTTAAAATTAAATGTTGTATCTGTTGACAATTGTTGGGTAATATTAGTTAATGCATTAACTAAACTTAATTAATGGAACCTTGTTGTAAAGTGTTACCTTAAAATGTATAAAATCATAAATAACATTCAAAAATCCAGTTGTTGTGCAATTATTATACATACAAACAATTGTATGGGTGGTATATGAGTGGAGCTTGCTTACCTGTGCAAAACTCCAATTTAAATTTCCTATATGGAAAGTGTCTGGTATAGCAATGAATCATTTCCCATACCAACCTCCAAACATGGTCTAGTCTCTTGTGGCCATCATGATACTGTTTTCCACCTTTTTCAGCTTAAGAATCAGCCACTAAGACAGGAGACCACCATCTCCGCCTTTGCTTTTATGTTCCTTTCAGAGAACTGGATCTGAAATAGATGATACCACAATAACAGAAATAAATGGAGGACTCCGAGTACAGTATCACACAGCCATTCAGACAACACACTTTCATCAGTTTTTGTCTCTTTGTAGATGTCTTATATGTCTTACTAAAGGACTTCAAGCTTGAACCCTCCATGTTAAGTTTAGCAAAAACAGTCAACAGTTGTTTTTCTACCGTGGGATCCAAACCCTCCTTTTATTGCCGAATGCTCTTTAGACCTCGAGTCTTCATCACACAACTTTTCTGCCTTGATTCTTTTCCTCTCTCCCCAACTAATAACAAACCAATCAATACATAGAGCACATTTAATGTCTTCATTCTTCTGTGCTACCTTGGGAGCCGACCTTTGGTGGGTTGACTCACGAGTGCCTTAAGTGAAAAATTAGTTCTGTATTGCGCCGTGGCCTTTGTGCGGATTTGGGAAAGGTTGGCCGATTTCATAAGAATTCACAACAGTTTTTCCTCCACAAATCGTTGTTAATAAGTTTTTTGATGATCTTTCCCCTGAAGGCCGACTGATTGAACCGTCCACACCTCTCAGATGGCTATTGATATTCTGCTGCTAAACTCAAACGCCGTCCGAGAAAATTAACGAATCTCACACAAGGTAGACGATCTGCCTGTTTCCCTGCGTTATCATTGCTAGAACGGTTTATTTTCGATAATGTCATCCTGTGGCCTGTGAACCCATATTGATTTCACTGTTCAATGTTTCAGTCAGTCCAACACCAACCAAACAAAGTAAATCATGAAAGTTTCTTTAGTCTGTGTAGAAGAGGAAAAAATGAACAAGTCTTCCTAAAGAGGCTTTTTTATGCATTTGGTTGACTATCACTATCTTCAGGGCCGTATCAAACATAGACATTGAGGGGGACAAGTCACCACCAATAATAAGAAACGTCCAAACTGTCCCCCCCAATATTTGAAATTCTTACACTGCTCTGCTGCACTCCATTATGAAGCCCTCTGTATGTTGTTAGGATGATAAAAAGGTTTAAAAGTTCGTTTTAGTCTGGTCTGCATTAGCGGTCCAACAGCACTCATCAATGTCAAAATGATTGAGATGGCCAATCAAATCAAAGCAGGCGGGGTTTACTGTTCACAGAACCAGAACGTGAATTCCAACGTGAAGCATCAGTTTAAAGGCACAATATGTAGGATTTTGGAAAACTGTTGTCACTTAACACCAACTCTGCATCAAGAAATGCAACTTGAATCTCTGTTATGCAAGGAGAAAGCTATACATCTGTTCAATGCAGGGATGCTGCTGAGTTCTCTGGACAGAGCTCATCTCAGATGCAGTAGAGGCTCCTGACCGTAAATTTAGGTAGGGCAGATTCTGGGATTTAGCGCTAGTTTATGATAAACATTTTATAAGCTTTATATTCCAATTGAAGGTATAACATGCAGAGGTCTAACATCCTTGCGTTATTCAGCCTGAGGGTGGCGCTCAAATGTTGACTGACAGGCACGCATAGAATAGAATGCTATCTTAGTATAGAGGGTATGCATTGACGTCACTTTCCCGCCGGAACACGTTCCGTCAGCTGGACTGAGTGGCAAAAGAACCTGCTGCATGACTGGATTTAATAGTGGAAACTTGAAAACTCAAGTAAAACAAACGATTACACTAAAGGTTGGGCACGAAAGTGTTCCTTATAACATGTCAAAGAAACCTAATCCATGGATATTGGCATGCAGCCAGGAATCGTTTTTCCTGACATTTATATGTGCCTGATTTCGACGCCGAGGAAATACATAAAGCAAATCTGCCTGTGAACACTTTATATAACTACAATATAGGTAGGTCTAAATCGGAGTGATCACTTATATCAATGTTATATATATCGTCATATCGTCCAGCCCTAAAACTTGTATAGTTTTTGTCAGTGTTTATTTAAAAACACCCAATTATGCAGAATATAAGATGGCAAATATTTAATTGATGAGTTGTCAACACAATATAAAACAATACAATATATAGGGTATGATTTTACCCCAAAATCCAACATTTTGACACAAAATGATAACTGCAAATCCATGTTTCTCTGCCTGAGTCCAGATGTTTCTGTGAATTGCAGCGAACCATTTCCTGCTTTTTTCTGTAGCTTTCAGCAGTCTGTAAAAATATACCTCAGATTTTGTGTCAAAGCTATTTGTACAGTCAGTCGCAAAGTTGTTTCCCGTTTTGGATGCGTTTTGTGTGATTTTTGCGGCATTCACGCTGAAAACCAATGCTGCCACTCAGTGGGCGTAACCGCAGTCATAACAGTCGACGGTGACGTCACGTGCATACCCTCTTTTGCAAATGTAGTATTTATTGCCTTGGAATGTTTTAGAATGTTACAAGTTGTGTAGGAATTCCGGTGAGGAAAAGAAAGTCATTTCTATTCTTAGAACAAACATAAAACAAACACAACAGAACTATAGAAAGGCTATTCATATTAGCATGTTTAAACTTCCATTAATTTGATACGAAGAACAGACATGCCAACTAGTTACTGACCTGATGCAGACTGTTTACATGACACCGTTTTCAACTAAAAACTGAAAGCCTTTTATGCGTTTTGGCCGTTCATTTACACGATAACAGCATTCTGTCTCCTATTGAAAATGTATGGCCCCATCATGAAAGGGAGAATCAGACAAGGATGACCACGGACTGTTGAACAGCTGTCTTGTATCAGGCGAGATTGGGCAAAAATTCCACTTGCAAAACCGCAACAGTTAGTATCCTCAATTCCCAAATGATTAAAAAGTGTAATTAAATGTGACACAGTGTAAACATGCCTCTGACCCAACTGTCAGTAACGGTGTTCAGCCTTACATTGTTCAAACCGGAGTCGGACACTGATGGAGAGACTCAGGAAATGAATATGGACGTTTCTGAATGGTTAGTGGATAAATTTATGTAGTTGCTGTGGAGTTGATTCAACTCATCGACTTGCATGTGCCGTCATGTTAATCTTTTGTGCAAATCCAGCTTGAATTGACCCTCGTTTGTGATGCAGTCCAGTGTAAAATGACGGTATGTTAACAACACTCTGCTACAACAACTCTTCAGGCTTGTTCGAGATGCATTGGCGCTGCGCAGACCGATCGGCATATGACATCAAATGACCGTGAAAGCGAGTGGAGAGCATACGACTTCTTATGCTTTTGAATCACTCTCGCGGTACTTTGATGTCATACGGCGATCGGTCTGCGCAGCGCCAATGCATCTCAAACAAGCCTATTTTCTTCTCTAAAGCAGCCCAACATGGCCTCACCCTCTTTGTTGCGTGTTCTCGGGGGCGGGGTTTATGTAAATTTTAGGGTTTGTGATGTCACCAACCCAGGAAGAAGCTCGTTGTAGTCCCTACCAGCTGTTTGTTGTAGTCCTTAAACAGCTAATTCTTTAAAAGAAAATATCTCCCTTTGCATTGAACTTTGAGCGTCGTAACTTTGCAGATGTTGCTTATGCTCAAACAGCAACATTACACACTAACTAAAGTTAAAAAAGTGAAATCATAATCAACCACCCCTTTAAACAGTTTTATCCAGTCATTTGGATAAAATTACACACTGAACAGAAAACACTTACATTGGCTTTTGTTAGAGAAAAACCCCCAAAATAATATAAAATAAAAAAAAATATAATTTCTCTTGAAATTATATAAATAAATAAAAATAAGAAGCATAATATAAATAAAATTATAAATAATTCATAACATCTCTCTGATGCCCAAAGAGATTAATACAAAAACATGAATACAATATACTTGTTGATGAATACAAAACAAATCAGTTTTTTGTCAATCATTCAAATGTTCTATCCTGAATCCCTCACCTTTGCCCCCTAAATGAACCCAAGAAGCCCATTTCGAGTTCCCAACTGATCCAGGAGCTCATGCCCAGCTCACAGGCTCATTACTGGAGAGCAGGGATTTTTGGACGCTGCCCTGGCAACCTCGGATCGGAATGTGCATGAGAGAGAGACAGAGAGCAGGAGAGCGAGACAGCGATGCTGAGAAACAGACATCCTGAGAACCAGAGGGGGTCTGCGGTGTGGAGCCCGCTTAACAGCAGCGAACATGCCGCCTGCAGACAATCCACATGCTGCTGTTGCAAGGAACTCAAGGAACGTTGCAAAAAAAATGTCTGGAATTTCTGATGGGAATCTGATCAAGCTCACAGCTAGAGAGGAAGTCCTTCTTATGAGGAACTATCTGAGCCTGTGTCCTGTGTGTGCGCTGAAGCGTTCCCATAGAGGTCTGATCGCAGAAATAGCCCTCACACAAGTTGCAACAAGCAATTTATTCATTCAAACAAGGGACATTTTAACTTTACAAAGTGTTAACACACAAAACTATCTCAAGATGCTGCCAATATGAGAGCATTTGACAAAATTGAGCAGCTTTTCCTTATCCTGATTTTGAGTGTTTATGTGTTATATACATATACTAGGCGATTCTTTAAGAGAATTTTAGATGTTTTTAAAGAGAAAAAATAAATTAAAGAAAGCTCATAAAAAAGAAGAGCCAAGCCAGATCCTCCATAAAGTTATAAACTGTACAAATAAATTAAATAAATAATAAAATAAATAATTGCTGTACTGAATAAAGATAATTATTAATTTTCCAAATTTTAGAGTAAAAGTAAAATCAACTCTGAAATAACACAAATGGACGTCTGGGAATGATATAGTATTTAAAACATGCAACACCAATGAAAACTCTCTTATATTTGAGTTTCTTCTTTGCATCCTGGGATGCTTTTAAACACAGTAAAAGTCAGTATTAATAGGGTCCAATCACTGTGTTAATATGAAGGAATTTTCCGTTTTGATTTTTCACAGGCGTTTTCCCCATATTTTGAATTATGCATTGTATTGTGTTTTAGGGTTAAAGAAATGTTCGTAAAATTTACGGAAAATGTACTGGCAGAAATTGATCAGTACCTTTTTTTTTTTTTACTGATTTTCTTACAGTGTACTAGAGGAGTTCACTCACCTATGCTGCATAATTGATGATGGTTTAAAATTCACAGAAATCATTAAGAAATCATATGTAAAAATCCTATGTTGGCACAATTTCTATTTCTATTCTTTTTAAGCATTTCAGCAGAAAATTTGGTTACACTTTATTTCAGTAGTCCACTTTAGACATTCTAACCATAGTTACTTGGCAACTACATGTCAACTCATTACAGTATTAGTAGATGGTAGTAAACTGTTAGGTTACGGTTAGACGTTAGGGTTCGGGTTAGTAGAATAAGTTAACATGTACTTGCAAAGTTAACTGCTGTACAGTCAGTAGAATGTCTGTTGGGGAGCATCAAAATAAAGTGTTGGCAGATATTAAGCAGACAGTTTACTAATACTCTAATGAGAGTTAGATGACATGTATTTGCAAAGTTACTTGCAGAAGAATGTCTTAAAGGCCCGTTCACACCAAGAACTAACTATAAAAGATAATTATAATGATAACTATATTTGCGTCCACACCAACAAACAGTAACGGTCTGTTTATTTTAAACTCACACGCTGCAGTTTCAAAGTGTGTACAACATGTTTTTGCTGTTCTTGTTGCATTTACACGGCTTTAACCAGCAGATGTCCTCAGCATCTTATGTTTCGAGTGGATAGCTAGTGTAATCGATCTAATCTAACAGTGAATTTAGCTTAAGTCATTATAGTCATAGTGGGATAAAAACAACGCCTCATCTTTTTCACTGCAAATTCAAAGGAAGCAAGACAACGTTGTCGAAACTAGTGCTGGATAACTGAGGTAATTTATGTTCCACTGTTTGCTAGCCTGACAATGATCTCATCATTAATACTTCTCACCATTTATTCCGAGGGTATATGACTAATTGTTTTCCATATATCCATTTTCTTTAAAGGATTTTACTTGTCAAAAAGTAGTGGCTTTTTCTGGACCTCAGCGATTAACTTCTCCGCAATGTCATCTGCCATTTTAAATGTGCGAGCCCTTAAATTAGAATGATTGGCTGTCAGTGTTTTATCATTCAACGGCTGGAAAAAAAAATCGTTCTGAAAGTGATCCCAACGATATCGTTTATCTATATCATTATCATTATAGCTGTGGTGTGGACAGTGCTATTCGTTTATATTTAGAAAGATTTTTAGAACTATATATCTTTATCGTTATCTTTATAGTTATCGTTCTTGGTGTGAACGGGGATGGCCAGAAATTGTAAAGTGAGTGGAACTTGGTTAAATGGAGTGGACCTCAATGCCTACTCTCAAATTACATCATTTCACAATACATGGGATAAAAATAATTTGACAATTAAGATTAGTTAAATGTGATTTATTGTTAGTCAACAGTTTCATGATAACAACAAAATACATTCATAAATAAAAAAAACCAATGAATAGAATAAGAACAATAAATGAAGGTAAATAATCATAGGTGGAGCGTCAAAGGTTTCTATTTACAATGGGTTTTTTTGAAGCGTTGAGCAATGCAGCCAATCACAGACATGTCTGTTGATTTTTTGACTTCAGTGGCCATTCATGTTAGAATCCACTCACAGGTCAAAAAGGCCAAAAAAAAATCCCAGAAAATTGTCTAATTTTATTGGGTGGACCAGCCATCAATCTGATTGGACTATAGTGCCACCCTGACCTTTATGTAGCCTCCACTTGCCTAAAGTGGACCATCGAAATAAACTGTTGCCAAAACATTCAGATCAAATCTTTAGGATGATGAAGGCTAGCCTACATGTAGCTACATGAAAACAGGCATTTGAATAATCTTTCTATAACTTCCTTAACATACAAAAGGGAAAACACCGTAAAACCAGTTTGCTTCCGAATATATGTATACAACAAAAGCTTCCTGCTGCCTACATGCTAAAAAATGTAGTTAAAAAGGCAGCCATATGGAAGTAAATTAATGCCAAATGTTTTTGAAATAAAAAGCTTGTTGAATTGCACTAACTGAAAAAAAAAATATGCATTACATTAACTGTGCTTGCATTTTGATGCATTGTATTTTTAAGGCTTGCATTTTTATGGGCTGAAATTCAACATGGTCGTATATTTAAGCTGTGAATATTTCAATTCAAAATATTTCACACACATTTTCATTATTAAAAATTCAATAATTTATATTCACCGTTCAGATTTCACTTCCAAAATATTCATTCTGTTTAAAAATACAACCTATAAAATTCGACTAGCAATTTTCGGTCCATTTTATTTTGCTTTACAAATTCGCTTCCACAAATTCAGTGGTTCAAATTCGGCAGAAAATTCAACATTTCACATCCGGGAACTGCAGGAAAAGCAGTAGAGTGCCGATGCATGATCTCCATCTGCTGTTAGTCGGCTTCACCAGCAGGTGCCGCTAGCGCGTGTTGATGAAGACCAAAGCAACAGTTAGAAACAGGTCATTCATTCATTAAAACGGATTTGCAGAAATAGAGCAAGCGGTAAGTGAATGTGTGATGATTATCAGGGCCAGTATAAATGCAGAAAAGCTGATAAAGACACAAAAGCTGCATTTATGTTTAATTCAGTGTCTTTACGGTTACTTTCCCTGTGTAGGCTACATGTAAGCAGCTTTCTCCCCAGTGAACGAGATTATAACGTTATTCCCAGAAAATTGTCTAATTTTATTGGGTGGACCAGCCATCAATCTGATTGGACTATAGTGCCACCCTGACCTTTATATAGCCTCCACTTGCCTGAAGTGGACCATCGAAATAAAGTGTTACCAAAACATTCAGATCAAATCTTTAGGATGATGAAGGCTAGCCTACATGTAGCTACATGAAAACTGAGGCATTTGAATAATCTTTCTATAACTTCCTTAACATAGAAAAGGGAAAACACCCTAAAACTAGTTTGCTTCCGAATATATGTATACAACAAAAGCTTCCTGCTGCCTACATGCTAGTTAAAAAGGCAGCCATATGGAAGTAAATTAATGCCAAATGTTTTTGAAATAAAAAGCTTGTTGAATTGCACTAATTGAAAAAAATATGCATTACATTAACTGTGCTTGCATTTAGATGCATTGTATTCTTAAGGCTTGCATTTTCTGAAATTCGACATGGTCGTATATTTAAGCTGTGAATATTTCAATTAAAAATATTTCACACACATTTTCATTATTAAAAATTCAATAATTTATATTCACCTTTCAGATTTCACTTCCAAAATATTCATTCTGTTTAAAAATACAACCTATATAATTCGACTAGCAATTTTCAGTCCATTTTTATTTCAATTTACAAATTCGCTTCCACAAATTCAGTGGTTCAAATTCGGCAGAAAATTCAACATTTCACATCCAGGAACTGCAGGAAAAGCAGTAGAGTGCCGATGCATGATCTCCATCTGCTGTTAGTCGACTTCACCAGCAGGTGCCGCTAGCGCGTGTTGATGAAGACCAAAGCAACAGTTAGAAACAGGTCATTCATTCATAAAAACGATTTACAGAAATGGAGCAAGCGGTAAGTGAATGTGTGATGATTATCAAGGCCAGTATGAATGCAGAAAAGCTGATAAAGACACAAAAGCTGCATTTATGTTTAATTCAGTGTCTTTACGGTTACTTTCCCTGTGTAGGCTACATGTAAGCAGCTTTCTCTCCAGTGAACGAGATTATAACGTTATTCCCAGAAAATTGTCTAATTTTATTGGGTGGACCAGCCATCAATCTGATTGGACTATAGTGCCACCCTGACCTTTATATAGCCTCCACTTGCCTGAAGTGGACCATCGAAATAAAGTGTTACCAAAACATTCAGATCAAATCTTTAGGATGATGAAGGCTAGCCTACATGTAGCTACATGAAAACTGAGGCATTTGAATAATCTTTCTATAACTTCCTTAACATAGAAAAGGGAAAACACCCTAAAACTAGTTTGCTTCCGAATATATGTATACAACAAAAGCTTCCTGCTGCCTACATGCTAGTTAAAAAGGCAGCCATATGGAAGTAAATTAATGCCAAATGTTTTTGAAATAAAAAGCTTGTTGAATTGCACTAACTGAAAAAAAAATATGCATTACATTAACTGTGCTTGCATTTTGATGCATTGTATTTAAGGCTTGCATTTTTATGGGCTGAAATTCAACATGGTCGTATATTTAAGCTGTGAATATTTCAATTCAAAATATTTCACACACATTTTCATTATTAAAAATTCAATAATTTATATTCACCGTTCAGATTTCACTTCCAAAATATTCATTCTGTTTAAAAATACAACCTATAAAATTCGACTAGCAATTTTCGGTCCATTTTATTTCGCTTTACAAATTCACTTCCACAAATTCAGTGGTTCAAATTCGGCAGAAAATTCAACATTTCACATCCGGGAACTGCAGGAAAAGCAGTAGAGTGCCGATGCATGATCTCCATCTGCTGTTAGTTGGCTTCACCAGCAGGTGCCGCTAGCGCGTGTTGACGAAGACCAAAGCAACATTAAGAAACAGGTCATTCATTCATTAAAACGGATTTGCAGAAATAGAGCAAGTGGTAAATGAATGTGTGATGATTATCAGGGCCAGTATAAATGCAGAAAAGCTGATAAAGACACAAAAGCTGCATTTATGTTTAATTCAGTGTCTTTACGGTTACTTTCCCTGTGTAGGCTACATGTAAGCAGCTTTCTCTCCAGTGAACGAGATTATAACGTTATTCCCCGATGCTGATGTACAGATCAAACGTTAAATCTGAGGTAGAAATATTTCTCTCTGTTGTTAAGTTTCTTTAACTTTATATCACGGCGCTGTGTTGCAATACTAGGGTTTCCCTCATTCGTCATAGGAATCCCCTACCATCAGGACATATAAAACGCTTAACATAGCTTAATGGACTAGTACAGTGATATAAAAGACCAAATTCGCACCATATTTGTGATGTAAGTTATACTATATAGGCTCCAAGAAAGCAGATAGTGGCATAAAGTTGGTTTGACGTTGAACTTTTGAAATTCGCAAATTTAGGGACCGTCTCTAAAGTTACGACATTGGTACACATGTGTGTGAAATATTTTGAATTTAAATATTCACAGCTTAAATATACAACCATGTTGAATTTCTGCCCATAAAAATGCAAGCCTTAAAAATACAAAGCATCAAAATGCAAGCACAGTTAATGTAATGCATTTTTTTTTTTTTTTTTTCAATTAGTGCAATTCAACAAGCTTTTTATTTCAAAAACATTTGGCATTAATTTACTTCCATACAGCCATATCTCTCATCAAAACACCATCTGATGACAAGCTCCATCAACAAATGTCCTTTAAATTGATGTTATGTGATGATAACACACAGGCACTGTTGATGTGTGTCCCTGTTAAAGTTGTCCACAGATTGATAGTTTCCTGCAGGCGTATAATGACTCTTTATGGATCAGTATGAGTCAGTACATGCCGTGAGAAATGAAGAGTATGTGGACAGGTTAGTCATCTAATGGTTTAATATAAACCAGTTTAAATATTCAAAACGATGTTTTACCAGATTAACAATTCATATTCAATTTAAATACATTAATAGGCTACTGTTCTATGCAGCAATGCTGCGCTTCAAAAACATTTATAAGACATCGCTTTATAGTGTCCATGTTCATTTACAGAATTGGTGCTGTGTTAAATGGGAACAAAAGATTGCAGGTGGCGCTACTGAACAGCAGAAGGAAACAGAGCTGAATGAAGGCTTGGCTCGTGAATATTAATTAGCTCATGTTACTTGACTGGATTTCTTACTCTCTCATCATTACATTTACTATAATGGCAATAATCACAACCTATCTGATTATAAAATAGTAAATTACAGCAACATTTTATCTCTGTTATACATATATATGTGTATATATATGTATAAGATCTATAAATGTAAATATGTCATTTTTTATTAAAATCTTAAGATCACACACACACACACAGTCACAACAGCTGTATAAATAGTTATAATTCTATTTATAAATTTCTTTAGATCAAACAATTAGATACGTGTGTGTGTGTGTTTGCACAGGCTGTTAGATAGTGTCAGCTGATCTTGCATCTTTCATGTGTTTGCAGACATTTTGCACATTGATTGTGTGTTGTCGTTGGCAGGTGTGTTATTGTGGTGTGATGTCGTGCCTGAGGCTGCAGCATATTCACACAGTGACCCACTTATTGTGATTCAGGCGAGAAATGGAGAATAGGACAAAGATCTGACATCCCATCTAAACAGATGAGGTGCATTTGACGTCTAGTGACTCGCAGCAGCTGCTGCCGTATGCATGTGGGCCTCTAGTTACGCTGAGCTAATAATATATAGCTGTAGATACCCATTTTACACTATTCAACTTATCTTACCTTATCCATTGTGTGCGGGATTCAGGAAAAAAATCTAAATGGGGTCATTCCGTGTCAAATCAACCAAATTTTGGAAACTTCCCTGGCTCAAATGTTTGATTTTGTTAATATTTTTTCTGAAGAAAGTCAAAAATAAATAGTGATAAAAGCCAAAATATTAAATGTCACAGATGTATATTTACTGAGTAATCCACTATTTTGTCGAGGGGGGTCAAAATGACCATTTTCAGATTTGGAGCCAGTTTATAGGGGTGTAAAAATGACTTTAAAGATGGCAGCATCATTATTTTATTTGTACAGAAAGATTGGTAGGTCTATTAGTTAAATCTGCTGACTCTAGAAATCTGTGTTTCATTATATGCCAATGGTGACGATTCAAAAATGGGATAAAGCACTTCTTGTGTTTTTTTCCTCTTCAAGTTTGCATGCCTCTGACAGTGTGCTCAGAGATCTCAATGTGAACTCAAACACTTCTCATCAAATTCTTCCAGCAAATGATGGGAGCGGCTATCCATCAGTGTTATTTTAATTCATATACTATTATAGTTTATAGTATTTAAATTTTAGGTAAAGTTTTAGTCATTTTGTTGTGTGTTTCTGTCATTTTTATTAGTTTTTGTTTTTCTATATAGTTTTTATTCATTTTTTATTTCAGTTTTGAAGTAAAACTAAATGAAATTCAGAAATGTTGCCTTGGCAGCTAGCTGAAATAAAATACATTTAATTTGTAATTTTTTATATTTTACTTTCAGTTAACTTTTATGGTAACACTTTACTTGGTGTTCAATACATAAGTTATAATGCATTATGTCTTTTCATAACTGTAACAAAATTAAAATGGATTATAATATTTGCAGATTCCTTGTTATGTCTGAAATTGGTTGTTTGTCATGTTTTAATGCATTATACTTTCTAAAGGTGTAGCAATGAATAGATAAGTATTATAATGTATTATAACTGTGGTTACAATTATTCGTGAGACAATATAATGCAATATAAGGTGCATTACAAGGCATAATTAATGCATTAAAATATTTTTAAAATGCATTATATATATAAAAGGCTTTAAGGAACATGTTATCAAGTTTATAAGTTATTTTGGTTTAAGTTTACTATAATAACTTTAATTAATACTTTAATATAACAGTTAACTATAAAATATCTGTATTCTTACTGTATGTCAACAATCATCTCACTTGTTTCTATTTTCATACAAGAAATATCTGAGATAAATTAAACTAAAAAAACTAAAAGGTGAAAACTGACTTAAGTTAAAACATCTAAAACATATACTTTTCCTTGAACACACATAAATTTAACTTAAAATCTTTAACCTAAAAAGTATACAAATCGCTCCATTAGATTGCATCATGGGAACCTACAGAAAACATTTCATTCACAGTTTAGGCAGCTCACATCACGCGGTCATATCATATCATGCTGCTGAAAGCACTAATAAAAAACAACTCTCTGAATCATGAGCTGCAAAATCTATGGCAATAAAAGTGTAAACTGTGGAGCTAATGTTGCTCTTGACCCTTTTAAAAAGTCACTATCCGCCTCTGAGAGCCGTAACAACATCACGCTCAATGCCAGCGAGAGCACAGCAGCGTTAGGGTGCTGGAGGCGGCAGGTCAGGGCTCAATGCTAAGGATTTTTTTCTGTGGTTACTTGCCCTGCCAAAATTTTCACTGGCCCCACAATAAAAACCAAACTAGACCAAAGTGCTGGGATCCGAACACCATGCTCCGCACACAAAACAACTTACGAGTCACGACAGAAGAGTGTACGGCCTGAACCAAATAGTTGCTATTTGGTTCTTGATGTCAAATTATAGATTCTTTAGGGGTGAATCTCACAAAATCAAAGGGGGAAAAAGTAAATATATTTTGCATAAAGAAAATAAAGCCTATATTTTCCTTAAAATCTCAGTTGATTCTCCTTGACAAAAATTAAGGTGTTTTAAGAGCATTTTCCTTTATCTCAGACTCAGTGTTATTGTTAACTAAAACTAAACTATTAAAAAAATTTGTTAACTGAAATAAAGCTGAAATAAATAAAAATTTCAGATGGAAAAACTTAAAAAAAAAAAAATAAATAAAAAAAAATTAGACGTTGCTAACTGAAATAAAAAAATTAAAAATACTAAAATTCTAGAACTAAAACTGAAATAAAAATAAATTAAAACTAAATGGAAATATTGACGAACATAAAATTACTAAAACAAAATAGCATTAAAATGAAAGCAGAAAATATACAAAAAAAAAAAACTCATTCAAAATATTAATAAATACTATAGCAGCATATAAATAATACTAAAAACAACACTGCTCAGATGTTTCCGCTGAGAATAAGACTCACTAAATTAAAATCACTAAGACTGAAACTGAAATAAAAATAAAAAGCTAAATAGAAATATTAAAAAAAAAAAAAAAAAAAAAAAAAATGACAAAAGCATATGAAAATATAAAATATGAAGTAAAAACATAAAAAAAAGTTAATTGAATAAATACTATAATACTATATAAATAACACTAAAATAACAATAATAAGACCCCAGCAGTCTCACATGATCTCAAAAAAGTCTCAAGTCACAGATCTCAATATGAACTCAAAAATATTTCTCTTCATATTCTACTGAGATCAAATGATCTGAGCTGCTCCACATTTATTTTATAGCTCTATACTCTTACCGTACGACAACTACCGACTCATTTCTGTCTATACTTTTAGGAATTAGGAGAAACTTAACATAATATTCATGAAATCTCCTGAGCTATGAAAGAGCAAACCTTTCCCTCTGGATTAGCCTTATGTATCTGAGCATCGTCCCTCATTCAGACTCTGGCAGACGTCTGCTTGATCTACTCACTGAATGCCTCTCTGATTAACCATGAATCGGCGCATCCAGCCCCTCGCTTTTCTTCTTTCAGGGGGTGGGAGACGGAGAGCCTCTGGTGTCGCCCCACAGCTGCCGGTGCCTCTGATGCGGCCCACCCTCTTGCTTTTCATCAATCTCCGCTCAAACACCAATCACGCTGTTTGTCGAATGACACCTCTTGAGAAAAAGAAGCACACTTTTAAATAGAGTACTTATTACGGAAATAATATACTTTAGAAGAGCATACTTGAGTGTGAACTGAATGTAATGTTTTTGCACACTGAATTGCATGTTATTTGCAGTTAAAATTCAAATTTAGTTTAATATTAAATGCAATTAGTTGAATTTAAGAGTGCTTTTTGACCAACTTAAAGTCACCCTGTGGTGAAAATCAAGTTTTTAATGTTGTTTATATGTCTATATGGTGTTTTTAATATGCTTTAAGAAAAAAACATGTGCAAATTCATAAGTCAACACCATTGCTGAGTATTTTCTCCTTAAAACTGCAGTGATCTAAAGACAGTTTCAAAAACGTGGTTTGAAATCGCTGGTGTTTCTGACGTCACAAACTACCTTGTAACCAATCACGTCAACATGCCGGCAGGCTTTAGCATATCATTAACTATGAGCGCTCTGAAGCAGGGGAGTCTCAAAAGAAGCCAGGTTATCCCATTATATTTTTCTGTTGATATGAAAAATCAGGTACATTTAGCAATATAGCGGGTGTATGATGAAATATTACTATGTTATGATGAACTTTCTCCACTGACGTTTTGAGTTGTTCAAATTGTTTCTAAGAATAGTGATTTTTAGAAGGCAGCGGTCTGATTGAGATGGCGAACGGGAACATGGTTTGTGTAACATTAGCAACACATTATTAGCTGTTTGATAACGTAGTCAAGCAAAAAGCTAATCATATTAATTACAGTTATGTGCACGAAGTTGTAAAGCGCGATACCATTGTGCAGCGCTTACCTCAGTAAGTTGACCGTGTGGATCTCTGAGCTTGTGTGAGTGAGTGGAGGCGGGGCTAATTAGCATATTCATAGATCTGCTTATACTAAAAGCAAGGGTGTAGAGTTACATTCAAGCTATTTTAAGGCTTGAAGAAATTTTCTTCACAGGGAATAACGTTTTTACATGTCATTTTGGTTTATATGTCATTTTGACATAATTATGAACTACAGGGGGACTTTAAGTACATCTTTATATGTAATTTCTTAATTACGTCCGTTGTCTTTGAAATATGGTTAAAGCTGAATGTACTGACAAGCATTTATAGTAAACTAAAATATACGGTAATACAATAAGGTCTGATTTGTTATCATTAGTTAATGTATTAACTAACATGAACTAACAATAAGCAATAAATTTGTTACAGTATTTATGAATCTTTGTTAAAATTTGTTAATAAAAATACAGCAGTTCATTGTTTGTTCATTACTTCACAGTGCATTAACTAATGTTAACAAATACAACATTTGATTTTAATAATGTATTAGTAAATGTTAATTTCAACATTGACTAAGGTTAATAAATTCTGTAGAAGTATTGTTAATTCTTAGTTCGTGTTTCTATATATACTTGTAAATTCTATTGAAACTTCAATTACACTTTATTTTAAGGTGTCTGTGATTTGGTGTAATAATACATTTAAGTACCGAGTAATAATAATTAACTACATGTACTATAGGGTTAGGATTAGGATGTGTTTAGAGTTAGTTGCATGTAATTATGCACAATTTATAGTAACAACGTGTATCAAGAACACTGTAATATAAAGTGTTACTGAAACTTCTATTTTTAAATATATAGTCATTTGAAATTATGAAGTTGCAATTTAAAATACATTACATGTGGTTTAGTATGTTAGTCAACACACCGAGATAAGTGTACTTCTTTAAAGCACGACAAAACAACATGATGATTTAAAATGTACTGTAAAGTAAAACTATTCATTTGATGTTATTACAAAGTGCACTTTTTAAAAGTGTAAGTACCTAAGAAACAAAGTCATGAAAGTGTACTCTCTTTATACTTAAGTGGTCTTTTATTTAATTAATATTCAAGATTTGAAAACAATTAAGCACACTTCTTTTTTCACAAGGGACAACTCGCTCTCTAACTCTACGACCTCTTAAAGAAAAGTTCAGGCTGCTAAATTCAGACTTAATTTTTTCCACAACAAATAATAAGCAGCTGTGAGGGAAGCTTGTGGTTGGGACGTACAACGGCCTTTAATTGGATTTACACAAACACGCAAAACCTACGGGGAATACTTCCAATACTGGCAAACAAGATCAACCGTCTATCCCACAAGTCTTTCGGATATGACGCTAAATATAATTGTGCTGCTGTCAGAGCAGAAACAGACAATGGGATTGTCGGATGCTGTGGGTCCAGCCGGGAAAGTGTTTAAATGTTATGAGAGAGCAAGGTGCGGTTCATCCAGGCAGACAGACATAATCCCTCGCTGAAATCAGACCCATGCATCTGAATTAGACGCACAAGGGTTCCCAAGCACTCTGGGATAGATGTGCTTCTCACCCTGACCTCGGCGTTCCTAAGTAAGACTGGTTAGCTCAAACGGACATATGCAGACAATGCCGTGATCCAAGCTAATTTTACAAACCAGGATCATGTCTATCAGAGGAGCTGTAGAAATGTGTGCAACTCAAAGAATGAGGTCAAAACTCTGCTCACTTTCAGTGGATGAGTGTGTGAATTTGAATTACATTGGCCAAAACAGACAGGATGTTGAATTGGACTTTGAATTGCAATGAGAGGAAGTGGGAATTTACTGAAAAGTTAATGAAATTTATGGTAAAAATACCCCCAAAACAAAACAAACAAACAAAAAAAAAAAAAAAAACTGGCAGCTGTGGTTGCCAGAAATTTATCGTAAAAAAATACGGTAGTAACATTTTATATTTTAGAGATTTAACTTAAAGGATTAGCTCACTTTCAAATGAAAATTACCCCAAGCTTTACTCACCCTCTAGCCATCCTAGGTGTATATGACTTTCTTCTTTCTGATAAACACAATCGGAGTTATATTAATAAATATCCTGACGCATCCGAGCTTTATAATGGCAGTGAACGGGATCAATGAGTATGAGCTGAAGAAAGTGCTTCCATCCACATCCATCCATCATAAACGTGTACTCCACATGGCTCCGGGGGGTTAATAAAGGTCTTCTGAAGCGAAGCGATGCGTTTGTGTAAAAAGCGTTTGGGTAAAAAAAATAAATAAATAAAATCCATATTTAACAAGTTATTAAGTAAAATATATAACTTCTGCCAGACCACCTTCCGTATTTAACTTATTAAGTGTAATGCCTCTCACAGTTCAAAGCGCTTACGCTTACGAACGTGACGTGACATCAGTTAGGCTTTTTTCTTAAGTTGAATATGGAATTGTAGATATTGTACTTTGTAACTTGTTAAATATGGATATTTTTCTTACACAAACACATCACTTCACTTCAGAAGGCCTTTATTAACCCCCCGGAGCTGTGTGGAGTACATTTATGATGGATGGATGGATGTGGATGGATGCACTTTCTTGAGCTTCATACTCGTTGCCCCCGTTCATTATAAAGCTAGGACACATCAGGATATTTATTAATTTAACTCTGATTGTGTTAATCAGAAAGAAGAAAGTCATATACACCTAGGATTGCTTGAGGGTGAGTAAATCTTGGGGTAATTTTCATTTTAAAGTGAACTAATCCTTTAAGATATCTTGAATACTTTTAGAGTTACAGGCATGCAAACATTGGAAAAGGAATATTTATGGCACTCAGACAGGTATGTGCAATTGTGTTGATTGAAAAACACGAGATACATTTCTAGTTTCAACATTATTTGTTCTTTAGATATTCCTCTTTAAAATAAAGTATCAGCTGTATGCAAAGTGACACACATTTGGTTTTGGACCACTGAAAATGTGTACAATTTACCAATTTGCTCACAGAGTCACATTAAAATCTCCATATCTCTGGGATTGAACCATCAAGGGCCATTAAAATGAAGATACCAAAAGGAAAGTTTGTTAAGAACCAGAATCTAAAAGGATATAAGGACATCTTTAATACTTCTTGAGTTATAGGCATGCAAACTTGAGGGGGAAAAAACACAAGACGTGCTTTTTTCCATTTTTGAACGGTCACCGTTGGCATATAATGAAACAAAGATTGCTAAAATGAACAGATTTTACTAATAGACCTACCAATCTCTGGATAAAAATAAAATAATGCTGCTGCCATCTTTCTAAAGTCATTTTTACACCCCTCTAATTTGGCTCCAAATCTCAGGTGAAAATGGTCATTTTGACCCCCCTCTACAAAATATTGGATTACTCAGTAAATATACATCTGTGACATTTAATATTTTGGCTTCCATCACTATTTATGTTTGCCTTTCGACAGAAAAAAATATTAACAAAATCAAAAATTTGAGCCGGGGACCTCTGTTTGAGTTGGCTTTGAACAAAGTCAAACCTCCACCACTAAGAATTAATCGTTCAGTATGTGCGTTGTCCTGCAGTGTCTGTGTTTCAGACATGAATGATTCCTCAAATCATGTGCTGTTACTTCACTAACAGATCAGATGAATGACTGGAGGATGACACTATAGGCTAAAAAGTGCCACTGAAAATGGGCTCCACACACAGCATAAAACATACAGACTACTTTGTGTTTTTATGACTTCAATGATGCTTCTCCGGACGGTATCATTTTTATCATTTTCCTTGTGGTACTTTATGGATTTTGTAATATAAAAAACACACCTGTAGGAAAGAACGAAAAGCGAAGATGAGAGCGATAGGGAAGAGTTAATTGAAACCAGAATATAGTTACAAAATTCTTGTCATCAAAATGTTTCCAAAATTTCTGTTTGACTAAAGCAGCACTTGCCCTTTTGTTCTACTTGTTAATTAGTTTATTGTTTTAAAATGCAGACAGGCTTAGTGTGGACGTGAGGCTGGCTCTGAAACTCAACCCAGAGCCAGACATTACACATTCATGAGGTTAAAGCAGGAATGACATCATTCCTAAGGCTGCAGAGGCATTCATGAATGCTCAAAACGTCTGACACCTGTCCTCAACACATTAGGGAATATTCAGGACCGAATGTAGAAAGTTAAGCCTCGTTCAGACTGTCCGATTTTTGTGCATATCCGATTGGAATCCAAATGTGAAAATTTTTACGAATCCATTTTGAGCTACATTTATATGTGGTTTGAAATCCTATTCAAATAATTCATTTCTTGAAATCTGTTTAAGTCTGACCACTCTAATCGGATTTTGTGTGGTTTGTGTCACTTTCTCACGCCACGTAAAACGTAAACATGTCAGACGTTGTTATAGGAAACATGCTGAAAAGTCTCTGCAGAGACACGGTTGTGTTGTGGCAAAGTGCCGGTTTTCTGCCAAATGATGTGACCCTAGTAGGTGCTGTACTGAGCTAATCCGACCTACTCCTAATGTGGACAGTCAATGATTTAGATCAGATTCCAGTCGGATACACAAATAATCGGATTTGAATGGGCAGTGTGAACATAGCCTTAATTAGAAGCCTTAATTAGTCAGAGAGATGGTCTGAGAAATGTTTATCAGTGACCCGAGATGGAAACAGTGTGTTTAGAGTAACAGTAAAGAAAAACTTAAATATAAAAAGTATGCCAATTCATTTAGTTAAATCAGGCTTCTAATAACATGGAATCAGTTGGAAATTAGTTGGATTGTTTAGTTCAAATGTGTGTTTTTTTGTTTGTTTGTTTGGTTGGATTTTTACCCAAAAATAGAAATGTTGTCATCATTTATTCACCCTCCCAGCTAACAAAAATACATGAACATTATTTCGTCACTGTTTTCTCATGATTTATTATCACAACTTTTTTTTCTTTTGTCAAATCAACTTAGATAATTAATGTGGTTCAGATTACATAATATTTTGAGTTTCTATTTATTAAACCAATCTCTTTCATTGTATTAACTCTAATTTTTAAATTTTAATGAACTCAAACTTTTAAGGCAACCAGGCAACTTAACTTTAAGTTAAACCAACGTTAATTTTTTATGTTCTCAGAACGTTCAAAATGTCCAGTTTTTTAAAGGTTTTAAAAAGTTTTTTTTCTTGTTTATCCGAAGCATTATGGTTGCAATTTTTGCACACATCACACACAACATACAAATCTATTTTTGTAATACTGCTTTGTGCCACTAGTAGCGCAGAAACTGCACACAGTAGCTTTCAACACCTTAAAGGCCCCGATACTTCAAACGAAATCGAAGAACGAACTGATGTGACGTCATTTCGAACAAAATTGGGCCAAAACAAAGTTCGTTTTGTGTTTGTTTTGGGAGTTCGAAACGGCTTGCCAAAGCGAAATCTCAGGAAAAGTTCGCTCCTGCTGCAAAACACCTTCGTACTACCATTGGCCCGTGACGATAACGTAATAGGAGGTGTGCGCAGAGGCTCCGCCTTCTTGCACGTGGAACTCTTCTCTGACTCATTTCATCTGTTGAGTTTGTTGAGGTAAGATCTCCGTGGGTGAAAACATGAACATGCTAGATCGCCGCTTTATAGTAGAAAATGAAGTTGTGCTTCTGATGAAATGAGGCACTGACACTGTTTTTCATGTTCAATACTGTAAAGTTGCTTGCTTTTAAGCGATCTATTGAATAAAATGCAATATAAATAAACATGACGTGACTTTACTAGAGTGCTAATTTGCAGAGCTCGTGCCAACATACCCATGTTGTTATGATCAGATGCTTTTCTTAAGCTTTCTATAAAAAAAAAATGCTGTTTTTGTTGTGTTTATTTTGTTACTGAGAGGAAAGCAGGCAGCACATTTACATATTCATCTAAACACCACTCTCAGCAGTGTGGGCGGCGTCAGATGTTCGATAACAGTATATCGCTGTTCACGTATTTTGAACTTTGTTTTACCCCTAGACGAAGAACGAAAAAGAACTTTGTTTGAAGTATATCGGGGCCTTAAAGGCCCACTGAAGTGCCTTGAAACGCGCAGCATTATTCAATGTGTTGACGTAATTTCCATTGAAACAGAAAGACAGGGTGGGACATATCGAGCTGTTGAGCTCTGTAAAGCCGCAGTTTCCTCCTAATCTCTAACTGTTTCTCCTCCTGATCTCCTCCATATCGCTTTAAAATATAGCATATAACATTCAAACATTTTATTTCTTGTTTCAGCAAAGCTTAGCAAAAACGTTAACGTTAATTTTTGAATGTTGAACATTTTGAAACAAGTAGTAACTTTTAAAAAGCATTAGATGAACGTCCAACTAAAATGTTTCAGGAAAAAACGCTTCATGATTTTATGGTTTTAGTTTAAGTTTTAGTTAACGATAATAACCCTGATCTGAGGTTGATTTTCAGTGGTCTATATAAGAATAGACAGTTAAGGTGCAAACCACAATTTCATTTGCTTTCAACTGAGAAAAACCAGAGATGCAGCAGTGAGATGTGATATCCCAACAAAACAACACATTGTAAAAACGCCCAGTGTTAATGTCTTGAGGAAATTCAAAAGATATTGCATGCAAAGTGAGTTATTGTGGGAACGTCACCAAATCAAAGGTTACTGTGACATTTCCTTTTACTGGAGGAAACAGTCATGTTGCGAGTGAAAAAGAGCCACTTCCATTACTCAAGCTGACCACATGTGAGAATATCCTCCATCGCAGACGGGCATCCAGACGGGCGGCACGCTGGTCACACCAGGCTTCTGCCAACGGACACATTAAACCGCTTTTACACAAGTGTTTAAGAGGAGGAAAGGATGGATCTAAGACAGATCTGGGTTTTCTCACACATAAAGTCTGAGTCTACTGCATAAAAGCCACAGTCCTACAAGTGCAGCACCCACTAACACTCTTATATTGACTCGTTAGCTGAAACTTTTCACAACTTAAGACAAGACACTACAAGCAAAAATATAGCTTTTTCTTGGACTGGTTAATTTTGAGATTTTGGGCTCTTTGGCTTTTCATAACGTGTTGTTTCAGACAAGTGGAACGAAAGCATCCCAAATATAAGTGTTTATTTTATTGCACTTAATCTATTTGCATCTGTAGATTTCAATTACAATCCATATCTTTAAAGGCGGTGAGTTTTAGCCAGAAACCTCCACTTCAGCAGCTTTACACACACCTAATTTTAAAGTTTTATTCCTATCTATATTCTGAAGGTTTAACACAGGGGTTTGTTCATATATCATTTGCCTGTTTTATATAACATTTTATTACTAAAAACATGTTCAAAATGGTTTTCTGATTTTTGACAGTATTTTTTGTTTTATGGAATGATAAAAAGATAAATGTTTTTACAGAGGGGATTTTGGATTTAACTAATATGTCAACAAAATCAAACAAGAATTTTGAACCTAGCTTTATCCAATGTTTTCGCAAGAACCAATAGGTTCATTCTTGTGTGTTACGCAGCATGTTTGAGCTTCCTCAGGAACCAATGAGGTTCATTCTTGTGTGTTACGCAGCACGTTTGAGCTTCCTCAAGAACCAATGAGGTTCATTCTTGTGTGTTACGCAGCACGTTTGAGCTTCCTCAAGAACCAATAAGGTTCATTCTTGTGTTACGCAGCGCGTTTGAGTTTCCTCAAGAATTAAAGAACCAATTTATGTTCGCTGAACAATATTTATATGTGAATAAAAGCCTAAATTAAATCTGTTAAAGCGATCGTGTCTCTTCAGAAAATTTTGACTAAACCGCTTAATTCATATGGATTAGTTTTACGATCTCTTTATGAACTTTTTGAAGCGTCAAAGTGGTAGATGCGTAGCTGTCAAGCGAGGGACAGAAAGCTCTCAGATTTCATCAAAAATATTTTCATTTGTGTTCCGAAGATGAACAAAAGTCTTACGGGTTTGGAACGACATGAGGGTGAGTAAATAATGACAGAATCTTCATTTTTGGGTGAACTAACCTTTTAATGTAATGAAATTTGGTTATATCTATTAGTTAAATTTTTACCCTATACACCTAGGGTGTCTTTCCATAAAAGAAAACTCATGAAAGGAAAGCAGTTAAACCAAAGATGAAATTTCGTCATTTCATCATTTACTCACCCTCATGTTGTTCCAAACGTGTATGACTTTCTTTCTTCAGTGGAACACACTTTCCATTCACTTATCATCTAGCTATGTGTCTTTTTATTATCTTGAGATCCAATCATAATAAGCCACATCCAGCATTATTGTTTGTGAGGTCTGAGGCAAGAAGGACCGAAGACATCCAAAGATTCCAGGCTGCTTCTGATTAATGTAAGAAACACTGAGCGTTTGACCATTCATTCACACTGGCCTGGAGAAAAAAATGACCATTCCAGACTAGTCTTATGATTGCTTTGGAAAACATAACCACAAACATTACGTCCAAATCGTATGCTACAGCTCTACAATCGTTGGAAAGGCCCTCACATGCAATTAAGACACATGAAAGTGACTAAGAAATGGTTTTCTATTTTAGCCCAGTCATGCTACATGACACAATACGGAGGTAAATGTTTCAGAGCTAATGACAACCAGCTGTTCAGACGGCCTGAGCTGAAAAACACATTTATGTGCCAATTGTTTTTTCTATTATTGTCGTTTCAAGCACAATGGTGAGTCATTTGTGCAAAACTCAATGCAGAGATGCTATGGTGTTCTGGGTGTTTGTTATGGTGTTGCTAGGTAGTTGCTAGGGTGTTCTAGGTGGTTGCTAAGTAATAGCTGTGGTGTTCTGTATGGTTGCCAGGCATATATATTTGCTAAGATGGTCTGCAAGTGGTCGTTGGTTGTTAGATGCTCTGGGTGGTTTTAAGTTACTACCATTCAAATAATTTAGAAAAGGACAAGTTACATGTTGAGTTGGTTTAGTGCATGAGCAATAGTAATAGTGATGCTTGCCTTAGTTTTTCATCAAACTGATCAAAGTGTGGCCTTAAACCCACGGCCTAACCTCAACCTCCCAACGCTCACTCTCGCTCTCAACGCCCCTGAGGGAAACTCGGCCCTCACAACAACTTTCAAAAGAAATGTGAAAAATGCCATTAGGGCAAGAAAAACAATATATATTTGGGATGCACGATATATCGGCCACCATATCGGTATCAGCCGATATATGTTCATTTTTAATGTTATCGTTATCGGCCTGATAAGAAAATTTGGCCAATATATTAAAGCGATAAATAATGGATTATTTCCTTTAGCTGAGACACTTCAGATGCACACTGTCCACCATTATGTTTATGAATTGCTTGAAATATGATTGGAATCACTTCAAAAAGGAAAATACAGTTAAGTGCAACATGTACAGCGCAAGTCTGTCATAGAGGCTACATAATATGATGAGAACAATATAATTGTGTGCTTATGATATGGCTTTTAATGGTGAGACTTTTGTTTTTTGTAATCAGGCTCTCAAAAATTATTTGAAAACTTGGATTTAGATTTATCGGTCAATATATCGGTTATCGGCTTTCAAATATAAGGAATTATCGGTATCGGCCAAAATTTTTATATCGGTGCATCTCTAAAAAATATCCTAATGGGCTCAGTAAAAAAGAAAGTGACTTTTTCATGGTTTCTGATGCCAACATGGAAGGATTTTGTGATTGTAAGGCAATAAAAGGAAGCTGCTGAAAGCTGGAAAAGTCATTCTGAGTTTTGCTAGGATTTGAGGTTTAAAAAAAGTGTTTGTTTGTCAACCAGAGACCTTCAAAAAGACATTTTTTAATTATTTATTCTCATCTAATCATGACAGCATTACATTTCACAATAAAAATATTGTTTAAAAAAATATTTATTTTACATGGATGCATTTAGCAGATGCTTTTATCTAAAGTGACTTGCATTGCATTTACACTATACCGGTCTAAAGTTGAATAATGTTTTTGAAAAGCGTCTCTTATCAGCATATTAGAATGATTTCTGAAGGATCATGTGACACTGAAGACTGCTGAAAATTCAGCTTTGATCACAGAAATAAATCACATTTTAAAATATATTCACATAGAAAACAGTTTTTTAAATTGTAATAATATTTTGCTATTTTTACTGTATTTTTGATCAAATAAATGCAGCCTTTGAGAGCATAAGAAACTTCTTTTTAAAACATTAAAAAATCTTAATTATTCTAAACATTTGGCTGGTTGTGTTTTTGCATCCCCTAAGAATTGAACTCAAGACACTGGCATTGCTAGTGCCATGCTCTACTCTTTGAGCTACAGGAATGCTGTAATCTAATAATATCAAACATAATTTCAGTTATTTCCATTTAAAAGTCTTTTTAGTGGCAAGAATCACTATTATTATTGTCTGGCAGACACCAGATCATCACCCGAATGTCACAGCAAGTACACCTTATTTTTCCTCTGGTCTAAAAATCTAGATTATGTCTAATGTCTGCACTTAATTAAATGTGTAATATAATATTTAATCTACCGCTACATACAAAAACAATCAGAGTGTCTCTCACATGCTATAAGGGTAATGGCATTGTGTAAACTATTCTCTCAATATACAGCGCTCTTATTCTTTGTGTGTTCTATAGATCAGGCTGATATGAGAAATTAAAAATCACATATAAAAATGGGTTGTTAAAGTTATGATAGCTCCATATTGTGCTAAAGCAAACAGCTTGCAGGGGAAAACCCAACAAGCTCTCTGCGTGTAATCTCCGATTATAGCTTTATGGACGGAGGGTCAGTCCTTCCAGCCGGAGTTTCATAACAAGTGTGCAAATAATCGGGCAGATCTCTCACAACACAGTTTACAGATCTGCGCTAAACCTATGTAAACTAGAGCGATGTGTGTCGAGCGTACTGACTTTGCTCGGTGTGATATTGAGCTGAAACACAATTACTTCACACGTGGCTGCATCTGATAGAGATGAGATACAACATCTGAACGTCTCTGTGATGTGCTAACTGCAAAATTTACGAAATAGGGGTGAATAAAGGTATACATTAACATTTATGCATTTGGAAGACGTTTTTATCTGATGCAACCTAAATTTCCCTGAGAATCGAATACGTCATGCCCTATTTGATCTTAATAACCGATATTTATAAATAAATACATTATATTTAATTCATTTATTTATTATATTTATTTATAATTTATTATAATATTTTAAAAAATATTTGGTAACACTTTACAATAAGGTTCATTAGTTAAACATTAGTTAATGTATTAACTAACATGAACTAACCATGAGCAATACATTTGTTACTGTATTTACTAATCTTCGTTAACGTTAGTTAATGAAAATACAGATGTTCATTGTTTGTTCATGTTAGTTCACAGTGCATTAACTAATGTTAACAAGATTTTAATAGTGTATTAGTAAAAGTTGAAATTAACATGAATAAAGATTAATAAATGCTGTATAAGTGCAGTTTAATATTAGTTCATGTTAACTAATGTAGTTAACTAATGTTAACTAATGAATCTTATTGTAAAGTGTTACCAAATATTTTTTATATTTAAAAATATTTTTTAATATTTAGATCAAATATGGCATGGCATGGGTTCGATATAAATAAAATATATTTATGGGTTATATATTTTTTACTTATTTATATATAAATATACACATAATAATGTATTATTATTATTAATATATGATTTATTTATTTACTTTCACTATATTATATTTATACATATTTATAATATATATATATATAAAAATTACATATGATTTGTTTATTTATTATATAAATATATATACTTTATTATATATAATATTGTTATATTTATAAGAATTTATATTTAAAATATTTAAATGATATATAAATAAATTATATGATTTATTTATTTAATTATTATATATATAATAATTTATTATATGATTTATTTATTAACTTTCTCTATATATATTAATAAATAAATATTTGATAAATATTTTTCATTTATTTATTATATATATATATTGAAAAAATTGTATATATTATATATATATGTGTGTGTGTGTGTGTGTGTGCGTGTAATTATATATATATATATATATATATATATATATATATATATATATATATATATGAAAATGTTAAAATAAACATTATAAACAAACAAAATCACAAAAATGAATTATTATTCTGTTATTTAAGAGCCGTCATGTTTTCTTCAAAGACTAAACCACAGTGGGTGGAACTGAACTTGGCAGGGTAATTTGTAGTGAAATACACCAAATACTGACAAACTGTCTTAAAATATCAGTATTTATGTCAGAGGTGGTATAGCACTCATAAATTGCAGATTCACTGTTCAGAATACACATCATAAACTTTTTAAGCATGCCAGGGAAAAATCCGTGAGGAAACATGAGGATATAAGCTATCATTGAATCTGACCCTCAAGCAAAAAGAATATATCTGCCTAAAGTGAGCTTCAAGAAGTGATATATAAACATGATTAACACGCAAAAGAAGGAAAGAGAGATATGTAGACGGCAGACTCACAGCAAGACATCCAACGGACTCGCTTTTAGTGGTTTCTCAGGTCACCGACAGGCCGCTTCTTCTCAGCTGCATGGGAACGGTGGCTGTCGCTAGGAGCGACGGCAGGGCACGACTCGACAGAGGCCTGGGTTAAAGCACAGAGGTCATCGCCAAGGCGTGAGGCGCCTCGGGTCCCGACATCCAAGACGGGCTTCAAAATCATTAACCCTTCCCAGCATTCCACAGACGTGTGCTAGTGAGCTGTGAAGATACCAGATATCAGCATCCAAACACATTAGCAACTGAAAATCAATTAGCCCGTTTGTTGGATATCTCGCCTCAGATAATGAGGGTCTTCAGTAATGATTACAGGGTTAGATTATTGATTAATAAAGACTTGTTTTCACGTCTCCTTGCGCAATCTTATGTTATGATCTCAAAACACTTTTTACCAAAGTGCATGATTTGTAAACAAATACATTTTGGACTTTGGACTCCTAACAAGCTTGCTCGGTAGCTCAGTTGGTACGGAAAACGCCGGAATTGACCCTTCGCCAGGAGTTTGATTGACAGGCGATCTAACCAATCATAACGCCGAATCCGCCATTTTGTCCGACAAAGCAGTCAGGAGTTAGAAGATTAACCTCGGTGGACTTGAACTTGAAAAATGGTGTGTACTGACGTCTTTCCGTGTTTGAAACAACATTCCTTCTCATGTTAATTCATGTTTATTTGATGCCATAAATGAACTAGTAGGAAGAGATGATCGGTTCATGAGCCGCTTGAGCTGAGGCGCTACAGCAATCTGTCACGACACATTAAAGAGCCACAAAACGCTTTTTATTGTTAGAATATCTTAAAAAATAACACAATTTGAAAGCTGGGACTTTGTTTAATATCAAAAGAAACCAGCTCTGTCTTGTCTGTCGACGTGTTGTCAGTATCCTCTTTGCTCCCCATGTATTTTTCACTCTGTGTGGCATGACAGCGCCATGGCTTGTCGGACAAAGCAACAGTAACTAAGGGGGGCGGGTCTTTGCGAAGGGGTCACGAATCCCGTGAAACATGACTCAAAAGATTTATAAAAAAAAAAAAAAAAAAAAAAAAAAAAGCTAAAGCGGCATGCTTACGATTGCGTTTTCATGTCGCATTTTCTTTTTGTTAACACTATCGGGTAGGTTTAGTGTAGATGGTACGTTACTTTAAAACGTAATGGAGCATTACACTTTTAGCGCCACTCGGTCATTTTGAACCGCGGTGATACGCACAAAACCAACGTAATATAAAACGTACCATATTTACGTTCATCTGTTTCGGAAAAAAACTGAACACGCTTTTAACGCCACTCAGTGGACATTTCACATTGAAACTGTCACGAAACGTACACGGCGTTGTATTTTCGTTTTGCAAAAATGTTCCCACAGGTCCGTTTTTCTAATGAGCCTGGGCTGGTTTTCTGTCTATCCGTTTCAAAACCATTTTCTGTATTCAAATATTGTGAGCGAATCTTGAGTAAATATTGTGCAAAATGTTCATTTATATTATCAGTTAGCAATTTTATTTTATTCATCAATTTAAGTTGTATTATATAATATACTAACTTTCAAAAGTTTGGGGTCAGTAAGATATATATATATTTTTTAATTAGAAATTATTTTATTCAGAAAAAAAATAAATTGATCAAATGTGTCACTTGTTGCAAAGATTCCTATTTAAAATTAATGCTGTTCTTTTGAACTTTCTATTAATCAAAGAATCCTGAAAAAAATATATAACGGTTTCCACAAAAATATGAAGCAGCACAACTGTTTTCAACACTGATAATAATCAGAAATGTTTCTTGAGCAGCAAATCAGCAAATTAGAATGATTTCTGAAGGATCATGTGACACTGAAGACTGGAGTAATGATGCTGAAAATGCAGCTGTGATCACAGGAATAAATTATATTTTACAATATATTCACATAGAACAGTTATTTAACAGTTATTTAAAATTGTAATAATATTTCACATTTTTACTGTATTTTTGATCAAATAAATGCAGCCTTGATGAGCAGAAGCGACTTAAAAACATTTTTAAAAAATCTTACTGACCACAAACGGCAGTGTATGTTGACCAACAATAAAAAAAATTACATTTACATTTTTATTTAACGTTATATTCGGTACCAACGTTTGATAGCGGGCGTCTATCAGCGGTTCGCCCCACCTGCTTTTCAAACGCTCCCATGTGTATCTGTGTAAGCGCTCGGTGAAGACATGTTTTTGAAGCGTTAATCATTGTAGCCAATTACAGACATATCTGATGAACACGTGAACACAATGGCCAATCAGAGGTGTTTAAGAATCCGCTCAACAGCGCTCAAAATGCTAGGGGGAAATGCTGGTATCATCACATTTTTTAAATTTGAAATTTAAATTTGACAACCCTACTATATAGGACATATTTTTTAGTGGTCACAAAGTAAGTACTTGTTCAAAATAAGTACCTGCTCAAGAGAGTATGCAATTTCGGACGCAGCCTTGGTCTGAAACATGCTCTATGCAAGTACTTATGTGTACTTATGTAACACAGGCCAGCTAGTAAGAGCTGTGCAGGTAAAACTCACTCCCCTGGCCTCAAGAGGCACGTTAGCAGCTGCAGTCTAGCTTCCTTGTTAGCGCACCCGCCTCCCACGCCGGAGACCCTGGTTCAAATCCCACTTGGCGCGGGTTGAGTAGGACCTGTTACACTAATATACTGTAATGTGCGCTCTTGTGTCACTGTGGCAGTTTTCTTCAAATGTCCCTGTCAAGTTTGTTACTGCCACAGTGACACAAGAGCTCACAATACAGTTTCCTTCAAATGTCTGAGCCATTAAATCAGACGAGATATTAAGAAGCTATTGACTATTTAATTCACTTTAAAGGTGCAGTGTGTAAATTTTTGCTGCATCTAGCGGTGAGATTGCGAATTGCAATATACAGAAGCTACGGTGGCCATCACAGGACAAATATGTCGTCATCTGAGACAGCAGAGAGTAGCTAGTCAAGCAAACACGCTCTGTAGAGCAGTTTGTCCGTTTAGGGCTACTGTAGAAACATGCCGGCGCAAAATGGTGACTTAACATGTAAGGGGACCCGTGGTGTATGTAGATAGAAATGGCTCATTCTAAGGTAATAAAAACATAACGGTTCATTATGTAACGTCTTTAGGCTATACACCACTGAAAACATAGTTATGTATATTATATTGCATTTCTGTCAATAGATCCTCCTAAAATTTACACATTGCACCTTTAACTGCATGATTCTCTTCAAACTTTTGTTTCACCTTGACAGTAGTGGAACTGAAAGAGAGAATGGCACCTTCTATAATAGGTAATAAAACGACTCTTTAGCTTATATAAACTGCACAAAAACACAGGAAAGGCGATCAGTTCACAATAAACATCATTTCAGGCGGTTGAGGGTGAAAGTGCAGGTAGGATACTATAACATACTCTCTGTCCTTTCCAAATAACCAGTAATCTCACTCATACAAAGACTGAGTGTCCATATGTTAGCATTTCCCGGGCTCTGAGGTTTAACTTTTCACACTTTGGTTCTCTTTCTCATTCCAGACTTAATTAAAAGATGAATTTTTGGGGGAAGCGCGTAAAGTACCGTCAGGCCAAACAAAATCTGAAATGCTTTTATAAATTTAAATAAATGCTCACTAGACGAATCAGGTTCATTGAGGAGTGTTGAAATTACAGAGTGAGACTGTCAATCATCTAAAAATAATATGCCAATTTTGCATCTATACTGATACTTTTTAGGATTTATTGTTCTAATGTTGAGAACATGTCTGGGTCATTTTTCACTGGAAAGCAAAAAATGTAAAAAAAAATTTAAATTTGACCATTTTTTAGGACTATTGGGATTTTTTTGCAATGTGACATTATTTTCATGAAAATTAAGCAAATTTACGCCACTTAATTTCTCATTATTATAATGAAACAACTCTCATTCTCATTACTGTAATAAAATAATCAATCAAACAAATAAATGATGCTAAACTGTTAAATATATATTATATATCATGTTATTATTTAATTGCTGATTTTAATTGTAAAAAGAAATCATTGTATTACAGACAAGTTATGTCTGTACTATCATGAGAACGAGAATTAAATAATGCAAATTTAATAATATTGAGAATTTCAGTCAACTCAAGAACATCCTGACACTTAACAATTATGAGAATTCAAAAGGAAAATATGCTTTATTCTCATAAAACTGCACTAATGTCACACTGCAAAACATATTCCTAAAACAGCCTTCATTTTCTGTAAGTAAAATATAATTTCTTCCTTTTACTTTTGAGGTGAATATATTAATAACCCAGACATGTTTTCATGTGATCCATCTTAATGTTCATTTAGTCATAAGAGCAAATGAAAGTGTTTGGTGTTCCATTTTCTGTCAATAATGTTAATATGCTAATAGCTGCATATGATAAATCTAATTCTTTTGCTCTTGTGTCAAAATGAAAAAAATATATATAAACGTCACGGATTTATTATAATATCAGCTCTTTGTGCTCTTGCAATATGAGCGTCTCTTGGGAACTGCAGATATGAGTGTCTTTGATTAAAGCAGCGGGTGTTGTTGGTCTGACCTGATGAAAGGGTGTTTGAGGTCAAGGGTCGAGACTCTCACCATTAGCATGTCACTTGCCCTCAGGCCTGTAAGCGTTAGTTGCTACAGTTAGTTGACTAAACACGGCTGAAACAGCACAGCGTCCTTCACAATCATCTTAATAGAGAGTTATGATGGATGGACATCATTGAGGAGGAATAGTAGACCCCTATCCTAAATTATAAGTTACATTGGATTTTTAAATGCAATTTATGTGGGTCATTGATATGATATTTGCTGTAGGATGTTTTGATAATTTAGATAGATGACACTTCCACCTAAAATATACAATCGACCATCAATATGTGTATATTATATTCCAGTTTGTAATTTTCTCTTTCTCAATATAATATAATAAATATAATATAATATATTTTGAACAGTAGTGTGTGTATACTGTATATAAACCTGATATATAGGGTAGAGTGGGGGAAAACGCCCCCTTGGGGTAAAATGCCCCCTACTGTTTTTCCCAAAATAACCTAACCACTAGATAAAGTCAAAACATGGTTTTGTTGTTGCTATGGACTAAGTTGACATAAGTGATGTAGAAGTATTAACTGTGAAGCTTACACTGTCGACATACCTGAGAGAAAACGGATTTCACCATGTAATTTTCAGTCAGCAATAAGAAAAAAAGTGTTTTAAAGCTTGTCGTTTTGCAGAAAGTCACAGTTATATATGATATTTGGATAGTAAGGCCTGTAGTTAGGGAGTACATGTTATTTAAAGCTGTAGTCCGTAACTTTTTTTGGTTAAAAATTATCCAAAATCAATTTTTGAGCAAGTACATAACCAGCCAGTGTTCAAAACTATCTCCTTACCTTAGCCTGATTCACAATGGTAAGCTTGTAATGATGTTTTATAATCCGAGTGGTACTGGTAGGTTTCCGCGGGAAATGAGTATGAGCATGCCGCCGTTCGTCTTTGTGTCATTACGTCACGTCTGTTTACATGAAGAAGGAGTTCCAGCTAACTAGGCTATATCGCATGCGAGGATGCTGCAGGTGACAGATCATTTATAGTCTTTTCTCACAGCAGCTGGAATAATTAAACTTATCATTTTGATGGCGGATTGTATGGTATGACAAATTAACGTTAGAGATTAGACTGTACAGAAATTGAAATCTACAGGTAACGCTAATACACACCAAATACAAATAGTCATGCAATGCTGATGTTGTTAACATTAACAATTTGAGAACCAAGTATAACAATAACGGTTTGATGTGATATGAGCTAAGAGATCGTTAGATTTAATCACCATTGGTAGCACGATTTATTGTAACGCTGTTTTTCTCAGTTGGTCAGAACAAAAGTGGCAGACATGTTACTTACTTGTTCAGATGACATTTTCTGTTTAAAATTCTTATTTTGGTCATACTTCCAAGACTACAATCTGTGATTCTGAAGTACAGTATCCATACCGATGTGGTGACTGACAGCAAACATCTGTGCTGAGGAGTCGTGCCGATGCACAACCTACGTAAAGATGATAATTCCGCAAATAACTGCAATTGCAGGTTGCAAACAGAGATGGCGACAAAGAGGCAAAACTTACAAACTGCAGCTTTAAGGAAAATATAATAATATTTTCAGAATGACATTTTTTTTTCAAACCTAGTCTGTGGGGTAAAACGCCCCCAGTCACTTGCATCGCTTCCCACTATCATAATTACTGCAGTTACCATGGTCTGAACATCACATCCTTTATTTTTCCATCAAATGTAATCTAACTAGAATAAAAATATTTGGACTTTATATTTAAAAAATACCTCAAGTTAGCATCAGCTAGCTAGCCTGTTAGCATCAGCTAATAATATTTTTCAAATAGGCTTATTTTCAGCATGGTTCATTAATAAATATTCATATTTATCTGTTATTTGAAAACTAGGATAACAATTCTAGACACATTTAACTTTTGTTTCACAAAACAAATTACACTGTCCTTAAGAGGGGCGTTTCCCCCACTCTACATACTCTATATACATACACACACATAGGCCTATATATTTAAAAATGTATACTCTTGTGTTGTAATTTAAATAACCATTTCTACACTAAAGAAAGGCACTGCAAATGAAATAGCTTCTCTATTTAAACAGTGAGGGTGTCAGCAAAATAAGGAGGTAAAACCATCAAACTGGAATGAATATTTCTGAATGAATAACATCAGCCAACTAACACCACAAAACATCACAGTTCATCTGATCCGTTTATGATACTTACTGTTGTTTGTGCTGTTGTTTTTCCTCTAAAGTGATGTCACTTCCTGGAGGATGATGTCATCAACTGGAACACTCCACTTTTTTTGAAAATAGGCTCATTTTTCCAACTCCCCTAGAGTTAAACAGTTGAGTTTTACCGTTTTCGAATCCATTCAGCCGATCTCCGGGTCTGGCGGTACCACTTTTAGCATAGCTTAGCATAGTTCATTGAATCTGATTAGACCGTTAGCATCTCGCTCAAAAATGACCAAAGAGTTTCAATATTTTTCCTATTTAAAACTTGACTCTTCTGTAGTTACATCGTGTACTAAGACCGACGGAAAATGAAAAGTTGCGATTTTCTAGGCCGATATGGCTAGGAACTATACTCTCATTCCGGCGTAATAATCAAGGACCTTTGCTGCCGTACCATGGGTGCAGCAGGCGCAATGATATTGCGCAGCATCTCTCACAAATGTCTCCATGGTTGCAAGACACGCTCCCTGTGCAAGCAGGGGGTCACAGGCGCTGCGTAATATCATTGCGCCTGCTGCACCCATGATACGGCAGCAAAATTCCTTGATTATTACGCCGGAATGAGAGTATAGTTCCTAGCCATATCGGCCTAGAAAATCGCAACTTTTCATTTTCCGTCGGTCTTAGTACACGATGTAACTACAGAAGAGTCAAGTTTTAAATAGGAAAAATATCGAAACTCTTTGGTCATTTTTGAGCGAGATGCTAACGGTCTAATCAGATTCAATGAACTATGCTAAGCTATGCTAAAAGTGGTACCGCCAGACCCAGAGATCGGCTGAATGGATTTGAAAACGGTAAAACTCAACTGTTTAACTCTAGGGGAGTTGGAAAATGAGCCTATTTTCAAAAAAAGTGGAGTGTTCCTTTAAAGAGACCTTACAAAATTAAAAGTGATACTGATGACTCAGCAGAAAACCCTATAAATTGATTGATTAAAACAATATTTTCAATTAAAACTTTTTTGATCAAATCAGTTTGATTAGAGAGAGAAAAAAATAAACACCTGGAGTATTTCTTAATAAAGTCATGTTATTTCAAGTGCAGCATCATGACAAAAATGAACATCCACTCAAACAAGTCAAGTCATCTTAATTTCTATAGCGCTTTATACGATACAGATCTTTTCAAAGCAGCCTCATGATAAACAGGAAAATAATGATTCAATGATTCAATTCTGCTGTGAATCAGCTCTAAAAAGATAATAGTGTCATTGTTCAGCTCAGTGTTGATTCAGTTCAGTTCAATAACTAAAGTCCATCAATTATAAAACAAGTTCAATTCAGCTATAAGCAGCTCTAGTGAAGACAGTAGTGTCATTATTCGACTCAGTGTTGATTCAGTTCAGTTCAATAACAGTGTTGATGTTGCAAAATGTGTCAATTATGAAACAAAGTTGAACAAAGCTCTGCAGAAAACGGTGATGCTTTCAGTCCAAGTTTTGTTCTCATCCGATAGTGTCGCTGCAGTCAACTCGATAATATTACTGGGGTCTTTCAAACCCCAGTCAGTTTCAAAGGTCAAAAGGATCAAACTTGTTTTCTCACTGTCCTCTGGCTGCCGTTTATTTTCTCACCCATAGTTCAGCAGCTCAGAGGTGAGGAGAAGTATGGCAGTTATTCCTCTAGACACCTAACAGCTAAGAGGGTAAGTTGGGAAAGCTGCTGTAAGATTGACAAGCATTGCTCAGCCAATCAGAGCCGGCCCTGTGGGAGCGACGTCAGCAGAGTTTCCCTCAGGCCTCTCATGCCACTGCGACGGCTGCATGATAGACGGCTGCACGTCTTCGCACCTGTGATGTCAGATAACTACAGCGATAAGAGCTAAAAAATACTACAGTGCACTAGACTAAATCCCTCCCACTTAGCATGACCGGGTCACACGCTGAATGCCATGTTCTTCCCCACCTACAGCCTGAAGCGCTGGTCTGAAAGAAAGAGAGAATATGTTCACTTTCTCACACCTATGAGTGCCGCCAAACGGCACGAATGCTGACGTGTCTGTCTTAAGGCAAGACACCACAGGTAAATAGGGTAAAAAAAAAATGTAACAAATAGATATCACTATACTTCCCCTATTGATTTATCATAGTAGCCTACATTAAGACATTAAATTTTGTATTATATGTTTTATTAAGTGTTATGATTAATTAAAAATGCTTTAATATGCATACATTTCCAGAACAAAAATCTGAACACTGGATAAATTCATGTTTCATTTTAGTGGATATCTCTTTTTATCACTCCGTAAATCAAAAAATACTGTCAACAGCCAAAGAAAAAAAAAAAAAAAAAAACATTTTCATCATGTTTTTAGGAATAAAATGATATATAAATCAGATTATTGATGTATGAACAAACTGCTTTGTATTCATTTTAAGAAAACAGATATGTATTGTTATTGTAACATACATATGTGTAATAAAATAAACACTTAAATGTGTATTCTGGATGTTTTCTGTCCATTAGTCTAAAAAAGACACCCCAGCTAGAAATGGTTTTGTTTCAGTAATGTTTTCAGTGGCAAGTTTTATTTTTGTTCCGAGAACGTTTTCCTAAAAGGTAGGATAACATTTTCTAAAAACATTCTAAAAATGTTTAACGATAACATTGTTGGAACATTATCCCCTAACTCCACAAACAGCATCACCAGCTTCACTTATTACTAACCAGTTTGACTCTATTTCTACTAAAATAAAGAGGTTTACCAGAGGTTTAGATGTTGATGTTTTATTGAAAAAAATAGTTTGAAGTCACCATTATGATGATCAGTGTTTTGCTCTTGACCCTTGATTTTTAACAGTTTTTCTCTATCCGGAGTCCATTTTTTTTTTTTCCACTTTGCTTCCCAGCATAGCCATTCAGCTCGCTGAGTGATCGCTGAGTAGATACGAGCAAAAAATAAATAAAACATTACTAGTACAAAAACATTTCTAGCTGGGATGTTATGGAAGCAAAATCTCTAAATTGATCAGTGTAGTCTGTTGCCTTAAATGGATAGTTTACCCTAAAATAAAAATTAAGTTATCATTTACTCACCCTGGTGTTGTTGTTATAATGCTGTATGCCCTTTCTTCTTTTATGGACCACAAAAGGAGAATTTAAAAAAAGAAAAATGTCCACCTGTCCACCAGCATCAAGCTTTTTACCCAGAACTCAAGATGAACAAAAACACAACATTTTCAGGTGTTTTTGTTGCAATAAACTATATAAATCTAAGAATATATACAGTATATATATATATATATGATGACAAAAATGGGATTTCACAAATCCACAATCTGGCCTGTGTATGACCTAAGGAGTGTTGTTGTGTTCGGTGATGCGGAAAACACATTGACATCTGTCTTGTACTGTAATTTCCAGCTGAATGCATGTAAAGCTTGGCGTGAATGTGTACACTTTTTGTTTAAAGCAGTCTGCAAATGATAGTTCATTAGTCAATGACATGCTTGTTTGCCTTAAACCAAGCGTGACAAATTGGGTTATTCCCGTCATGCTGGGACAGAAAAACTGAGGAAGATATTGCCTGGGTGAAGGGTAAATATTGCCTTATATAATTTACAATAATTACACAAAAAGATCAAAGTTGTGCGTCACTGTCATATTGAAATGGGGACTGGTAATATTTGCCAAATTAAACTCTGTGGAAACAGCTTGTTACATCATGAGTTATGAGTGTTTGGCTCATGCAATAAAATAAAGGCAAACTTTTGTGATTTAGATCAGATGCATTTGATAAACATCTATCATTATCAAACTTTGTGCATTTCATGATATTGTCTTTTGTCCTGACATTGTTTGGTTTTTTGTCAACAACAAAATTTTCTTCAACAGCGTGATGGAAATAAAAAACATTGTTGGACATATTAACCTGTACTCTCAATTCTTTCTCAATCAAAGTTGAATGCTAGATTTATCAATATTTATAATAAATATTTGACCTTACAGTACACATTTTTTCATCTGACATTGTTGACAAAAAATGAAAGGAAAAAATGAAAACATACTTGAATATCTCTGAACATGTTTGAAATAATAATCTAAAATAATTTGTTGGTACATAAACTTTTATATCAATTCTATAGCCTGTTTTGTCCCATTTACGGATGTAAATCATCAATGCTGCTATAATCCAGCATGTTTACATTTTGTATTTTCATGCTTATGTTTATTAATATGCAATGTCCTATTAAATAAACAAATAAAATAATCAAGAATCAAATACTCTGAGAGAGACCACAGGTCTTCTAATTTCATATAACACTAAATTATGATAAATTGTTATTATGAAATAATGTGTATGATGAATTTGTTGATTGTGAACGCTGGAAAAAGAATGCACACTTGAGCCGAAAAAACCCGGAGGTTGAACATCCCGAACACGCCCTGCATGAGAGCCTCATAAAGGTTCAAAAGCGAACAGGACAACCGTGGTGCTGAAGGCCACATGGGGGCTTTCAGGGGTCAAAGTTCAGCAGTGTTGTTCATTGAAGTCTCGTTGTACCGTGGATCTCTTGAGACGTGTAAACCTGATGAAGTTTGGATGAACAGATGCTTGTTCACTGTTTGTACGTGAAACATTGAATCTTTAATCAGTCATAATAAACACTGTCCAACAACAGAGAGTAAACATTCTGTATAGATCCAAAAAGGGTTCAGTCAGTCACTTCAAATAGAGCTTATGTAACTCCGCCCCTTTTCAGCGCTGCGCTTGTTGTGTTCTGTCTTCCATTTTGTATTTCCACAGCATGAAGGTAAGATCTTACAGATTTACGAATGAACCAATCGTTTTTAAATCTTCGTGGTATACTGACATTTATGACATCTGCTTCAAACATTACAATGCTCATGATAACTTCCGCTAACTCTACAATAAGTAAATCCACTTCACCAGCTAATTACTCTGACAGCGATGCCATAGAAATATACAGAGCTACCGCAAAAATCGGAAGTTCAAACACAAAATTCTAAAGATGGCTGCGTGCTTGTTTCTTTTTCTATTTTTAATTCATTTAAATTTTGATTAAATTGTATGAAATAAGCAGCTTGTACGCATCCTCTATTTTTTTTTTTTTTTTTTTTTTAAACCCTGTAAAACATAAAAGTATTATGCAATAATTTAATGTCCCCCTGTAGTCAATAATTTTATCCCTTAAAACTCATCTTTGATCACCAAAATGACATGAAAAAATAAATAGCTTGAATGTAACTCTACACCCTTCGGATCTATGAATATGCTAATTAGCCCCTCCTCCACTCACTCGCACAAGCTCAGCTCAAGAGATCCAGTGTTGCCAAGTCCGCGGTGTTCCCGCGGAATTGGGCTACTTTTACACAGTTACCACGGGTTGTTTTTCATGTCCGCGGGTTGAATCAACCCAAAATAACGTGGTATTTAGTCCCTGGAATGCAAATTTTACCAGGGGAGCCCCACCAAAAACTTTTACCCCCCGGAACGTGATTTTTTACAGTGGGACCCCCCTGAAATGCCCTAGTTTTGGGCTAGTTTTGAGGAGCAATTGGGCGGGTTTTGTTGTGAAAACCTGGCAACCCTGAAGAGATCCACTCGGTCAACTTACTGAGGTAAACGCTGCACAATAGTATCGTTTTTTACAACGTCGGACACATGACGGTAATTAATATGATTAGCCTTTGGCTTGACTACTTTATCAAACTGCTAATAATGTGTTGCTAATGTTACACAAACCATGTTCCCGTTCGCCATCTCAGAGTCAGACAGCTGCCTTCTAAAAATCAGTATCCTTACAAACGTTTTGAACACATTAACGTGAGTGGAGAGAGACATAAAGTTAGTCGTAACATAGTAATATACATCATACACCTGCCATATTGCTAAATCTGCCCAATTTTTCATATCAACAGAAAAATAACCCGGGATAACCTGGCTTCTCTCGAGACTCCCCTGCTTTAGAGCGCTCATAGTTAATGATATGCTAAAGCCCGCTGATGCGTTGACGTGATTGGTGACAAGGTAGTTTGTGATGTAATATAATCACACCAGCGATTTCAAACCGTGTTTTTGAGACTGTCTTTAGATCACTGCAGTTTTAAGGAGAAAATACTCAGCAATGGTGTTGACTTATGAATTTGCACATGGTTTGTCTTAAAGGATATTAAAAACACCACATAGACATACAAACAACATTAAAAGCTTGATTTTCACCACAGGGGGACTTTAAGACATTTCTCCTTATGCTGTACAGAACCTTTTTGGCATAAAGTGTTCTTTAAAATTGAGTCAAGAACCCTAGAGTTTGTATACAAACGTCTTCCCTTACTGACACTCTTTTCAATTCACATTCTCAAATGTAAAATTAAAGTACATTTTGAGGCCCAAAATGATGTGTGAAATGTACAATATTTTAAAAGAAAAATTAAAAGAAGTTAAAAGGTTTTTTTTCTTTATCTATTTATTTTTAGTACCAACAAACTTTGGTAATTTTAGCAGGTTTGAGCAAAAAATGCATCCTCTACAATGTCCAAGAATGCAAATGACAAATAAATAGCACAGCGAAATAGACATATACATCTTTAAACATCAACAGTAATACTACATAAAGAGGTTTATGGTACTTACTCTAACACAATTTGTTTTAAATAAAGCTCTGCAGGTTTACTTGGCACATGTACGTAATAAATAGCTAGTCGTCTTTATCAACACACAGCTGTTTCGGCTTGAGTTTCTTTCAAAACATTTGAAATCCATATTCTCTCACATCCTAATGTATGGTCTGAAAACAAAGCAACATTATTGCAATGTATGCAGTAAAGCATTTCCAACTTTTTGCATGTGTTGCATTTGTCTATTTATGGTTTAAACTTGTTTTGTTTACCCAGGGGTCCAATATACTGCTGTAAATGTCCTGTAGCTCCTCTGAAAATATTTGGTTTTTGTGTCTTGAATTTTTCTTTTTCAACGAAGCCTTCTTGTCTCATCTTCAGTGTCGCACAAACGCTTGGCCAGCACAGCTTTGAACCTGGTTAGAATCTAGACCTCCTCAGCATGTCTCCAACAGCGCAAAACCAAGATCTGGTTTCATCTGTAGCATGAGCCGTTTTGTTTCATTTCGTTTTCTTGTCCTTACTGCCTCGAGATTCTAGTTGGCATTATACCGAAGGTACGTTTATTGGCGTACGTGAGACTGGCGTTGCAGACAGGAGCATGGCTGTTAGGTCGTTTTTGTGGGTGTTTAGTCTCAGTATGCATTTGGTTTCAGGAGGCGAAGTAGGAGCTCTGCATAGAATACAGGCGGTCGATGGGGTTTCCCACGCGGGTCTGCAGGGATCCGGCTTCTGATGCGGCCATGAAACAGTCGCTCAGGCTGGTCAGAGACGTGTCACTGTCAATGTCGTGGAAAATCGAGTCGTTTCCTAAAGAAGAACAAAACTAAATTACTGAAAAGGTAACATTAAATAAACCAGATCTTTGAATTTATGAAGAAAATGTGAGATGTTTTAATGTTTTTGAAAGAAGTCTCTTCTGCTCACCAAAGTTAATCAAAAATACAGTAAAAAATGTGAAATATTATTACAATATTAAATAACTTTTTTTTCTATTGTAATATATTGTAAAATGTAATTTATTCCTGTGATCAAAGCTGAATTTTCTGCATCATCACTCCAGTCTTCAGTGTCACATGATCCTTCAGAAATCATTCTAATATGATGATTTAATGCTCAACAATTATTATAAATGTTGAAAACAGTTGTGCTGCTTCATATTTTTGTGGAAACCGTGATACATTTTTTCCAAGATTCTTTGATGAATAGAAAGTTCAAATTTCTTTGAAATAGATTTTTTACTGTCACTTTTTTAATGCATCCTTGCTGAAAAACAAAAATTATTTAAAAAAAAACAAACAAAAAAAATCTTACTGACCCCAAACTTTTGAACGGTAGTGTATATAATGAAAGTATAAAAATATAGTAATAACAGTAATCAGAGACAGATATAATTAATTTTACCAATATTTCATCACCAATATTCACACTTTTCTACTTAATTAGTTATTAGTTCCTTAATATCAGTTCAACCGATAAATACCAAAATTTGATGGATCTTCACAGGCAAATTACCTAATTTAATATGCTGTTTTCAGGTTTTTTTTTTTTTTGTTTTTTTTTTTTTAAACAGACATTAATTCTCAAGCAAGAAAAAAATATTTTTCATACTATATATAATGGCACTAATAATAATATTCATGATGCATTAAAAATAGTGCTGTCGAATTGATTAATCGTGATTAATCGCATCGAACAAATTTGTTATTATATTTGTTAATATATAATATATATATATGTGTGTGTATATAGATACAGACACATACATTCATATATATGTATGTGTATATATATATATATATATGTGTGTGTGTGTGTGTGTATATATATGCACTGTATATATATATAATCATGATTAATCACATCCAAAATAAAAGTTTGTGTTTACATAATGTGTGTGTACTGTGTATAACTATTATGTATATATAAATACACACACATACATACATGTATATATATTAGAGATGCACTGATACTAAATATCTCTGCCGATACCGATAGCCAATTATTCAGAATGATATCGGCCAATACCGATACCGATAGTTTGGTTTTTCTTAAGGAAAAAAAAATCTCTCCGAAATAATGTTGCAAACTATACAGGGAACCCTCTCATTTGGTACACTACAATATTAGAGGTTACAATTAACAGCAGAGGTATTATATTCAGCTGCTGTTTATTTTCAGATATAATAATTACACTCAAATAAAAACTGAAATGTATAAAACTTAGTATCACATAAGGTAGTTTTCATAAGCGCTTGTCTTCATGGCAAATTTACACAAACATATAATTAACAGTAAATAAGCTCCTCTCTAGTGTTTTTTTTAATGTAGATAGCTAAGGAACTCTGAACATTGGAAAACATTCCTGAGGTAAAAGTGACATGATGTGACATATTGTTCACAAGCTGTTTTATTGACGTCTTTCCGCGGTTGAAACACAAATAAAGTGATTACATGAGACATGATACATTCTGGCAAGTTGTACAATACATTTCAAAATACCTGTGATGTTCATTCTTGTTTTTCGAGATATAACTTGTATTGAAGAGAAAGAAAAGACGCTCTGAGCTGCCGCCTGAACTGAGGCATTACAGCGATCTGACACGTCACATTTAAGAGCGTCAAAACGCCATTTATTGTTTGAATTTCATGATAAAATGGACAGAATTTGAAAACTGAAACTTTAATTTTTATCAGAAGTAACAAAGCACAAAGCTTTTTGTGATTATTGGATGGGAGGCGCTACAAATAATATTTGATGTAGGAAAAAAAAAACGCAGACCCCGCAACCCTGGATTGAACTACAGGTGATTCATAGGGTCAAAAAGAGCCTGCTTTAACGTCACTATTTTTAAACTGTTAATGCGTTAAAATTCAACACAAGAGTGATTTTCTTCACACACAGTATGTATGAGTTGCAGTCTGAACACGTCTTTCCGCACCCTTTTGATTGACAGGATATAATCAGCCATGACCATCGGCAGTTTTTAGTGATAGTGATAGTGATAATAGCTTTTATCGCCCGATACTGATTGTTGGCCGATACATCGGTGCATCTCTAATATATATATATATTTAAGAAAATTGTGTTATATTTATATATAAAATATTTATATTTATATATAATATAAATTATATAAATAGATATACACGTGTATTCATTTATACATATATATTTATCACGATTAATCGTTTGACAGCACTAATATATATAATTATTCAATAATATAATTAGTTATCAATTCCTTAATATCAGTTCAACCGATAAATACCACAATTTGGTGGATCTTCACAGGTAAATTAACTAATTTAATATGCTGTTTTCATTTTTTTTTTTTTTTTTTTTTTTTACAGACATTGATTCTCAAGCAAGAAAAATTTATTTTTCATACTCTATATATATAATGGCACTTATAATAATATTCATGATGCATTAAAAATAGTGCTGTCAAATTGATTAATCGTGATTAATAACATCAAAATACAGTGTGTACTGTGTATAATTATTATGTATATATAAATACACATGCATGTATATATTTAAGAACAATTTGTTATATTTATATATAATATAAATGATATAAATATATGTACACGTAAATACATTTATACATACATATATACATATGTGTGTATATATATATATTATCATGATTAATCGTTTGACAGCACTAATATATATATATATATAAATATATATATATATATTTACAAACTTTTATGTTAGATGCAATTAATCACGATTTATCGATTTAATCAAATTAATTAAAAATCATATCAGTTTTTAACTATTTAACCTTAAATATAATTGGTATTGGCTGTGAAAAAGCAATGTCAATTGATCTCTAATAGTTATAGTAAAAGTTTTAGCAAGTACAGCTAATAAACAAATATGGTAAAGTCATTGAACTGAAGTTTTTGGTCCTCATGGACACAGTTTGCCATAAGCCATAGAAATATGATTACTCACCAGTAGAACTGAGACTCTCAGCTGCTTTTCAAAGCTGTAATTGGCTATAAAACGTTATATAAAAGAGCACATAAACTACTCATTTGCGTCAACTCACAGCGGGACAAGACGCACTTATCAATGTGTAATCGTGTGCGTCTGAAGGCAGCAGATTGACGCTCTCTTTCTCAGGAGTGCTGCATGTAATTTTATAGTGTAATTTTATATGCTTCTCAAAAACTAATTGACACTGTTACATAAGAGTGAAGACAGTTTAATGGCACGTTTATTTTTATTGGGCCCATACGTGGCATTAGCAGCCGCTTCTGGTCAATATCATTTCAAAGATCTGTAACGGGACGCGTGTTTTGCTTTCGTAACATCACTCCGGAGACGTGTGGAAAAAAGCGGATACAGTATTAGGTGTTTCTATATGTGTTTAGCACTCACCGTATGGATTCATGTGATCTCCAGGCATCTGCGGAGGAGTGAGACCTTGTTGGAACGGGTCTGTGCTGTATCCGTTGGTCTCCATGGAGACTAATTGATGTTGTGGAGGCGGAGCCAGTGGCGTATAAGAGTTCATCAGATTCTCCATTCGGCTCGAGATCACATCTGCAGAAAACGCACCATGAGTTGAGATACTAGAAACATAAAACAGATGTAAAACTCTGCTAAAGAACAGCATATGTTGGCTCTGACCCATTTGTGAAACCGTGTGTGTGTGTGTACCTTGTCCGAGTCTCTGAGTGTTTTGCTGCTCTTGTTGCTGCTGTTGTCGGCGTGCTAACTTCTTCATCTGACCAGAAAAAGAGGAACAGACTGAATTATTTTTAAGATCATAAATGATTTTATGACCATTGAACCATTTTAAAGAGTTACTCAGGCCAGGGGTTTTCAAACTGGGGTTCGTTCGGGCACACTCCGGCAGTGTTATTTTAGTATTATTTATATAGCCTATAGGTTTTATTAACATTTTGAATTACCTATTATTTTTACACTTTCAGTTTTCATTTTAATTTTAGTTAAACTTTTTATCCATTTTGTTATGTGCTTTTGTCACAAATGTAACAAATTTAAGAATAAATAAATAATAAAAGATATAAATACATAAATAAGTACATAAATAAATAATGATTAAAATAATAAATAAACTAACTAACAAACAAATAAATAATACATATTTTGTATTAATATTTTGCATTAGCTATTATTTTTATACTTTCAGTTTTCATTTTAATTTTTAGTTACATTTTTATTAATATGTGCTTTTGTCATTTTTATTAGTTTTATTTTTAAATATTAATATTTAGGTTTCATTTATTTTTATTTAAGTTTTAGTTTTTATTTATTTTATTTCCAGTTAGTACTTTTAGTGATTAAGTGTAACAAATATAAGAATAAATAAATAATAAAATATATAAATAAATAAATATTTTGATTAAAATAAATAAATAATAAAATGAATTAAATAAATAAATAAATAAATAATACATAAAAGTACAGTATTATAGCAAGTTGTTATTAATATTTTGAATTAGCTATTATTTTTATACTTCCAGTTTTTATTTTAATTTTAGTTATTTTTTTATTAATTGTATGTGCTTTTGAAATATATATATATAGGTTTACTTTATTTTTTATTTCAGTTTTTATTTATTTAATTTCCAGTTAGTTTGATTCAACTTATCTAAACTATAACAAATGTAAAATAAATAATAAAATATAAGATTTAAATGAAGTAAAATTATTTACTTCAATTATTTTATTGCTCAATCATTAATTAATTAATTAATTAATTAATAATACATCTACTGTAACAGTAGAGTGCTATAGCGAGAAATATATATATATATGGTTCATATTTGTGAACTGGTTCACAGTACCGCTGCCTTTTAAATTTTAGGATGGGGGTTCCTCACACAAGGATGAGGTTATCTGGGTGTCTATGACATCAAGAAGACTGAAAACCCCTGACTGAGGCTCGGTTCAGATCTCTGGACATGCTCACCTTTGCTCTTTGATTCTGAAACCACACCTGGACGACTCTGACGCTCAGACCGGTCTCAGCAGCCAGCGTCTCTCTGACCTGAAATAACCACAACATCAATACATCGTTGAGGAATAATAAGCATTATGCAATAGGTGGTCCATAGACATCCTGTGTGATGTCTTAAAGTGCCCCTATTATGCTATTTTAAAGGTTCCTAATTTTGTTTTGGAGTCTCCTACAATAGGTTTACAGATTAAAAAAAGCTTTCATTTTCTCCTAATATACATTGCAGCATCACCTCATTTCTCAAAGAGTCTGAAAACGAGTCATTTGAAGATTCAGTCTCTCTAAACCCCTCCCTTCTGCGAGTCTCCTCTGCTCTGATTGGTCAGACAGCTCAGTCTGTTGTGGTTGGTCAGCTGCTTACAGTGCGTATAGGAAACAAAATGCCCATAATCATATCTGAATTTCAGCTCCGGATCTTCCTCAGCACCGACAACATGAACCAAACTCTTCCAGTCTCAGCTACAACTACAGTGTTTGAGGGCGGGGCAAAGTAGACGTTGATCGCAGGCAGCCAATGAATACCACAAGCATGCCATTATGCAAATTGGTTACAAACCTACGTAGGTTCATGCAGGAAGTAAGATTGGAATTACTGACAACTCGTTTCAGGCAGTTCAGTATCGATTCTTTCTTTTTGGAGACAATAACATATCATTTGTTTTTACTTTGATTTGCAGACCTCAAACAGCTATATTACACACTGCATAATTGGGGCACTTTAAAGTAGATAAAGACAGGTTGCGCATTCAAGAAATAGTAATTTAAGATTGGCTTCGGGTTTATTTAAGTTTTTCCCCTCTGAACGAAGGTCTCACCTTTCTGCATGGTTTGGAGGAGACCTCAAAGGAGGCCTTGAATGCACGCCGCTGCTGGGTGGTGAGAATGGTGCGAGGTCTTTTGGGCCTGCGCGGGTCTTTCCCATCATCGCTGCCTTTGCCCTGGCCTCCTGCTCCTTTCTCCGGCTTCACATCCAGATCTTCATCCTCACTTTTGTCTACAGAAACACGCATTTTAACATCACCTTTCTACGGAGAGCAGACGAGGCGAGAGGAAAGAATTGCGTTCTCACCGGAGTCAGACATATCCGGGCTGACCGAGCGCAGTAAGTCTTTCTCTCTCTCATAGTCGTTCTTGCACAGCAGCTGTCCCTCCTTCAGGACGAACTCATCTCCTTTACACAGCTGGCGCTCGCACACGCAGCAGCAGAAGCAGGCCAGATGATACACACTTTCTAGTGCGCGCATCACGAACTCGGTGGGAGAGATCTTCTCCAGACAGCCGCTGCATTTGGTCGCGAACAACCTGATGAGAGAAACAAAAAATGAAAACTGACACTATTTACATTCTCAAAACACATTCATGGTGTTATTGTGCACAATTTATTAGTGCATGTTATTCTGAAGAATTATAGTTTGTGTTTTCATTTTATCTCCTTAAATGACTTGCATTTTTGCTGATGGCTGCATAGGCGAAGACAAACAATATTAGCAAATAATATAATAGTTAACTTTCCATAAATCAAGTTAAATGCACTGCAAAAGAATTCACATCTTTTTTTTTCTTCTGTAAAACAGATATTTCAAATACACACTTTTCTTTTTTTAAAGAAATTAATACTTTTATTCAGCAAGGATGCATTCATTTGATCAAAAGTGAGAGTGAAGACATTTATAATGTTACTAATGTTATTTATAATGTTTTCTATTTCAAATATATGCTGTTCTTTCAAACGTTTTATTCATCAAAGATTACTGGAAAAGAATTATTGCGGTATCCACAAAAATATGAAGATGTTTTCAACTGATAAAAATCAGAAATGTTTCTTGAGCAGCAAATCAGCATATTAGAATGAATTTAGCATTTAGAACTAATAAACAATAAAAGCACATGAAAACTGTCAGGTAGTGTACACCTACTTAAGTTACAATAACGCTCACACACACTTGCACGCACACGCTGTAAATGTTAAAATAGTGGGTGCATTTTTTATTACTCGCTTTTGTGTTTCGCCTCCCGCCGCCATTTTGCGCTAACGCGAGAAGCGCGTACGCGCCGAATTACGTCAGAGAAACGTCAGTAGGCTATAATTGAGTATGGTCTATTACCGCATCGATGCAGAATCGTCCACGTCTGCATCGCGATGCATCAAAGAAACGATTAATTTCAACACCTGTACTGATTTTAAGTGAATTATGGTCAAAACACAATATCACTGTCTTAGACCATATGTAGCTCCGCCCCTTTTCAGCGCTGCGCTCGTTGTCTTTTGTCTTCCGGTTTGTATTTCCACAGCGATCTTACGTATTTATAAATGAACTGCTCGTTTTAAAATCTTCCCGGTCTACTGACATTTGTTAAGACATCTGCCTTAAACATTACAATGCTCATTTTAACTTACATTAACAAGTAAATACACTTCACCAGCTAATTATTCTTTCAAATATACAGAGCTACCCAAAAACGGAAGTTCAAAGACAATATTACAAAGATGGCGGCGCGCAACTGTTTCTCTGGCGCATAAGGTCTATTGCAAAAACCATATTCGAACATGACATAAGGCTACACAGCAGGATCTCATCTTAATTATTTGAAGTACAATGTGAAACAGCAAAGCACAAGAGTGACTCATTTCTTTGGTTAATACTCAAACCCCCTGACGTGAAATCCGCTGCAAAGCGCAATAATTCTGAAGCATTAAGCAGATCTTCCCTCAGAGCTGTGTCTTCTCCCACACCAATAAAGTTCATCCATAAATATCACAGGCGCACAGATCAATGCGTGACTGACACCGGACGCCCCAGCGGTGCCGCGCTCATGATTATGACTTTGAAAGAGATTTTTAATAAGCCTCGAGATATGATGGTATCATGAGGTGAGACGGCACAAAAAACTTTTACAGAGGAGTCAATATTCAGAGACGGACCCACAGGAAGAAAAAAAAAAAAAAAAAAAAAAAAAAAATTCACAGATGAGATCTCTTTAATATCTACTGTTTCTCCCAGACAGCACTGAAGGAGACTTTTGGTCTCGCGAGTTTTCAGAGATCTCAAACTTGCCAAGATCCCAAAGACTGCAACCAAAAGTCAAAGATCTCAGTATGAACACATTAAGCCTACACATTTCTTTTGTAGCTTTTTGTATGATGTATTTGTCTATACCCTATACCTTTTATAAGTTTGGAGTCAGCAGTATTTTTTTAAATAAATTATTAGCTTTTATTCATCAAGGACGCATTAAATTCTTTTTTCTCCATCGTCTGCTGATAAATCGCATGTGTTTCCCTGCTTCCTCTGTCTGTCACTTCACATTGTGTTGGTGTCTGTAATTCCCATGATCCTTCTGGAGATCTCCCTTTCTTCTATTGTGCTTGAGAACTAATCCTGTCCTTTTCTCTGTCTTTTGTTGACAGGACCACAGCGGCGGCTTTGTCCCGAGTCTTTGTCAGAACAGCCACGAGTGACACTTGCATCAGTGCGACTCTTCCAGTAACGTTAGTAGAACGGTCTGGTCTTTAACAATGTTCTCAAAGTATCTGCAGCACAAGAACATTATTTATACATCGTTCATTAAACGTTTTTTTGGTAACACTTTGGTATGGGGAACACATTCACTATTAACTACGACTTTTGCCTCAATAAACTCTTAATTTACTGCTTATTAATAATTAGTAAGGTCGTTGTTGTGGTGTTTAAGTTTAGGTATGGGTAAATTTAAGGGAATGTAGGATTAAGGGATGTAGAATACGGTCATGCAGAATAAGGCATTAATATGTGCTTTATAAGTACTAATAAACAGCCAATATGCATGCTAATAAGCAGCTAAGTGAGAATTGTTCCCCATACTAAAGTGTTACCTTTTTTCTGAAACATTTCAATTGTTTTTTAAATGTTACTACTTGTTTTAGAACGCTCGGAACATTCAAAAGTAACATTCACAGAATGTTTGCAAAATTATGAATAGAATGTTACCTTAAAGGATTAGTTCACTTCAAAATTAAAATTTCCTGATAATTTACTTCAGTCGAAAAGAAATTAAGGTTTTTGAGGAAAACATTCCAAGATTTTTCTCCATATAGTGGACTTCACTGGGGTTCAATGGCTTGAAGGTCCAAATGTCAGTTTCAGTGCAGCTTCAAAGAGCTCTACATGATCCCAGACGAGGAATAAGGGTCTTATCTAGTGAAACGATTTATTTAAAAAAAAATAAAATAAATAAATTTATATACTTTTTAACCACAAATGCTCATCTTGCACTGCTCTGCGATGCGTCATGCATTACGTAATCACGTTGGAAAGGTCACGTGTGATATAGGCGGAAGTACCGAGCAAGTAACTGTGCAAAGACTAAGTCAAACGCCCTTTACAAAAAAAAGGTACAACAACAATTTTGAACGTGATTTTGAATTTGGACGATTTTGAAGTTGGAGGAGAAAATGAGATGGAGTTTTTCGCCCTACCGCGATACTTCCACCTACGTGCAATGTGATTACATAATGCGTGGCACATCGCAGAGCAGTGCAAGACGAGCATTTGTGGTTAAAATGTATATTAATATTTATTTTTTTTAGAAAATGACAGATCGTTTCACTAGATAAGACCCTTATTCTTTGTCTGGGATCGTGTAGAGCCCTTTGAAGCTGCACTGAAACTGCAATTTGGACCTTCAACCCATTGAACCCCAGTGAAGTCCACTATATGGAGAAAAATCCTGGAATGTTTTCCTCAAAAACCTTAATTTCTTTTCGACTGAAGAAAGAAAGACATAAACATCTTGGATGACATGGGGGTGAGTAAATTATCAGGAAATTTTCATTCTGAAGTGAACTAATCCTTTAACGTTTGCGTAGCAAAAAACTCTCCGAAATGATGTTTTCAGAACTTAATGGGAATGTTAGCAAAAAGTTCTTGGAACATATGAAAACAATGCAAGTGTGCTGCGTTTGGTTCCTGGGGCGTTGCTAGGGTGGTCAAAAGTCAAGAATACCCACGCACAAATCTCTACGACCACAAACCACACAATTTGAGAAAAGATTCAAGTCTGGAGCACAAACGCTGCAGGATGAGTTACACACTGAAGTTTAATACATAAATAACACTAACTATGAGTAATATTACTAGGGATTGTTTGACTTAAGATAAGTACAGTGGAAATTAACTAAAAGAAGAAGGTCAATAAGATTTTTGGGTTACACTTTATTTTGATGGTCCACTTTCGACAGTCTATAAGTATAAGTAACTTTGCAACTACATGTCAACTAACTCTCATTAGAGTATTAGTAGACTATTAGGGTTCGGGTTAGTAGAATAAGTTGACATGTAGTTCTGTAATTTCTTCTAGTCAGTAGAATGTCTGTTGGGGAGCATCACAAAGTTTTTGCAGATATTAGACAGTCTACTAATACTCTAATGAGAGTTAGTTGACATGTAATTGTAAATACTTAGTAGAATGTCTAAAGTGGACCATCGAAATAAAGTGTTACCGATTTTTGGTCTCTTTTATGTCTATGTGTGTGTGTGTGTGTGAAAGAGGGAGAAAGTACCATAAGAAAGAACTTGTTTTGATTGACACTGTGCAGTTGCTGAAACTAATCCCTCTTTAATACCATTAAGAACAACCTAAAGAAGGGAAAGTCTTCACGCTCAGTCAGTCATGCTTAGAAAAGCCTTCAAATCTGTGATCTTCAATGTGTGCATGTGATATTGATGTTTGTATGTCTGAGGGGGGATTTTATTTATCCTTCGCTCTCTATTTGTTTGCTATAGATCAGAAATGTAACAAACACAAACAATAATTTATCCCTCGTTTGCCGCCACCAAAGTTGTTCAGTGCAGCCACGTCTGAATGGGCTTATGGAAAACCACCAAACATCTCTCCAAACACCAAACACCAGCCCGACAGAGAGAGAGAGAGCTTAAGACCAGAGATTACTTACAACAACATCTCTTCAGATCCGCTTTAGGTGCTTTAGAAACACGAAGACATCATGTTGAATTCAATACGGGGTGGCAAAATATACATTGATACGCAGAGGGAAAATGTGTTGCTCGGGTTTAACAGAGTTTATACATCAACTTTTGCTTCTAAAATTCCTTTGGAGAAATGAAAACAGACAAATTATTAAACTATTAACTGTAAGAGTATAGAGATACAAAATGAATGTGGTTTTTGGAGAATTTAATGAGAAAGGTTTGATTTCATATTAAGATCTCTGACGTTTGATTGCAAGACTTTTGAAAATCTGAGCACATTAAATACAGTGTTAAGATCTCTTCTGAAACTTCCAGGACAAAAATATGTGAAGCAGGACACTCACGGTTGTCCAGGAGAAACATTTGGGACATTAAAGAGATCTCTTTTGCGATGTTTCTTTCATATATAAGGCACCTGAGGAATCCGTCTGCAGACACATGTATTCAATTGTAACTGGTACGTCATTTGAAAGTAATTATATCCTTTTTAACCAGTCTTTTTACATTGCCTTTTGATGCCATTATGGACTCGCAGACCTCTCAATGTGTGTGTGTGTGTTTGATTTTTCCAACCGCCTCTTCCACATCCATACAGCGCAGATGCATGTGCACTACAAAAGGACTAAAGATGTCATTAAACGCTGGCGCTTTCCTCTGAGGGTGCTGCATGGAAATACCCTGTAGTCCACACACACACGGCACATTTACCACATTTAACTGCACTCTGACCCTATCAAAGCGTATAAGCCACATCCACTCGCCTCTATAAAATTCGAAAGGTCTCAGATATGAGTACGGAAGTGGGACTCGCGCTTTAATAATAATTTACTTACTTAAAACACTTGAACAATTTTTTACAATTTAGATAGCACTTTGTACAGTATGGCCTACAGAATGTTTCAAAGTAGCTTGTTTCAATGTTTCAAAACAAAAAAATTTCAGTGTTAATGTTGTAAAATTCATCAATTTAAAAAAAAAAAAAAATCAATTTCAGCTGTAAAGCAGCTCTACAGAAGACAATAGTGTCATTATTCAGCTCAATTCAGTTCAAATAAATTTTATTGTCAGTAAATTTTAATGTCAGTGCATTTAAATCGATAATAATTAGTGCTGTCAAATCGATTAATCGTGATTAATTGAATCTAACATAAAAGTTTGTAAATATATAATATATATATATATATATATATATATATACACACACACACTTTTACGTTAGATGCAAATAATCGCGATTAATTAAATCTACCAAAAGTCTGTAAATATATGTATATATATATATATATATATATATATATACACACACACACACACACACACACACTCACACACATATATATATATATACACATATATATCGCGATTAATCGATTTGACAGCACTAATAATAATACTAAATATTCATTGTCTTTTAAACCCCAGTCTAGGAAGATCATTAGTGGTATTAAAAAATAGTGCATGCATAATAAAGAACAAGTTATCAAATATAAACTGTAAAATCACAACAAGTTATGTGAATATGATTGGGTTCTTGTCACATTTATTCAATTACAAGTACTTTGTGTTTTAATAGACTGATCTATTATAGGCCCGGTTTCACAGACAAGGCTTAAGCCAGGATTAGGCCTTAGTTCAATTAGGGTATTTAAGTAGTTTTTATAAAAAAAACATTACTGGTGTGAATCTTGAGATATTTTGAGACATATTTTAAGATATGTCAGAGTACATTGCTTTCAGTTAAGACATCTCAAACATACATTTTATTCTAAGTCTAGGCTTAAGCCTTGTCTGTGAAAACAGGGGTAAATATCACAACAACCACCTCAAACATGATACCATTAATTGTGTAGACTAATTATACTTTTATTTTACTACAGAGGCTGCGTGAATTAGCACTAAATGTGGCTAATTATACTGAAGAGAGAGAGAGAGAGAGAGAGAGAGAGAGAGAGAGAGAGAGAAAGGCGTCTGGTCAGCGCGGGTGGATAATCACTGTAGTAAATGGAGCGTGTGTTTGTCCGGGGCCTCACAGTAAACTCCTGCCCGATAATACAACACCTCCTGAAGCTCATCACTCACTGCTCAACTCATATTAGCATTCTAATCGGCCACAGACATGCTAAATTACTGATTAAGATCGAAACGTAAACATAGACAAGCGGAAAGGAAGCGTGGCAGGATATCTGTGAAAAAGAAGCAAAAAAATTGGATTTGGATGAATCTCACGAAATCTGCTATAAATGTCCACCCAAAATAAAAATGATGTGAAGAGAAATAATAATTTGCATGTAGAAAATTAATGCAAAAAAAAAAAAAAATCACTATGCAAGAAAATATAACTATTTAAATTTTGAAAAAAATGCATTTTTAATACATTGCCTACTGCACTTAAAAAATATGTTAAAATGATGAGAAAGATGTTTTGCTTCAAAGCAATGATAAACTGTGAAATGTGCTGAATTTTCATAAAAACAATAAAACAATGTTAATAAAATACACTGTAGAAAGAGAACAGTTGGATCAACTTAAAATTACTTCAATTGGTAACACCTAAAAAATTAAGTTTTCTCAACTTAATTTATTACTTTTTATCAACTTAATTTTACTAGGTCAATCACACTTATAATATTTGAGTTCGTTCAATCCTATTATTTACATTATTCTAACTTAATTTTACCGCATTCCAACTTAAATGTTCATTTTTCCCAAATCATTTTTTAAAATTGCCTGCAAGTAAAAAGCTCAACTTCAAACATAAAATTGCTTAAAAGTTATATTAATGTTAAAATAAAATTAATATTAAAGTTTATTAGTTTATTTATTAAAATATTAGTTATATGAATAAAATTAATATTAAAAAAAATAAAAAATATTATTATTAAATATTATTAATATATTATCTTATATAACATAATATATATGTATACCATAATACATTTAGACCATCACGTTATATTTTTATTTTAATTTTATTCACAATAGCTATTTTCCACCTTCTTTTCCACCTGTTCAAATGGTCATATAAAACTAAATTAAGTTTGTTTTGAGGAGAAATCACATGTGGATGTACATAAATAGGTCAAAAATAAAATGCTGCAAAACTGCAGATTAAGGTCCTTTTAAAAAGCAATAGGAGCGAAGGATAGGAAGAGGACAGAGATGAAATCAAAGATGAGAAAGGAGAGAAAGTGTGTGAAAGGGACAGTTCGAATACAGCAGGTACACAATGTGTGTGTGTGTGTGTGTTTGGACAGCTGCTTTTCCTGAGTTTGGCAGCTCTATTCAGACTGGAGTTTACTCAGCTCTACCACAACAGCAAACAGAGTATGAGCGAATAATGGAGCACGCACACAAAAGGCAACTCACAAACACACGCACAAAACACTGTGTTACACTTGCTTTACTCTTAAAAAATAAAACCTTAAGTTCAGCAAAGAACTATTTTTGCTGTATAATGTTCTTGAATTGAACTAAAAAGACTAAAAATGTTTTGGAAGCCTAAGTTCTTCAGATCAGTATAACGTCATTCTGTTTTTTTGAGTAAAGCACAAGAACATAAATGGTTTTCTAAAGAATCATATAATTAAAAACTTGAAAAGTTCTCCTATGGCATCAGGCTGTAAAAGCCTTACTGGAACTTTCATTTTAAGCGTGTAAGTCATCTATTAGGAAATACATAGAAGCGCCTAGAAGCTGATTAGAGGGTAATTTCTTACAGACCTGAACAGATCTTAGCTCATGGTCTAAAAATGGTCCCTCAGAAGTCCAGGTTTTGTGTAGGTAGAAGAAGAAACCCTGGCCACAGAATCTGTGCCGTATTCGGGCCGTATGATCAAACCCAGATCTGACCACAGGCCTGAATGGAGTCCATTCTCTCTCAGCTTCTTATTGGCTAGGGTTCAAAACCAAGTGAGCAGACTAGCTAGACAACATTATTGGGTATCATAGGCATATTCATGGCCAAAAATGCTGCCTTGGTAGGAAAGCTAACCCAGATAAACAAATAAAATTAAATAAAATTATATATAAATAAAATAATGAAATAAAATAAAACAATGGATTACACTGAGGCAGCCATATCTAGAGACCAAAATATCATAGAGACTTGTAGCCAAGCATTCACCTAACAACCAGTGGCGGCGCTAGAGATTTGCCCCACCAGAAGTTTTCTTAGCACCCCCCTAGTTTGTTTTACTCTCAGTGTCACTTTTATTAAAAAAAGTTTAATAAAATAAAGTTTAAAAAAATAAAATAAAATGAAGGTTAATAAATGTTGTAAAAGCGCCTATAAACAATGGTTTTAATGGGGGAGGAGTCAATTGCACGCTCAGATACGGCGCGCGCATTAGGAATAACGATCATCATATTAAGCTCCTCATCAACAGCGATCATATTGGAGAGCTATGAAATATGAAGCAAAAGACCGCGGACTTTAGACACATCTCGGAATAGTTCAGACGATAACAATAATGTAATCTTCTATTGGTGAGTACTAGCTACCCTGATCTTTTTGAAGATTCACTCAGGTTATAAACGTCAAATAATATAGATTTTAATATACATTCTTGCACTTTGTTCGCCCTAGCTAGCCTAGTGGTGATGGAGAAAAAAAATAAATTGTTTTTGATCTAAACATAGATTAACGCGTCTTTGACCGTTGCATCTCCTCTGCTTTTTCGCGCGCATTTTGCGTTTTAAAACTTTTGAATTTCAATTTTTGAAAACACGCCTCGACACCCTGCGCTCTTTTCCATTTTGTTTGCATTTTAAAAGCACAAGCGTGTTCCTTCATTTAGCTTATTGCAGTTTTAAAGCCCTCACTATGTGTTATAATATATACGTAGACATATATGTACGCCTATATGTCTATGGGACTGCAAGTCGACACGCTTAAATAAACCGCTTTGGGCCCTTTTCACGGACTGTGATGACGCGTTCTAACGGTCATCAGCATCGTAAATCTTGCAAAGTTTTTTATATTTTCATTTTTTTAAAAAATGTATGTCCATTTATAACACTATACTTAGTATTGCATTACCTTTTCATCAAATTACAAAAAACTAGTTAACGCTGCTGTGAGGGTGTTTCTAATACAGCAGCTGTGGGAGTGAAGGTAAAGTTGACATCTTTCTCTCTTCTGACTGCCGTTATCAATCTCTCTCTATTTTCTTCCTCTTTTTGAAAGTTGTGAAAACACTGTTGTTGAGTTTTTCTTTTGCTATTTGAGAAAATGGGGACACAAAAAAAATATTTAATGTATTCTCTCATTCACCGCCATAGAGTTTTACCCAACTATGACGACTTCCGCTTCGAGACATGTGAAAAGGGTCTGATATGGTAATAATAAAGGTGTTAAGCAAAATTGATACTGTGCTTAGTAACTGTGTACACTTTACAATGTGACCTTGTAAATGTATAAGGTAAAATGGAAAATTAAATAAGTAAAATACAATAAATGCAAGGTATTGAAGTTATTGATGCACTTAATTTTTTTCTTAGCAAAAAAATCCTGGAGCCGCCACTGGCAACACCCTGGCAACAAGCCACAGCAGGTAAACACCACGCAAATGTTCAGAGAAAATATTTTTCCTCTCTTATAACTAAATTACTAT